>CM048851.1:33693955-34893955 GCA_026545225.1 Cornus controversa
TCGAAACAGATCCTCATGAGTGGTGATTTGGAGGTCTGCTCTTTTTGTCATCACAGAGTCTTTAAGCTGCAATGTCACAAGGCGACCTTTGATAAGAGTATTGACCTTATTGAGAACTCTTCATTCAGAGTTCTTTCCTTTGAACACTAGCTAGTTTTGTTCAATCTAGATTTGGTACACTCTGGAAAAGATTTTGGATGATGTAGCAGTAACTTTAATTATCACAAATATAGGTAAACCACAATCAATAAATAAAGTATTAACACAAATAAAATTTGCAAATCAATAAACGTATAAAGATTTAACGTGATTCAATTTAAAAAAATGATACATCCTTCGAATTTAAAAGATTCTGACTGAAGTGATGTGAGTGGAGGTGTGAAATGCACCACATAAAGTTCATCGATTTAACCCTATTAGTACACCATTTGTCTTTCTTTTTAGTTTTCAAAATTTTTAATATTGCATACATAATATAAAATCCTAACAGTCTTATATATTCAGGATACATGGACATTAGAAATCCAGTCAAAACCCGTAAGAAAAAAAAGAAAGGGGTCAAAAAAAATTTCCAAAAACATTGCCCCCAGACTAGGGGCGGATCTAGGAAAATGGACCCAAAAAAAAAAAAATCCTATCATATATCCCATATATCCACAACATATTTTTTAATTTTTTTTTTAATTTTTTAAGCAACTTTTAGACATATTTGAAAGATGTTTTTGCACAAATAAATCATAAAAATTTAAATCATAATAGTTGATATTCACATTTTTAAATCTCACTTGCACACTTAAAATCGTTTTTCACATACTTAAATGACACTTCTACATATTTAAAGTACTTTTTCACATACCTGCAATAATTTTCACACAATGAAAATAAATAATTTTCTATGCTTTTTTTCCTTCGATTTTTTTATATAAAAATTTCAAAAAATCATTAAAATGTATATGTTTTAAATGTGTAAAGAAACATTTTAAAAGTGTAAACTGACTTTAAAGTTGTAAAAAATTATTTTAAGTGTGTAGACATGAATTGAAAAAATCATAATTTTTTTGTCTTAAATTAAACATAGCCTAAGTTATACTCAAATTGAAGCTCTAAGTTATGGACTTTTAAATGAAAAGAAAAAAAAATGTAAAGCATATGTATATATATATATATATATATATATATAAGGTACAAATATAATATTGTATTATATTAATGTAAAGTGAACATAACAGAAGAAAGTTGTATGTATTGTTATAATTAAATATTGAAAAGCAATATAATGGAAGGAAAAAGGAGCAAAGAAAAAAAGAATTACTAACTCACTAAACTAAACGCCACCGTGTTTTGGGTACAGCAATATTCGGTTACAGCAGAGGAGCCTTTTCCCTCACATTATCAATCACAGATTCAGTACGGGACATGAGTACAACATCACACAGATACAGACACGACAATATAATTTTTTTTAAAAAAATAGGTCACGGTGAAGATACAATTATAAAATAATAATATATATTAATTATTTAACAAAAAAAATTATATTACAGAAATAATTCAATTCATCATCAAACAATTAAGAAGCAAACAGACAAACATATAAACAAAAATAGACAAATAAATTAAAGAATCAGACTTATTTAGTTATTTATATAAATTTAATTTAAATTTTTAATCATAACTGTAATACCCCCGCTCCAACACATGGTATGATATTGTCCGCTTTGGGCCATAGCCCGCACGATTTTGCTATTGGGTTTACCCCAAAAGGCCTCATACCATTTGAAGAGAACATACTACATATAAGCACATCCCCTTTTCCACACCCAGGCGATGTGGGATTGAGCACCTTGTACCCTGTCAGTGTAGTAGCTCAGCCCAGTGTCTGTCTATGCACCCGCCCACTCACACCCATCCACAAGGGTTACTACAATAACTTAGTTACATATAAACTTTTTTTCAAAATATTTGAATATAGCAATGAAGTGTCCAACAAGAGTGTCCGAAAGTGTTTTAAAAATTGGACACCAATAAAACACTCTTAATTAAGGGCCCGTTTGGTAACCGTTTATGTTTAGTGTTTATATAAACAGTGTTTATGTTATGATTTTGTTTATTCATAAACATGAGTATTGTTTGATAACGAAAAAACATTTGACTTATTTTAATTTTTTTTTTTTTTTAGCATGAGTGGCCCTAAGTAACTATTTCTTATTATCAAATATATTAGTAATTATTCATATTGTATCCAATATTTTTTTTCTTAAGGCAATTGATGCTCTTTAATTCTCCACACTTGATAATTCTAATACTTTGATCTTTGTATCAAATAATAGTCTTTTATAATTTTTTTTCTTTTCATTTTCTCACTTTTAGTTTCAATTTTTAATTAAAATAATATAATCACCATTTTAGATAAAAAAGAAAAAAAAAGTTTTTTTTTTTTTAATAAACATAAACAATAAACATCATTTTTGTGTTTAGGATTTGAAGACTTATGAACAGTGTTGTTTTAAAAACGTTTAGACAATTTATAAACAAAACAAAAATTATCAAACATGTTTATTTTAAAATTTTGTTTTTATAAATAATAAATACTAAACATAAACGGTTATCAAATGGGCCATACACTACCCTAAGTGTATGGCAAATATTTAAGTGAGGACTTTTTCAATGGATCATAACTTCAATAAGTACGTACGTTTGATTCTTTCAATCATTGACTTTTACTTTACACGAACTACAATTAATTCTCTTATGGTCTAACGAACAAGTCTCATGTACACTGAGTAGTGACTAGTGAGTACACTGTTGTATATTGGAATTTGAAATGTTCAATTCCTTTGGCTTGTCTACGCGACGGAAGTTATTGTACGTACTCTAGAAGCTATTACTTTATCAAACTTTAATAAGAAAAATCTGGAAAAAATAAAAATAAAAAATAAGAAAGTCTCATTAGTCATTACATTATTTTTAACACTAGAAGAAGCATATACAACAGTCTATAAATACCCGAACCATGCTATATCAAAAAACATTCATCAAGCTTAGGTTCAATTCTCTCTTGAAACTTCAAAATTACCTACATTTTCTCCCTCAAGACACTTAAAACTATCTTTATTTCTCTCTCTCTCTCTCTCTCTCTCTCTCTTGCACTCCTCCTGAATCTATCATGGAAGGACAAAAATCAGCCTTGCAACCACCAACTTATGGAAATGTAATCAGTGTTCTTAGCATTGATGGAGGTGGCATAAGAGGGATTATCCCAGGCATAATCCTTGGTTTTCTAGAGTCCCAGCTCCAGGTAGATACAAACTTTCAAAAACAATATTCAACTTATTCTATAATCTCATTCTATATGATCACTTGATAGGACAATTTAAGAAGGCCATAGTTTTTTCAACCAATGTGACTATATATGTGCCTGTAATTTTTAGTAAAATAATCTTTTTTATCTCATGCATGCAGAACACTGCATGCATCAACTAGGGGTGCAACTTGGGTTGGGCAACCCGAATTCAACCCGAGTCCAACCCGATTTTTTATGAGCTTAGGCAACTATTTTTACAATTAGGGTTGAACTTGGGTTGAAAAATCTCAACCCGAACTTAATTAGGGTTGAGTTAGGGTTGAGGTGTCAACAACCCGAGTCCAACCCGAACCCGAATTGTAATATTATTTTTATACATATTTTTTTATTTTAAATATATTATATATAATATTCAAATTATGATAACCTTTTTCTTTTCAACTTCCTTTATTTAAAGCTTAATTTATTGTATGTTAACACTTTGGATAATTAATTTCCTAAAAAATTGTTGGTAATTTTTTAGAAATTTGCATTAAGTTCTTAATTTTGTGTGTGTTTAGGAGTAATATAATATGAAACTTATTAAAGATCACTTTAAAATTTTAATATGTAGATTAGTGATATAGATAACCCGAATTAACCCGACTTTCTAACCCGAAATTTCAACCAGAGTTGCAAACCCGAGTTTAAAAATTTAAGGATGGGTTGGGTTAGGGTTGAGTAGTTAGGGTTGAAAGTAGGGTTAGGGTTGAGTTAGGGTTGAACATTTTATATGTAGGGTTGAGCCCGAGTTGTACTTCTAACCCGCCCAACCCGCCCGAGTTGCAGCCCTAGCATCAACTAAGCTCCATAACTATTAATTAATGCTGCTTTTCTATTTAACTATTCTCTCTCTCTCTCTCTCTCTCTCTCTCTATATATATATATATATATATATATATATATCTTAATTCATGCATGATGGTTTGGCCTCTGGTGCAGAAACTGGACGGTGAGGATGCAAGAATTGCAGACTATTTCGACGTGATTGCAGGAACAAGCACTGGTGGTATTGTGACTGCCATGCTAACTACACCAAATGAAAAGAACCACCGTCCTAAATTTGCTGCCAAAGACATCAAGGAATTCTATCTTGAACACTGCCCTAAAATCTTCCCTCAGCACAGGTGGACCTCAACGTCACTAACATATATATATATATATATATATATATATATATAGTCCTATTTCCTATTAATTATCTAGTTATATATATTAACATGATCTTGTTTTCATCATTTTATACTACAGTAGTCCATTTGCTCATGCTACAAAAGTAATCAAGTCCCTCTCAGGACCCAAATATGATGGCAAGTATCTCCACAATATCGTTAGGGAAAAACTGGGAAACATACGATTGCACGAAACATTAACTAATGTTGTGATCCCCACTTTTGACATCAAGAGACTCCAGCCAACTATCTTCTCAAGCTATCAGGTACATGTGTGTGTGTGTGTGTGTGTGTGTGTATTTGGCATTGGCTCCATCTTTTCGTTTTACAACTCTTAAGTATCAGATTTGAAATTAAACTTGATTGATTAATGCTAAATATATTATCAATTTCATATGGCCTTTAGGTGAAGAAGAATCCATGCTTAGATGCCTTGCTCTCAGATATATGTATTTCAACTTCAGCTGCCCCAACCTATCTTCCTGCCCATTATTTCGAAACCAATGACTCCTCAGGAAGAGTGAGAGAATTCGATCTTATTGATGGCGGTGTAGCAGCTAATAATCCGGTACTATTTACTAATTAATTAATTTTTAGCATTTGAGGATTAATTGTGGTAGCAAATTAATGATCGAACATCCTGATGATTAATGAATTATTTTAACAGGCTCTTATTGCTATGGGTGAAGTGACAAAGGAGATTAATCGGGGCAGTTCTGACTTCACTTGTATAAAACCGGATTATAATAGGTTTATTGTGGTATCATTGGGAACTGGTACAGCAAAATTCGAAGAGAAATATGATGCAGATGAAGCAGCAAGATGGGGTGTTTTGGGATGGTTGACAAGTAGTGGTTCAACTCCATTAGTGGATGTGTTTACTCAAGCAAGTGGTGATATGGTCGACTTTCACATTTCTACAGTTTTTCAAGCTCTTCACTCCGAACATAATTACCTTCGAATTCAGGTATATATATATATATATATATATATTAGAGGACTGTATTCTACTTTGTCTTATTTTGTTTCTTTAGTGCAATTTACAAACAATCCAAATTAAATTTTGTCATTTCATTTTTTTTTTATTTTTTGTTTGAAAAAAATGCAGGATGACTCATTGGATGGGATAGTGTCATCGGTGGACATTGCAACCGAAGAGAACTTAGAAAATCTGGTGAAAGTTGGAGAAGAACTATTGAAGAAACCAGTTTCAAGGCTGAACATAGACACTGGTATCTTTGAGCCGTTTAGTGAGGGTACCAATGAGGAGGCGCTCATAAGGTATATATATATATATATATATATATATATATATATATATATATATATATATATATATCAAACTATCATTGTAATTAAACTATAATAAATGATAAATCAGTTTCTCATTAGTTAATTTACTCTAATTCGTGTATGTACTGTTTGTTTAAAACCTCTAGGTTGGCGGAAACTCTATCCAAGGAGAAGGAGCTTCGCAATGCCAGATCACCACGTGTTGCAAAGTCAAACTGATAAATTTATTAAGAGTAATTTACTTTAATGAATAAATATGCTAATTATTTTCATTGTATGAATAAATCATGCATGGTTATGCAATTGTAAACCTCTTTTTGTAAGTTATTTGAATAAATTCACATTTATTAATTGGAATTACATTGTCATTTTCTTTATGATCAAGCAAGTTGGGATTGTTGGACATGTCACTAACTCGATTATATGTGACCAAAAAGACTATTCATAAAGGTGCCATTTTTAGAGACACTAGTCCATGTCATTTTCTAATTCATGCATGTACTGTTTGTTTAATATATCTAGATTAATTTACTTTAATGAAATAAATATTCAATTACAGTTTTGAATGGCTATTCTGCTTTTAGACGGGTTTAGTGGGCTCTTGTTTGGGCTTCATATGTCCTAGTTATTTTTGGGTCTTCTAAAGGCCTGTGATTTATTGATCTAGTCCTATTTTGGTTTTTTGTTCAGTTGGGCTAAGACCAACCTTTGTTCTGAGAGAATGACCCTGTCCACTATATGGAGTATGGACTAATGTAGAGTTTTTTTTTTTTTTCACATTTATATATTGCTTAACTTTCCGAAAAATAAATAAATAAATAACAAAGCACTCCCATATGAAGTAGTAACTGTGTATCAGAATAATCAGTTTGCAAGATTTACCAAGGAAAAAAAAAAGCTTTTGCAAAATGTAAAATATTGTAATAAATAATTCACTACATGCAGTTTTGATCCATGTGGAGTACCATGCCTAACTCTTTTTAATTAACTTCCTGCACGCTTTAAGTATTGCATAACTTCAAGTAAAACATCATTTAATACACTACAAGAAATTAGGCCATTAGGGACAGCCTAAAATTTGTCCCTAAAGGTGACATTTTTAGGGGCAGTATTATTTTACTGTACCTATTGCGGGGAAAAAATTCAAGTGCCAAAATTTGCACCAATTGGTCAAATTAGATAATTTACCGTGTCACTTCACACCTAAGCCTACAGCTCCAAAACACCTAACCAATCGATCAAATTATCTATATTCTAACCCAATGGTCTCTTCTCTATTTCCTTCATAGTACACTCGATTAGAGATATTCTAAAGCTCTAGTCTCCTCTGATTTGGAGAAACCCTAAATCGCCAATCTCAACTCTCAATAGTGCTGCTTTCAACACTCAGTGAGTTGTTGTCTCTCATTTTCTCTCTCTTACCATTGATTTAGGAGTACTATATGTGTGCCTGTATGTGTGTTTTTCTAATATTGCAACTCATGTGAATGAAGTTTTAGAAGTTGAATGTATGGTAAAGCGAAGGTGTAAGCTTTGTTTGAGTGAGCATTATTCTTAACTTGAATCACGAGTAGTGCTAAAAATTGAAAAATCTTTTTCGTGATGCCTCTTGAATATTTATTACCAATTCAACTAATTTATCACACTATATGAATTTTAATTATTTTATTATATATTAGCGACAGATTCTACCGTCGTTAATACTTGTAGCATTAGCGACATTTACCTAACCATTGCTAAAAATATGTCTAGTAAATACCATCACTAATACCTTTTAGTGACAACAAATTTTGAGACGTGACAAACTATCGCTATAGCACCCTACCTTTCGTGACAATAAATTTTTTACTATTGCAAAAGACACTTTTGAGATGGAGGCTTTAGCGATGAACGGTTTTTACCTTTAGCAATTGTTTTTGGCACTTTGGGCACCCATACTACCTAGCCTAATCTTTCAACTGTTTTCTCATTCACTTTATATATTCATAAGAAATTGATGAGTTGTGACTAAATTCTCTTTCAACCTAAGTTGTGGTATGAATTATTTTTTGGTCTAGGTCGCATTGTGACCTGGTTATGATCTGAATCAAAAGGGTTCGATCGGGACAGCACTTCCAGTGAAATTCTTGACTCATTTTTTTTCTTGTGGGTTTCGATCCACCCCAGCTTTTAGTCTTTATATATTATAACCCGGATATATAAGTGTGCTAGGATTTTGTATGCAATATTGAGAATCTCAATCGAAAAATAGAGAGAGATAAAGAAAGAAAGAAAAGGTGTACTAGGGTTAAATCGAACCATGTTAAATCTATGTGTTTAGTGTGGTTTGTTATTTTCATTTATGTTATTACTTAATTAATTGATTATGTAACTCAGAAGTAACTAAAAATGATTTTAAAAAATTAAATCTAAGAGAAGACATGGTATATAATAGAAAAGAATGGAAAAGAAAATTTCATGTAGCCGACCCCATCCATATGGGATAAAGGTAGGGATGATGATGATGACACTCGCACCAGCCCTTAAGATTTGTGTTTATTACACGCTGTGGTTAAGATTGGGTTTTATTACATCGTCCTCCCCTGAGATTTTAAGCATCGTTACAATGATCCTTACCATTAACTTTACATTAATATTGTCAAAATTGTTTGTTACAATGACAGATTTGCCTTTCTCATATCTTAAAAGACAAATATAGCCTTCAGAGGTTCACAAAACTACATTTATACCCAAGTCTCATTGACGGATATACCCTTCCCCTTTTTCATGGCAATATACCTCTTTTGCTTAACTGTGGTTGTAACGACTCGCTAGACCACATGATATGATATTATCCGCTTTGGGCTAAGCCCGCACGATTTTGCTTTTATGTTTTACCCTAAAAAATTTCATACCATTTGGAGAGAACACACCACATATATAGCACATTCATTTTCCACACGCAGGTAATGTGGGATCATAAGCCCCTTGGGGACAAAAGGGAACAAACACACCTCTTCCATACAACCAATGTCTCTACAATGGTGCTCATTTAGATTTTATTTTTATTATTGATTTTCTTTTTCTAGTTGTTTGTTTATTTTTATTATTCATGCAATAACTTATTTCATTTATTTGGATGCCATTTTTTTTTAAATAAATTATATATATATATATATATATATATATATATTTATGTATGTATATATGTGTGTATATTTTGAATGTATATATTGAAAATATATTATGAGGTTATATGTAGGATTATTGTCACACCCTGATTTTTGACACTCAAAAATAGGGGTGATAGAGTCAAACACCTACCTTTCTCACGCGCTTTGATATCACGTTCATATCACGCTCTGATACCAAGTTGTCACACCCTAATTTTCAACACTCGAAAGTAGGAGAGATTGAATTAAATATCAACACCTCTCATCAACAATCATTTCAAAACCTTACAACCGCGGAAGCTAACCATACGCACGTGATTACCTATACGTATACTCATCACTATTCATCCCAATGAGCCCCACATTGGTCTACACATCTATACATATTCATACATGTTCTAAAATTTATGAAATTCTAACTCAACCCAATTTTGGTCGGCTAAAACCCCTTTCGGTTGGTTGAAATCTGGGTTCAGCTAACCTCTAATTTGTCAACACAATGGAATTTAATTCCAGTTATGTCGGTCAGCTTGAGAGTAGTTTCGCTCGGCTGAAAGGGTGCTTTTGGCCGGCTGAAACCCTCCTCCAGTCGTCCAAAACTGGTACCCAGTTTACAATCTCTCGGTATCTCACATTTTCGATCGGCTGCTGCAGACTCACTAGGCGACTGAAACTCCCAAGGAGGTTCAAAACCTATACAACTCAAGTCTAAGTGCATTTCCTACTCTCATACATTCATCCACAACTCTAAACATGATTAAAACTCCACAAAATTCATACCTTTCATTAATATAATCCAAAAGCATACTTTTATACATGTTTTTTCTCAAATCCCCAATACTTCAAGTTATAGGAGCAATTATACAACTCCACATACATCTATATACATAAATCTTTGTCCAAAATTACATGTCATTCAAAATGTTTCAACATGCCACAGCCAGCATGGATAAAAATATATGTAATCCTCAAAATACATAAAAAATGTTACCGAGTGCTCCACATAGCCATTCAAGTTCCATCTACCACTAGTGCCTTATCTGTAAAAAGGTTCGGGGGAGGGGGATGAGCAAAACAACTAGCTCAGTAGGAATGCCCCAACTCACCTACGCATCGACCCGACACCGACCTACATGATGTCGATACTCTACATGGCATATTCAATGTTCTCATGTCAAATTGAAGCAAATGCAATTCAATATGTATGTATTTAATCCATTCACCATGCTTAACAGTTAAACACATAAGAATCTCAATAATTACACATTTTTTAGTCATAATCCGATACATAGACATGATTGGTCAACTCCAACGATCATGTGGTGTTGGACAACTCCGACAACACCCGTATGATTTGAACAACTCCGAAGAATCATACATTTCCGGTAATATATTGGTCTTGCAATTGTGAGTGGATAACTCCGACGGTCACAAGATTTTGGACAACTCCAATTTTTAGGCATTAGCTTTGGTATGATTCGGCGACTCCGACGGTCATACCTTAGTGATAATTATGCCACTTGCATAACATGGTTGAGCAACTCCGAACTCCATGTATGACTCACTTGGACAATTCTCTGATATCTACATATATATGAACATTAGGCACGTGTAACACATAGCATGTAACTCATGCTTCTCTACATATATCCATGCTTAATTTAATTCTAGCATACTTCACACTCTCGTACACCACATGTAACTACATATATGCTCAAGTCATGCATAAAACTCACATATGCATATAATTCGTCGCACATCGAAACATGCTCACATTTCCATACATTTAACATGTATAATTTCACAATTCATCATATATCTCAATATGAACAAAATAACATCTATAATTCACAATAAAAGAAGGAAAGACAAATCACTCAACCCCCACCATTCTCCCATACGTGCTAATGCAACTAACACATTGAGTGGGATAGTGTCATCGGTCGATATTGCAACCAAAGAAAACTTAAAGAATCTGGTGAAAGTTTGAGAAGAATTATTGAAGAAACCAATTTCGGGGGTGAATTTAGAGATTGGTATATGTTAGCCATTTAATAAAGGTACTAATTAGGGCTGCAACTCGGGCGTGTTGGAGACTCAACTTGGGCTCAACCCTAAGTATAAAATGTTCAACCCTAGCCCGGCCCGAACCCAACCATGCAAACCCGAGCTCAACCTATTTATAATTTTTAAATCTCGGGTTAAAATCGGGTTGGAAAATTGGGCTACAAATTCGAGTTTAATTCGGGTTGATTCCCATTGCTCTGTTACATTCACAAGTTAACTAGATTCTAGGCTATCCTCAGTCCTCACAATCTATTGTAAAGTTCCCAAGTGCTGTTTTTACAAAATACAAATACATAAACCATATGCTAACTGATTTTAACAAATAACATACAAGATCCCAAACAATTGGTTACCACACGAAAGCTACAAATACCCCAAAAAACTTATGAACCACATGAATGAGCTTTACGCCGTGCATCGAGCTTTAACCCTAATTCAAAAACATTTACAAATAACATACAAAATCTCAAAAATAATGGTTACCAGTTACCACACGAAAGCTACAAAAACCCCCCAAAAAATAAGCTACTAAAATTCCAAAAAAAAATACATACACACACACACACACACAAGACAACAAACGTTACAAACTTCAGTTTAGTGTTAACTATTAACTAACTTTTTTTCTTGAATGAGATATCAACGAGACTGTGATAGCAAGAGATCAAAGTCTGAGAGTGAGAGATCAGTTGCAGCAGAGATAGGTTATCGTCGTCACTATCGTAGTGTCGTTAGCCGCAAGGTGAGATAAGGGTTGAGACGAGACTTGAGATAGAGAGACTGAGAGAGAATGTCGTCAACCGCAAGGTGAGAATGTGAGATGAGGATTGAGACGAGACTTGAGATAGAAAGACTGAGAGAGTGATAGTTTGATTTTGATAGATCTAAAATTTGAATGAAGGTTTAAGGTTAGTGGACTTAACTCTTAATATTTATGAAGAATGCCACTAAAAAGTAAACATATAATTTTAGCTGATAATCTTATATACAATTATAAATAATACATTACGTGTTAATACAATAATATCTAATAAGTTAATAGTAGTAAAACTTATATATATAATGGATCTCTAAGAAGTGAAATCAAAGATTTGTTTTTAAACTCTTTATATCATGTTGATATCGAAAATATAATTTATTATATTATCATATTATATTATATTTTATTATAATTAATGACCAACAGCATAGTGATGTCTTGTCTCTTTTATTTTTAAAGTGAAATGTAAATGGTTTGACATTTTATAATATTAAGTATATGTTTATATTATTACGACGTCTTTAAAACTATGCATATTATATTTATTTTTTTCCAGAAGTTTATATCTAATTGACTAATTATAACCTATTCTCCCTCAAAGACTAAAATAGGAGACGAGGTGTTCGAGTCTTGTAGTTGACATTTATGAGTACGTGTGTGAGTATTTACCTAACAGTTAAAATGAAATCTTTGCAATCCGATGTAATGAATTAACTTGATATCCTCCAATTAGAGTTTTATAGAAACGTTAATACTTCATAGTGTTATATCTCTTGACTCATACCAAGTATTATAATTTATACAATCCTACATCGCACATATCTATTTTTTTTTCAATGTTGTGATGAAATTGATGAATTAATTCTAGAGTAAAATACTTTGACTATAATAAGATTTAGTTTAATTACTCTCAATGTCATACCACCACTGCCGCCACTGAGAGAATTTTGATTTTTATGTTAATTGATTTTAACGAAGCTAACTATCAATTAACAACAGGTTTAGTATTAGGCTATTAGCTGTATACACTTACCCATTTGTCATTCAACTATGAAGTTACACACACTTTTTAAAAACTATATTTTAAAAGTAAGAATTCTATTCATTCTTATTTTAAAAAGGTTACTAGCCAAATGAGGATAATTTGGTAATTGAAAATTTGCTAATACTATCATTTTCTTGATAAAATTGTACTATAAGAATAATCAACATTGACAATATAAATTGTGATTGCCATTTGCTTAAAACAAAATTATCGCATGAATTTAATATAGACAAGTTTTTAGTGAATTTTAGTATTTTACTTATTTTTGTGAAATTTATTGAATTCTTGGAGACCACTTAGCATATGTAATGATTTTTTTTTATTAAAAATTGAGTAATTATTTTTTACTAAATCAATGAAAAATGAATTTATACTATATATAACACGTTGGAAGATAAAATAAAAATAAAAAATATAATACACCTCAAAGCAAACCCTATGAAAAAATGATAGAAGAACTCCTAGTTTTAAATTCATATAAAAAAGAGTAATTGATTTTAAAATATTATTAAAAATAAGAAGTTTGTAGACTTCTCATATATGTTTACATGTTTTTAACATTTTAAAACAAATTTACAATATTAAGCTTTATATTTTTTACATTTTAAAATAAATTAATAAATATTAACGCTAACGTATTATAAGTAAAAATAAAAAACTTATAGCATTGTACTAGTATTTTTGTAATTTGGTTAGAGTGCTTAGCTTTCTTAAAAAAATTCATTAAATATAATTATTGGTCTAATATTAACATAAAGAAGGTATTGAAAATTTGGAATTATGGTTTCAGTGTCTACACAAAGTAGCTTGGGTCAAGATTTGACACTTCATAGCAGCGAACTTTTTATAGATATTAGCTTCATAGTCCGGGTTGCTCGAACCACTCGGGTTCGTAATATGGCCGGATGAAGAGGCACTCGTAAGCTATATATCAAACTATCATTGTAATTAAACTATAATGATAAATCAGTCTCTTTGGTTAATTTACTAAAATTCATCAAGGAGAAGCAGCTTCATGATGCCAGATCGCCAAAGTCTAACTGATAAATACATCAAGATTAATTAATGTATTTTTAGGCAATATACTAATTATTTTCATTGTAATTCATTCATTCATTCATTGTAGGTGATATGACTCGTTTGTAATTCTTTTTGCAAGTTATTTGAATAAATTCACATTTATTTATTTTGGAATTACATTTTCATGTTCTTTATCAAACAAGTTGGGATTGTTGTACATGTCACTAACTCAATTATATGCGACCAATTCACAAAACTAATGGCTTCGGTGTTTGCAGAAGCAACAAGAAATCGACTTTGGATACTAATTAATATCCATATTGGATATTCAAACTGATTATTTATTTAGCAATATTTCATTAACTTTCACAAGATCTTTCGATTCATCCTAGAAGCAACATTGGTAGTAGCACACACTTGCCTGCTTCAATATCTGTATATGACTGTATATGAACAATACAAAATAAATGAATTCCTGACTATCTTCTAAGATAAGAACCAGAATTAACAGACAATAACCATTTCTTAATGAATGCTCATAACCACCTAATAATTATAACAATATCTTGTGTTCATTACAACGAAAAAAGAAGGCATATAACGAACTACTAATCGACTACAACAATCCAAATATGTCGAGTGAATGCCCCGATATCCAACGTAGAACCAATCAATTGGGCTGAATGTTATGCCATGAGCAACATCGAGAGAGAGAGAGAGAGAGAGAGAGAAGGAAGAATAATCATGACCAAAATCTCTGCTGAAAAATTATCTTTTTCTTCTCTGATCATACAAGAGTATCTACACCTTTTTTTTTCTTTTCTTTCTTTTCTTTTTTTTCCCCTTTGAATTACTACTAACTAAAGAATGTAAAAGTTACAATATCACCACAGCACTGAATCCTAGATCAATGAGTTACTGACCCATTCATGGCTCCCAGGTTAGGTTTCTCTGTTTGTTGAATAACAAAGTGATCAACAATCCGAACAGTACTTAGTGGATCCTGCTGAGAGGAAACCGCCCTCCATTTGCTAGGATACTTTCTGAGGTGGCTCAACTGCTTTAACTCTCCATCCCAATTAGGATCCAGCTTCCATTCCTTTGGAACCTGCACAAGCCAATCAGCAATATTAAGAAAAAGTTTCTGCAACTGCATGCCTCCTCAAGAGCAACAGAGACTAGATAACTGGAACACTAACAGCTGTCAAAACAGTCAAAACCAAATTCAAAGAACTACCATGTGCCTGTCCATGGGCCAAAGAAAAAGAAATAAGAAAATAGATACCTGATTTTTGGAGCAAGTTAGGAGATAGAAAATTCTAGGAAAACATGCTTTGCATTAAAATCGATACCATTACATTGAGCCAGAAGGCCTTTCTGTCTCCCTGCTTGATCTCTAAATTATAAAATGTCCATTTTTCTTTCTTTCTTTCTTTTTTTTTTTTTTTTTTTGCTAGGTATAAAATTTCCAAATTATCCCCATTCCTCTAAACTAAGAATAAACAAAGGGCACGAGAGGTTAGTTAAGGGAGAAAAAAGAAAGCTTCACACAAAAGTAGATGAAAGCAATTAATTTCTCTCTCCCACATCTCTCCACTCCACTTGTGGTTCTCATAGTGCAATCGTGTGTGCCACCTTCTACTATACTTTATGGGATAATTAAGTAAAACCTCCCTCCCTACCTAGATGAAAGCAATTCATTTCTCTCCCACATCTCACCACTCCACTTGTGAACCTCAGAGTGCCACCACCTACTATACTTCATGGGATAATTAAGTAAAACCTCCCTCCCTCTCCCCTTATGGTTCTCATAGTGTGATCACGGGCAAAAATCACATGTGCTACCTTCTCTCGAGCAAGCATATTAGGCTTGCTCAAAGCCTCAAACATTATAGAATCAATATGCTTCCCCCGTCTTACATGTCACCTCCGACACCACCCATGTCAAGTCACTTATATTTCCTACTAGTTTTTCACTCATGTTGATACACCATTTTCTCCATGCAGGGGAGCCATACAGTAGCTGTTTAACAGTTGAGACAGCAACTATTATGGTCAAGGAACAGCTTCTAAACTGTGAACTACAATTGCAACAGGCTCTTTCCAAGGTCTTCGAATTGGTGATACTCTCTTTACAAAAGTATTGGTTACTACCCCCAGATCATATGATACGCTGATATTGCTGATGCCATGGTTTTCTTTATGGCCATTATGATGGTGTTGCTACAGAATACCTTGCAAAATCTAATGATAAGAAAAAATAACCAGTTTACCCTTGTAATTTATGCACAGATGTATGTTCATATTTGGCTGCTAAGTACCTCTCCAATGGAAAAAATGGATTGACCGCCTCTCATCCATATCTAAATCTTTGTCACGCTGAACCTAGGTGTTAAAGGCATGATTAGGATAAAAAAAATAGCAGACAAGGCTCATCCAGAGCACCTGAACCTATTCCAGGACAGGCCCTTTCAGTCAGACTCATGTAAAGCCCTCAGCCTCATGCTTTTTAGCAGACTCTAGGCTCAAAGAAAGCATGCCTCTTACTTTCCTTAATCTTAAATGATTATGAATTTACATACTCTCTGTCATATGATGGACATATCATATTATTTTATCTTATTGTATATTTGACGGAATTCATGAGCTTATGGTTGACTACTTGCATGAATTGTGTCTAATGTTTGATTTTGAATTTTTATATCTGTGATTATTGTAACTGTTGCGTGTTTTATTGGTATTTGATTTACTTAATGCAAATGCATATTTAAAGGATTTATATGCATTGATGTACTTGATCCTCCAAGTTTCTATGTCAAAATTTTCATTTTTAAAATATTGTTGATTAGTTGTGTTGCGTATATTATTCTCAGTGTACATTGATTTAATTGAATTCATATGTGAACTGTGCCTGGCAAGCATTAGGTCTAAGGATCAAGTCCTCTTGGGTGCAAACAATTCTTTGGGGGTGGGTGGGTGTGTATCAACTAAGGAAAAAAAAGTACATTTTAGTTAATCCATTAAATTGATATGCTGAAAAATTCCTTTGTTTTGATCTTGACTAGTTTGTGGTCCTGCATCAGTTTGTGATGCATATTTTAATTTTTTCTATAATTATATTTCATATTATTTTTATCACAAAAGCCTTACTTCAATCAGGCTCTCGCCTTGCTTTGCACCATGCACTTAGGCTCCAGCCTTGGCACCTTAGTGCGCCTTTGAGCTTTTAAAAACTATGCTTCCACCAACATGATGAAAAAAATTATAAAAACCTCGGTTCCCCCATTATCAACCTTCAAGCAAGATCCAAAAGGAAATGCAAATTGTGATAAGGTGAACCCTCATTCAATTTTATATGATTAGACTTTCCAAGAATCAAACCACCACAGTGACCCAAAACCAGTTTCTTACCTTATCAACTGCAAGGGTAAAAACTTCAAGATCGCCATCGCGGTTGATATGGAAACGTGTGAATGCCTTGTAATTAGCTATGCGGAGTGAGGAAAACGCTTCGTCAAAGTGTAAGTGGAGCCAGTTGATAGAGATGTACAAGTAGCTTCCAAACACCAAAGAAACCACAGGAGTCGAGAAGACCCAGAAATAAAGGAAAACGGAAGCATAGTATATAACTGCAGTCCCTCGAGAGAGCGATTCCATCCCGTTCTTGCAAATATTAGTCCTGGTGACAGCCATGACCTGATAATTGCTCCCCATGAATTCACTATAGCAGAAAAGATGAAGAAAAAGAAAAAAACGAGAGGAAAAAAAAATCCCCATTGCATTTCAGGAAAAAGGAGAGCATTCTCACCTCTGGAACATCGAACGCAGACATGAGATACTTTATGCATGCTGGATAAAGGCCAAATGTCCATTTCTCTATACGAGCCCGAAGTCCAGTTGGATCAGGAAAATGCTCAGTCTCCACTGATCGATACCATTCATATAAAGTGTGATAACCTGAAATTAATTTTTAATTAATCAATTCATGTAATATCCATATTAGTTAACAAATTTCCAAATATGAATAAGAGCCATATTATAAGCATTAATGTCACAACGATTAAATTACATATCTTTAACTCTGTACTATCACAATATTAGGACAGACAAACTCTTAAAATTAGAAAACTATGGGGCTGTTTGGTTTAGTTTTCTGAGAACAGTAATAGAACTAAAAATCAGAAAACAGTACAAAATTGTTTGGTTGACAGTTTTCTGAAAACTGTTAACTTTTAACTCGGTTAAAAAAAGGCAGTTAAAAGAAGGTTATTTTCAAAAAACAGTCTTTTATAGTTCTCTGAAAATAGTTCTCTGAATTCTTGAGAACTGATTTCGGAAAACTAAACCAAACAGGCCCTATATATACCCTAAAACAAAAACAGAGAGTTTGGATCTACTTTGACAAGACAAAAAACTCATTTGCAATATTTACTAATTTATCCTCTGGTTTTTATCGGATTAATATAACCTTAACTGAGAGAGAGAGAGAGAGGTCTAATTTTCACAGGCCAAAAATGTCAGGACCCATCACCACAATCAACAATATTGTCCATTTTGGGTTCCCCTCAGCTTTTAAAAGGCGGCGTTAACAAATAGTGTGCAATCCCCCCTTATACTATCAACAACTTCTGCCTTCACAAGTGATATGAGATCCCGTCCAGGGTATTGCACACTATATGTTAACAATGCATTCTAAAGCCATGAGAGGGAACCCAAAGCGAACAATGCTGTTGACTGTGGTGGTGGGTCCTGACGAAAAAAAGATCCTCCTTTCAGAATATTCAGAAAATAATCATCAAAATTTTATTGAAAACACACTCAATTATTTGCATTTTTTCCCAACTGTGGCTTACACAAATAACCTACGCTATTTGATAGATTTAAGTTTGTTAAGTTATATGCCCTAACATATGCTTAATGTGCACAAGTGATCTTTTTGAGTTCTCTTTGAAAAATTAAAACTTTACACTGCAGACTTGAGATGTTCTTAAGATCATTGGTCAGCCTTCTTTTACTCAATGATATCAGGATTCCATGGGAAGGACCAAATCACAGGCATAGCCACATCTTTTTAAAGATGGAAACAGTTCATCTATCACATATCCTGAGAAACATTTTAAATTCCCATAATATGAAATTGTCGAAACCTCCACGCACTTGAAAGGAAAAAAAGAAAAGAAAAATATTATGCACTCCATGTGCATTGGCAGTGAAGGACCAAAAGATGTATATATAATCAAGCTGATAATTAGTTCCATTTCATATCAGAATGCTATCAATCTCCATAAATTTGATCATTGGTAATTCAAATATATCAACAACCCTCTTCTCAACTGCTGCTCCAACCATGATCGTGTCCACACTTGACGTCTTAAGTATATATTTTTGCCTAGACCATCAAAAGTTTGCATTTACTCATAACATAACCATGCATGGCTGACTAGGGATCAAGAAAGACTTAAATATTAAATAAAATAAAATACAAAAAAGGAAATGAGAGCTTAGATTAAATAATACAACACCGTATTTGTATCAGAAATGCAACCAAACTTTTGTAATCTCAAACAGAACATAGAAACACACCTGAAGTTGCCAGCAGTTTATGCCGAATGCATGTCTCAACACCCAGTTCCAACAGCAACATTAGAATTAGTGCTGCAGCCAGGTGGGCAGAAACATGAAGAATCCCAATCACCAACCTTCTTTTTCGAGACACTTTGGAGGGGACAAATGAGAATGCCGCAATTAACAAGGACATAGCACCTGCTAAAGATACATAGGAGTGTCCCATCATATACATAAAAGAATCCCACACAGTACTAAAGAAGCTCCTCAAGTGACCAGAGAATGTATCATCCTGCAAGATATGATCTAGCTTACACTAGAAAAAAGAAAAAAGAAAAAAAAAGGAAAATAATCAGCCATCTCTTTCAGAAACATTAAGTTCCTATCTTTCTAGGTAACATGTATGAATTGTCTTACCAAAAGAATGAGAAATGTAATCCAACAAAGCAGCCAAAACAACAGTTAATCTAAGATAGGCCTGGGTTAGGTGGAAAAGTATCTTTTTCAGTAAGGTGGAAAAGAGTGTCAAGTCTAACAAATGGGGAATTACAAACATCCTAACTCAGGCACCAAACTAACAATACCTGAAGTCTGGCTGCCATGAACGAGAACGACTCTAAGAGTATCAAAAAGAAAAGATTAACATGAAACTCACCAGTGGAAACATAGAGAAGACTAATATAAAGTATATAATGCCACCAATAAAATCAAACTGCCAATTTTTCTTTCGGAACTTCAATATGTTTCCCAGAGCAATCTGCATTAAAATTATCAACATGCTAAAGCATCAATGACAAGGAAAATGAAAAAGACTGTGAACTTATTAATAGAAAGGAGATTGAGGATCATTACCCTGCTTGAATCCTCAACGGAAGGATAAGCAGCCTTGTTCTCGTAGGAGGTTCCATATAATTTGTCGAAATTACTGAAGACATGGGTGGGATGCAAAAAAGCTCCACCACAACCATTAACAAGTAAATGTTGCACATAAACCGGTTTATCTGAGGGAACGTATGAATGGCGCATGTAATGATGCAAGTCCCCAGCTACTCGAAGTTTACACCTCCCTTTCAAACAGTCACGTATCAGGTGCGATATGTTCTTCCCTGTCGTGTCATTCCAGTACCAATCAAGAAGCCAATTTGGTTCATGTGTCACAATGATCACAGAATCATCCTCTCCAACCTAGAAGGAACTTCTACTTAATATCGTACCAAAAAGTAAAAAAGAAAACCATAGAAAGGAAAGGTAATTTAAACTAGCTCTTGAATGATAGAACATATTCACCAACTCAATATATTAAAAGTTCCACCATGGTCTGGAATGACAACAATGTGATACTTACAGATTTCAATTTTTAAGATAAAATAACTAAGAATTTATTTTTAAAATAATGGCTCAACAAAGAATCACATACATGCAAGGTATACAAAATAAAAAAGATATATCCACAACCAAAGACCAGGAATTCCCCAATTAGCATCATCTTCCAAGTATTCACAGATTTTCCAACCTAATGAACTATTTTCACAACAGATTAAGAAGTGAATGGTTACCAGGCAAAATTATTTTAACTTCCAGACCAGATGAGAGAAACTTGAGTAAAATAGTTTGGTCATGTGCAAAAAGATCAATGACAGTACCAGTCAAGTGGAGGGATAGAGTTATGTCACCTAGGCACTAGGAACCCTCGAACGAAGAAGGAAATTAAAAATTGATAATCAATCAAGAGTTCTACTCTCACTGTTTAAACATTGTGATCAATACATCCTAAATAAGTTGAAGCCTTCGCAAGATCATCATACCCACCAAGACTGACTCCTGAAACCACCAATCATAACTACTATAATCATATACAATCACAAACCAATGACAACCAAATACTTGAAGTGACTGTCCAACAAAGAAAGGAAGTTGAAGATTTAACAACGAAATCTTTTTCCAAGTTTATTTTTACCAAGAAGAATAACTCAAAATTCTTCACCTCTACTAAAGCCAATAAAACTTACTGAAGAAAAATGGACTTTTGACCCCCAACAGAACAAGAATTTCAGTTGCATCAATTATTAAATAATAATTGATTATTATGGTCCACAATGCAAGTTATAGAAGTGTTAAAATAAAGAATACATCAAAGCAGCCTCCCCAGAGAATGCCACTTTTCATCATGTAATTGTAAAGCCCAGAATATTGTATGCATTAACTGGCTTGAGTATATGATCATAGGCAACTAAAGAATTTTTCTTTTTGGCAAGTAAAACTAAATTTAGGAGAGAACAATAGCACTGAATCAGCGAACTCCAGCCAAGAAAGAACCATCATTTATCCTTTTTGTTATTTACATTTTACAAGCAAAACCTAAAAATGCACTTCTGTTTGCCCCATTAAATATGACAACTGTAGGTTTCAAAAGCTTCTGCTATAATCAAAAGACACAGCATCATAAAAGAAATAACATACGCATATTTATGTAGCATATTATATCACTGAACATAGAGATGCACTCCAATTTCATCCAGTCTTGTACTACTACTATTTACAGCAATCCTAACAACCGAATTGCAACATATGACATCTGTAAAACCAAGCCAGAAGAGAGAAGATACCTTTTCTTTTATTAATTCTGAGAAGAATTTGAATTGGTATACATCAATATCACAATGTAGAGCTAGATCAAAACCAAATACCCACCACCTTTTAGGTAGTTGCAAGGCAAAGTAGCTTTTCTTCTGAGGCATAAGCCATCCACCCAACCAGCTCTTATGACAAATGTACCTCATAAAGGTTTGAAGTCCATCAAACCAATCTGTGAAACCGAAAAAGAGCTACATAATATCAATATTTAAACAGCTAAAAACTAAAAGAAACCAAATTTTAAAACCAACACATGCTACTGGTTCAGAGAATTTTGCTGGTCAAAGTCCTTGATAATAACAACTATTCACTTATCATGGAAAAGTTGAAAACAATAAGTTATGAGGAAGCACAGATCAAGAACTAAGACAAACCATGGTTTCCAGGGATGACAAAACACTGGGGTCCATCATACTGCTTCAGCTCAGAGATCCCACAAGGTAATTCTGGCTTGTTTATAGCTACATGCTCATCTTTATACCATGCTGGAGGCTGGAGAGCATTTTCGAAAGGACGAAAGAGGCGCTTTTCATATGTAAATGCTGATGGATTAGGATACCTATAACAAAACCAGAAATTAGTGTGTGTGTATATATATATAAGAATTTTTTAGTGAAACCAACCAACCACTAGATTATCAACCTCTCATGTAGTAAGCCATAAGAACTGAACATTCAAAACATTAAGTGCTTTCAAACAAGACATGAGCACGTGATCCCTCATTCACTTATCCATAAAAGAAAGCCATTACTCGGCATTGGTCCTACTTATGCACAGTGAAAGGAGGGAAAAAACTAGAGACAGACCTAACTTTTGGTATTATTTTGCGCAAATCGACCACTCTTCAACTCATCCCCGTGTCATCCTATTTTTGTCGACCTAATGTCACAATGGGTTGGTATCACACCCAAAAAGAATTGTTGCTTTTGGGGTTCCCCTCAACCATTTATTAATCCCAAGGTCACCCAATACACACCCAATGTGGGACAGAATACATCTACGCATCCGTGATAGGCTTCCCCGGCCCGACCCTTGCAAAAGCAGCTCCAGCACCCATTGATTTTATGTTATAGATTCCTCGTTGATTCTTACCCTTGTTCCTTTTATCTTGGGCATCTCACTTGGAATGTAAAGCATTCTTTTCCATCTTGTACTAAAATACACTAATACTAACCCAACATTCCTTTCTATGCATTGTGCAGGGAAAAGTGAACTACAGATAAATCATAAATATTATCTTTGGCAATATTAGCATAAACTGATTACTCCAAGTGTCTAACGTTTTCTTTGTCAAACTGATCTTTTACCCTTACACCACACAATAACCCCTAGAGTTGGCATAACTTTACAGATATTATAACAAGAATGCAAGGTCCACAACGGATCATGATTTTTTTATTTAAAAAAAAGAATATAAAAATATATTTATTTAGCTATAAACAATTTGGGGAGTCATTGCTCGGTGCAGGGAAAAGGATTGGGCAACCAAGCATGAGGTGCAAGTCGAGTAGTGGAGTAACCTCTTTCTGTGTGTAATGCTAGAGGTCAGGTCTGCTGTCTGCAACCAATCCGTCCTCCCAGTACCCTTGATTTAACGTACCATGTTGTAATGACCTTAAGATCATGAATAATTCTTTATGTCTGTACGTCTATTTAATTGTTTGTGCTTTAAGGCATTTCTTAATTTTGCATTGGTATTCCAAATTTCCGACTAGCAAAAGAAAAAAGAAAAAGATAATACATCAAGGGAGTACATTACTTCCTGCCACAGGAGGGTCCTGGAGAGAGGACTCAAGACAGACGTAACAGTTGGTATTCCATACAGTGGCTGCTCTAAGACTCAAACTCGCACCAATGACAGTGACGGTGAAGCGTTAAACCGTTGAACCAGGCAACGGCCTTCTAGGAAACACATCACGTAGATATAATTTCATATAAGAAATTTAGAATTGTATCTATTCTAGGAAAAGTAAATATGATGAAGTGTGTGTAGAAGATCAAGAAATGAAGTGGGTGTGTTTTTCATCCCTCTAAGTGAATGTGAACGTTCAATTCCTACAACAACATCCATAAAAGTAATTTGTTTATCAAAAGCGAAGGGAGCACAAGTCTTCTTAAATCATCTGAGTCACGCGGATTGGGCAGAACCCTACTGGACCTAAAACAGTTCTCTGCTGCAAATGGTCAGATAACAAGCCCAGCCCATATCAGAATCCAATACGCCAATTTACTGATTCAACTATCCAGTCAGTTCAGGCTAGTTTTAAAAACTATGAAGGTGCATTAAGGAGTTCATCTAAAAGATTCAAATCCGTGAGAAAAACAGCAAGTGCATTGGAAACATGATAAGAGTAATGAGAACAATGATGATGTTGGACAACTTTTGAGATCTCAGAATTGCTTCCCTTTAACCAAAAAAAAATAAGGTAAGAAAAAGTAAAAGAAAAGAAAAAAAGAAAATGGACAGCCAAAATACCAGAAAAGATATAAAATAAAGGTAGGTATTACCTAAGCAATTATATCTAGAGTTCGATACATGGTAGGACATCACAAATTATACAACTGTGGTAAATCATGGAGTGGTGATGCATAGTATCAATGGTGGTAGGTGCTGGGCTGCAACTTGGACCCAGTCTTTAGTGGGTTGGGTAGTTCTTTCATTACTTGAGCTAGACTTGGGTTGTTGAAATTCTGAACCCAGCCTCAATTCAACTGGATTGGGCAAAAGTGTTAGGAAACCCGAGCGCAACCAAAGCCCATACCATAGTTGTAGACTTGTAGTAGTCTACTAATAGAAGATATATCATGACTTGAGTTTAGCTTGAGCATTTTGAGAGCCAGAATGGTAGTCAGGTAGGGCTCGAGCTTCGCTTAAGGGTTCTGTACCTTGGGTTCAGCTCAAGCTGACCCCTCCCTGCATAACTTGCATCCCTAGGTGGGTGTCATTATCCATTCGATCCCCTAGCCTATGTTATTCGGACTCGGGTATGAGTGTCGGACACAGGTGTGTGTCTGGGGGTCGGATTCATCCATCTATCAAATTATTGGCAGACAAATTAAAAGAGTTCAAAAATGGGACACGGGCACTTGGACACTAGATGTACAGGTATTATTTCTGTAATTTTCGATCTGCAATCCTATTAATTAATTGAAAACTCTCGAATAGACAAAAAAACAACAAAGAGAAAAAAGAAATGGACATATTATATTTGCTTATATAAATTAGGAGTATTAAAAGAAAGTAAAGAGATTGAATCAAGAAGCTGAAGAGATATATTCTTCCTTGCACGTTTCCCAATCAGGCAGAGAATGGGTTCCAGTACATTTAAAATAAAATGGAATAATTAATTGCAGATGTTGAAAAGGTAAAGTGGACTAACATACAGTTGTAGACAATGCATAAATTAGTGTCAACATGGCAGCATCATAGCCAAAAAAATATGATCAAGCCATGTGTAAGCCAACACATTCCTGTGAAAGCCACTCTTTGGCCAGATTAAAAATTCTAGCAAGCCAGCGCATGAAAATCCAAACGTCTTAAACCTCTTAAAATAACCATTTTTGAACCAGCTCAGTTTTTTTACGTAGATGAGAATAGCAACCAGAACACAGTCCAGAAAATTTTCTTGCTCATAGCCGTGTCCGGTAGATCGTAGAGAGTGTCCAACACATATCTTGTGTTGGTGTCGGTGTCGGTGTCGGTGTCAGCGTCCTGTGGTGTCAACACAGACACCTTGTGATTCAATGGCAAGTCCAGGAAATGTCCCTAGCTTTCATCAAATATTTTCAACAATTGTAAATGGCACATTTCCCTTTAAAATTTCTAAATCCCAATCAAACGTTGTATTTAGGGAAACTTTTCAAATCCAGCATGCAAAGTGGCACTCCACCCTCCAGGAAAGAATTTGTAAATAAAGATTAATAATCCAATTCCCCATCCGAATTTCACCATATGGTCCCAAATCAAATAGACCCCACGGTCCATCATAAGAGTAACTACATTGTTAAATAATTATATTCTTAAAGTAGGGCACTTAATACACCGCTATTCGTCAATGAAATTCTTGAAATAGCAAATCAAAAGTAAAGAATAAGTGCCCTTTCTAACACCACCACACAAGAACAACGAAGCAGTTTATAATGACAATAGAAACAATAATTATACTAACAAAGGAAATGTGCCCCTGGTAGGCCATTAAAATCATCCTAGTAGATTTTATGTCATTTTTCCTTCCAGATGATTCATACATACCAAAAGGAAAGGTCAAGAATAAAAGATCTATAGTCTATTACACATCACAATCATCAAAGAACTAATAGATCTGATCCTTGCTAGGACTATGTACGGCGGAGCATTAGCATTTGCTAAAAGACCAATCAGCCGATGACAGTTAATAAATAATTAAATTCAACAATCTATGGATCATAAATGTAAATCATATAAAGGAAAATGGTCGAACTTACGCAAGATCACCCCCAATAAGGAGTAGGCCTCCACGTGGCAGGGTACGCACAGAATCATCACTGCGAAGCCGGATAAAAGGTTGAGCAAGAAGCCGTGCTACAGTATATGAGGAGTTTCCACCATCTCCAGTATCTGCCATGAAGTCAAACCACAGATCCTCCTTTTCACTAAAATGATCATACAGAAAATCCTTCTGTTGAGCTCCATCTTGAACCCTACTCATTGCCGCCTGATGACATGTGCATGAGAGAAAATGAAAAGAAATCATTCATATATGAACAAGATTTGATCAATGAAGTTATATGAATAGACTGTAAACCTGCTAAGAAAACAAAATAGCAGAGGTTTCTTTGCATGCAAAAAAGAAAAACAAAAAGTTCAGTAAAACCACAGTATGAGCATTGATAATGATAAAAAATGACCAATTGAGAAAAGCGAAAAAACAAATTTATAGACATGCAGAATAGAAACATACTAAAAAATTATGCAGAAAAAAAGGGACATATTTCGTTGGGCAAAACAAAGTTATAACTGGGCTGTTGAAAAAATGAAAAATAGTCATAGCTAATAATATAGAAATCTGTAATTATCATGGGCTTGTGAAAAATTATGCTTAAAAAAAAGGTTATTTTTCATAAAACATTATCCTTGAAAAGAATTACAGTTCTTGCAACTATAAAATAAAAACATAATCTCTGTGACTATAACAAAAGATCTTGCTTAAGTTCCAAGACAATATTTAGAGAGAGAGATTTTTTCCATTGCTGAAAGAATGAAAACATAAAGAGGAAGAACAGGACGCCATATAATAATATGGAATAACAAAAAACTATACCTGCATCATACGCATATCAAAACGTCCGACAAATACAGTTACAGACACCATGAGGTCGAAAACTGTCTTAAATAAATCAGCTGATGTCCTGCAACAGATGGTCATTAGCAACACTACTAAAAATGAGAAGCTTTTCACTCATTTCCCCTTTCCAACAACCCACCGCACACCACTTCAAAAAAATTAAAAAGTGTGAAGAAATAAAAAATATATACCCTGAATACCAAGGAACCATATCCAAGAAATCAGGCTTCATTTGCTTTTTCTTCAACTTCTCGAATTCTTTGACTGATAAAGGGTGAGTAAGAGCCCATCTGTCAATCGTCAAATATAAATGAAGTAAGGGAAGTTGAAGAAGTGACTATGAAATGGGAGACTTGAATTGTTTGAAATCATGAGCATACTTAACACTTGCCACAGCATCCATACTTCTTTCCCTGCCACCACAATTGGGGCACCTGGATACTGTCTTACCATCTAAAGGATAAGTTCTACGGCAGCATAAATCATGAGTACAGAGACACTTGACACAGTGTTCTACTTCTTTCCCTCTGCCAAAATTGGGGGGAAAGGATACTGTTTCTACCATCTAAAAAATAAGCTCTATGACAGAATTAATCTAGAAGTTGGAAATAGGTTAAAAGGAATGACGAAAACATCTGAAAGACCAACCCTTTTCTTTATCCTCACTGTCTAATCAAGAAGTAGAAAATACTCTATCCACCACTGATCACTAACACGTAAGGATGCATGTAGTGACAGTTCATCAACTGGATAATGGCACAATGCCACAAATAAATTATCAAAACATCAACCTTAATATGAGCCACTTAATCCCCCCCTCTCGGGCCCGGTAGCGATAAACAAGATAGATAAATAAAAATGAAACGAGCACAACAGAAAGTAATTACGTTATCCAGCCCCTGCCAAAAACAACATAAGCTTGGCAAACAGCTATAGAGATCTTAATGAGGCAATAAGCTTCATTACAACATCGCTCCTTTCAAGACAATAATATTATACAATAAAAAGATCAAGTCATAACTTGACACCCACCCTGTTGATCTTTCCACCACATAATTGGCAATGTACAGGCCGATAAATGTCGCCCACAGCGAATATATGGGAGAAATTTCATCTGATGATCCCGGACATGAGCCACTGCAAGCTAACTGGAAGGAAGAAAATGGAAAAGGGATAATAACATAAGAACCCCTACAGCGTGTACAGGAAAAATTGATGAAATATATGCCTAGAAACCATACCTCTCCATAAATAACCCACTTAGACAACAGAGGATAATCACTGGCAGACCCAACCGGAGCAAACCAAGATGAGCAGACCTGATCTTTCAACTCATGCATGCGGAGGAATTTTGCAAGCCATGAGTTCCGCTCTTCTTTATTCCAAAAAGAAAACCAACCAGAATTTCTTCGTTCAAATGGTTTTTCTCTTGAAATAGCGCGGTTGCCGCAGTGGCTATAAAATACACAGCAGGCAATACTTAAAACCTACATGAATCATGAGAAAATCAAACCAAAATCATGGTTTACATGAAAAGCTAAGAGACCTAAAAACCAATTACAATGTTTTAGCACAAAATGTGTCTTCAGGACTTACAGCGCAATTTTGAAGAATGGTCAGGATAGCAGGCCTCTTTCCAGCCACACGAGCAACCAGACCAACATACCAGAGACCAATGAATATGACATGGAAAACAAGAAGAAACAAAATAGATGATACATATATTGTCAAAAACAAAGATAGATTCATTCTCATATCCACTCCCATTGATTGAAAACTGGGAAGATGATAGAGGGCTGCTACTAAAATCCAAGCTATATACCTGTAAAAGAAAAGCTTCCAAAATTACCAATCAACTCGATCTAATTAATTCTTCGAGCTATAAATAATACAAGTCTGTGTCCAAACATGGATTGTGGATGAAACAGAAGACAGCAAAAACTTACCATCGACTGAAATTCGAATAGCTTGGTTTAATTGTCTTCCCTATAAATGGAGATGAAAAGAAATAGAAGAAACCAAGCAAACAACCATACATTGACCACCATTTAATGTTGTTGTCTAACTTCTGTATGAGAGTGTGCATGTTATCTGATGAGATAAAAAATAGGCAACCCACGACCACAGCAATAATAGCATGACGTGAATGCTCGTGTGGGTAAGGATACGTGTGGGTAAAAATGGTCCTGACCCTCTCCATGTTAAGGGTATCTAGTAAACCAACAGATTGCCAATCGGAGCCCATCAATTCACGTATTTTCACTTGAATTCAAGTTAATGCAAATAATATCTGCTTTGGAAGCAACAAATCCACCAGAATGACCGGCTCTTGAATCCTTAACAAGAATAAAATAAAAATTTAGTATTTCCGAAATTGCTTCCTTGCTTTGTAGTCTAGAAAAAACAAAACAAAAAAATAGCAAACAAGGGACTAATTAAATTAGGGTAAACAAGAAGATACCGTTACTCATAGAACTCTACTAAAAAAATCCTCCTACTTCAACCAGAAAAGAAAAAAAAAAAAGAAGAGGCAGCTTTGGCGGGTCAATGTTCTGATCAACTGGTTCCTAAAGATAGCAACTTTATGTTATAAGAACATTTCGAGTATAATTATTGCTGATTGTTTCTATCAAGCAATGCCACCAACCAAAAAAACCTAAATAAGTAAATAACTAAATTTTTATGGCTAACTGTTAAGCAGACCTCATGCCAAGTATTACTGCAACTACTATATTTCTGTAACAGGCCTCTAGCCAAATAAAGCCGTTGAGTAGAACACCTATAAAGATTAAGTGAGACCGCAACTGATTTCGAAATTGAGAAGAATATCTTCGACATCCCATAATATAGAAAATTCACCAAATTGCACACGCGCGCGCGTGTATACAAAGATATAAATACATATATGTATGAATAACAGTTCATATTAGGGCTACGAAAAGAGCCTGAAAGAACAGAGAAGAACAATACCCAGAATTCATATTCAACAGAACTAGGGTTTGCTGTAAAACATAATTAGTTTAAACGGTTGAACCAGAACAAAAGAAAAGTTGTTCTTCAGAAATAATTATAAAAAAAAAAATTGAAGAGCCCAAAAACAATAACTACACTCGAATTAAACAACAACCGATTGTCCATAGACTACAATCAAGGCTTAAAAAATTCCAAAAAAAAACATAAAATTAAAGAGAGGAAAAGAAGGACAGAAATAGAAAGTACCTGAATGAGAGAGCGAATGAGAAATAGTAAAGTGAAAGGAAACGTGGACGTCAATGTGTGTATATATATATATATATATGTATATATAATGGGAAATTATGGAACCGACTTAGCATCTGAGAATGGCTGCGAGGAACCATTAAATGGCATATTCCCACCACCACCCCATGACTTCCCCTTCAGTGCTTTTAATGAGTGTTTGGTGTACAAGAAAAGAGAAGAATTTTCAAAATCCGAACTCCTCTTACTTCTTTATTTCACACGTTCTTTTTCTCACTTTCCAATTTTGCTTTCATTTTCTGGTAGTCTATTTTTCCTTTTCACCTTTCTCTGATCTCCTTTTTAAAAACGTTATAAATAAGAACATTGATAGGTGAATTACAAAATTTGTTGTAGCAAATAATATAAATTCCTTTTTTATATATATTATTTCAAAATAATATTTTTTTTCCCAGTAAGTATTCCAAAATAATTTTAGAAAGAAAGAAATTATAACTTTTATTGTGAGAGCTAATTTAGGAATGACTACGTAAGAATTCATTTTGTTTTTATTTTACACATGCTTAAATTTTTTTTTCGTTTATCAAAAAATAATACTATAAGCTTTGTGTAGAAAATTTGATTGCTTATGATCAACGTTACTTCACCCTTTCTTTGATTTTCATTTTACGTGTAGTTTTGAAGTTTGAACCAATAATCATCAACCATTTGTTAGGCTTCAGCGTGTAGTTTTGAAGTTTGAACCAATAATTATCAACCATTTGTTAGGCTTTGGTAGACAACAACGCAAATGTGGGTGGAATAAATTATATTCGGACAAATTGCTCCGACACCCACATATTTCATGCACGTTAGAAGTCTTGAAAATTAAAATGTCAAAACTATCCTTATAGTTTGAAATTACAATTTTACCCTCAAATGTCATATCATCTTTATACCCTCATTAATTGTTCGTTTCTCTGAATCTTTCTTTCTCGTTCCCCTCTGGCCCTCTCTCTGGCACATCCAATTTCTCTCCTCCTATTCTTCATATTATATATATATATATATATATATATAGATTACCCTCAGTCAAACTTATTTCTATCCGTATAGATAAATGGCAACACATAACCCAAAAATTCTAACCCCATCGACATACATAAACCATCAATATAAGGCAATCCAAACCAATAAACAAACAGACCCATTTGGAAATACATAATCAAATCAATTTGTTTCATAAATATACATATATATGTGTGTATATATACACACATATGTACAAACAAGGATGACTTGTTAAATTCCAAAAATCCCATATTCAATTAAGTCCAAATGCAATCCCAAAATTGATTTTGCCAAAGTTCCAACTCACAGTTCATATTCAATCCGATGCTTTTTCACAACCTCCGATCATTGCCAATGCTTTTTCGCCAAAAATAAAAATGGAGTCTCCTCCACCGACAACGCTAGTGCTACCAAGGTGTACCTGTGCTTGGACCAGCTGGTTCACGGCACCGAATCATTGTTGTCGGATTAGTTGGCTCAGTGGCAGGGACTGGTTTCTCCTATTCATCCAGATCGATCACATCTATGTCCACCATTAAGCCCTCTCTCCCCCTCTCTATCTCTCTCTCTCTCTCTATATATATATATATAAAGCAACAGGTCAGTTAGGTTGTTATACTGATTAAACAAATCAAATCTTGAATCTATTGATGTCTAGTAGTCCAAGGATTAGCGAAGCCCGGTATTTATTACCGGTCAGAATTCGACTATATACTGATTAAGCAAATTATATATTGAATAGTGTGTATGTTCACTCTTAATCATATAGTTAAATAGAATTATTTTCAATCATAAATAGATAAAAATATTTTAACTCGAATGATTGATTTTTTTTTAAAAAAAATAACTTTTTATTCTTACTATATCCAGGTTAAATGTAATGTAATATATATTTATATTACTATTGGTACAAATGAGTTTTTTTAGTTTAAGTATACTATGTTTTTTATTTTAAATTAAAAACATAAAATTATCCAAACAAAATCTTTTCTTTTTTTTATTTTAAAATTAAAAAAATAGAATTACCCAAACAAAACACTTTCCCAAACAAAATCATTTCTTTTTATTTCTAAATTTAAAAAAGCAAAACTTAGTTTCAATACACTAGTTTTTTTATTTTTGAATTAAAAAAAGACAATTACCCAAGCAAAACCCTTTCCTTTTTTATTTTGAAATTAAAAAAAATAGAATTACTCAAGCAAAACACTTTTCCAAACAAAATCCTTTCTTCTTATTTCTAAATTTAAAAAAGCAAAATTTAGTTTCAATACACTATTTTTTATTTTTAAATTAAAAAAATACAATTACCCAAACAAAACACTTTCCTTTTTTATTTTAAAATTAAAAAAATATAATTACCCAAACAAAACTATTTTTTTTTATTTCTAAATTTAAAAAAGTAAACTTAGTTTCAATACACTATTTTTTTTATTTTTAAATTAAAAAAATACAATTACCCAAGCAAAACATTTTCCCTTTTTATTTTGAAATTAAAAAAATATAATTACCCAAACAAAACACTTTCTTTTTATTTATAAATTTAAAAAAACAAAACTCTCTCCTTTTTATTTTTAAATTAAAAAAATAGAATTACCCAAGCAAAATCCTTTTTCAAGCAAAATCCTAAACACTTAAAATCACTCTTCCTCTTGGTTACGGCTCTCCAAAAATACAGTTATCCATGCAAAATCCTTTCCCAAGAAACACGGCTTTCAGCTTCCTCTCGGATCTCATCAACAACCATTCGATTCGGTTTCGTCTCGGTTTACACGTGAGTTATTTTCTTTGGTTTTTTTTTTCTACTCATTGTTTGCTATTAGCTTTTGAAATTAATTTTTTTTAATAAAAAATTACGTCTGTAATGAGTCACGTTATCAAATTGAATATTTAATTAATAAATCGGACACAAATTTAATCATAAATAATCATCGGATTTGATCAGACATTAAGAATCCGATCCGTTTAATATGTGAGGTCACTTTTTGAATAATTGTAATATATACCAAACAGTAAACAACCACTAGCACAAACACGTTGTTTATAGCTACTTTTTTTTTTAGAAGGTTACTTATGGGTGCTTTGATTTCTATTATTTGTTGTTTCTTTTTGGAAATTGATTCATGCATGTGCCATCCCTATTACTAAAAATGAAAGAATTGTTTGTGTTTTACTATTTTTCATAGGCTTAGAGTTCTAATTTGGTGGTACCAATTTCACTTGAACAAATTTGGAGAACTGTAACTAATTATTGGTGAATGGGTTTTGGTTTTGATTCAAACTTTTAGGATGAATAGAACCAATTTGATTGGTTGTTTGTATCATCTTTGTACTTCGGAGATTATGTATCTCCTTATGTGTTTATCAATATATAATTCTAATGTAAAGTTAGAAAGATTTAGATTTATTTCTTTTAATTATAAACATAAGTTTATAATGGTTTTTTTTTTATGTTTTTTTCAAAGTAGTTAAATTTGTGTTACTATTCTTTACCCTCTGTTTTTGGACTTTTGAATTTGTGGCAAGACAATGAAGTTATATATAATATGCATCTCTTTGCCATATGTTTTTTGACTCTTGATGCAACTGCTATAAGTTTTTGTTTATATATAATACGCATCTCTTGGCCTTTTGTTTTTTGACTTTTAATGCAACTACTACAAGTAAAGAATTTGTAGTTATAAAATTAGTTCAGATGTGATTTAAATTTTATATATACACACACACATTGTATTAGATCAATATAGTCCTCTATTAATTTGTTTTGTAGTTTCTTTAGTAAAAATTGATGTGGATAAATAAGGATAATATAAACTTAATAAATGATCAAATATATTATTTAAATGGAATTGTTTTTTTTTTTATTCTTTTCTTTTCCCCCTTTTTTGCACAAGTATTCCGACTGGTTTTCAAATTTGAACAAGAAAAAATTGTAGTCTGAAAAGATTTGATAGAATACTTTTATCATATGATATGACTAGGAATGAAAAAAAAAATTATGGGAGTACAAAATTTTAGTCCCATATATGAAAGTTTATGTAAATCTGGATGTGGATTATATTTTGTAATTTAGTGGAATATTGTGATTCAAATTCATCCATAACAAAAACACTTTTTATTTTAGAAAAAAAATAAAAAAATTATTATAAATCTTACTTTTATAAATTTTCTAATTCTATTTATTCTTTCTCTTACATTTCATTCCTAATGGAAAAAATTTATAGGTTTTTTTCTTTTTAACTCTTTACTCTCATTATATATACTTTCTCTTATATATAAATCTATAAATTTAATTTTTACTCTCGCTAGATACTTCGGAAATCGTTATTAAAGCATATCATGTATTCAACATAGCTAAGAAGAACAATGGAGAGACGTCAAAATTGCGAGACATCATTATAATGGATATGAGGTACATCATTACAACACTACATAAATGCTCATAATTACCATTAGAAATTATTGAACTAATTATTTTCTATAACATTTCAAGAACAATTATTTTGACATTGTGGGATAATCTTGCTGAGAATGAAGAAAATTTGATAATGAAGCTAATAAACGAAAGACCTATTATCACAGTTACACATTTGTCAATCAACACATTCAAAGATAACTTATCATACAACATTGAGATTATTCACTTTATATTTTTTATTATATCTAAATGAACATAAAATAAAAAATAATATTATATTTCAAGTTTGCGTACTCTTTAAACACAATTGGGATCTACATTACAAATTAAGAAATTAAAATAATCAAATCATTATGATACTGGTTGGTTATTTGTTTTTTCTTACTTACATTAGGTTTTAATTATTTATTTTACTTAAAGAATATCATGACTGGTGGCCGGTAAGACATGGTTGGTGGAAGCTAATCCACTATCAATAGTTAAAAAATCAAATAGAAAATAAACAAAAATTATAACTTTCTTTGTTCATGAAACCCATAATAAGGTCTAGTTAATGATTATGTGTCTGTGTATTTGTACATATCACCAACATATTGTTCCAATAATTTATTATGCTTTGACAAGTTTGAAGAAAACATAAATGATAAAGACATAGATATTCCCATTTCAAGTTCAAAATATCAATTATTTGAAGAGCCTGAAAAACTTCCACTTGAAGACATAATTGAAAAATCCGCAATAACATTCAAGGTATTAAATTATTATTATTATTTATATATTCATTTAATTTTTCTTTATTATATCACATGATTATAATTAATTTCTGTTAAAAAAATATATACTTTTGACGAGTGTAGATTATTGGATGTTTGTCGTTGCTTTTTTCTACACTTCATACAAAAATAATAAAACCCGCAAAAACTTTACTAAAAACTGTATAGCAATAAGCAGGGTCGAACCACTCTCAAGTGAGAATCAGTAACAAGTCTAAACTTCAAAACCTAAGTCTCTTGAGATGAAAAATGAATATTTAAAAAATAAAATTCTGATTTTTTATTTAATAATAAAAACTAATATTAAATGTCTTAGATCAAATGATGGGACAAATCTCAAGGAAAGAGAATTCACCACCATGGATCCATATAAATAAAGTTTTTTTTTATATTCTTATCTAATTTTTCCTCCAATAACCAATACACTTCACCAATCCAATTAGAACTTGGAAAGATGAAGGAAAATATGGAATAAAAAAGAATGACTTGATTATATATGAGAGAGACATTTCTTTACTTAATCTGATGCACATTGGCTAGGTAAACAGAGGTAGGCATTTTTCGAATTATCATTATTTGGCAAACACGAAAAATCCTTCCTCTAATTTTAGAAAATAAAATCCAGAATAGAAGAGTAGAAGAATGCTCTTGGGAGGAAAAAGTAGACAAGAAAATAAAACAACTTACCTATACTTCAGCCATGGTGGCTTTATCACTCCCTTGAAAAGGATGTTTACGCTTGCATATTAATAGAAAACAAACAAATAGAAATGAAACTACTACTCATCATTGAATCAATAAAACAATTATACTATTTTTTTCTATAATTATATATTCTGATTTCTTATAGTTTATAAGAATAGTAATAGATTGTTTAAGAATAGTTAGAATTATATATTATGATTTCTTATAGTTTATACTTGATTCATTCCATGTGAATAATAGTTAACTTGTAGTTTTATTTTTTTTCAACAAATGAGTTTATATTACTAAGGTTACATAATGGAAATAGTTTTGGGTGTTTTAATTAATGTGTTCAGGGGCGTAGTCGAATTTGTATAAGTGGGTATGAACGGAAAAGTTCGAGCCATAATTTAATTTTTATAAAACTAAGTGGGTACATCACTAGAGATTTAATAGGTTATTACAATTCTAAACCCCAAAAAATTGCATTTACTATATATAAAAAAAATTTATAGAATTAAGTGGGTACTAATGTACCCACTAGTGCCTCTGTGGCTACGCCCTTGGATGTGTTATAATAGTTTTAAATGTTTTGAGTGTTACAATAAAATTTTAATTTAATTTTTATCCACGTGCATCGCATGTGCTTTAAACTAGTGTATATATATACACACACGCATGTATATAGATCGTCTCAAGTGATATGGAGTTTCAATGACAATGCACCAAGCATCAGATTGATGGTATTTGCAAAGGCATTGGCACGACTGTAGTAGGATTGAGTCCTCCAAATTAGACTCCATGGGATCTTCCTTCAAATCAAAGAAGACCCAAAATGGATTCAAAAACTTGGTGCTCGTGTGGTTGTTGTTGGTGGTGGTAACCTCATGATCGTCTGGCTCAATACCTTGTTCTCAATCAATGATCAAGATCGAGAAAGATTTGGCAAAAATAGTGTAATAATTATAGTATATATTGTTCAATATATATATATATATATATATATATATATATATATAGAGAGAGAGAGAGAGAGAGAGAGAGAGTAGTGTATGACTTGGTGGATATTTTTGCAGATACATCATCAAGGACATTTAGGACATTTCGTATATGAAAAACATACTTCAGCAATGATGTCAACAACTTCATTATAAAAATAGTTAAATATAGGGGTATAATGGTAAAAATACTTGCATCGTTAAAAGTAAATGACTATTATCTCTGACAAGGGGTGTTACAGGAAATTTTGACATAACTATTCTTCGTGCACAATTAAAGTGAACCTGGAGGGTGTTAGAGCAATTTGCCCATTGTATTTTCATTGTGTAAGTATTAAGTTTTTTTTTTTTCCATTAAGTTGTGCAAGCCACGGGATTAGGATTAAAATGTATAAAAAGCACATGCTTTAAGAAAAGTGTTTTGAGAAGCAAAATGCTTTAAGAAGTATGTTTTGGGCTGGCATGTTTTAGGAAACAAACAAAGAAACATTAGGTCACGGGCCTTTTTAGACTGTGTCGTAATTGGGCCAACTTAACTCCAGCTTAATTAGCATAAGCTGCATCTAGATTCTTGAATCAAAGGAGTTAATCTGGGCCAACCCATAGAATTAGGTTTGGGTTAGCTTCAACCACATAGGCTATTTGATCCACCCAGATGAGAAATTATTAGGTGACTCGAGTCCACTTGTCTCAGTCAATAGTAACATTCCACGACAACAAGTGTTAGAATAAAGGAGTTCACATATATGTATGTGGCGCGTTGCTAACGTAAAATGTTAGTTTTGTTTAAAAATTATACACAATTTTTTTTTGTTGTAGTCTTCTAAAAGCTATTTTTTGAAAACTCAATTAAAGAGTGTGCCTTGTTCATTTATCTAAGAATAATTTTCAAGAACTCAAGAAAGAAAAACAGTTTTTATAGAACTATTCATTTATCTAAAAACAATTTTCGAGAACTCGGAAAAGAAAAACTAGTTTTACATAACCATTCATTTCTCTAAAAACAAATTTCAAGAACTCGGAAAAGAAAATTTGTTTTTATAGACCTATAAAAGATAGCTCTCTGTGACATTTTGTTAACTTAATTTTCAAAAATTACAGGGCAGACTAGAGTCTTAGTCAACTTAGGCCCTGTTTGGCAGAACTTTTGCTTTGATTTTTATGCAAAAAAAAAAAGAGAAAAGTGTAAGTTAAATGAGGAAGTTACTATCCACCAGTTTCTTTTGAATACTCTTTTTGGACTCTGAAACTCTTTAGCGTTACACTTTTTAAAACAACTTCTGAGTTTGGAAAGCCGAAAGTCATTTTTTAAAAGTTAATCCAAACAGGACCTTAGGCAGTAGACTATGTCCTAGAAGGCTCCAAAATTTTTATTTCTTTTATATCAGTAGACTTTCTAAAAATTTTATTTTCTACTGTTCTGGACTTCCTATAAATGTATTACATAAAAATATTATTAATTAATAATTTTGTATTTATTATTTTGGTTCAAATATCTTTATTATATTATTGTTAAAAGTTGTTACTGATTTTAAGGTGGAGCAAGAATAGGAGATGAAAAGAATGTTCAGGTTTGTACTGCCTATTGCAATTTTTTCCTTCTTTAGCAGTGATAATCACCCAAAACCTTTATTTTTAACTTATCACGAAAAAGGGCAAAAAAAAAAAAATTGTCTTTTAACTTCTATCACCATCTCTTCTGTATGTCATTCTGTTGGTACTTGAGTACTTGCTACTAACTACAAATACTATTGTGGGATACTAACTGAAAATAAGTTTTTTATTTTTATTTTTAACTATTTTTTTTAAAAAAAGAGCTTTTAGAAAACTGCAAGTTTATGTATTTTTTTTATTTTCAATTCTTATTTATAGATGATATTTAAAAGTAACAATAATAATTGTCTCACCAACAAATTATATTTTGTTATATAAGTAAAAAATATATTTATTCGAGTATATCACATCAATGCGTGTCAACTTATTAAATAGTGTGTGATATATGTGATTGCAATAAAGTTTTTTTTTTATATTTTTAAATCACCATTTAATTAATTAAATGGCCCAAAATACAATGGCGTCAGAGAAGGGTTTCCTATGAATCCCCACCCATCCTCAAATAAATAGTCTCAATGGCCTCCATGTTTCCCTTCCCTTCCCAGCCCAACACACAGCTCTCTTACTCAGATTCAACACAAACACGCACACACACGCACTGTTTTTTGCTCTAACATCTTAATCTTCTCCCTGTAAATTTTAGAGAGAGAGAGAGATTTAGGGAGAGAGGTAGATAGATAGATAGATAGAGAGAAGGATGCAATCCAGTAACGGTGTTGATCCGCAACAAGCACAGAACCAACAGAATCAACAGCAGCCGGGTGCGGCGGCGCCACCACCACAGCAGCAGCAGCAACAGTGGGTGGCGATGCAGTATCCGGCGGCGATGGTAATGCACCCCCAGATGATTCCGCCGCCGCATTACCCGCCGCATTACATGCCATACCACGCCCACCACCATCACTACCAAGCTCAGCAACAACACCAGCAATCCAACGGAGAGAATAAGACGATCTGGGTCGGCGACCTCCATAATTGGATGAACGAGGATTACCTCCACAGCTGCTTCGCTTCCGCCGGCGAGGTCTATTCTCACTCACCTTTTCATTTGTATTTGCATTATGCACACAGCATACTTGTGTATATAACATCTATATTAGGTAATGTAGATTTGAACGTCTATTAATTGGACGCTTTGTTAAATGGTAATACTTTATATGAATCTGTGTTGTTTATATTGTTTGAACAGAGTTCGCACTTCATGGCATGTTAATTAAACATTTTGTGACATAGGGAAGTACTTTGGTCTGGCAAAATGTATGCACTTTTTATAGGTGAAATGTTAAAGTTGGAAGCTTTTGTTGCCAAAGCCTCCCCTTTTGCTACATTTATGATGAGTTTATAGTCAATTTGATAACGGTACATAACTGGAACTATTGATTTGATAGGACAAGGACATTTTACATAGACCAAGCGTGGCTGACATTTGAAATGGTTGTGGTTGATATCCTATTCAGTTAGGGATTTGTTAACTTTATGTCTACATATATTCGGAATGGTTGTGTGATGTCTTAATGTTAATTTCTAGTTTAGATAATCTTCTTGGACCCACCTATGATTCAGGTATTTGTGCCTTCTTTATCAGCAACTCAGTGCAAATTTTAAATAAAATTACCGGGGAAAGTAAGGTATAAAACTGAAAATCAAGTGCTTAAAATCTTTAGACTTGAGATTCAATTTAAGTGGTACTTATAAATTAAGATTTTTTTTTTTAAACATTTGTTTGAATTTCAAGTGTTATGTGGTAATTGAAATCTCCTTCACTTAAATTTTTAAGTGAAACCTATTCTTTTCAGTGGAATCACATTATGCTATCAAACACACTTTAGTAAATAAGCACTTAATTTCTTCATAATTAAGTGTTTAATTTAGTTATCAAAACACCTAAATGTTATCTTACTATATGAAATTCTTGACGAGGCGAAACAGGGTGGCAAGGGCAGACCTAAAAAATTTCACTTGGAGGGGCTGAACTAGCACTATGTAATTAAAATTTAAAAAAGACATTATAATATATTTTCCATATTGGAAAATCATGTTATATATAAATATATATTTTTTCTCCCTTACTTATCAAAAATATATATATATATATATATTTTCTCTCTTGAAATTTCAATCCCTTTTCTACAATCTACTGGAGATACATGCTATATATATTATAAATGGCATTGATGTGTGGTAATGGGCTTGGCTTTTTTCATCAAATTTGGGCCTTGTAAAGTAAATTTAACAAGGTCAAGATTGAATCTCTCTATTAGTTTGTGTTTTGGGGTGGGAGTGGGGGTGGGAGGGTGTAGGAGCACATGTTAACCTTTCTTTTCTTTTTTTTTTTTTGTTTTGAAACCACTATAATGGGACCCCGACACATGGTTTTATTTTTACTTTTTTTATAAAACAATTGTCAGTGCATCCATCTCATCAAGTGTTGTTTTGTTAATTTTTTATGCATGTAACATATAATATACTGTAACACAAATTCATGTGGATATCTGTGTGGTAAATGAAGCACATAGCCAATTATGTTTAGAAGAATTATGCTACAGGATTTGATACATGAATGATACAATTTATATGCTAGGTGATATGTATCACCATCATGAATCATATTCTGACCATTGCAAATACACAATGCAGTAAAATATACATTTTGTATATGATAAACCCATTTGTTTCTGTCATTTTTTAAGAAAAATCATTTTTGACCCGTTTTCTTCCAAAAATATTATTCCTTTTGTTTATAATTTATTTAAAATTAAACTGACGCATTTACTGATTCATCTGCATTCAATCTCTCCCGTACAAGACTATCTCCATGTACAAACTGTGCACATTTGATGCTTATGTACTCTATATGAAAAGAAGCCTTTATATGATACTTTTTCCCTTCCTATTTTCATATTGCTATGATACTATTTTAAAAAAAAAAAAATTAAATGCACGTGAAAACTTTCCTGTCAAGGTGATCTTTGATAACTTGGGATCCTTGACATAAAATCTGAAATTTTAGGTACACCAAACACCCTCTTGTCCAATAATGGTTGACCTCAATTTAGAACCCAATTCTGTTTGGAGATGAGTATTTCCCTAATTAATGCATTCGTATTTTACTATTTTTCATACTCCAACCCACCGTTAGTTTATTCCATTACTAAAGGGTATTATGAGAAATTAAAAAACTTCGTGCCTTAATGTTTTTATGGACACGAAAAGGTGTTTACTCGTTCATATTATATGAAAATTATAATTCATTGCAATTTAACTAAATGTTATTTTGAAGATATCTCTGCCTAACCTAGTTTTCAATATAAATTCCGTGAGAGAGTTCCCACAATATGGTTCCACATTTATTATTGGAAAATGATAATTTTACACGACTTTTCAAGACCGAAAGACTTGACCAACTAAATAGGATGAAAGAAAAACGGAAAAGATGACATAATGTGGTTCCCATATGAATATGTGCAAGAATACTATTTGGTCGGTTTGTATAGTCAGCATATTTAGTTGGCTTCTATATCATTGCTCTATCATTTAATATATGCTCTTTTTGCTAACATACGCTGTCACTTCTTATGCAGCTTGCTTCCATTAAGGTTATTCGCAATAAACAGACTGGTTTGTCGGAGGGATATGGATTTGTGGAGTTCTTTTCACATGCTGTAGCTGAGAAAGTTCTACAGAACTATACTGGCTGTGTGATGCCTAATGCAGAACAACCTTTCCGGCTGAACTGGGCTAGTTTTGGCATGGGTGATAAGCGTTCAAATAATGGTTCTGATTTTTCTATATTCGTAGGAGATTTAGCTTCAGATGTTATTGATAGCTTACTACATGATACTTTTGCTAGTAAATATCCATCTGTTAAAGCTGCTAAAGTTGTCATTGATGCCAATACTGGCCGTTCAAAAGGTTATGGATTTGTGAGGTTTGGAGATGAGAATGAATGGTCACAGGCCATGACTGATATGAATGGTGTGTACTGTTCAAGCAGGCCCATGCGAATTGGTGCTGCAACACCGAGGAAATCGTCTGGACATCAACAGCAATATTCTTCTCATGGTGACTGATTATTTTACTTGCGTGCATACTAATCTAGACTTTTAGTTGTGAATATCAATACCTTAAATGTGTTTTTTTTTCTTGTTTTTTTTGTTTATTGTTTTTTTTGTCTTTTGTCTTTTTATGTTAGAATTAATGTGCTGTGCTAGTACCGTTACTGAAACTCCTTTTCAGCAATGGAAAACAAAACCCATTGGTATAGCTAGCTGTTAGCTTCGGTGTATCTCAAATCACCCACAGAAGGGGGGAGGAGTTATAGTACTAGTCCCAAGTGGGATATTTTGTTTGTATCTTTCTTATCAATAGTGGTATTTTAGCAGAGGAGGTGGTCATAGTGGCTGCAAGGTGTTGTTGTGTAGGTGATGGCTGTGGACCTATTATGGTGGTGGTGGGTTGAGGCAATGGGGGTGGTTATTTTTGTGTTGTGTAGGTAGTGGCTACAAAATGGCATTGTGAAGGAGAGGAGAAGGTGTTAATAATGTATCAAACTGCTGTTATTGAGGTATAAAGAGTGGTTTGGGTGAGGCAACTTTTGGTGGTGGAAGCATTTTGGTGAAAGTGGAAGGACGGAGGCACTGGCAGCGTTATGATCTATGGTGGTGTTTAAAGAAGAAATGTGGCAAGATTGAAGAGGTGATGGCAGTGCCGCAGTGTTCTGTTGTTAGCAAGACTCCCATTCCTCACGTGATGAATTGATATAACATATCCCTTTAGGTATACAACCGAGGTAAGTGTTTCCAAATTTTATTGCCTTCAATTCCTCCAGGTCGGGAATTCACAAATCCTAGGATTTGGAAATTTTGAACGTTCTTTTGAACAATCCTGTTATTCTCAAAATCTTATGTTGGGTCAAGTACCTCATGATAGGCTTTCTAAAATACCATCATAATTTTTGTGTTTTGTACTTTGAAGAACCTGACTATAGCATGGTATTTACATGAGTTGAGCAATTCAAGCCAAGTGTGAATTCTTCGCAACAATGTTATTCTCAACAACCATAAATTTTGCATCTAGGGTTCCAGTCTCGACAAATATCTCACTTGTTAGGAAATTGCAATAATTGTTGAGAAACAAGCCTCCAATCATGTACCATCAAATATTACGATGTGATGATAAGTAAACAAGTACGAAGAAATTTGCAAGAACACACTAAGAATTATACGTGGTTCGGCTAAACAAGCCTACGTCCACGAAGAGCCCGATTTCACTATATAGATTGTAACAATACAAGTTGAAAAATTGTATCAAGAGTACACTCAACTCTCAACCTTAACCCTTATACACCCAATCTCACTCAAAAGGAAATCACAAATTCTAAACAAGAATTCTCTCTCTAAGTATCCTCTCAATAACAATGAGAGTATTGCATCTACGCAAGAGTTGCCCTCTCAAAACAATGAGAGTGACCTCTCAAATACAATGAGAGTATTTCTTCTTTTCTTCTCACTCGTCTCAACCTATAATATAGGTAACTATTTATAGAGCCCAAAACCCAATTCCTTGGTGGACAGGGATTACAATTCCTTAGAGCCTAAGACTTGCCTAATAAGTACTTTCCTTCCTTGAGACCAAGACTTGCCTTCTAAGAAATTACCTAATAAGATCCAACTCTATAATAGAAACCTAATCACAATAGAAATTTGAGCCAACCCAACAAATTTTTCCCTTGGCAACATTTTTGACAAGTCTTCAATACACGAGACTCTTGTTTGCAAATCCACAAACGATCCATCAGCCTTTCAAATGCCAGTTACATAACCCAAATCAAGTATAAAACAATACTCCCCTTGATTCACATGGCCAATGTATTCATGCAGCTGTATCAAGTCAACACTATCAAGTGACTTTGGAAGGGGGCTTCGATGCAACCCTTCTCCAAGCAGGAACTTTCATCTCACCCTCGCCTGTTCGAAAACGTGCAACCCGTGTCTTTGATAAATCAAACGAAACATGTCTCAAGATTTTGTTACCATATGCACCCCGTTTCCTATTCACAATTAAAGTTTGAGTGCCATTGGCACTCCCCACAAGACGATATAAACCTCTACTTTGTTCTCCTCGCATTAATACCATGTAGCCCCTAGTGATCTTCATGACTCCCCTTGCAATGGAGCACTTGCAGCCCTTGAAGTCCAACCGGCTCAAGGAAATTAGATTACACTACAACTTGGGTGAATCTAAAAACTACTTATGTTGAGTAAGAGTGTTACCTTTGTAAATTGTGAGAACATCCCCAACACAGAGTCGAATAGTGCTAACACACCTTGACTCTATATCCTACCAATCATTAACTTACATTTTTTTCGGTTTTCCATCCTTCCCTTTCAACGCTCGCGCTAAGCCTTGTTGAACCAGGATGTCCTTCACCCTCTTTTGCCATCTTCATCCTTTACCATCAAATCTCTCCACCTTGTATTGTGTAGCAATATTACTGGCCATGATTGTCACAAGTGCCCAAGTCGAACAACACCAGTATTATGAAGAAAAATCTAGACAAGACTTTTTTCAAACACCTTGTGTGCACCTTGAAGCTCTGATACCAATTTGTTGAGAAACAAGCCTCCAATCACGTACCACCAAATATTACGATGTGATGATAAGTAAACAAGTACAAAGAAATTTGTAAGAACACACCAAGAATTATACGTGGTTCAGCTAAACAAGCCTACGTCCACGGAGAGCCCGATTGCATTATATAGATTGTAACAATATAAGTTGAAGAATTGTATCAAGAGTACACTTAACTAGGGCTGCAAATGAACCGAGCTGTTCGTGAGCAGCTCGGGCTCGGGCTCGTTAAGGGCTCGGTTCGGGCTCGTTCGTTAAGCAAACGAGCCGAGCCCGAACAATGTTGGGCTCGGCTCGTGTAGGCTCGTGAACATAAGCTCGTTTATGTTCATGAACAAAGCTCGTTTAGAGCTCGTTTAGGGCTCGTAAGCTCGTGATTATGTTCATCAACATAGGTTTGTGTAGGCTCATTTACGTTCACGAATAAGCTAAAACGATCTTGAACACGAACCCGAACGAATTTTTTTATTAAACGAGCCAAGCCCGAGCTCAGCTTTTCGAGCTCATCACGAGCCCGAGCCCGAGCCCGAGCCGAGCCTGAGCGAGCTCACAAACAAACGAGCCCGAGCCTGAGCAAGCTCAAGCTCGGCTTGGTTTATTTGCAGCCCTACACTCAACTCTCAACCCTTAACCCTTATACACCCAATCTCACTCAAAAGGAAATCACAAATTCTAAACAAGAATTCTCTCTCTAAGTGTCCTCTCAATAACAATGAGAGTATTACCTCTATGCAAGAGTTGCCCTCTCAAAACAATGAGAGTGACCTCTCAAATACAATGAGATTATTTCCTCTCTTCTTCTCACTCGTCTCAACCTGTAACATAGGTAACTAGTTATAGAGCCCAAAGGGCCAAAACCCAATTCCTTGGTGGACAAGGATTACAATTCCTTAAGAGCCCAAGACTCGCCTAACAAGTACTTTCCTTCCTTGAGACCAAGACTTGCCTTCTAAGAAATTACCTAATAAGACCCAACTCTATAATAGAAACCTAATCACAATAGGAATTTGAGTCAACCCAACAATAACGAATAGAGGCATCGTGCTTGTGTAGGTGTCCAAGTGTCCTTTGTTGTTAAAAATCAAACTCCAAGTTGTAATATGTGGAACCGCGGGTGGGGGATGGGGTAAATTATGTGAAAAGAACATGACCCCTTATATTTTTGTACATTTTTCTTCTGCACTTTATTTGCATGCAATTTAAAAATTTCTTAATTAAATTCCTTCCAATCCAAAAAACAATGAGAGAGAGAGGAGTTGCCAAAAAAAAAAATTGTTTGTTATGTTTTTAAAATGAGAGAAAATTTGTTAAGATGGTTTGGGGACATGTGCAATGAAGACCTTTAAACGTGCCAGTTAGGAAGAGTGACATAGTCCACATTGAAGGTAATACTAGGAGTAGAGGTAGACCAAAGTTAACATGGATAGAGTTAGTGAAAAAGGATATGATAGCATGTGGTTTGACTGAAGCTATGGCCTTAGATAGAGCAGAATGGAAACATATGATTCATGTAGCTGATTCCAAGTTGTTGGTTAAAAGGCTTGGGTGGTGGAGTTATATTTTTTGAAGCTGACTCCAGCTGATATGGAAAATACTTGACTGGTAGTATAACAAACATTTATTGATTTATTTATTTGTTATCTATTTTTTCATGAAAAATCTCTTTGTTATACAATCGCTCATTCAAACAATTACTTACGACTCCAATCACTTAATCGTAAGCACAACAATTACTTATTAGTTATATACTATGTTTTACTATTGCATCTCTCTACTCTTGAAATATTCTTTTTCTCCCATTATATTTGACTCCTGTCCTGTATAGCTTATGAATTGAACTACTACATAATTTATTCTATTGATTCTTTACCGATTTCACTTCGTCTTTAATTTACTTTAGTAAATTTAATAATTTTAATCACCAAAAAATGTAACAACTTTTTTATTCATATACATTATATTGCTTTCCATGATATTTTCTACCATCAAAATTTTTAGGAAGTTAAGTTTCTTTTGACCATTGCTTATAATCTGAAATTCAATTTACTTCTCTCTCTCTCTCTCTCTCTCTTGTTTTGTTTTTGTTTTTGGGTTTAAAATTGCTTTGATGTTGAATTGTTGATAGGTAGAGACGTTTCAAAAGGTGCTTCTGCCCAAGGCTCCCCATCGGATGTTGATTCTACGAACACAACAGTTAGTTCTCGAGCTTTTCTACGTGGTTTTTAGCTATTAGTGAATCCTGTTTCTTTCTTTTTCTTGGCTAATCATGGATTGGTTTGTAGATTTTTGTTGGAGGGCTTGATCCTAGTGTCGCAGATGAAGATCTCAGGCAACCTTTCTCCCAATATGGTGAGATAGTTTCTGTAAAAATACCAGTTGGGAAAGGATGTGGGTTTGTACAATTTGCTAACAGGTGAGACTCTTTCTGAGATGTGTTCACATCCTTGGATGGTATGTCAAAATTTTAGACTTAAGACTTCTTCTTAGTTATGTCATCCTAATAATTTATCTTGACAGAAATAATGCCGAGGAGGCACTGCAGAAATTGAATGGTACTGTAATCGGCAAGCAAATAGTGCGGCTTTCTTGGGGACGAAATCCAGCAAATAAGCAGGCAATCACTCTCTCTCTCTTTCTTACTACCTTCTCTCCCTCCAGCACTACCCATGTTATGGTAGTCTATTTTTGAAAATGTGAATGATGAATGTATTCTAATGGTTAGTGGTTTCTGTAGAGTTTACTATTTGATGCATGGAGAAAAATTTAAAATATCTCGCCATTTGGGTATATTATGAAATTTTCTTGGACATAATATTGAGGTGTTCCATAAAAGATGCGTCTACTGCTTGCTTTAGAGAAACATTGGAATTGGAATCATTAGTGTCCCTTTTGAGTTTTTATGCTACAAATTTTCCTTAAAAAATTGCATCATTGTAGCTTTTTCTCCAGTTAAGTTATATCTTAAATTTCAATTTCATTGTCTTTCTTACTTGGTACCTCTTGTATTTGGCAGTTGAGACATGATTTTAGTAACCAGTGGAGCAGCGCATACTATGGAGGGCAGATTTATGATGGTTATGGATATGCTCTGCCACCAGCTCATTACCCAGGCATGTATGCTGCACCAGCTGTTTCATATGGGGCTTATCCTGTGTACAGCACCCACCAACAGCAAGTAAGCTGAAAGGCTGCCCGCGCAAACACATTTAGCTCTAGTGATCAGAAACACGCTTAGGATGGGCCTATCTGCTTTGTTTCCTGTAGTTTACATGATTCTGTAGAACCCCTCCAAAGTGGAGTGGAACTGAATTTTGACTCTTATGAGGCAGTTTCTGGGGATTTGATTAAGCATTGTGTACAAGTGCGGGATTTAACATGAAACTTCTTAATTAACAATAAACGGTGTCATGTTATGCTTTTTAAATCAGAAATGTGCTCTGGTTTCAAACAACGGGATGGTCATGTTTGATGCAAGTTGTGCTGTGCACTTGTTACCTTGATTATGTTTGGTGAATGTGATATCTGACAAACTATTTTGTTCTCTAAGAAAGCTTTTACAATGCTGTCTTATTTGACATTTCTGCATCTTTGCCTTATTCCAATCTGACACTGGTGGCGTGTCTGGCTTGGGTACATGAGATTCAAGGAGTGACATATAGGGTTGTTATGGAACTGGAGTCGACAAATTTCATGGATGCATTTCTGTTCACGAGGCAAATAATAATTTGTAGATGCTATGTTAGTAGCTGTGTTGTCTGATAGAGGTTACACACTAGTGGGCTTAGGCAGGTATGATTTAAAATCTTGAAGTCATGTAGGTGAGCTGGTTATGACACATTTCAAAAAATTGGTTATCACTAACTTGAGAATCAACATGGTTATGTGTTCTTCTTGATTTGGTTTTGCCTGTTCTGTATATATAGAGAACTTGAGAATGAACTTAAACTGCTTGCTTGTCTTTAGTGAAGGAAGCTCACTGGTTGTTTTTCCCTTGTTGATTAAGTTTTGTTGTACATTAATTCATGTGTATAACTTTTGTTTAGGAGAGTTTGTTCTTCTCCTTTATGGCCGTTATAGCATTTTAAAACACACCTCTTCCAGAACAACAGGCTCAAGTTAAATGCCTTATTTTCATTTATATAATTTCATCTTTTCTAGGACTTCATAGGGGTTACATGGAAACAAGTATTAACCTGTCGAATCAGGTTAAGAAAATTTAAATAAGTTGCTGAATCAGGAAGATGGAGGAAGCTTTCCCTGAAGGAAAGATGAGATCATGGTCAGTGCTCTCTCTGGTTGGTAGGTTGGAACTGTATGCCCGGCGCCTCTTACTGTGGTTAGGATCACTCCCTTATATCCAACCACGTACCCGCCAACCTGCCATCGTTACAAGAAGCATACATCTTAATAACTTGTAGCTTGCGTTTGCAATGGATGCAAATAACGATAATATATTACCTCTTTGTTAGAATACCATGGCCGCCAAGCCGTCTCCACAGGAAGTTTCAAGGTGTTTATGGCGTACCTAGAGGAGGTTATTGGAACCCGGCCATCAGTGTCACCACTGCAAAAAATCAGTGAAAATAATGTTTCAGTTTCTGTCTGGTGCAGTTGGTAAATTGTATTGCAATTGGCTTCAAATAAGAGATAGGAGTTAATCCAGCTAGGTAGTGTAAGTTTAGGCATTGTGTTTCAATGTTGTCATCTTCTAAGCTATACCATTTGTATTGAAAGATGTACATTAAAGCAACATCCAAAGTATTCATGAACATTCACTGTTATATGTTTTGGGGTTTGGTGAGTAACATAACTAAGACCATTTACACATGTGTTGGTTCTACCCATCCAGGGTGTTGGGAGTATTGGACTAGTTATGGAGTTTGTAGTTATTTTTGCTCTCTGTATTCCTGTGCTTAGTATATTGAGTCTATGCCATTGCACTAAGTCATGGCCATTGGGCTTACCTGTATATCCATATGCTAATGCCACTTGCTATGAGCTGCTTGATTGTGGGTAGAATGCTTGTAGGGCTGTCTGTCCATCCAACGCCGCTGCATACAATTCAGAAGGAATTCTAGTTAGTTTGGATGATAAACCATCTTTTCTGAAATTAAAAAGCCCCCGAATTTGATTTGTTGAGAAGTTCAATTGACATGTTGATGTGTTATAAAACCTCATTATACTGTTCATAAATTCTGCATGAGCAAAAGAATAAATACCTGCAAGGTGACCATGATGTATTCCTGGCATGAAAAGCTTTCTGCACCTCAGCTAAATTCAGGTAGTAGTAGACATAGTTGTCGGAGCAAGGATCAAAGTTTTTGACCTAATTATGTAACATCAAGATCAATTTTTGAGTGACTTTGGATGAAGGATATATGGTGAATCTTAGTTGTATGGTTATTGATTTTCAATTGGTGTTATATTCTAGTTTTAACCCTGGCACTTAGAAGATGAAATTACCTTCTTTTCTTGTCCTTCATGAAACTGGCTTTCATATTAATTTCCTCATTTTTGAAGGCAAACTTATAGTTGTCATGAAAAGTAAATCTCACTAAAGCAAGGACTTACAGAACCAGAAGCAGGCTTTGTTGCTGTTGAATCGCAAAGTGGGGCATAGATGTTGTAAATATCAAGTTCTCCAATCTCGTCAAATGCCTCACTTTGATATTGGTCGCATATTTGTGAAAAGTTCCCAGTGAGATAGTCACAGTACTTGTTTATTTTTGCATTGACTTCATCAGAGCTCAAAGCATGAGTCCAGTAATAGTCAAACATCCCCTTTGTGTTGGTATTATCATCTATCCAAGCATTCCCAATCTGCAACATCAAATGAAATTTAAAGAGGAGTCCAAAACTCTGAAGATGACAAAGGATAATTGATGATGAACTTACTGCAATGCCCTTTAGATTAATTTTTGTTTGATTTGTGTTCTTGTTCTTTGACAGGATGGTGTAAGCAAGCTGAGGCACATAGTGACCGGCATAGCTCTCTCCAGTCATGTAGAAATCTCGGGTTTTGTATTGGGGGAACCTCTCGAGCCAGTTTACAAGAAATGTATAAGAATCTTCAGCGGTCCTCTTGTCTCCTACAATGTAGTCAGAGGATGTATTCGAATACGAGAACCCGACTCCGGCAGGGGATTCCAGGAATAGCACATTTGCCACTGTAAATTTTCTGGAGCCTTTAGTCCAAAGTTTTATCTTCATTAGTGTTTAACATAGAGAATATGAGTTGTTACTTACCATTGTTCCATGCATAGTCATTTCTAAAGAGTGTTTTTCTATCACTGTTGACTCTGAAGGGTCCCAGTTCTACCATGGCTCCGAAGCCAAGTGATGAGCATCCTGGTCCTGTTGCAAATTAATGAAGTAAATATGCAATGGTTGTAGTGTTGTACAATAGTAACATTTAATTTAGTACTTAATTCTAAATAAATGAAGCCTTAAATGCAGATGTTACAAGACAATACTTGGAATTAGTTTGAAAACTTGTTCTCCAATGTTATTTGTGTCTTCCATAGTTACAACTATTTGCCAGTTCACCTTCCATCAATTAATGGTTACCATATTTTCTTGCTTTTACCTTCGCCCACAGATTTTTTTTTTTTGAAAGGTAGAGCAATACTCACACACACTGCCTCCACTGAGGCTCGAACTCTGGACCTCCCAAATTTGGGATTGAGTGTTGACTAATCAATAGTAACCTTTGTTTTTAAAGTTGCCTTTAGAAACATGGAATTAGTACTTTATAATTAATTTAAAATTTTGAACTAATACAGTCCACAACTCCACTTCTGAACTGTGAATTCCATGCTGCTAAACACACTTATATATTTGACAATTACAATGGATCTCATCCTAAATGTGGTATGCACACAGGTTAAGATAATGGGTTAGTAAATTATGTGTTTGATGCTCTGAGTTAATTCAATGATTTATGTTAGAAAATATTGTAAGTTAAAAATTCTATAATATACACTTGGACTTCTGCTAGTGACATTTCACCTTGGTGTGTTATGGAATTCACACTATTCAACAGTGAAGGCATCAATCACGACTATGACTATATTGATTAGCATAATTAATTATCATCAAGACTTGGACTATAGCCAAAAATTAATTATATCCATGAAGCCTACGTATAATGTAACTTGGTCAGCTTTATTAATTGGATTGCAGCTTGTGATTGGCCGGGACCACATGGTCCCGAACCATGTAATAATTTCTCCATGGACTTACTCCATTGTGGGATGGCCCAACTCTTGGCCAGTTGCAAAATGGTGTTCATATTCCCATAATTGCGCTCAAAGAATATCCCCACTTTCTTATGTTGGTGACATAAAAAGTCCTGATTGATAGTGGGCCATTTTGTTGGTTGTACTCATGCTTGGTTATTGGGGAAGAGGTCCATCCCACTTTCACACATATTTGGATGTTATCTGTGACATTTTTGGATTCCTTGGCACAGTGCATGTGTTGGATTTAGACTGATGGAACAAGCTAGGGTCATCTAATTGCTTCTACGTTTCACATTGGAAAAGTATAGTATCTATTTACACTTTTTTGATGTAATAATCCTTGTGATCAAGACAATTTGCTATGGTCCCTAGAGGGGTTAGGTAAAAAAGTATCACTTTTTCTTCCAAACCTACCTTTTAACCTTTAGTAAGAACTTTTTTCAGTTGGATGGATTATGGGATCAGTTGCAGAAACAATTCCAAACAAGTTATAGAAAATGAACTCTAGATGTTATGTATATCAGTGTGTGTGTGTGTATATATATATATATAGGTATATGTAAGCTCAAGAACCTGAAGGGAAATACAAGCTTTACCTTCTGACAAGTTGGTTCTGATGCATGATCAGTGGTTAAACCATCATTTGTCTACCCCAAGTTTGGGAAATACAATTGAATTGGGACCATTGGGTCAGAACTGTCAGAAAGGGTACACTTAGTAGAACAAAAGGCAAAATGAGTGCAGAAATTTATTCCTCAAAATTTGTAACTGTCTGTTTGCTATACTCCCATCTAACTCCAAAATGCTTCCTTTGATTTCCTTTCTGATATATTTGATTTTGCAAGGAGTAACTGGACTTGGTTTTATTCTATTGTTTTAATACAACTATTTCCTATCCTAACATGTTAATGTGAAGTAATCCCAACACAAAGATGATGTTTATGATAATGCTCTCGCGCGCGCGCGCGCACACACGCATCACACTGTTATCTTTAATTTTCATGGTGCTTTATAACAGAAAAAGATTATGGCATTGTATTACCTCCATTGAGCCAGAGGACTAGAGGTTTGCTGGAAGAATTGTGAGGCGATTCCACAAAGTAATAGAACAGTGCTCTTCCAGCTTTCGGATCCACAGTTACATAGCCTGCATACTGATCAAAGTCCACTCCTCCAGGCTGCCCCGGCAGAGCATCAATCTTGTCAGCTTCCATCAACCGATCTTGAGGTCCAATGTACACCGGAGAATAATATTCATCTCCAATAGCTGATTCAGCCCAGGATTGTGCAACCGGAGGATTTTCTGATCTCCGGGACTTAATCAACTTGTAAAGGTTATCAATCTGGTTTGCAGCACATGCAATAGGGAAAAAGAAGTGGTGGCAAGGAAGCAGCACTAGGAGCAACCAACTGAGGTGTGCCACTTTCATCCTCATGGTGGGAATTAGCTTTTAACTTTAGGAGTCCTGTAAGGTCTATAGTATTTATCATCACACACACACACACACACACACATATATATATATATATATATGTATATATAAGCAAAGTGAAGGCACTTGGGGACAGGAATGAATGTTAAGGCAATTACTTTTTCTATGGTTGAATAGAGTCATTTTCATAGCTAAGATACAGCTTGTAGTGATTGCCTAGAATCTCAAGTGGCCTGCTATTGTTAACACATCATTGTCCACAAGGGTGGTCAATGTTTATCCCAAATTTGGGAGGGTTGTTACAACATCATTGGGAAAGATCCCATTTAAATAGTAGGACAATTGAGTGGAGCCATATATTTTTCTCTCTTTCTTTAGAATAATTGAAATGTTTATTATTTGGTACAAGAATGTTCATTTCTTGTTCTTAGACCCATGCCTTCTAGACCTGTAACATAGAAAACAACTTGCATATCCATTCTTATCACTAGAGTTTGACTAATTACTGCTTTCATTGTCTGGAATTTAAGCCTGCAAATTCTCTAGACACGATGTAGAAAAAGGTATCACAATAATTATGTATTTGAAAGCAGATTGATTTTTTAGCTGTCATCATATATAACTTGATTCTTCCATGTACTGTTGATTTTTAAAATTCTACAATCTTTGTCCATAAGCTTAATATTTCAACACCCGGAATGGAAAAGTGGTTTAACTGTTGAAATTGAGAGATGCGTGAAGCATCTTTTTTCTCTAGTACGGGTCAAGCAATGGGCTCTCTCTCTCTATGTAGTCTCATACACATGAAGAGCCAAAACTTTCTTTTTTATTTTTAAATCCATTTGCTTCATTTGATGACTTTACCATGTTTTTCTTGTTTGATCTTGGTTTTCTCACCTCACAAACAAGGAATTTCAATACAAAAATAAAATAAAATGAATCTCGATTCACTCCATCCGCTCACTTGCTTTATGCTTTACAATTTTGTTAGGACATTTGGTGCACAATGCTGCTTATATATATATATATATATATATATAATTGCTATTTGCTGAACAAAGCAGCCAGCTAATATGGTGAGTCTGGTTACTCTGTCATAATATCTATATGGTTTTGGGATGATTGGATTGGAGTGTCATTGGCTTTACAAATTACAACTAAAGCATGGGTTTTCTGCTCATAAATTTCTCACACTACAATAAACAAAGCAGAACAACAGAAACGGAAGAACATATATTAGCCCATTCACTAATCTCTAATGCTGAGTTAGAATCCCATTCTAACTAAGGATTCTTGTGGTTCAATAGGATCCAGCTACAGAACTTCCCCCATAGGTTTTCAAAGTGAAAAAGACATTACTATCACATGCGCGCGCGCGCACACATATATATATATACACTTGTATTGCTTATCAACAAATAAGTATCAGGTCTAAGGTTCGACTCATCTTGAGTGTAAACAATCCTTTCAGTTTCACGAACATTTCCGTGACTTATCTAGCCTGAGGTGAGGGCCCTCCCTGAATCTAGGAATTAGTTGGAGTGAAACCTCGGATACCTGATTAATTAAAAAAAAAAAAAAACACATACGCCATTAGTGGTACCTGTATTGCTTTTTACCCACTACAATTTCAACTCTGTTAGTGTGACAACAATTTACACCAATGGTAGGATCTATAGGAGGATATTTCTTGTGAGAAATAAAATTTCTGTGTTTACAAATCCAAGAGATTAGTCATACAAAAATGTCTAAGATTGTTTTGATTGCTTTAAATTGTTTCACTGGTGCTTGACTAAAAATTTCTGTTTTAATATTCGAGATGGACTAATGAGTTACACTTCTAGCAATTACCCTAAGACAGGGTATCAGTAACTTTTTCCACTTGAGTTAGGCATAACTGTTGTGGTGTGTGATTGATTATTTTTCATTAAATTGAATCACACTTAACTCATTTTTTCTTATTAAAATAAATTATGAAAAAAAAATCATACTATTTTGATAACATATTCTCTAACAAATTTGCATAAATTTATGTTTAATTCTTGAAATTATTGTTTTAATAAAAATCTTAAGTAGAAAATTTTAAAACAATTTAAGTAATTTTTTAATGTTTCATAAATATACTACATGAAAAAAAAAAGATATTTTTTTATTTAACTAATTTCTTAATTTTTCATGAATATATTGTATGGAAAAAGTTTTTTTTTTTTTTTTTACGGTAAAAACGTTTAAACTGGGTGTAATAAGTTTATTATAAACAGTAAAATTTTAATAATAAGTTAATCATTTTAAAAAATAACAAAATTTGGTAGTAGTTATAACTCTGTGTATTTTAATATTTAGATAAGAGAAAATATAATAAAGATAAGTTAATAAGAAATGACAACTTTAATAAGAATGAGTAAAATAGCCTTTTGTAATAGGTATCTTCTTAATTGAAACAAATCATTAGTTCATAGAGCAATTTGTAGTTGGAGGAGATTGTTTGCAAAAGGACAATAGTTCAAAGGAATTTTTTGCACTTTACTCCCCCAAAAAAAAAACCTTACCATTTAAAGGGCATTGCCCAATACATATACATATGTATACAGGCACGCAAATTATGCATCTTGCTGAGAATAAATAGATATTATTTTTCACAAAGTGACAATTATTATATTTTAAGCCACATTCTCACGCAAAACCAGTATTTAAATAAATTATTGATTTGGATTATGCCAAGCTCAGCTAGCATCAAGACTGCTGGATTAGGTGTACAGAGGCTGGAAGCTGGCAAGTTTAATCACAATTTGCACAACCTAATAATAGTGGACACAAGGGGATACATCAATATACCTATCATTGGATTGGATTAGGCGCTAAACCTAATCCGATTCGTGGTTTACGAATTAGTTAAATTTTAATTTGAACCGAACCATAATAACCTTAATCCAAACCGTTAAAATACGATTTTTTTGGTTTAGATTGACAGATTGAACTTTTTTCAATAATTTTGACAATTTAATTATAATTTCATACTTTTTTCTAAATAGATACTGCACTTTACAAACATAAAAATTGAAATTGAGCAACCAAATTTTACTAGGAAGCATTACAGTTAGTAAAGTAATTTCGATGTTGTCATTTCCTTGTATCAAAATAGACATTGGTATATTAGAGATTTCTTAATCCAAGTTTTGAAGATATTCCAGTAGTACTAGTCATTACCTCGAGACACAATGATTTAATGTAACAATCTTGTAAATAATATATATTAAAAATAGTGTGTATATAATATAAAAGATATTCCAGTAGTACTAGTCATTACCTGGAGACACAATGATTTAATGTAACAATCCTATAAATAATATATATTCAAAATAGTGTATATATAATATAAAATATATTTGTAAATATTATATAATCTATTGTTCAGTTTAATGGTTTGGATCGGATTTCTCAAACACCAATCCGTTAACCGAATCGTTACCATTGGATTTATACTTTATAAATCCATAACCGAATAGTAGACAAGAAAAACTAAACCGATCCACACGAATCGATTCAGATTCATAGATTCACTGATTTTTTGAACACTCCTGTCCATCATTGAGAAATGTTATTCTGGTCCTGCATCTAACTGAATTTAATGAAAAATGATATAATTGACGACATTCTTTCATCGACTTAAAATTGATTGTGTGGAAAACTCTAATATAGAAAGAGAGACCATTTTCTATATTGATGTGAATGTGTGACATAAAAAGAAAATAATAAAATTTGTAAAGAAGAGAGACCCATTTTCTACATAAATGTGATGTAAAAAGAGAATTTGAAATTTGTAATGGTAGCAATTAATGATAGAGACGGTTATATTTCAATTTTTTTTAATTGGGCTAAATAGCCCCCACTCGAATTTAATTAATCGTAATCCTAAATGTAAGGGATAATGACATGCCCCAACCATGATCCATTGAATATTCATGTCATCTCTTTGTGAGATTGCATTTTTTATGCACACATCAAAGCGGAAGATAAAAATGTAGTGCTGATCATTTTCCGGGGAAAAAAAAAAAAAGGAGTGATATGAATTCCGTCTCTTAGTGTTTGCAAATGAAGAAGGCAAATTTATATTTGGACAAAGATTTTTTTTTTTTCTAGCACTTGAGTCCATGTATGAATTCATACTGTTCTCACTTGTAATATAATATAATATAATATAATAATGATGTGTGACGGAGAGCTATGATAGTTCACTAATGAACAAAAACACTTTGAATTCACAAAGTATAGACAAAAAAAAATATGATATTGTATTATAATTGATTGAATTATTCCTGTAAAAACTCGATAAAACTGTATTATATCAATCGTTTAACAAATTTGTAACACTGGGGAGTAATCATGAGAATGAAGATATTACCTGAAAAGAGGCATTACTATGAGGAATTTTGATGATATATACCCAAGTAAAACATAATATCACTCTTGGTTCAGCAAAGTAAAATTGTAGTTGCATAGTTCATTAGATCAATCCATTCATTACCCATCTACAAAATCACATGCATATATATATATATATATATAGATCAATCCATTCATTACCCATCTACAAAATCACATGCATATATATATATATATATATATATATATATATATGCATGTGATTTTGTAGATGGGTAATGAATGGATTGATCTAATGAACTATGCAACTACAACAACCACACAAGGCATATGCCATTACAGGCAAGCACGAAGCTACCAAGGAACGAGTGGGGGCGCCCATAATTTTTTTTTTCCTCTGTATTATATATCTTAAATATTGTAAAATTTCAAACATGTCTCTACTAGAATTCTTAAAATATCCTACTAAATATTTATATGCCCCCACTAAAATTCTTAAAATATCCCACTGAATATTTTTAATTATATTATATACCCTGATTTTTTTTAAAATTTTGTTTTTGTTAAAGACCACCCCTCTCACTTAGTTTTCTTGCGCCTTACCTGATTACAGGTACCTGTATTGCTTTTCACCCATTAAAGTTTCAACTCTGTTAGTGACTCAACAATTTATGAGGTTATTTCTTTGTAAGAAATTGAGCTATACAAGGATGGGTTTTTGTTACCCTCTGGCAGGGTTTCAGCAACTTCTTTCACTCATGCTGCTTTTTAGGCATAGCAGTTATTGTGCTCACATTCCCCTTTTAATTATTAAAATTGATCCTTTCTTTTCTCATAAAAACTTCATTTCCTTCTTGTTGCTGTTGTTTCCACCACCCAAAAAATACTGTACCCCAGTACATATACATATATACATACACAAACAAACTGATTATGCCGGTTGCTGTGAATGCAAAACTATACATAAATCGATATTATTTTTGACTAACAAATTTTAGATTTGAAGTCACGTTTTCACGCTTTAGTAATATTATTGCACCAAGAATAAAAATCTGAATTCGAATCAGTCACGTTGTCACGCTTTAGTAATATTATTGCACCAAGAATAGAAACTGGAATTCGAATCAATTATTGATTCGGACATGCCCACGTAAGGAAAAATTATGAAATAGTCTGTGATTCTTAATTTTAGTACTCTAACTTGATTAAAACTCTTTATTTTCCGTGATCGAGGAAACAAAGTTTGTATTGACGGGACTAGTATATTTCCAGTAGCCAATACCTACTCCAACGTCGGCTAGCTAGCATTATGAGTCTGTTGGATTAGGTACATAGAGGCTGGAAGCTGGCAGGTTACATCACAAGTGCACAGCCTAATTAATAGGATACTAAAGTGAGCACAAGGAGATACCAATTTAAGCCCACCAAAACATAACTTCATTGCAGATCACATTTCCTTTGAGAAGAAAGAAAAATGGCTTAAGCATTACATATGAAGGTTATATATATGTTTGTTTATGAAATTCCTAGTATATATTGCACCATATATCAACTCGTAGCTTGAACAATCCACTATTCAATTCAACTTTTCTACGGTCCTACCATCAACTCCTCAATAATTGGTGTTGCTCTTGTTGATCCATCTTTCCAAAGTTGATGTACTTAGAAACAAAGGAAAAAGAAAAGATAGAAAAATAATTCTTTAAGAGGAAATTGGAAGGCATCAGGTACAACACTCCCCAAGACATGTTCCGAAGTGTTGGGACGGACCCATGTCGGTCCACTTATATACTCTTATTTTTTAAATTATATACTTATATATAACACTTTACACTCCTAAAATTTAAAAAAAAAAAAAACTCCACTAGGCCCCTCTAATTTCTTTTTAAAATCTCTCTCTTTGTCCCCTCTCTCTATTCTCCCTCTCCAATATTTCTCTCTCTATCCCTCTTTTTCTTTCTCTCTCTTTTCTCCTTTCTTTCTCTCTTTGTCCCCTCTTTCTATTCGATCTCTCTCTATCCCCCTCTCTCTCTCTTTTTCAATATTTATCTCTCTCTCTCTTTGAGTCTTTGTCCTCTCTCTCTCTATATCTATAAAAATAATTTAAAATAATAAATTCATTTAATTTTTAATAGATAAATTAAAAAAAATAAAGTAAATATTTTTTTTTGAAATTTTTTAATAATAAAGTAAATGTTATTAATGAACAATGATAAATTTATTCAATAAAATTATTACGATGATTTGAAGAAAAAAAATTGTTGTGTTAAAGGTCACCCCTCTTACAAAAATTCCTAAATCCTAAGTGTTAGCTTGCCGTGTGGGACTCGTTATATGGTGGATCCCACACTTCCCTCTCCAAAAGACTCCATATTTAGTGAGTCTCTTGGCAACATTCTTGTTTGGATTGTAAATTTTTTTTTAAAAAAAAAAAGAGCAATTGCAAGTAACGACTCTTTGCCGTTGAAATTGTTGGCAAGTTTTTCATAAAGTAACTTGCATTTGGTAGCATTGAATCCACGTTTTGGAATTGGAATTAGAGGAAAACAAATTTGGATTTTGAATTAATATGTTTTTCAGTTGCAAATTTAAAGCACATATTTCATTCTATGAAATGGGCCTGCTATGCAAGTCGATCGTTATGCATAACGGGCCCCCAATAGCCTGAACAAGGCCATCATCAATGTGTTAACAACAAGGGCTAGTTGGTTAATAGTTTTGGCCCAAAGACAAAACACAGAAGGATTGAATGCTAGCCCAATTGTTACTACAGAAAGGAAAAACAGATGGGCTCTCTATCCATTGTGAGCAACCGCAAGTTTCTTGCATCAAACTACTAACAAAAGTTCACACCACGTCCAAAATAATCTGTTTACAGTTAAGCATGGACACAACTCTGATACAAGATACAGGTATGATATGACACGGATACGATAGTACAAAAAATTCTAAAAAATCAAAACACGAACAAGACGAGCATATGACTATAAAAGAATAATATAATATATTGATATATATTAATTATTCAACAAAAAAAAATAACTACGTTACAGAAATACTTCAATTTATCATCAAATAATTAAGAATCAAACAAATTTATAAATAAAAATAGACAAATACATTATTTAGTTTTCTACGTATATTTAGCTTAGATTTTTAATCATAAATTAGTCGCATATAATTTTCTTTCAAAATACTTGAATATATATCACTACTATGAAGTGTCCAACACGTATTCAAGGAGTGTCCAAAAAGTGTCATAAAAAGAAAAATGTCAGGACACTTCTACAAAGTGTCTGACACATGTTCAAGGAGTGTCTGAGTGTCCAACATGGTGTTCGAGTGTCTGACATAGGTACAACACCTTCGGTGAAGTATCCGTGCTTTCTAGAGTTGAAGTTATCACGAATTTTGAATTTTATAATGGAATAACCGATATCGTGGCACCAAGTCTCACCCTCATGTTTACATCAATGTGTATGTGTATGTTTACGAAACATGGACACAGACACGGGATACGGGTACGATATGACATGGACACAGACACGGGATACGGGTACGATATGACATGGACACGGTAATACGAAAAATTCTAAAAAAATAGAACATGGACATGGCGGGGATACGACTATAAAATAATAATATAATATCTTAATAAATATTAATTATTTAAAAAAAAAATTAGAAATACTTCAATTCATTATTAAACAATTAAGAACCAAACAAACTTATACACAAAAATAGACAAATAAATTAAAGAATCAGACTTATTTAGTCTTCTGTATATATTTAGTTTAGATTTTTAATCATAACTTAGTTACATATAATTTTCTTTCGAAATACTTGAATATACATCACTGTTACGAAGTATCCGACACGTATTTTATCAGTGTCCCTAAAAACAAAAAATTTACGACACTTCTACGAAGTGTTTGACACATGGTTGAGTGTCCGACATGAATACGATACCTTCAATGAAATGTCCGTGCTTTCTAGATGCATGCGTATGCATATATATATATATGTGTATATATTTTCAAATAGCTTGTGCCAATGAAGAATTATTTTCTCCAACTCTGAATTTTCTTCCCCTTGACTGACTGTTACTGCTAAAAGTGTCATCAATTTGTAGCATGAAATGAAATTCACCAAAAGTCCAACATTTTTGTGATTCACATCGTGTTCCAATGCTTAATTATCGAAAAGAAAAAAAAACATGTTTTAAAATTTTAATGCAGTGGGGATATGTAAAGGCACAAGATGACAGATAAAGATATGCATTTTTTGATTAATAACAGTCCAGCCCATTTCTAGAAAGAAAGCAAAGATCTTCAACTCGAGCTACGACTTGAAGGTTTGTTTGCCTAATTTGCCAGCCACCACCGTTGGATGTTTAACATTTTTTGGTAGGTCTTTGGGGCCCACCAGACTCCAAAATCTGCGCCAAACACAGTCTAGATGCTTTTACAGCTTAACTACCTCACACGGTCACACCCCGACAAAAAGAATGCTACATCTAGAAGCTGTGAATTAGTTTAGACATGAAACTTGAGAATCAAACACATGTTAATCTCACAAATTATTTATTTAAAGTTGTGATACTGACATACAAATTGTGGGCCGACTAAAATTTTAAAACTTAAAAATAACTCTTCAAATTATTTATTTAAAGTTGTGATATTGACATACAAATTGTGGGCCGATTAAGTTTTTAAAACTTAAAAATAACACATGGAGTAGTATTTCAAAGGGAGCAATGTTACACGTTATAAAAATATTTCATGAATTTTTATCTTAACTGATGTGGCAATTATTATCTTGAATGATGTGACAATTAAATGGTGAGTTAGTATTGGTGGAATTCCTCCCATACACGAAATTTCAATGATATTATTACTTGTCACATCATTCGTGAAAATAATTCATGATAAAATTTAATGACGTTTAGCATTTCCCTTTCAAAGGTGTTATTGAATCTTTAACTCGCATAATATGATGTCTTTTTTTCAGAGAAGAGGTTGAAATTTTGAGTTCCGTGAAAAATACGTTTGTTCTCACTATATGAAGTCAATGAATTCAAAGGAAAAATTATTATATTTTTGGAATTAAATAGCATATCCGTATACTGTGGTGATTATTTATATACAAATTAAAGTATGGTAGTAGTAAATTTATAGATGATGAAATTCATTGCACCACATTTAATATGACCTTGAGTTTTTAAAAAAATTCTTTTCTTCTCACCTACCATCCACTTCATAAAAAAGTCAACACATTTGTCAGTCACCAGTCTCTGTAACCACGCAATATTGTATAACTACAATCCAAGACAGATATTCAAAGGCAGAGCACAAAAGTCACAAAATCAGTATGGTAATAAAAGGTGGCTGATATCGTAGACTTCATCGGTCAATAAACTCTCCCCCTTCATCTCTCTGCCCTTTTCCTTCTTCCTTCCTCTCTCTCTCTCTCTCTCTCTCTCTCTCTCTGTATATATATATATATATATATATATATATATATATATATATATCGTGTTCAACCTATTTTAGCTTAGAAGTTGCACCAAAAAAACATACAGAAGAGATGGAAGTGGCAGTACCTGTGCAGGCCATGGATTTTGAATTCAACAGTGTGCGGTCTTCGCCACACTCGAGTGCTCCTTCTTCACCAAAACGTTTTGGCCAACGCTATTTTAGCGTTCCAAATAGTCCAAAACAGCTCTCAGCTGGTAGGTTTTATCATGACTTGGATGACTTCACCATGATCAGCATCAACAAAACAAGTAGTTCTTCAGCAATCCCCTTCGACTGGGAAGAAAAGCCCGGCACGCCTAAATCATCCAAACCAAACAACATCAACAAGTCTGAAGATGATTTTGCATTTGATGTCAGTGAGGAATTAGAGAACAACTCCCTCTCAGCTGAAGAACTCTTTGATGGTGGTAAAATCAGACTATTAAAACCACCGTCTCAGAAGAGGCCGGTAAGATCACCGATATCACAGGGTAAAAAGATCATCAAGGAGGCTTTCTCACCGAGACAGAAGAAGGGATTTGATCCTGTTGCAACTGCAGCTGAAAATACCTGTAAAAGAACAGAGCATGAAAGAGGAAGAGAGAGAAGTTCTAATAATTCATCATCGTCGTCGTCGTTGAGTTCAAGCCACAGAGGGACAACAAGGTCACTATCTCCTTTCAGAGTTTCCAAGTACCCATGGGAAGAACAGCAAGAACAACAACAGCAAGTAGTACAGAACACAAAACAATCTTCTTCTATCATTCCGAAACCAACCTTGTCTTCAACTACTTCCTCCTTGTCTTCATCATCTTCAAAAGGGTACAGGAAATGGAGATTGAAGGACTTTTTCTTGTTTCGTAGCGCATCTGAAGGACGAGCAACGGATAAAGATCCTCTCAAGAAATATGCAGCTTTGTTCAGGAAACACGAAGATACTAAGAACGCGAGCTTCCGGTCATTAGAAGGCTCGAATTCAGGGTCCAGCTCGAAGAGAAGGGGCCGAATTTCGGCTCATGAATTGCATTACACGGTGAACCGGGCAGTTTCAGAGGATTTGAAAAAGAAAACATTCCTGCCTTACAAGCAGGGTATACTGGGACGACTCGCATTCAATCCTGCTGTTCATGCACTCGCCAACGGCTTCGGGTTTTCGCGAGGATGATCAATCAGGCATGATAACATTTTCAGATATCAATTTCTTTTTCTTTTTCTTTTTCTTGTAAAGATCACAGTTAAATGTATCATAGTTACTCATTCAGGAACTAAACTTATATCTTGGTCAGCAAGAAAGAGTGTATTGGAGTAGTCGAAATTAACTGGAAATTGCTGTTGAACAAGTGATTTCATTGATTCTCACTAGTATAGTTGGTCACAAAATGGAGTAATGACTAATGACAGTCTTTTTTCTTTTTTTTTTTTGTGTTTTATACTTAATATTTGTAATTATGAGAATATTAGAGGTTAGTATTTGAAACAACCTATATATATTTAAGGAAATCTTATATATCCTGCTCATCTATTGATACAGTATTCCTATAATTCTACATCAGAATTTTGCAGAATGAGCTTCATAGCAAGCTAACACCATCCTACTATCAGCAAATTTAGATAATAGATCTAACTTTTGACATTATTTTCATTTTCACCCCTGTGATCAACAAATTTAGATAATTTCAAGAAATGTTGTATGAAAATTCAAGAGAGAATTATTCCACTGCAAGGAGGTGCAAGTCAAAAAATTTGATATAATCTTCACTACAAAGGCAGGAGGAAGGTAGGCCTAATGGATGTGACCCGACCCAATTGTGTATTAAAAAAATTATAAACAAAATCAATAAAACATATACAGAACCATTAAATAAAAAGAATAAATACTTATATTTAATTTACTAACTGGCAAAGATGCTTATGCTATAATCAACTATCCAAAATGTCAAACACGTTACAAGACAACATATGTCACATTTGTTGTTACTAATAGATGCTTCATGCTACCAGATAAAAGAGATAAGGATGAAATAAAAAATCAATGCCTTTGTTTCTTGGCTTAAGGTGTGGCTCTACAATTAGAATAGTTGGCGCAGAAAATTCATGGTCAACTTCTAGAATATCTTCATTTTCGCCTATGAGCCGGCACAACATAAAAAAAAAAGTAAGATGAACATGAGTTGGCATTCTCGGCTTTGAGCTCTTTCGATCAACACATAAAACCATTTCATAACGAACACAAGTGTAACATTGCTTCAGCAAAAATGAAATGGCACCGAACTCTCTTAACCAACAAAAACTATTGAAATGAGTCGTAGGGTCACAGATAATTGTACAAAGTTCCCAAGTCAAATACCAAACTCTCAGTCGAAGTTATCAATTCTGATTGGAGTGATGTCATCTGCGACCTTGAAGTGTCCCACTGAACGTGCAAAGAAAACCATTTGTTGTTCCAGCGTGAACTTAATGTTTTCAGCCTGTGTATTTCAATTTGATCAATGCTACTGTTTTCCCAGAAAATAACAGATTCAGTAATAATTATAGAATTCTACATACCTTGCGAAAACCATGTCCCTCTCCTTCATACTCCACAAGAGCAACAGGCAAACCCTTTTCTTTCAATGCCAGGTAGATTTTACGTGCTTGTTTTGGAGGTACAACCTGCAACAATGAACAAAATTTTGACACTCTTCATTTGAGAATATTAAAATTTAGAATTATCAAGACATCATAACCTTATATATATATATATATAGAGAGAGAGAGAGAGAGAGAGAGACAAGAAAAAAAAAAGAGAGAGAGAGAACTAGGCTTCTTAAAAACATCAAACCAATTATGGCTTACTTATACTAGTATAATCTGAAAAGAGAGTTTGAAGCACAAGGTGTATAATATAGACGGAAAATGAATGTCCACATGGGTATATTTCATACTCTTATCAATGTCCGATCATGTTGGCACTGGTATTTTAGAGGGAACATGAAAGTCCATGTCACCTAGGATCACAATTCATAGGTATTGTTCACAACAATAACAGCTCCCATAATTTAAGCCTCAAAAGCTTTGCTCCTTTCTTATCCACAAAGACAAAACAATAACACTACTAAAAGACCTTCCTAGACGTGGTCCTACATATCTTTGATAAACCCATGGGTAGAACTCATCTTTGAAAACCGGCTTACAAGTTACAAGGAGAGGATGCCCATGTGTCTATACACCACACATTCCAAAGGTACCTAGACAATATGCTAACACTCTCCCTCAGGGTCAGGGCTGAAGACATTGGCTCTCCCCCTCCACGTATGGCATGCGATACGAACCCGACCCATCGCTTTGATACCATGATAACTCATGGGTAGAACTCATCCTTGAAAACCAACTTACAAGAAGAGGGTGCCCATGTGTAAACACACCGCACATCCAAAAAGTACCCAAGCGATGTGTGACTATGCTAACACTCCCCCTCAATGCCAAGGCCGGAGACACTCGTCTTTCCTCCTCCACGGAGGAGGGAGATACGAACTCCACCCATCCCTGCGGTACACCTGCTCTGATACCGTGATAAACTCATGGGTAGAACTAATCCTTGAAAACAGACTTACAAGAAGAGGGTGTTCATGTGTATATACACCACACATCCCAAAGGTACCCAGGCGATGTGGGATTATGTTAACAATCCCTAACTCATTTTTAAGAACCCTTTTCAGGGAAAGAAAGAATGAAGTACGAAACAAGGCAATAAAGGAGAAAGAAAATTTCTGATCTCCATAGTCCTAAATTGATCAATAACAAATGAAAGAAAAACAAAGAGAAAATTATAAAACAGTGTTGTCCTTGCCTTATCCTCCAATCCTTGGAATAAAATTATGGGGCAAGAAAATTTATCAACAAAATTGATGGGTGACCTCTGAAAGTAATCATTTTCACTTCCTGCAACACGTCAAAAGATTATATCAACACTATATTGAGTGAACAAACTAAGACACGCATGAAAGGTAATTTAATCATTACCAACAAGATTATCGATATAATGAGATTCAAACTTAGTAATTTCTGCTCGCAGCAATCGTAAGTCAGCTACCTGTTCATTGACCAACAAGATACAAAAAGATATTGTCAGTTTATGATTTCGTTGAAAATTTAAAAGGATTGTTGAAATCATGGTGCAGTTGAGGATTTAGTTCTGAAAATACTTATAAAGCAGCCATGAGGTGGTTCTTAGCAATGAGCTATGAAGATTGCATAAGTTTTAATGAAAAAATAATTTTAGTTTGATGTGGTGGATGGCAATAGCAAGTTTTAAGCATTACAAATGATGCAGTTATTGGGAAAGGAAATGCATTCTAGTAAGCAAGCCAGGCCATCTTCCATCATTTGGTAGCTTTGGAAAAATCAGGGGTCTTTTTTAAGAGTCCCAATGGGATTCCATGTTCTGAATACTATAATGCCAATTTCACATCATACATTTTTGCAAGACTCCGTGAACTGTACATTCTACATATATAAGGAGTATCATCATGCATAATTCCCAGAAAGTTGATTAAAGGATGTAGTAGTATCTCCCATGGGTAACAGTCGTACGTCTTCTTTTCTGAGAAGCAAATAATTTACCAAAGCACGATAACTCATCAGCATACACTCAATTTCTGCACCATATTATATGAACAAATGCACTGCAATTTTGATTCCTTCTTCTCCATTTTTTTCCAACTAATGGCTAGTGCCTTCGCCCAAAGCGATAGGTCTCGGGTTCGAGACTTGGAAGTAGCCTCTCCAAAAATGAGGGAAAGGCTAGCCGACATTTACCTCTCCCAAACCCCACTCAAGCGAGAGCCTTGTGCACTGGGTACGACCTTTTATCAATAATTATGACACCAATAGCTTGTAATAAAGCTGAAGAAAATCCTCACTAAAAGCTAAAAATGCAAAAAATTGATATCACCAAGCAAAATGAAATGCTCATGAAACCAATCTCCAAGTATGCATAATATTCAATTAAGGATAAGAATAGGGACTCACACCATACAAAGAAGCTCCAGCCTTGAATGTTTCTCTAAAAGCAAGAGCAGCTAATGTTGTGTACCCACCAGCAGAGCCCCCGGTTATGCATAATCGTTCTTCATCTACCTTTCCGCTTTCTACCTGGGAAACCACAAAAATATTTCCACATTTTGAACAATATTTTGTACATCCATCCATCACAATCTTGAAAGTTTAGAAAGTATTTGAATTATAATTACCAAAAATTTAGCACAACTGCAACAGTCATTAACATCAACAATTCCCCAGCGCCCCAAAAGCCTTTCTCGATATTCTCTGCCATAACCTTCAAAAATGAGACCAAATTAAACTTAGCAGAAGATATAGGAGGTTAAAATACCAAAAAAGAATGAGATACTATAATAGTTTATAATAACTGCAAGGGTCCAACATATTTGTGAAACAAAACAAAACAAAAATTTAGCTGCAAATAGGTTTAACCTGGAATTTACACCAATAGAGCTGCAGTGAAGGTTTTATCGATCCCAAAACTAGGCAACAATCAGATCCTACGAAGAATAAATTCATATAAAAATAAAATACAAAGTTTAAGAACATACCGGTGCTTCCACCATAATTAACATCCACAAACGCCCAGCCTCGACTAGTCCAATACTGGATACTAAGATTTAAGATTCCACGGGTCTCACATGTAGGCCCTCCTGCAATATGCATGCTATTAAAAATTCCTTATATATATAATTCAAAAGAATGTATAAAGCAATTAATAGCAATGACTGACAAGTTCAGCAATGGCTCCATTTCTAATAAAAGCAAGCAACTAAGGGGCTGTTTGGTAACTCTGTCGGATTCCATTTTCTAATTTCTGAAAAATGAAATCTGAAAACCTTTAGTGCTACCATTTTTGTCAAAAGCAGAATATGTTTGGTAACGTCATATGCTGTTGAAATTTTAAAAGCACAAATCTGAAAATATGTTCAGTAACCCAAAATTAATTTTAAAAAAAAAAAAATTACCAGTATCTTTGACTAAAAATTGTGTTAGTAATATGGTTCCAACTCATTTTAATCAACATAAATATGTTATTACATATTTTATGTATATTATTTCCTCCGAAATTATATTTGTTAGGACTTTATTTTAGTTTATTTTAATTAAAAATTCATTTTTATGCATTTGCATGTTTTTGGTAATTGTCATAAATTCAAACTATTTACATGTTTTTGGTAGTTATCATATATTATATATACTCGTTTTATTTTATTTTATATTTTTATATTATATATAACTGTATTTATATATAACTCTTATTTTATTGTATTTTCTTCTTATATACATATAATTATTTATTATTATTATATATGTATATATATATCTTTATATTTATATATATATTTATTTATTGTATTTTATAAAAGATTTTTATTCTTACTGACTTATAATTTTGTACTTATTGTATTTTATTTTGTTATATTTGATGATGCAAAATTCTTCACGATAGGATTTGGCTCTAATTCATGTAAAATAGAGAAGAGATGAGATCTAATCGACACCGGTGGGTGCCGGCGGCACCCTCCGACGTTCAAGTCAGTATTGGAGTTATTAAAGGAAAGTATAAATACTCCATTCATTGTTTTTTTTTTATCTTACCTCACCAGCCAACTGCTTCCCATTTATGGAGGCTTGTTCCTGTAATTTCCTCGGATTCTTTCCTGGTAGTTACCACTTATCCGTGAAATGAGTTTGAGTATCTCATCGATCAAATCAGTTTAAATTATCTTAGCCTATCTAATCAAATCAAATTAGTTAGGTTATCCATCAATATTTATATTTTTTGAGTAAACAATTTTTTTATTTATTGCATTTTCTAATGTTTTTATTCTTGTTTTTTATAAAATTTTAATTTACTATATTATATTATATTTTTGAGCAACCAAAATTTTTATTTATTGTATTTTATAAAAAAATCAGAAATGAAAACTTGAACTGAAAAATGAAAGCTTCGTTATGAAGCTTTCAAATTATGCTCAAGGATTGTCAAAATTTTGACATCACTTTCATTTTTTTTAAAATAAAAACTGCGTTACCGAACGCGATTTCTGCTGTGACTTCCAAAAAAGTGAAAATGAAAGCTGAAATCTAGAATCGGAAGTGTTACCAAACATGGCCTAATATCTCCACTTTTTCAACTACAGCCCATTAACGTTGCAACAAGATAAATAAACTAACTGAAGTTTTCTACTACACTGTTGTTCCAAATACAGTCAATAGGAATATTTTCTGAGCAGCTATACACTTTTTTAGCACCTGGTCTGTATACGCCTGCATTTCTGATAATAATATAAGACTAGATTTATTATGTAAAAGCCACAAAAGTGCATTCAGATGGAAACCATGTCCATAATATGCAAGGTGCAAGCACCAACAAAATGCAAGAGCTGTGGAAAACCAGAAGGACAATAAATGGAGCTTGCATATAATAGTTGTAGAATCATTAGAAAACATTCCCACATCCCATTCCCCCGCACCCACCCCCCACCCACCCCCCCCAAAGAATGAAGAAGACCAAAATTAAAAAACATTATTTTTTGTTTTTTTTTTAATTTGGCCTGAATTATATAACAAACTTCCCATATATCTTGCAATGCACAACTCAACTAAAAAAAGCATTAACCCAACTATTTAGGATCAACCACATGATTATGATCACCACCTCACTCTAAGGCCACAAGGCCCGGCCCATAACTACAGCACAACTGCATGCTAAAGTATTTATCCATACTATCTCAATCCATGTTAATTTTGATATTGCACTTCCCTGACCTTACCCTCGATGGCAAGTCACTCTTTCTCACAGGTGCAGTTTTTCTATCTTTGCGGCATATGACCAATAAGAGTCATTTAGTGCAATCTGCTTGGACTGACATGAGTGAGGATGCAGATTTGAGACTATGAGCCACCACTATGACAATGCCAACAAAATAATGCCAAAAGTTGAGTCAGTCTCCAATTTTCTCCCCTGAGCACTCCGTGTAGGACCGTAGGTTAGACATACACTAAGTAATGACCTGTATACATATGCCAAATCATTAGTTTGTTCTCTCATTTTGTCTCTAAAAGGTGCCACTTTCACTATCCCACAAATATACTCACTTCTACTCCAATACGTACATTTCAGTCATACTCATTTCATTAAAATTCTAAATTGTAATTGCCATCATTCTATAAAATGTAACTATTCCAATAGCTATATTAATTAGTTTCAATATACTAATAAAGTTTAAAATTGAATAGTATTTAATTAGGAATGAATTTCAAAACTTTAATGTTGGTTAGAAAGGTCAGATTTTGAGTTTAAGTTGAAAACCAATTTAAAAATTGATTTTGATAAGGATTTCAAGTTGTGAAAACTGACCTCTGTGTCTTCAATAAAATTATAAAAATAAAATACTTGGAATTTCGTGTTGAGCTTTATATATTCAAAAACTAGACTCAATAAGCTTTCAATTTCGAGTCCATTTGACCCCTCAACCCTGTCCAAAGTCAGGTTATCTCTAATCAGGTTTAGCAGAATAGCTCAACGTAAAGCTCAATCTATCAAAGCAAACCCGTAAGGTATTGGCCAATACATTAACTAATCAAACAGACAACCAAAGTTGGTAAAATTTGCGTTTTCAAGTCCAAAAAGGTTTCTAAACTGCCCTAATAACAACACTATAAAAAGTTGTTCTAGGGTTCTCTAAACATAAGAAAAAAATGAGAGCACAATTACATAATTGTGAGAGAGATTGAAAGCTTTGTTTTTCAATCAAATACCCTGCTATATAGTGTGATTGACTTCTAAAGAAAGGAGCTTCATTGAATAGTTGAAGATTGATCAACCACATCTACCCATCAAACAAAGGCTTGGACAACTATCTATTCCTATTACTTGGGAAACTCTTAAGCAATTGATGTGGAGATCAATGTGCTTGAGGTGAAGCGGATCGTGTAAGGAGCATATATGTTGACGGAAGTCACGGAACAAACGGTTTGGATACTTGAATGGAGAGTTCGGCGTCAATCCGTGTAAGGAGGTAACTAGGGATTTTCTAGGGTTTGGAAAACTATTAACTAGTATATCTCTCTCATAATAAATTTGATTTGCCTCGACTAGGTCTCATGATTTTTCCCCGTTGGAGTTTTTCACGTAAATGTTTGTCTTTGATTTACTTTGTGGTTTGGATTATTTGATTAGATGATGATTTTCAAAATTATGATTAATTAATTGATTTACATTTGTTAAAATTTGAAATTAAGTAAAAATTATCAAAGTGTACTAAAGACCACTCACCCACGAGGTCGCATACTCTCACATCAAAGCTTTGGGTTATGGACTTGCGGTCCTAGATTCTAAAATGTTTGTGTTAATCTTTTAAAAATATATATATATGCTCCTTCAAACCCTTTCTTGCTTGTGAACTGCCATACATAGGCACTCATATTTCAAGCTCAAACGTTTATTTGGGGCCAAGGGGAGGTAAACTACATATCATGTATCATAAAATACCCAAAATCACATGCAGAGACATTAATAGGATAAAAATCCAACGTACTTAAGAACCATCAAAGAATGCTGAATATAACTGCAGCGATGCCAGGACATTTCTGATATGCATTTGTTGAAATGGATGAATGAACACTATAGATTTGACAGGATCAATCTTAGCTAAGAAAGTAACCAAAAAATACCATGGCTTTCCAATAGTAGTGGAGGTTTCTCTTCTGGACTAGCTTGATAAATGGGATTGGTTGGAGGATAAAAGTATGCATAGGCACTTTGACCTGGAACTTCTGTCGGAAATTCAATTAATTCTGGCGAGCTAAAGTATGATTTGTACTTTGAACTATCAGGTGAAGATGACCAAATAATCTTGAAATCAACAGCTTTTGATCTCAGATCATCTAAAGTCACCTGATAACACCAAATGAATATTGAGAAACATAAGTAATGTTACAACAGGAACTCTTAGTATTAGCATTTCAAAAAGTTTATGGGAATAAAAAGAACTATTCCAAAATATGAGGAGGAGGCAGCACCTTAGCTATTGACAGAGGATGAACTGCAGATGCTCCCTCAATGTACAGGCAATCAGATCCCAAAGTCTGCATACACAACTATTCACATCTTAAAAAGCCATCATCACATTATCATCCCGAGAAATTTTGAATCTCTGAATCAGTTGAGGATGAAGTTCATGAAAATACGATATTATTTATATCTGTGAAGGGAATATCAATTAGAGATGACGTGCTCCAAACATCATCCAAAACTCCGAGAAATGACCTCCCATTTTGCCTGCCATCATCCATAACTTTGATTGAATTAAAAAGTCGACAAATAGAAAGGCTACCAAATCCCAAATGAAGAAATAGGTTAATGCATACAATAAAAATGTGGAGGCAATATGTTTCTAAGTCACCTGTAACTGCAAGCGATTAAGTTCTTTTGTTCAGAATTCTGAATAAATTCATATGAGTTCATGCCAAAAACCCATAATGGTCCTGCAAACTCAGCATCCAATGAATAAATTGGCAGAACTTTGCTATCAGACTCAATCTGTTGCAAAAGAATAGATTTAATAAATTATCAATTCAAGTGTCCTCAAAATAGAGAAAGGAAAAAGAAATGATGTTTGCCAAACCATGCTGAAGAAACATGAGTCTGTGCCAGCAAACACCCCTCTCTATGAGCATGACAACTACATGCAAGTTCTATAAACATTGTAATGTTTACCTCGTCCTTGGTGTGGTAGTTTCTTTCTCCTTGTATAAATAGAGGATCTTTCTTAAAATGCCATAAAATTGTATATTTTGTTACTTCTTAGGGTATGGTATCACAATCTGTAATGTTATTATCAGTTGGATAATCCTCCACTGTTAACATATATGGGCATTATAACAGGTTCTTCCAACCAGCACTAGCACAAATTCCATAGAAGATAATTGCATCTCGTAGAAAAAGAATCTAGATATTTCAGCAAGGAATGCTTATGGCTGTGCTTGTTCTGTCTAATGTCTATTTAATCAGATCAAAAATATCAGAACCTATCCCAGTATGATATCATCACACAGTAGACGACTTCAAATGAATTTCATGAATTATGTAATTGAGTACAAGGGACTAATATTAAGAGTTTCTATTGGGTTGGCTCAAATTCCTATTGTGATTAGGTTTCTATTATAGAGTTGTATCTTATTAGGTAATTTCTTAGTAGATATGTCTTGGTCTCAAGGAAGGAAAGTTCTTGTTAGGCAAGTCTATGGCTCTAAGGAATTGTAATTCTTGTCCACCAAGGAATTGGGTTTTGACTCTATAAATAGTTACCTATGTTATAGGTTGAGATGAGTGAGAAGAAAAAAGGCAATACTCTCATTGTATTTGAGAGGTCACTCTCATTGTTTTGAGAGGGCAACTCTTGCGTAGAAATAATACTCTCATTGTTATTGAGAGGACACTTAGAGAGAGAATTCTTGTTTAGAATTTATGATTTCCTTTCGAGTGAGATTGGGTGTACAAGGGTTAGGGGTTAAGTGTTAAGTGTATTCTTGATACAATCTTTCAACTTGCACTATTACAATCTATATAGTGAAGTCGGGCTCTCCGTAGACGTAAGCTTGTTTAGTCAAATCACGTATAATTCTTGGTGTGTTCTTGCAAATTTCTTCGTACTTGTTTACTTATCATCACATCGTAATATTTGGTGGTACGTGATTGGAGGCTTATTTCTCAACAAATTGGTATCAGAAATTCAAGGTACATACAAGGTGTTTGATAAAAGTCTTGACTAGATTTTTCTTCATAATATGGATGTTGTTTGTCTTGGGCACTTGTGACAATTATGACCGGTAATATTGCCACACAGTACAAGGTAGAGTGATTTGATGGTAAGGGTAGCTTCACCCTATGGCAAGGAAGGGTGAAAGACATCCTAGTTCAACAAGGCTTAGCGTGGGCATTGAAAGGGATGGATGGAAAACTGAAAAAAAATGTCAATTGATGATTGACAGGATATAGAGTCAAGGTGTGTTAGCATTATTCGACTCTGTATTGGGGATGTTCTCACAATTTACAAAGGTGACACTCTTACTCAACATGAGTGATTTTTAGATTCACTCAAGTTGCAGTGTAATAGGCTGCAAGTGCTTCATTACAGGGGGAGTCATGAAGATCACCAAGGGCTGCATAGTATTAATGCGAGGAGAACATAGTGGAGGTTTGTATCGTCTGGTGGGGAGTGCCAATGGCACTCATACTTCGATTGTGGATAGGATACGGGGTGCACATGGTAACAAGATCTTAAAACGTGTTTCGAAGACATTGGTTGCACGTTTCCAAACAAACGTGGGTGAGATGAAAGTTCCTGCTTGGAAAAGGGTTGCATCGAAGGCCCCTTCAAAGTCACTTGATAGTGTTGACTTGACACAGATACATAAATACATTGGTCATGCGGATCAAGGGAGAGTAATTGAAAGGCTAATGAATCATTTGTGGATTTGCAGATGGGAGTCTCGTGTATTGAAGACTTGTCAAAAAATTTGCTAAGGGGGAGATTTGTTGGGTTGACTCAAATTCCTATTGTGAATAGGTTTCTATTATAGAGTTGTATCTTATTAGGTAATTTCTTATTAGGCATGTCTTAATCTCAAGGAAGGAAAGTTCTTGTTAGGCAAGTCTATGGCTCTAAGAAATTGTAATCCTTGTCCACCAAGGAATTGAGCTTTGGGCTCTATAAATAGTTACCTATGTTATAGGTTGAGACGAGTGAGAAGAAAAGAGGCAATACTCTCATTGTATTTGAAAGTTCACTTTCATTGTTTTGAGAGGGCAACTCTTGCGTAGAGGTAACACTCTCATTATTATTGAGAGGACACTTAGAGAGAGAATTCTTGTTTAAAATTTTTAATTTTCTTTTGAGTGAGATTGGATGTACAAGGGTGAAGTGTTGAGCGTACTCTTGATATAATCTTTCAACTTGTACTATTACAATCTATATAGTGAAATCGGGCTCTCCGTGGACGCAAGCTTGTTTAGCCAAATCACGTATAATTATTGGTGTGTACCTGCAAATTTCTTCGTACTTGTTTACTTATCATCACATTGTAATATTTGGTGGTACGTGATTGGAGGCTTGTTTATCAACAATTTCCATGAGGTTATCAATGCATAGACAGCTAATAACAATGCCAAATGTACCATGTCATTTATGTTTGACCAATCTGAATATTGGAAAAAGTGCATATGCAATAATATACATAACACAAAATTTGGACTTAGTAGCCAAACGATATAATATGGGTATCTCAGTCTAATACAACCATCCAAAATGAAAATGTATGAAATTACCCATTTATGGAGATTCCAGAACCCACTATTTCTGTCAGTGATGAAGAATAGTTCCCCTGCAATAACCAACATGGCAAATCAATGCATGCAAAATTTGAAGCCACCCGGAGTTCGTGGCCCTAATTAATAATCAATTACATGCTTATAAAGATTTCATAATGACTTGATCATCATTTATCATTTATGAATCATTGTCATACTGTGAAATGAACATAGAACCAAAAAGGTAACATGTGGAATCCTTAAAAATGCAAGAGGACTTGACCTAATTCCATAACACAATTTGGGAGCCCAATTTCATTCTAGAAAATGCAAGAGGAGCTCAGGCTAATTCCATAGCACAAACTGGAAGCCACGATTTCATTTCATTACTATTTACTTAATAATGAATGTGACAATTCATATTGAAGGTTTACTAACAAGGGTTGGTTGACATCATTGCAAGTTTTGGAATAAATATGGAATTTGTTTGCATAAGAAGATGCAGAACCCAAAACACAGAACTTAACATGTTTACTGAGAATCTTCCATAACTTGACATTTTAAGATGATAAATTTGAGGGGTTCAACTTTGATTTGATATAATTAGTCAGAACCAAATGGTTAATAAGACCAGTTACTACCATAATACTCAAACAGATATACATTTTTATAATTACAAAATATATTAAAAAATAAAATATTATATAACATAGTGTGAAACAAAATTTACTTCAATTTGATATACAGGATTGACCTACATATGTTGTTGATTAGTCATGTGTAATGTAGATGTTATCAGAGAATTAATTGGAAGCTGAATACACACACACAAATATAACTATATATTCATTTATAGCCACCTACAAGAAAGCGACACCTTCCACCCCGTTTTGCCCCTCGTGTATTTTTGAGATTAGTCATGTGTAATGTAGATGTTATCAGAGAATTAATTGGAAGCTGAATATATATATTCATTTTGCTCCCGCCGTTTTGAAAAGACTCGAGGAGCCACTCTTGCAATCCGAAGCGACAAACCACTGGCGAAGATTGATGGGACGTCTTTCCTCTTAGTTACCTTCTTCAAGGTCACCGAGATAGCTTCTTCCATGGCAACACTCTTATGAGACAATAAACAACAAGATAGGTGCCCATTTAAAAAAAAGATAACAATGAGACAGATCCTCTTTTGGAAAGATCCACCCCATTGTTTCACTAGGATTTATTTGATAGCTCAGAACTATAAACCAACGCAATCTCGATTTAAAAAGATCTGGATACTTACGCTTTAATACTACTCACTTACACAAGGATACATGAAGGAAAAAATACACCTTGACAAGTAAGAAACAAAGGCATCTTCTTCCTTACTTTTGGATTTAAAAGGGGTTTCAACCCCACTACCTATATATATATATGTAAATACCCCAGAAGGGACCCTTATTCACACACACAAATATAAATATATATTCATTTATAGCCACCTACAAGAAAGCGACACCTTCCACCCCATTTTGCCCCTCGTGTATTTTTGAGATTACAAACACGTCATTCTGAACCTTCCTTCACTCCTACCCTTCCGGTTTCCACAAATTAATTAGTTGCTACTCCTTTAATCATTTTTTTCCCAGTTGGGGGGCTCACACGAGTCACACACACTTTTTTGCCCACTCCGGGGCTCGAACCCCTCCCCTCCTCTTTCAGGATGGGGAGGTTATACGATTGGGCTACAAGCCCCTTTGGTACTCCTTTATTCATTTACCCATATAAGAAGAGATGGTATGGTCAGTGGAAATCACACCCACTTACAACAAGAGGCCTTGGTTTTATAAAGATTACACCAAAAACCCTACACTTCTCTAATATCAAGAATTCCATCAAGTTAGTAAATTAGTTAAAAAGAAAAAGAAAGAATTACCTTTAGATGACCACTTGGGTTCGGTTGGAGATTCAACAAGTGTATGATCACCGCCAGCAACACAGATGCGTTTGTAAACATCTCTGCACAATAGCATTACAAAGACCATTATGTACATAATAAAAAGTCTAATGAAAATATCAATCTCATTCTAAACCAAAAATGAACATAAAATGATGCAATTCTTTTATAAGAATTTTAACCAAGTTCGGTAAATTGGGTAAATACCCACTGAAAGAACTCCAGGTCTGATTCTACTCCAGGGGTTGTTAGTGAAGACACTAAATAGCTTGAAATGGAAAGTCCAACAGATAAAGTTTTGCTCACAGCCTTGGCTTTAAGAGAATTCCGCTCCTCTATCGTAGGACTTGTAGCTCAGAAGTCCACCGAGCTTTAGACTAAAGTAACTATAGGTGCCTAAGTAGCAAGTAGGAGATGTTGGAGAGCATTGGTATCAGAAAATACATTACGCAGCATGGTCCATAATAATTGGATAACTTAAACCATGAGCCAAATAAACCAATTTGTGCGGCAGTGAGAATGAGCGACAGGGTTACAGTGTGATAAGGAATGATGATGCAGTGAGAAAAGACATGGGTGCAGATGACATAGTAGAATATGAAGCATAAAATGCTTTTTAGTGAGCTGTATCGAGAGACAGCAGCAACTAGTGTAAGAGGATACAATCACTAGATTTAGACACCTATGTTGTGGATAAACAACTGAATTTTGAGTCCTCACAGCAATTTCCAACATATTTAACAATGAAACTATCAAATTACAGAGCAAAATTATAATTGGGAGAGATGACTGAAAATAAAATAATTGGGAGAGATGAATTTTATATGAATGAAAATAAAACAAACTTTACTTTTGTTGCAAAGATAATTATTAGAAATGAATACACACAGTGGACTAAGACAATGCGATCAATATAGAGAAGAAATGAGGAATCATACTCACCCATTCTCAGATATGTAGCCAACCCAAAGTTCTGATTTATCCCACGGCAAGTTAGGGTGACTCCACTCAATCCACGCAATACGTTCTCCTTTGGGGTCCGAACGTGGGAAGGCATAGAAGTCACTGCCTCCAACTAATACTTTTGGTTCTGCATGATACATGGAGTACATCTTATGATCCCAATAAGAGAAGATGATAACCTTCTTCCACGTCAGGTAATTTCAAAATAGAAGTAATGAAAGTGAATAATAATACGAGCACCTTAAAAAATCCAAATCCCTCAAGAACTTAATTATGACATATATAGTCCATAGTACATCTTCTCCCAACGAATCTAAAACTAGCATATGCACACTTGTAGACACACAAAAAGAGCAATAAATTGTCAATGACATATTCTTACCTTGGATATCCTCATCACTGAGACCCACTGATGCAATAGTCGTGATTGGGTTTAGACTACTTTCGCGGTAATCTATCAAGATTGAAGCATAAATATACAAATTAATGGTCGACGAAGAAACATGTACTGAACCATCAACTTATATAACTGCACCTCATAAGCCCTCGATGGACAAACATTCTATTCTCAACATTTTTTCTGTAAGGAACATTATATTTTCAGTCTACCTTCTCTTACAGTAATATAACGATTAAAGCGCAAATCAAACACTCCATCTGCATAACGCATTCTCGATTCGTCGCCATAATCTGGTGTAAGTGGCACTGGAGAAGAATCTGCAAGGCACAGAAAACTACTTCATGTAAAATTTGAAGTTCCAAGAAAATTCCAGCAAGGAAAATTTTAACACATACTAAATTTTCACCAACTGAAAAGGAATCAAATTTCACTGGCGTAAAAGTCCTACAATGAATTTAATGTTGGCGCATAGATCAAGAATTAGAAGATTCAACTGATGTTCATTTGAATTGCAATACACATGAGAAGATAGTAAGCAGTTAGAGGTTGACCTCTAGATACAATTGACTGTTTGTAAAGTCTTTGATCTTTGTAATTGGAGAAAATTACGGTATCCCCTGAAATACTGAAGTCACCACCTCCGTATTCTTGAGCCACTGTTCGCACCGCAAACTCTTCGGGAGTAATATCGATAGGTTCATCCCCTGGTTTCTCTGGTTCTTTAACAAGAACCACTCGTCTGAACTTATCCATAAATATTAAGAAAAAGTCATATAAAGATTACGTTTTTAGGGGTTTTGGTGTGTTTTTGACTAAAATGATAGGTGTTGAAGGAATATATTACATACCCCGATTCGGTGGGGCGAGATTCGAGCCATAATAGGCGGCCATTGCCATCTACGGCGATGCCGCCTAGACGCTTCTCGCCGCCGGAGACAACATCTGCGGTGATAGGGGACTTCCAAGAACCGTATGGTGCAGTGAGCTTCTCTCCGGTTCCTTCAGTTGATGCTTCGACCGTTGAAGCCATTCTCTTCCAGCTTCGTTGTTGATGAGTAATCTGCTAATTTGGTTGAATGACGATGACGATGAAGACGTTGTTGACCGTATGGGATAGCGAGACTGGCAATGGCCAAGAGTGCCACGTACTGTCGAGTAGTGGCGTTTGATCTTAATTATTAGAGAAGAAAGACAAAGATGATAGACGACAATGAGAATGATATATATACATACAAGTATTTTATATCGGATATCTATGTTGTATGTGTTAGAATAATCCAATGAATCCAACGTCTTATAAAATTTGGATATGGATTGAATTTCCAGTCAACTTAATCTATTTCATGCATAATAATATCTAATTTTGACGTGTATAAGACATGCAAGTACCTTGTAAAGAAAATTGAATCCAACCCATCATAAATTTTGGATGCAAATAAAATTGGATCAAATTGAAGAAGTGGAGTGCCAGATTTATCATTCAATGTAAGTTGACCGTGCACGAGAAAAATACTGTGAAGGCTTACTCTCAAAGCCTCACACTACTAATTCAGGATTAATTAGTGTGAAGGCTAGTAATCATATCATGTGTACACAAAATATCGATTGCATAAAATCGTTTATAAATAGTTCGATTTGTTTCAAGTCAATTTAGTCTGATTTCAAAAACATAAATCATTTATAAATGGTTGGATTCGTTTCAAATCTCACAAAATGGGATAAAATAAATTAAATAAATATGCATTTATTATATATAATAAAATATTATATACACTATCATATAATATAATAATAATAATAATACTACAAATAATATATATATATATATATATATATATATATATATATATATATATATATATATATCATTTCAATGCAAAACAATAGAACCAAACCAAACCACTCTCATGTTCCAATTTGGTTTGCGGTTAATTTCAATTTCAATTTTTCTGAATCAGTTATTACCAGTTTAGTTCAAAACTACTACTAAATCAAACAACTATTAGGAGGTAAGATACCCCTTCAAATTTCCAAAACATGTCATTACTGTTTTTACATTTTAAGAGTAATTATTTACACGACCTTGCCGTTTTTATTTTTTAAGGGAGTTACTTGACCCTCTTATGCAGTGTGCACTCCCTGTTTAGGTTGGGTCCAAAGCAAGGACAGAAACTCCGTTCATATTAGTTTGTTGAAAGCAATTTTTACAAATAAGTGAAATCAATTTCATTGAATGGTGTATTTTTATTTGGCGAACATACCAATCACATGCTAGCTCACCCAAGATCTACTCCTGCACACAAGGGTATCACAAATCTTCCTTTATTATTTTCTGCTGCGTACTTTATTACACTCCAAGGCAGATTAAGTTTAGGTTGATGCAGAAGATTAGCAAAGATTCCAGCACCCACATTGAAAAACTCAGCATTCACCGGATGCTCCACATCTAACACAACGCCTATTTAGTTAAATAAAGGATATGCTAAAAGGTGAAGCTGCATGTCAATGACACCTTTAGAGTAAATTCACTTTGACAAGCAATGAATGAACACAGGAGAGAGAATCCACCTATATAGTGTGAAGCTGAGTAGAGACATACTAAAAGATTCCACTCACCATTTTGAAGTTCAGCGCATTGGTCAAGTGTTTAGTGATGTTCTACAACTACTTGTGGTTATATTAAACAAACATCAAGTTGCTTCGCTCCAAACATAGCCCCCGTACGAACCGGTTGCTGGTGCAATCAACTAAAAAGGGTTGGTAAACAATTGTTGACGGCTAACGCCATTCAAGAATTACTAACCATAAGTACTGTCACCTCCAAAGGTGCCATCTCCAGATACCCAGTATTGTTAAGATGGTTAATGTCACCCCATATTTTTATGACCAACTCCTCACCAAATAGGTGAAATATGTTTACAGATGCATTCAGTACCTTCCCCTGCAATTTTTGTGTTGGAGCAAGCACTTGTGAAGTGTCCAAAAGACTCCAACATGAGTACCATTACTGCCCGCTCCCCTGCAAAAAAATTATTAACATGCAAAAAGATTGGAAGGGAAAAAACAAAATGGAGGCAAAAATTATAACCACCATTTTATCCATAGAATCCACCTTGAAAAAAGCCTATCTGAGTTGACAGGTAAAATAGATATAGAAAAGGAAAGTGATTAGTATAGTGAAAGTTATTATCGAATAAGTAGTCCAATGTCTCTTTATCCATTGCATGGTGAAAGTGGAATAAATATTTGGGTCCCACATACACTATCTAATGGATGAAGGAGTGGTTCGGTTTCCTATTCGGTGATAACTTTCACTATGCGTATCATTACTTTCCCTAAAAGAAGATAACAAAGCATCCATCATTAGCCAAGAAGAATATAATTAACACAATGTTGACATAAAAAGCTAAAGTATAATAAACCAAGATGAAGTAATGCTTCAACAGCAGATTTCAAAACAAAATTCTACACAAGATACCAGATGTTATCCTTGAATATAACCTAAGATTTTGATCATGTTCAGTTGTCAAGAAAACATACCAAACATACTTAAAAGATGGAATTTCTATTTTATTAAAGTGAACTATGAAAAAAAATTCTTCATGAATCATACCTCAGGAACACCACAGTTATTTCCTATGATATGAGCAGTCTCAATAGCACACTTCAAATCAGATGAGTATATGGCAGAAATTGCAGTCTCTTTAGAGTCAGAGAGCCTATCAGCCAACTAAAAAGCAAGCAGAAGCTCCAGCAAACAGTTTCTATGATTAGTTTAGTACTCCACTCAATCTTAATTTACTTTAACTGCTTGCACTCTCCCAACTTCATTCAATTTAATATCGAGCTGTCCCTGATTATTACTCCTAGTCCCACAGAGGTACATAAAAGACATAATGCCTGGTAATAGACTCATTGGTGCAAAATACAGCGCATTATGGATATCATCACAGGTCATACCTGAAACAATAGACCATGAAATAACAGTATACTTCATGATCACATAATTGTGACCATGGCTACAAGTTTACAAGTATTGATATGCATCCTACAGGACCACTGGTACTGTTGTGATTATACAAAGTATTTATTCAGTAAATAAGAACTTTTAAACAGGACAGAGTTACATAAAAAGGATGACTACATCAATTGGTTAAATCTATTAGCATGCATCTCACCAAACTATATTTGTTTTTACCAACACTAAGCTGCAATAAACCATGAACAGCACAAAAAAAAATTCATACTTTCCATTGAAGTTAATTTGTTTATTGGAAAAGGTAAATAAAATTTTAGTAACCAACATTTTTTTCACATTTAAAGCATCATACAAACAGAAAGCAATATAATACAATACAAAAAATAACATAAAAAACCCAGGAATAAACCTAGTTAAAAGAGTTATCTTATTTTAGAGTAGCATAACAAACACAAGTGTAGCATTGCTTCAGCAAAAATGAAATGGCACCGAACTCTCTCAACCAACAAAAAACTACTGAGATCAGTCGTAGGGTCACAGATAAATATACAAAGTTCCCAAGTTAGATACCAAACTCTCAGTTGAAGTTATCAATTCTGATTGGAGTGATGTCATCTGCGACCTTGAAGTGTCCCACTAAACGTACAAAGAAAACCATTTGTTGTTCCATTGTGAACCTAAGTTTTTAGCAAGCTCCCAAGTCAAATACCAAACTCTCAGTCGAAGTTATCAATTCTGATTGGAGTGATGTCATCTGCGACCTTGAAATGTCCCACTAAACGTGCAAAGAAAACCATTTGTTGTTCCATTGTGAACTTAATGTTTTCAGCCTGTGTATTACAATTTGATCAATGGGACTGTTTTCCCAGAAAAAAAAAAGATTCAGCAGTAATTATAGAATTCTACATACCTTGCGAAAACCATGTTGCTCTCCTTCATACTCCACAAGAGCAACAGGCAAACCCTTTTCTTTCAATGCTAGGTAGATTTTCCTTGCTTGATCAGGGGGTACGACCTGCAACACATGAACAAGATTTTCACACTCATTATTTGAGAATATTAAAATTCAGAATTGCCAGGATATAATAAACTTGTAGGGGGAAAAGAGTGCGCACGCAGCTGCCGCCGGGGGGGGGGGGGGGGGGGGGAGCGCGGGGCGGTGGAGAACTAGGTTACTTAAAAACATCAACTAATTATGGCATACGTATACTAATAAGGTAGGGGTTTAGGTCTCCATAGGGGCAAAGTGGGTGTATGAGTTTCTTGCCGAGGTAAAAAAAAATACAAATATAATCTAAAAAGAGTTTGAAGCACAAGGTGTACAATATAGAGGGAACATTCCACATGGGTATATTTCATGCTCTTATCAATGCCAGGTCATGTTGACACTGGTATTGCAGATGGAACATGAGAGTCCATGTAACCTATATCAAAATTCATGAGTATTGTTCACAACCCATGACAGCCCCCCCACAATTTAAGCCTCAAAACCTTGCTCTTTTCTTTTCAAAAAGACACAACAATAACACCACTGAAATACATTCTTTGACGCAGTCCTACATCATTCATTACTTGTTTTTAAGAAGCCCTTTCAGGGGGGCAGAGAATAAAATGAAGTACGAAACATGACAATAAAGGAGCAAGAAAATTTCTGATCTCCATAGTCCTAAATTGATCAATAACACATGAAAGAAAAACAAGAGAAAAATATAAAAGTGTTGTCCTTGCCTTGTCCTCCAATCCTTGAAATAGAATTATGGGGCAAGAAAATTTATCGACAAAATTGATGGGTGACCTCTGAAAGTAATCATTTTCACTTCCTGCAACGCGTCAAACAATTATCGATCTCAACACTATATTGAGTGAACAAATTAAGTAACACGTGCACAAAAGGTAATTTAATCATTACCAACAAGATTATCAAGATAATGAGATTCGAACTTGTGAGTTTCTGCTCGCAACAATTGCAAGTCAGCTACCTGTTCATTGACCAACAAGATACAAAAAGAAATTGTCAGTTTACGATTCCATTGAAATATAAATAGATTGTTCTATTAAGTATGATTCAAGGTGCAGCCTAGGAATTAGTTCTGAAATTAGTTACAAAGCAGTCATGAGGTGGTTCTTCGCAAGGAGTTATGAAGATTGAATCATTTTTAACGAAAAACATTCAGTTTGATGTGGTGGATGGCAATAGTGAGTTCTCAGCATTACAAATGAGGCAGTTATTGGGAAAGGAAATGCATTCTAGTAATCAAGCCAGGCATTTGCCATCATTTGGTAGCTTTGGGAAAACTAGGGGTCTTTTTTAGGCGTCCCAATGGGGTTCCCTTTTCTGAATATTATAATGCCATTTTCACATCATCATTTTTTTTAAGACTCCACGGACTCTACATTCTTCATATATAAGGAGTATCAACACGCATAATTCCCTGAAAGTTCATTAAAGGATGTAGTAATATCTCCCATGTGCAACACTCATTTTCTTTTCTCCATGTTTTCTCCAACTAATAATTTACCAAAGCACTATAACTCATCAGCATACACTCGATTTCTGCACCATATTATATAAAAAATCCACTATAATTTCAGATCCTTCTTCTCCATGTTTTCTCCAACTAATATCAATAATTAGATAATCAATAGTTTGTAACAAGCTGAAGAAAATCCTCACTAAAAGCTAAAAGTGCACAAAATTGATATCACCAAGCAAAAAGAAATGCTCATGAAACCAATCTCTAAGTAGGCATGACATTCAATTAAGGATAAGATCAGGGACTCACACCATACAAAGAAGCCCCAGCCTTGAATATTTCTCTAAAAGCAAGAGCAGCTAATGTTGTGTACCCACCAGCAGAGCCCCCAGTTATGCATAATCGTTCTCCATCTACCTTCCCCCTCTCTATCTGGGAAACCAAACAAATATTACCACACCACACTCTGAATAATGTTTTTGTACATCCATCCATCATAATCTTGAAAGTTCAGAAATATTTGAAATATATTACCAAAAACTTAGCACAACTGCAACAATCGTTAACATCAACAATTCCCCAGCGCCCCAAAAGCCTTTCACGGTATTCTCTTCCATAACCTTCAAATACGAAACCCAGTTAACCTTAGCAGAAGATATAGGAGGTTAAAATAAAAATTAAATGAGATACTATAATAGTTTATGATAACTACGAGGGTCCAACAAATTTGTGAAACAAAACAAAAGGAAAATTTAGCTGCAAATAGGTATAACCTGGAGCTTAGACCTATAAATCTGCAGTGGTGTTTTATTGACCCCATAACTTGGCAACAATCAGATCCTATGAAGAATAAATTCATATATATAAAGGAAATACAAAGGGTTAAGAACATACCAGTGCTTCCACCATAATTAACATCCACAAACGCCCAACCTCGACTGGTCCAATACTGGATACTAAGATTTAAGATTCCACGGGTCTCACTTGTAGGCCCTCCTACAATATGCATGCTATTAAAAATCCATTATATATGTAATTCAAAAGAATGTATAATGTAATTAATAGCAATGACTCAACTAGTTCAGCAACAGCTTCATTCCAAATAAAAGCAAGCAACTAAATATCTCCACCTTTTCAACTACAACCCATTAACGTTGCAACAGAAAAACTAAGCTAACTAAACTCTCCACTGCATTGTTGTCCCAAATATAGTCAATAGCAATATTTTTCTGAGCAGCTATACACATTTTTTAGCACCTCGTACATGTACGCCTGCATTTCTGACAATAATATAAGACTAGATTTAATATGTAACAATCACAAATTGCATTCAGATGGAAACCATGTCCATAATATGCAAGCACCAAATGCACAAGCTGTGGAAAACCAGGACACTAAATGGAGCTTCCATGTAATAGTTGTATAATCATTACAAAACAATCCCACATAACCCCCATCCCCTCCCGGCAGAATGGAAAAGACCAAAATTTAAACCATTAATGCTATTAATTTGGTCTGAATTATATACCAAACATCCCCATATATCTTCCAATGCACAATTCAACTCATTTCAACGTACATCTTTGTGTCTTTGATTTGCTTTGCTTTACTATTTTGTGGTTTGGATTATTTGATTAGATGACGATTTGCATAATTATGATTAATTAATTGATTTAAATTTGTTAAAATCAAAATTAAGTAAAAATTATCAAAGTATGCAAAAGACCGATTCACCTCTCTAGGTCTAGTTGGACCTTGCACATACTCTCACATCAAAGCCTTGGTTATGGTCCTAGATTTCTAAAATGTTTGTGTTAATCTTTAAAAAGATGTTCCTTCAAACCCTTTCTTGTTTGCGAACTGCCATAAGTAGGAACTCATATTTCAAGCTCAAACATTTATTTGGGTGCAGGGGGAGATATACTACCTATCATGTATCATAAAATACCAAAACCACATGTAGAAACATTAATAGGATAAAAATATAAGGTACTCAAGAACCATCAAAGAATATTGAAGTGTCAAGAAACTGCAGTGATGCCAGAACATTTCTGATATGCATTTGTCAAAATTGATGAATGAACATCATGTATTCGACAAGATCAATCTTAGTTAACAAAGTAACAAAAAAGTACCATGGCTTTTCAATAGTAGTGGAGGTTTCTCTTCTGGACTAGCTTGATAAAAGGGGTTGGTTGGTGGATAAAAGTATGCATAGGCAATTTGACCTGGAACTTCTGTCGGAAATTCAATTAATTCTGGCGAGCTAAAGCATGATTTGTACTTTGAACTATCAGGTGAAGACGACCAAATAATCTTGAAATCAACTGCTTTTAATCTCTTGTCATCTAAAGTCACCTGCTAACACAACAAAGGAATATTGAGAAACACAAGTAATGTTATAACAGGAACTCTCAGTATTAGCATTGTAAAGAGTTTATAGGAATAAAAAGAACTATTCCAAAATATGAGGAGGAGGAGGCAGCACCTTAGCTATTGACAGAGGATGAACTGCAGATGCTCCCTCAATGTACAGGCAATCAGATCCCAAAGTCTGCATACACAAATATTCACATCTTAAAAGGCCATCATCACATTATCAATGAGAGAAATTTTGAATTTATGAATCAGTTGAGGATAAAGTTCTTGAAGATACAATGTTATTTATATCTGTGAAAGGAATATCAATTAGAGATGACGTGCTCCAAACATCATCCAAAACTCCGAGAAATGACCTCCCATTTTGCCTGCCATCATCCATAACTTTGATTGAATTAAATGGTTTACAAATAGAAAGGCCATCAAATCCCAAATGAAGAACAAGGTTACTGCATGCAATAACAATGGGAGGCAATATATTTTTAAGTCACCTGTAACTGCAAGCGATTAAGTTCTTTTGTTCATAATTTGAAATAAATTCATAAGAGTTCATGCCAAAAATCCATAATGGTCTTGCAAACTCAGCATCCAACGAATAAATTGGCAGCACCTTGTTATCAGACTCAATCTGTTGCAAAAGAATAAATTTAATAAATTATCAATTCAAGTGACCTCATAATAGAGAAAAGGAAAAAGAAATGGCGTTTGACCAAACAATGCTAAAGCAACATGGGTCTGTGCAACCAAAACTATTCCTCTCTCTAAAAAAGAGCATGAAAACTACATGCAAGTTCTATAAACATTGTAATGTTTCCCTCGTCGTAGTTGTGGTAGTTTCTTTCTCCTTGTATATATACGGAACCTTTTTTAAATGCCATAAAATTGTATATTTTGTTACTTCTTAGGGTGTCATAATCTGTAATGTTGTAATTGAACAGTAGTCCACTGTTCACATATAGGAGCATTATACCAAGTTTTTCAGACCAGTAGTAGCACAAATTCCATAGAAGATAATTGCATCTCATAGAAAAATAATTTAGATATTTCAGTAAGGAATGCTTATGGTTGTGTTTGTTCAGCTTAATGTCTATTTAATCAGATCAAATATATCAGAACCTATCCCTGTATTACATCATAACATAGTAGACGACTTTACATGAATTTCAAGAATTATGTTATAGAGTACATGGGACTAAGAATAAGAGCTTCCATAAGGTTATCGATGCATGGACAGCTAACAACAATCCCAAATGTGCCATACTAGCACACTACCATGTCATATATGTTTGACCTATCTGGATATTGGAAAACGCATATGCAACAATATACATAAAACAAAACCTGGACTAAGTGATCAAAAGATATAAAATGGGCATCTCAGTCTAATACAACCATCCAAAATGAAGAAGTATGAAGTTACCCATTTATGGAGATTCCAAAACCCACTGTTTCTGTCAGTGATGAAGAATAACTCCCCTGCAGTAACAAACATAGCAAATCAATGCATGTGAAATTTGAATCCACCCTGAGTTTGTGGCCCCAATAAATAATGTATTACATATTTACAAAGATTTCATAATACTTGATCATCATATATGAATCATTGCCATACTATGAAATGAACATAGAAAACCAAAAAAGTAACATGATGGAATCCTAAAAAAAATGCAAGAGGAGGTTAACCTAATTCCATAACACAAACTAGAAGCCCCGATTTCATCCTAGAAAATGCAAGAGGAACTCGGGCTAATCCCATAGCACAACCTGGAAGCTATAATTTCATTTCAAAGCATATAACTATTTACCTAATAATGGCTGTGACAACTCATATTGAAGGTTAACAAGGGTTGGTTGACATCATTGCAAGTTTTGGAATAAAAATGGAATTTGTTTCCATAGAAAGATGCACAACCCAAAAAAGAGCACTTTCCATGTTTACAGAAATCTTCCATAACTTGACATTTTAAAATGAGATAATAAATTTGAGGGGTTCAATTTCGATTTTGATCAGAACCAAACAATTTAATGAGTCACACTATGAAACTCTGGGAGAGAGTGATTGAACAACGCCTAAGACGAGAGACGAAAGTGTCGGAGAATCTATTTGGATTCATGCTAGGTAGGTCAACAATGGAGGCTATTCACTTGTTGAGGAGACTAATTGGAAAGATATAGAGAGAAGAAGAGAGATCTCCATATTATTTTTATTGACTTGGAGAAAGCCTATGATAGGGTACCTATAGACCTAATATGGAGGGTTTTAGAAAAGAAAAAGTCACAAAGGGATACATCGACACAATTAAGGACATGTATGATAGGTGTGTAACTATAGTGAGAACGCCTGTAGGGGAAACAAGCGAATTCCCAATCACTGTAGGCTTACACCAAGGGTCAGCATTAAGTCCATACCTCTTTACTTTAGCGATGGATGAGCTGACAAGACACATCCAAGATGATATTCCGTAATGTATGTTGTTTACAGATAATATTGTCGTAGTTGATGAGACTAGAGAATGAGTTAATGCCAAATTGGAGGTTTGGAGAGAAGTTTTAGAACTAAAAGAGTTTAAGATAAGTCGAAATAAAACTGAATACATAGAGTGTAATTTTAGTAAATCTAGAAGGACAAATGAGGATGTAGTGACGATTGAGAATCAAGAGGTACAAAAAAGTGAACATTTTCGCTATCTAAGCTCAGTTATTCAAAATGAGGGAGAAATTGGAGATAACATTAATCATAAAATCAAGGCAGGATGGGTTAAATGGAGGGGTGCATCTAGTATATTGTGTGATAGGCGTATTCCCTTACGATTGAAAGGGGAGTTTTATCGAACAGCTATTAGACCAGCCATACTTTATGGTACTGAATGTTGGGCAGCTAGGCAACAACATATGCATAAAGTGAGTGTCGCAGAAATGTGAATGTTGAGATGGATGTGCGGGAAGACTAGAAATGATAGAATTAAAAATGAACACATTCGGGAGACTGTTGGTGTAGCACCAATTAGAGATAAAATGAGGGAAAATCGGTTAAAACGGTTTGGACATGTGCAAAGAAAACCTTTAACTGCGCCGGTCGGGAAAAGTGACATAGTCCAAATTGAGGGCAATATTAGGGGAAGAGGAAGACCAAAGCTAACATGGATAGAGGTAGTAAAGAAAGATATGATAGCATGTGAATTAACTAAGGAGATAACCTTAAATAGGGCGGAATGGAAACATCGGATTCATGTAGCCGACCCCAAGTAATTGGGAAAAGGCTTAGTTGTTGTTGTATCAGAATCAAACAATTTATAAGACCAGTAACTATCATATTACTCAAACAGATATACATTTTTATATTTACAAAATGCATTAAAAAAATAGAAACATATATAACTTAGTGTGAAACAAAATTTACTTCAATGTAATAAACGGGATCGACCTACATATGTTGTCCATTAGTCATGTGTTACATAGATGTTATTAGAGAATTAATTGAAAGCTGAATACACACACACACAAATATAAATATATATTCTTTTATATTTGCCTATAAAAAAAAAAAAGTGAAACCATGCGGGACTGGGGAAGCAACACCCTCCACCCCATTTTTCCCTCGTGTATTTTTTAGATTACAAGCATGCCATTATAAAGAGCCAAAAGAATGGTTTTCCCACGCAAGAGCTTAGTTCCTCGATTCATTCCGTGGCGCGAAATCCATCATTAGCCAAACAATCATTTAAAAGGCCTTAGTTTTAAAAAGATTTCATCAAGTTAGTAAATTAACTAAAAGGAAAAAGAAAGAATTACCTTTAGATGACCACTTGGGTTCAGTTGGAGATTCAACAAGTGCATGATCACCGCCAGCAACACAAATGCGTTTGTAAACATCTCTGCACAATAGCATTACAAAGTGATGAAAATTAAAGGAAGTTAGGTACATAATAAAAAGTCTAAGAAAAACATAAAAATCTTATTCTGACCCAAAATAAACATAACATTATGCAATTCTTCTATAATAATTTTAAGCGAGTTCAGGCATGTCCGAATTGGGTAAGCACCTACTGAATGAGGGCTTCCCTCCAGGTATGATTCTCCTCCAGGGGTTGTTAGGGGGGAAAGCACTAAATAGCTTGAATGGAAAGTCCAAAGGATAAATCTCGCTCCCAACCTCGGCCTTTTTTTTAGAGAATCTTGCTCCTCTATCGTAGGACTTGTAGCTCAGTAGTCCACCAGCCATTAGACTTGTTGAAGGATTTATATGTTTAAGTTACACCCTCACTAATATCTTAACCTTTAGAATAGATGGTTGTTAACATGTTATCAGAACATGACTCGGGGTAGGTAATTTTTTTCCTCCTCTTCTTTGGTTTCATACTTCTCACATCGTCAACTTCATCCCCTGTAATCATCGTTGGCTTCATCAATTGATTCACGATGTGGAGGTTGTCAAAACTAGTGTATGGTGGTAGTAGTGTGGTTGTTGCTTGACTTCAAGTGGTTTTGCTTTGTTTGATGGTTGTCGGACAGGGAGAGTTGATTTCAGATCGTTGTCGTCATTTGGCACTAAAAGTGTTGATCATTAATGGCATCAGAGCCAAAGTTTTCGAGTTCAAACCTCGCCGTTACTCTAATAATTAAAATTGAAACGCGTGATGGACCAAAAGAAGGCTACATGTGAGCGGGCGTGTTAAAGGGTTTATATATTTAAGTTACACCCTCTCTAACAACGTAAGCTTTTAGAGCTATAGGTGCCAAAGGACCAAGCTGGAGATGTTGGAGAGCATCGGTATCAGAAAATACATCATGCCACAAGGTCCATAGAGAATTGGATAACTTAAACCATGAGCCAAAGAAACCAATTTGTATAGCAATGAGAATGAGCGATAGGGTTACGATGTGACAAGGATGAGAGGAAAACCAAAAAAATTAAAAGAAAATGAATGATGATGGAGTAAGAAAAGAGATGGGTGCATATGATAGCAGAATATGTAGCATAAAATGCAGAACAAATCATGTGGACAACCACAAATTATTGGGATCAGGCTTTCATGAGCTGTATTGAGAGACAACAGCAACTAGTGAAAGAGGGTACAGTCACTGAATTTTAGATACCTGTGTTGTGGAATAAACAACTGAATTTTGAGTCCTCACGGCAATTTTCAACATATTTAAAATTTTCATTGCAAATTAAACTATCAAGGGAAAAGATAATTGGAGAGGGGGAGAGAGAGAAGCTATCACGGTCGAGGAACGAACTTCAACAATTTCACACTCGAGTTTTTTTCCTTTTCCTAACAACCCCCTAGGAAGCACGGACATGACTAAGAGGTCAAAGAATCCATGTCAGACATCGACAGACGTCGGACAAGGTCCAACACATGTCAGACACGCCAAAAGGCGTATCCGAATTTTTTTTAATTTTAGGACATGCTGAGGACATGACACAGACACGCCATGAACACGTGTCTGACACACTTGTCGCATTGTTTGAGAGTTTTTAGGAAAAAAAAATGGGTTATAGTGTATATATTATAACTTTGAACATTTTTAATAATATGGTGTCATGACATAAAATATTTAAAATTTTGGTATAAAAACAATTATTTAAAATTATTATTTTTTAAACCAAAATTATTACACATTTACCTTTTACTGGAAAAAAAAATATTGTTGTTGTGGAGTAAATTCTTTGAACGATAAACTAATTATTTTTGTAGCTCATAAATTATTATGATTTGTGAAGTTTTCATCTTAGGTTGATGAAAAATAATATTACTCTTTAAATACAGGATCACATTTATAAAAAAATATATTTATTAGTGGTCGTGTCCCTGCTATGTCCGTATCTTAATTATTTATGATTTTCCCTATCGCCATGTTCGTGTCTCATTTCTGTGTCCGTGCTTCTTAGTCAACCCCTTTATATAAATGAAAATTAAACAAAGAAAACATCAAGTAAGCAAAGAAGACTTTACTTTTGTTGCAAATATAATAACTATAAATGAATACACAGTGGACAAAGACAATGCAAGCAGTATACAGAAGAAATGAGGAATCATGCTCACCCATTCTCAGATATATAGCCAACCCAAAGTTCTGATTTATCCCACGGCATGTTAGGGTGACTCCACTCAATCCACGTAATACGTTCTCCTTTGGGGTCCAAACGTGGGAAGGCGTAGAAGTCACTGCCTCCAACTAACACTTTTGATTCTGCATGATACATGGAGTCTTATGATCCCAATAATAGAAGATGATAACCTTCTTCCTTCTAAGGTAATGGCAAAATAGAAGTATTGAAAGTGAATAACAATATGAGCACCTTAAACAATCCAAATCCCTCAGTGAATATAATTATGATATCCGTGATCCATAGTACATCTTCTCCCAACAAATCTAAATCTAGCACATACACCATTGTAGGCACACAAAAGAGGAATATATTGTTAATGAAATTTTCTTACCTTGGATATCCTCATTGCTGAGGTCCACTGATGCAATAGTCGTTATTGGGTTTAGACTACTTTCGCGATGATCTACCAAGATTGAAGCATAAATAGACAAATTAATGGTCGACAAAAAAACATGCACTGCAGCCTCAACTTGTATAACTGCACCTCATAAGCCCCAACATTATATTATCAATCTTTTTTCGGTAAGGAAAATTATATTATCAATCTATATACCTTCTCTTACAGTAATATATCGGTTAAAGCGAAAATCAAACACTCCATCTGCATAACACATTCTCGGTCCGCCATAATCAGGTGTAAGTGGCACTGGAGAAGAATCTGCAACGCACAGGAAACTACTTCATGTAAACTTTAATGTTTCACGGAAATTTCAGCAAGGCAAAATTTAATAAAGATAACAAATTTTCACCAACTTAAATGGAATCAAATTTCACTGGCATAAAAACTCCTACAATGAATTTAATGTTTGAGCAAATATAAATAAGGAATTAGAAGATTCAACTCATGTTCATTTGAAGTGCAATACAAGAGAGAAGATAGTAAGCAGTTAGAGGTTGACCTCTAGATACAATCGACTGTTTGTAGAGTCTTTGATCTTTGTAATTCGAGAAAATTACAGTATCCCCTGAAATAGTGAATGCACCACCTCCGTATTCTTGAGCCACTGTTCGCACCGCAAACTCTTTGGGCGTAATATCGATAGGTTCATCCCCTGGTTTCTCTGGTTCTTTAACAAGAACCACTCGTCTGAATTTATAATAAAATTTAAGAAAATGTCATATAAAGATTACGTTTTTAGGGTTTTTAGTGATTATCACTAAAATGATGGGTGTTGGAGGCATATATGTATATACATACCCTGATTCAGTGGGGCGAGATTCGAGCCAATATAGGTGGCCATGGCCGTCGATGGCGGTGCCGCCGAGACGCTTATCGCCGCCGGAGACAACATCAGCGGTGATAGGGGACTTCCAAGAACCGTATGGTGCAGTGAGCTTCTCTCCGGTTGCTTCAGTTGATGCTTCGACAGTTGAAGCCATTCTCTTCCAGCTTCGTCGCTGACGAGTCTGGCCTTTGATGAGTAATCTGCTAATATAGTTGAACGAGGATGAGGATGACCACGACGACGTCGTTGGCCGTATGGGGTAGCGAGTGAGAGTGGCTATGGCCAAGAGTGCCATATAAGTCGATTGCGTTTGATATACATGGAGCGAACCACAATTTTTCCCGTTTTAGCAAGTACCAAGTAAACAAGACACCCCACACAACACAACACAACACATGAACACATCAAACTGCTGCTCACCAGCTCGTACCACTTGTCCAATAGTTCAATGTTACATTATATTCCATAATCTATATGAATAATTAAATGCGACCCTCTAAAGAAAATGAATCCAACCCATTATAGATTTTAGAATTAAAAATAAAATTGGATCAAATCGATTACAAGTCAAATCAAAATGAACAAATAGAGTTTCTGATTTTATCATTCGATTTGGATGTACAAACTGTATTGTTTAAATTTGTATAGAGAAAAATAGTGTGAAGACTTAAATCATGCATTTCTTATGATAACAATTCTTGAAAGTACCCAATATATGTAGTATACATAATCACACAAAGTGTTATTTGAAGTTAGATACCGCTTCTGATCTCTAGAACACATCATTAGGGAGAGAGAGACATTATTAGATGGTCTGAGATTATGTGATTCTGGCCGATCATAAGTTGTCTCGCAACCAAATGTGTCAGTTTTATACAAATTATATTGTTTAAATTTGTGTAGAGAAAAATAGTGTGAAGAATTAAATCATGCATTTCTTATGATAACAATTCTTGACGGTGGGCAATATATCTACTGTGAATCATGTTATATGAGGTCGCTTCTAATCTCCAAAACACATTGTTAGTGAAGAGGAAGACATTATTAGATGTCTGAAACTATGTGCTTCTAGCAATCATAAGTTGTCTCGCAAACAAATGTATCAGCTTTATTCAACATTTTTTTGTTGTGATTAGCAGCATCACGTGATCCCACACCAACTAATAATTTTTCACTGAAGAGGATTCAAGATCAAAATCAGCATATCAAACGTATGTTTTAAACTACGTATCTGCAGGAGTTACTACAACATCGGGTATGCTCCCTGTCTGGGTCCAAAGCAAGGACAGTAACTTCATTCACCTGATGCAATCTACACGTGCTTTTGATCATCATCATCATCATCCTTGTCAGCTTCACATGATCCAGATTTGAAAAGGCAATCACAGAATTGATTTGAAAACAATACTGCACCAATTTAAAGAAACACACTGCAGAACTCAGTCACTCCAAGCATACTAGTCTGCAGAACTCAGCAGGCTCCTTAGCTAACAATGGTTCAATAGAGAGTTCGAATTTGGAAGTTCAAATTCAGAGATGTGCAACTAAAAGCCGACAACTCCTACACTTGTTGCAAGTAGAGAACATTTGAAACCTGCCTAAAGTTGCGAAATGTAAAGGTACAACAAGGAATGCCCCAAAAGGACAAATATATGTAGGATTTTAAATTACATAAAGGATATGGTAAAAGTTGAAGCTGCACGTTGATGACACCTTCAGAGAAAATTTACTTTGACAAACAAAAAAGATTCATCTCACAATTTTGAAGTTCAGCAAGTGTTTTAAGTAGTGATGTTATACAATTACTTATGGTTATAGTAAATAACCATCAAGTCACTTCACTCCAAATATAGCCCATGTATTTGCTGGTGCAATCAACTAAAAGGGGTCGGGAAGCGATGCCAATATGTATCAAGCAATTGTTGATGGCTAATGCCATTTAGGAATCACTAACCAGAAGTACTGTCACCACCAAAGGCTGTCTCCAGATACCCAGTATTGTTAAGATGGTTAATGTCACCCCATATTTTTATGACCCACCCCTCCCCAGATAGGTGAAATATGTTCACAGATGCATTCACTACCTTCCCCTGCAATTTTTCTGTTGGAGCAGCTCGCTTGTGAAGTGCCCGCAAGACTCCACCATGAGTAACCACAACCACCCGCTCCCCTGAAAAAAAAGAAATGCAAACAGATTGGAAAGGAAAAACTAAAATGGAGAAAAAATTAAAAGCGTGCCCCATTTTATCCATGGATGGAATCCACCTTGAAAAAACATCTTTTCTGAGTACATATATTCTACACATTCCAAACTGTGATCATGCATGGACAGAATTGTGGCCACCAAATGCATAAAGAAAAATTTCAGGTGCATAATATGAAAATAAGTGTTCCAGAAACTATACCTATATGCTTTATGCCAAGCCTCTGCAATGCAGATGTACAGCGTTGATATAGTTGATCAAGACTTTCTCCACCACCCTGAAAGTGATTAACAAGAGGTGGAGCTGTAATGTTTTCAAATAAGGTTTACAGATCGTGATAATAGTTCAAGGTTTTCCCATAAACCATTAGTAGATCAGTATAGCAATTCATCTGCAATCAATGGTTCTTAAATGTAAATGAGAAACCAAAAAATTCCAAAAAGAGAGAGAGAGAAAAGACAGAGAGTACTTGCACTACTAAGTAACACCATAGCAGAAGGAAGATCAAGTAAGCACCACTAGCTACTCCACCAATAGCCTTTCACTAAAGTGCACATGACCTATGAATTTACCACTAAGCAATACAGTGTTCTCACATGCATTCACTATAAATTCTAAATTTCCCTGTAAGGCTTTCCAAGATGGGATTTTCAATCTTCAAGAATTTTTCTAGAAATTTAATTTTCATACTAAATACATAAACCAGCAAAAGCAAGAAGATTTCAGTTAAAGCATCACAGTTGCAACTTCAACCAACAATTTAAATTTGTGCCAGGTTTCAGCCTTGGACAACTGCTTACTGGTATTTCTTGATCTGTCCTGGAAGATCTACATGCTTCAACAGCATTGGGCTTAAGCTCAGCTGCTTCGTGCAATACAAGGCCTTGAAGATCTCCAAGATGTCTTTCCCTAAGGTCTGGATCTTGTACAACCTGAAACAAAATAAGGAATTAATAAATAGCAATTATACAGTTGCAAAATTAGTGTAAACATGTAATCAAATTGATTTCCTAAAAAATCAAAAGGGAAATGTAGCGCATTCCTGCGTTGACATAATGCTCCTACAGTTTGATCCTCCCTCAAATGGCATTTGTTCTCTGTTTCGTGTGTGAGTGTGTGTGAAGGAGGTGTATCCTTAACATCTGAAATCCATCTTCACTGGAATATTTCCACAAATTTGAACATCTAAAAAATTGCACACTGTCATCAGCATCCACACTCATTTCTTCATCCATGTTTAAAGTTTTAAACTTTAACATTTCAGCCTTCACTTTCAAACAATGCATCTATTTTCTGAAAATTTGAATATTTTATCTCAAAAATTCAATTAGAGTGCACCAAGTTGACTCAGCTGCTTCCCAAAAGTGTATCTGAGCCAATAGGTATAACAGATATAGAAAAACATTACTTACCCTAAAAGACGTTAAGAAAGCATCCATCATTAGCCAAGAAGAATATAATTAACACAATGTTGACATATAAAAAGCCAAAGTATAATAAACCAAGATCCAAGATGAAGGAATGCTTCAACAGCAGATTTCTAAACAAAAATCTGTACAAGATATCAAACGTTATCATTAATTATAACCTAAGATTTCGATCATGTTCAGTTGATAAGAAAACATACCAAACAGATGTAAAACATGGAATTTCTATTGTCTGAATTCTGCTATGAGATTTTTAACAGGAAGCACATTATTCATCAGTATCAATTAAAAAAGGCTAGGTGAATAATGAAAAAAGATTCTTCATGAATCATACCTCGGGAACACCACATTTACTTGCTATGATATGTGCAGTCTCAAGAGCACGCTTCAAATCTGATGCGTACACAGCAGAAATTGTAGCCTCCTTAGAGAGTCTATCAGCCAACTTCAAAGCAAGCAGAAGCTTCAGCAAATGGTTTCTATGATTAGATTAATGATCCAAGCAATCTTAACTTACTTTGGCTGCTTGCTGTCTCCCAACTTCATTCAATTCAACATCGAGGTGTCCCTGATTATTTAGTCATGGTCCCAAAAGAGGCACATAAAAAACATAATACATAGAATAGCATAATGCCTGGTAATAGACTCATAGGTACAAAATACAGCGCATTATGGATATCATCGCAGGTCATACCAGAAACAATAGACCATGAAATAACAGTATACTTCATGATCACATAATTGTGACCATGGCTACTAGTTTACAAGTATCGATATGCATCCTACAGGGCCACTGGAACTGTTGTGATTATACAAAGTATTTGTTCAGTAAATAAGAACTTTTTAATGGGATAGGGTTTTACATAAAAAGAATGACTACATCAATTGCTAAAATCTATTAGCATGCATCATACCAACTAAGGACACAACAGATTGTTTGCAAGTGTTGTAAGAGCAAGCACTGCATGGTTGAACTACCATTGCCAAGCCAAGGAAAATAAAATGCTTGAACATAAACACCTCTCATGGCCATATCTGCAATGATTCTCATGAAACACAAAATGGGGCAAGGATATGGAAGCTAATGAAAGATACTACAGTAATAGATATTTTTCCTGCTAAATTGGATACTAAAAACTATATTTTTTTACAAAGGGAAGAAGGCATTGTAAATCACAATATGCCGACAAGAGTGAATTTTGATTAACAGTGCCACTTAATTCCTATATCACACACACACACACACACACACACACATATATATATATATATATAAAATATCTAATGGTCAATCTGAACTTCACATCAAGAACAATCTTAGCTATAATATTAGTTAGAAGTGCCATCAAGAACTATATTAGCTCTACAATTACTTAGATGGTCCATATGCACCATGCAGAAACAAGATTTGTCTACTTTACATTACATTTACACTGTTAACTATGAAGCCCTGATGACATAAAGAATAAAGAGGCCCATTTTAGATTATGAATTCCACCACTTTTATTAGTGAGTAAATACTAAAAATTGATGAAATTTCACCATTACAGTGGGGAATTCCACCATTTAAAGTGTTGAAATTTCAAAGTAAATGTTGTGAGATTGACCCTAGTACCGTGGAAAAAGTGTACCGGAGAATATTTTGATTAAAAAGCAGAGAGTTCTCTCTCTCTCTGTGATCATGTACAAATAATAATTACGTGATATGTGTGTGTAGAGAGAGAGAGAGAGACCTGAATTCTTCCATCAACATTCCATGCTGTTTCTCCATGACGCACAACGATGATCTCGGCATAATCAGGAGCCATGGTACAGAGTGCAGCATAACTGTACATAATAATGAGATTCACAAGACGAATATGTATATGGTAGGCCATTGTATATGAGAATGTAAATGCAATACAAACATGGGTTATATAATAACATCAATGAGATACATAACCTTGGATCAGACTTGGCAATGGTTGGCTCCTCCATGTTGAAGAGGGCAATGCGTGGCCCGAGGTTTTACGTTACATATATACACACAGTACCATTTATATACACAATTTAACACATTTGGCAATCCTTCTTCGGCATTTGTACGCTAAGGAGTGGCGGACAGTGGTGGATTGGGATTCGGTTCTCAGTAGAGAGAAGCATCCACCACACGTAGTGTAATTTGGGCAGCCCAGCCCAAATTTATTCCGAAATCTGAACAAATCTTGGCAGATTTTACTTGTTGCTCGTGGGAATTGGGATTAGGCAATTCAACAAAACTCATTATTATTAAGACAGCCTCGCTGTTGCAAATGAACCGAACTATTCCCAAATAATTCGAACTTGGACTCGTTAGTCAAGCAAACGATCCAAACTCAATTCAACTTTTAAGTTCCAATTATTACTAAAGTTTTGAATTTGACCTGTAGACTAGTAATTGTAAGCTTATTTATATCCGTATTGAGTTTGAGTTTGGATTTTAAAATATTCAATTTTTGACTTGTACTCTTAGATTATGTATTATTAAATGTATTTAAAAATTTCAGTTGATAAATAACTTCTAAGCATTTGACAAATACAATAAATATGTTTCCTCTGCTTTCACTTTCTCTAGTGGTTTATGTTCCTTTCAAATATGATCAGTGTTTTATAGTTTGTGGACTAGTTAAACTATATTAGATAACTAGGAAAGAAAATATAATAGATGAACATTTTAAGAAAAGTAAAAAATAAAATAAGCATTTGTACCCATGTATGGAACGATCTTCAATAATTATTGCAAGTTATATTAAAAGTTGTCATGGAAATACTTTTTACACATCATTCTAAATGTCACGTTTACATTAGGATTAAACTTTTAAACTTTGGTGGTGTAATGTTTATTATTTAGTGTCTTATCTTCACACAATCAGCCACAAGATCGGAAAAGGGATTGCATTAGGTAGTCTAAGATTCATTGACCCAAGTAGTTAAAAAAAAAAAATTAGTGAGTTAAGGTAAAATCGCGGTAATGATAGTGAAAACCCATTGGAGCCGGTAACCATATATCAATACAAAATTCTAGAGTTTGATAAGATTAACCACAATTCACCGTGTTAACATATTATCAATTTATTACTATAAGTTGTTACATTCTTATTCTATGAAAGAGATTAAAAACAAATACTAAAGTAACTTTTAAGTTAGAAAGCACGGAGACTTTATCGAAAATGTCGTATCCGTATCAGACACTCTGACACTGTATTAAACACTTGAACACGTGTCTGACACTTCGTATAAGTGTCATAATATTTTTCTTTTTAGGACACTCCTCAAACATTCTTTAGACACATCTAGGACACTCCTCAAACACGTGTCAGACACTTCGTAGCAGTGATATATATTTAAGTATTTCGAAAGAAAATTATATACGACTAAATTATGATTAAAAATCTGAACTAAATATATTTAGACGACTAAATAAGTATGGCTCTTTAATCTATTTTAACCTATTTGTCTATTGTTTATAAATTTGTTTGGTTATTAATTGTTCGATGATGAAATTGAAGTATTTTTATTAATGTAGTCTTTTTTTGTTGAATAATAAATAACTATTAATATATTATTTTATAGTCGTTTTCTCGCCGTGTCCGTGTTCTGTTTTTTTAGAATTTTTTGTATCGCTGTATCTGTGTCGTGTCGTATCCGTATTTGTACTTCCTATCTTTTAAAATAAATGTTAATACAGTTGTCATTCTCTCTTTTAAATTAACAAATTAATTTTGAACGTGTAAAATAATGAACCAGTTACATGATCATGACATTCATATTATGTAAAATGGTCTCACATTAAAAATATCATCCAAAAGTATCTTGAAATAATATCATATGAGTGAGTGAAAGATGACACTTAATTTGATTAAAATAAATTTAGAGGAAAAGAACATATAATTGTCATGCAATATTTTTCCATACAGTTAAATGCATGTCTCTATATATTTGCATATTAGCAACACAATTTAGAAAACAAAGCACCAGATTCAGGTTAACGACACACTTTTAAGTGTTGACAAAACAAAAGACCTTCTAAAGAATTCTAGCATCATTTGAAATTGCATTTTCTGTGTTTGGAGAATAGCAATGAAAATTGGTCAAATTATATATATATATATATACACAAACGTACACAAAGGAAGACAACCCCTCAAAACCATCACCTATTAGGCCATCGCTCTCAAGTCAACATGTGCACTAAAAGGGCGATACCATTGACTGGGGAAAAAATTTGAAGAAAGAGGGAGTGGAAATGAAAAAGATGGGAGAAATGGAGATTTTTTGTTCTATTTGATAAAAAGGAGAGAAAAAGAGAGAAAATAATAGAAAAGATATCCTTCTACTTTCATTCAAAGTGAAAGCCGGAGAAAATCATTGATAAAGAGAATTTTCTCTCCTAATAATTTTTTTTTTCTGATTAATTTCTTACTGCTCAAGGATATAGTGAATCATCAAATACTCCTATATATATATATTTTTTTTTTTGTTTTTTGGTCTCGTCTTTTTAATATTTTATTGAACAATGTAAAGGAAAAGCTCTCTATTTTGTTTGTACATATCTTGATATCTTCTACATTTTCTATCATTTAATTTTCATCCTTTATGCTAAACAAAATCATTAGTATGGACATAATCTCCTTTGATATTTTCGTGCTTATCACACTATTGCGTACTTACTATCATGACCGTTAGATGAAATAATTGTGGGTCGTTGATAACATCTGATATATACCAAGCTTAAATGTAATATAGAATAATATTCAAATAGAACCAACAACCCTAACCGATTAAGTTGACGAAAAGAGAGACAGACAGTGCACCAGTTCGACGCGGAATGGTAGTGTTGGCAGTACCTGATTACATCCAAAACAGATCGGCAAATTGGTTGGAGGGAAACAACCTGGGCCCCACTGATTGCTACATATCAAACGGCCCTTCTCTCTCGCTCTACTGGTATTGGTCAGAGTGGAGAAAAAGTTTTCCCAATGTTTCCACAACAGCCCAATCCGGTGTGAGGTCACAGACAACAGCACACCACCGTCCGAGTCATTTTGGTCCCCGTACGAAGACCTTGCAACAAGTCGGTGGGTCTTAGCCAGCTGTACAGCCTGTACTGTTATCAACTGCCCAACTGCTGCTTCTCCCTGAAACGACATCGTAGGTCCACCATAAGCCTCCAAATTCCCTTCTATACTGCCACGTGGGCGGCCATGCTTTCATCATGACCATTTATCTCGGTTCACACTACACGAGTGCAAATACTTGTAACACTGCTTATGTTAAAGCGCGTGGTTTACACTCTTTGATACTTTAATTTCTGATTTTTTATTTTTTATTTTCTTAAGCAGGGCTGCAGCTGCAGGGGTACAACTCTGGATTTAAAAATCAATCATAACCTACCCAACATTGTTGTCCAAGTTGAATTGAACCCAACATTAGGTTAGAGACCTAATAGTGCTGAAAAATAATAGTGTAATAACAATATATAAAATTTTACTAATAAATTTAAAGAATAAGTTAATGGAAAATATATAAGAAGAGAATAAAGAGAGTTGTTGCATGTATATGAGTGCAAGAAAATGAATTTTTTTAAAAAAAGAAATCCATGCGACAATATTGACCAAAGATGAAGTCTATGCAAATGATCATGATAAGATTACATAAGACGAGAGACTAAGGTTTTTGACAAATGTTCTAGCTCTTTAGATTTTTCTCAGCAGCTTAAGTGATTGGTATAATAAGATAAATGATATTTATTACATGGGAAACAAAGGAGTCCTTTGAAATGAAAATAGATGTCTAAGATTAAAATGTAGGATTCTAATAATAAAATATGAATATTACAGATTAAGTTCGATTACAAACCTCTTGACCTAAGTCCAACCCAAAATGGACAGGATTAAGAAATTTGTGTCCAAGCCCAACCCTAACACTTAGAAAACCTAGCTTAAGCTCATCCCTAACTTGGGTTGGTCTTGAGTTGTGTAGGGGTGAGACTAATTGACTTGTACTACTTCTCTCAAGTATATAACGGTGTTCATATGATCGGTCAATCTGTGAAATTGATCCAATCCATTATGATCTGTATAGATCAGATTGATTTTTAGGACCAACATACGTTCAATTATAGATTTATAAATTAAGAATCTATAAAGATCGGTTCAATTAATGGATTAGGGCTTGAAAAAAATCGATACGATCCGATCCGTGTAATCGAACCAATTTAGTCCATTAATATATATATATATATATATATATATATATATATATATACACACACACACACACACTATTCTTTTAAGTTTTAACTTAGGAAATTTAGCACATTAGTTAGTTATTATGAAGTTCTTACTTACATGTATGTAGGATTATTAAACATTAGTCCGTCAAATTCATTACTTTGAAAGTTAGATTCTTGTTTGTAGTTATAAGTTTGAACTAGCAATGTGTTAACATAAATTGATAATTCATCTATTGGGATGTGGTCAAGCAAAAAAAACATTGAAATTTTTAGAAAAGTCTTATTCATAGAACCAATTCGATCTAGTCTATGATATCATGTATCAAATTAGGTTGGATTATAGTTTTCCACGAACCGAATTAAATTCAATTTTCACTAATCTGTAAAGAGCAGATTGGTTTAAGTTTGATGTCTAAATCAAACCAATCCGATCTGTTGTCACCCCTACTCAAGTATTCTCTATAAACTTGATTTGGTTAACATTAAATAGTGAAACATAAATGAATTAATTATTATTATTTTGTATTTTAGGAGTTTCAATAAACAAAAAATTTATTTTCTTTAAAAATTTATGTGAATTTACAGTTATGTCCTTACTTTTTATTTCTTTTAAATAAAATGTGTTTATGCATAGCTTTTTATAGGAGTGGTACAGTTGTCTGGGTCTCTCTTATTGTTTTATAAATTATTTATATATATATTTTTATTAAGTTTAGAGTAAATTACTCTGACCTTTCCTGAAGTTTGGCTTAATTACCCTCAAATTATTTTTTGTGCAAAATTATTCTAACACCTCCAGTTAGGCTAACGATTTGATAAACAAAATCACATCTAATATACGATTACAAAATTACCCTCAAGTTATAATACTTTTGTACAAAAAAATAACTTCAATTTATAACCATTTGATTGATATTAACATGTTATATATATATATATATATATATATATATATATATATTCTCCATTAATGTCACACTAGAACTACCACTACTAAAGTTAGTTTTGACATTTTAATTTTTATGTTAATTGACTTTAACGAAACTAATGATCAATTAAAAGAATGAGTACCCGAAACAAAGTCAACCAAACATTAAGAGAGGTTGATCATTATATTTTAAAATTTTTAACCTAAAGATAATTAGACAAAATATCAGATAAAGTTAAAGTAATTTTTCTCATCGTCATATTATTCAAATCATAAAATAATATTTTTTATAATTTCCTTGAAATGTTTCCAATTTTCCATGCTAATTAAATACTCCTATATTTTAGAAACATCATTTTCTTTTCATTTATTTATTTTTTTACTTTTACTTTCATTTTTACTCTTGATTTTTATCAAAGCAAAACCTGATGATTGAGGATGCTTCTGTCACGCTCCACAAGGGCAATTGGGACCAAACTATTCATCTGATAAAACTACAAAGTCAAAGCAATTCAAACCCGTATCACGTGAGATTCTTCCAGGCTGTGAGTGGGTCCATCCTACGTGGAAGACGTTGAAGTCATCTTAACCCAGTTATTTTAAGGGCTGGCTTTTTATACAGATTCCTTTGTAACGGTTGATCAGGGCCGTTGATTGTAGTGACTGAAGCTATGGATTTGTACTCACAGCTGTAAGTCTGCAAAGTAGTCAAAAAGTAATGGACCCACTTGATGTTTGAAAACGTTTGTTTTATGCGTGTTTGTGTGTGTGATGAACAGCTCTGCCTTTACTGTCATGTTTTAAACGCTCCTGATCAGATTGAGAAAAGCCCGTACGAGAATGATTTTATTGTTATCTTTTCTCTTCCGATTGTTCTTGTGCAAAATCTCCTTATTGCCCTAGCCTTTGCTAGTTAGTCCCAATTAATTATTGGTACTCACTGTGTTAAACGACCAAATAAATAAATAAATAACAAATGAAAGGTAGTTTATGGATAATGTATGAGGATAACTCTTGCATTTTGATGGTTTTTTTGGACTACTCAGTTTGTCTCTTTAACATTTTTTAATTTATTTTAAAAATTATCAATTTAATGTCATTAATATATGATTCTTGCTGGTGTTTTTCCTAACTCAGTCGTGTCTTAATATGAATCATGACTAAATATCTGCAATAGTAACTATATAGTTGTAGTAGAGTGACAATTTGTATTGACGTGTTTGTCGTGTTATAAGTATTTTGTTATATAGATCAAAATGAACATGACACGATTATTATTCGTGTAAAAAAAAATATATAAAATCGACACATTTAAGTAAACGGGTCATTTCTAATATGAAAACGACATGTTTAGTTAAATGAATTATTTTTACCCCCGAGCACAACACATTTAGCTAAACGAGTCATTTATAACACAAACACGACACGTTTATTTGACACGTCACATTTAGTTAAACGAGTCATTTATAACACAAATACAACGTATTTACACGATTAATTAAATGGGTTAATCGAATTATAAAGGGTAAAACACGATACGTTTAATTACTGTCCCGACACAAATACGATTAAGCTAAACTCAAACTCATTTATTATGTATCGTGTTCGATTCGTGTTATCGTGTCGTGTCAAATATTATAACCTCTATACTATGATCTAAGATGAACTATTTTAACAATAATTTAGAATTCTTTAAAATGTTCCAAATTTAAGATCCTAAATCAAGCGGACACTGTAGATAATTCAGTTTCATTTATGCATTCATTGAACATGATACATGTACAAGCACTAGAAGGCAAGTCACAATTGCCTTGTCAAAAAAATCACAATTGCATTAAGCTCAAATTTAGTACCAATTTCTTAGTTCAATGAACTCGTACCAAAACTGTTTAGGTGCTTTCTTGGCCCTAGTTAAGTTTTAGGTAAATCCGTCTCGTCTCGTATTTATCGCACAGCCCAAAATCGTCATTTTGCACGAGTAGCGACAAAACAGAACCAGTCGGGACAAATCTGCTCACAGAAAGAAAATCTGAATACATAAAAGGGGGGTGCGCATATACGCACCCGTTCTGGTTAGAACCCCTACCAACTTTACAGAAGGTAGTTTCCAAGAACCCACCCCGCTGCTCTTACCAAAAAAGCAAAGCGACTATGTGCATGCACCCCCTCTCTCTCTCTCTCTCTCTCTCTCTATACAAATATATACCCAGATAATCTGTCTGTATATATATAAACCCACACACAGCCTTTCTCTTCCACACCCGCTTGCTCTCAAGTCTCAACTTCACTCTCTCTTTCTGTCTTGTTCTTTCTCTATCTAACATGGAAGCATTCAACATGTGCTCATCTTCTACCTCTACATCATCTGATTCTTCTGAGTCCGAGTCTTCATTGAGAGCGTTAAATAAATCTGAGAGAATAAAAGGTCCATGGAGCGCAGAGGAGGACAAGATCCTGACCCGGCTCGTGGACCGATACGGGGCCCGAAACTGGTCTCTGATAAGCAAATACATAAAGGGTCGGTCGGGCAAGTCGTGCCGGCTAAGGTGGTGCAACCAGCTGAGCCCGGGCGTGGAGCACCGTCCGTTCTCTCAAGCCGAGGACGAGACGATCTTAGCCGCACACGCCAAGTATGGTAACAGGTGGGCCACCATTGCCCGTTTGCTTCCGGGTCGGACCGACAATGCGGTCAAGAACCACTGGAACTCTACGTTGAAGAGGAGACAACAACCACAGATGAACGTAATAGGAACGGACGGTTGTGATGGAAAGAATGTGGCGGGAGCGGGAGCGGGATCTTCGTCGTTGTGTATGAATGTAGATCAGTTGTACGATGAAGAGTCTGACCCAATGACGGCGTTGTCACTTGCGCCGCCGGGGGTGGGTGGGTGTGGGTTGCCGGAGAGGCGGCGGGAGGAGAGGTTACCGGCGGAGTTTTGGGATGTGATGAGGGGTGTGATAGCGAGGGAGGTGAGGGAGTATGTGACGTCTTCGTTCTCGGAACCTTCGGGGTTTCGTTAATTGTGTATTCATTTTTGTTTTTAGCCTTTGATTAAATTTGTTGTTAATATATTTAAGCTTTAAATATAAAAAGTTTTTCAACTCATGAACACCTTGTTCACTTAATCAGTTTAAGACTATTCCCGTATATGACCCGAATGAAATGGATCAGATTGGATCTTAAATTGGAGAAATATTTGTTTTATTAGTTTCAAAATATTGGAAACATTGTCACAAATATTTAATTTAAATATTTAAGGGATAATGGTTGGAAAGGGATCTTCTTCAAGCCCTTTATTTTTAAGCATCAATGAGTTAAAATTCAATGATTAAAATATGCACTGCATTAACTACATTGTAGAGTTTGATACACAACTGTATTCCAACAAAAATGATGACCTGACTTTATTCTTTTCTAATTATTAGATGTGGACTATATTTGAGCAGAAAAAAGTTTTGAGAGGATTGGTGCCTGATATGATAAAGTTTCTGAATCCACTTTAGATCTGCCCTAGTGTCACCCAAGGAAGGGGTAAAAAAGAAAAAGTAATGTTGCGTTTTAAAGTACCGAATCACCAATTCAACGCTTTGGATTTGGAATTCAAAAAAATTTACTTAACTTTTATTCAGAAGAAATGAAAATAAAATTAATATTATATTGTTTCAGAGGCAAATAATCTGAGTTCTTCACTAGCTAGGTTTGGTTGACCAGGAATGATGAAGCAAAAATGAAAAGTGAAGCATTGTTTTTACATACATATATATATATATATATATATATATATATATGGAGATCATATTTTATCTAATATAGAAAATTGTTGAATATCATATTTTACCTAATACATAATTATATGATCTCATCAATTACGATCTTATAATTAAGGTATTGGTTTGACTTTCAATTTTTTCTTTATTTAATTTTATTTCTTTTCTTCCGTGTAATATTCTTAATTTATATAAATATAGATTCAGGCTCCTCAATTGAGTAAGTCATTCTAAAATTCTATTTGGTATTAAAGCCACCGTAGCCTCTTCAGCCCACCATATCTCTGCAACCTTTTCTCTCTTCCTCTCTTGATGCAGCCTCCCAACCCTTCTCATTCTCTCAGTGCAAACCCCTAGTCCTCTCTCTCTCTCGGCGTAGCCCCTTTCTTCTAGTCGCAGCCAGCGACAGAGCAATGAGAGGGTTTTAGCCCTCTTTTTGACCCCTATTTAGGGGCATTCCTTAGTTCACTATATAAACTAAGGGTCCTTTAAAAATTTCAACTTTGTGGAGTTGCCGGTGTGTTTGATAGCATCTTTCTGGATCATTCTTCGCCGATTTTTTTTCTCCGACAAATTTGTAGACTGGTCTTCGGATATTTATTTGTGGGCTGATTTTGTGATAATCTTTTTCTATTTATTGCGAAGTCCTATTCTTTGTCATGGGGGATCCTAGTGCAAAATATGTTAATATCATTCCTGCACAATATACACCTGCTTAGTGTGTGACTAGTGTGATGTTAAATGGTACAAACTTTGTTTCGTGGTCTTGATCATTCCATTTGTACTTAGGTGCAAAAGGAAAGACAACTTGGATCCTTCGCACCGAGAAAAAACCTAATATGGGAGATTCCAAATTTGCCCAATGGGATATGGACAATTGTACTATTCTTGGTTGGCTATTTAATTCTATGGAGTCTAGGATATACAATATGTTCATGTTCCATGATACTGTCTATGGGTGTTGGAGTGCTCTGACATAGATGTATGCCCATGTTCACAATGAAGTGAGAATTTTTAAGCTTTACCGATATATCTCTCGGGCTTCAGGCTATCTTGCAGTTATCAATAGTCGATTATTTTTTATATTTGCAGACCAGGTGGAAAAAGTTGGCCCAATATGAGCCCTTGAGTGATTTTTATACAGAGGCAGCCGCTATAGTGTTTAAGCGACTTAACCGTTAGCATATGTACCAGTTATTGATGGAATTGAAGCCTGAGTTTGAGTCTCTTTGTGATCATATCCTCAACACGTCACCTATGCTATATTTGTATGAGGCATTTGCTACTATTGGGAGTGATGAACGTCGACTTCACTTACTTCAGATTCCTTTTCTTCCTGCTCCTGCTCTTGCTCCTGCCCCTGCCCTTGAGTCAGTTATTGTTCCTGATTAGATGACTTTTGTTGCTCACTATGGCTCCCGTCTTATTGAGAACACTCTGATATGCAGTCATTGTGGGGCAACTGGTCATCTTAAGACACATAGCTTCAAACTTCATCTCGAGCTGAAACATAAATTTTTAAGGAACAGAACCGGATGATTTTCTAGCTCTGTTGCTATTGTTGAGACTACTTTTAGACCAACCCCTCCTCTTATAGACGTGAGACAACTTCAGTCACAAATTAGTCTTCTTCAAAGTCAGCAAGGATCTTTTCTCCAGCGCCTTTCTAGTACTAGTACGACTCGTACTGCCACAGTTATTACAGGTACTCCCTTTGTTTTCCATGTTAAGACTGTGACAGCTACTTGGGTTCTAGATTCTGGAGACAATGATCACATAATCGATGAGTTATTAGTTTTTTCCTCTCCAGTCATTTATATTCGCCAGTCGGTTATTCTCGCTGATAAATCCACCTCACAGATACATAGTAAAAGAATTGTATCTCTGACTCCCCACATTACTCTATCTTCTGTTCTCCACGTCCAACACTTTGCATTCAACATTTTATTTGTTAGTAGACTTGCAAATTTTTTTAATTATACTGTCATTTTCTTACATGACCGTTGTTTGTTACAGGACCTGAGTACAAGGAGAATTTTTAGTAGGGGATATGACCGTGATGGGATGTACTACTTTGGAGATCCTCTAACTTTACCACCTGATGCATCTGTTCTTCAAGCCACCATGTTACCTGAATCTCAGTCTTATATTTTCTCTTTCAAAACATTGTCTTTATAGCATGCCCGTTTGTGACATGTAAATTTTTAGTCTTTTTGCAAGTTATTTTCCTCGTTAATAAAGGTTTGTAAGACTCATAACCTTCATTGTGCGTTTTGTGAATTGTCAAAACATGTTCATACTAGTTACATTCCTCGTATGCATCATGTACCTGTCCCATTTGATTTAATTCATTCTAATGTATGGGGACCCTCTCCGATCACTGCCTTATCTGGTCATCGATATTATGTGACATTCATTGATGATTATTCTAGATGTACTTAAGTTTGTCTTCTTAAGAAAAAATTAGAAGTATTTTCTTTGTTTTCTTAATTTTTAAAAATGATTCAAACTTAATTTCATGTCACTGTTCGAAATATTCGATCTAATGATGGTCGTGAATGTATTTTCAATGACTTTCGCTCCCAATTAAATCAACATGGAAGTTTACATTAACTCACTTGTCTATACACTCCTGAACAGAATGGTGTGGCAGAATGCAAGAACCGTCATATTATGTTTGTTGTTTGATACTTTTTACATAGTATGGTGGTTCTTAAATATTTTTGGCATATGGCTGTCCTAACTGCCACATACTTGATAAATTGCACTCTCAGTCGAGTTTTATCTGGTAAAGCTCCCCTTTAGGTTCTTCATTTCGATCGTGTTCTTTTTACTATTTTTCTTAGGGTGTTTGGTTGTACTTGCTTTGTCCAAAATCGTAATCCTACTCACACCAAATTGGATGACAAGGCCATTCGTTTTGTTTTCTTAGGATACTCTACTATGTCTAAAGGATATCCCTGCTATGATCCTGTGTCTACATATATGAATCACTCATTGGCTATTACTTTTTTAAAAGAACTTCCATTTTTTGATAAGTCTGGTCCTGTGCAGGAACCTTTTCCTGTCCTTGCTGAAGAGTCATCCCTAATTTATCTTCTACCCATCTTTGAGTTTCTGCTAGAACCGAAGTCACCTACCTTCATTCCTTCTCCCCTACAGGTTTACTCCAAGCACCCTCATCCTCAAACTCCTCTGCTAGAAGCTCCCTTAGATTCAGGTATACATTCTTCTCCCAATCCTATTCCTGATTATACTGTTACTTCCCGTTATCCCTCTCATAACTGTAAACCCCCCCCAATTGATATGGTTTCTCTAACAGCACTCACCATCATATCTCCCAATTTGTTTTTTATAATGATCTTTCAGATTCTTATCAGACATTCTTAGAGAAACTTGATTCTATTTTCATTTTCTGCTCGGTCACTGCTATGTGGGCAGAGATGGACAACACAATTACACATGGAATCTTGTGCCTCTTCCTTTTGGTAAAAAAACTGTGGATTTTCAGGCTAAAGTATCTACCTGATGGTTCTATTGATCGATACAAAGCTCGCCTAGTTACTAAAGGATTCACTCAGGTTTCAGGAAAGGATTTCAGTGCTACTTTTGTCCTTGTGGTGAAGTTGACTATAGTTCACCTCCTTATGTCACTAGCAGCTTCCCATTCTTGGCCTCTTCACCAACTCAATGTCAAAAATGATTTTTTAAATAGTGACTTGCTTGAAATTATTTATACGGATCCACCTCCGAAATTTCGGATTGAGGGGGAGTATACTAGGAAGGTTTGTTGTCTCCTAAAATCTCTTTATGAGTTAAAACAGTTTCCTCGGGCATAGTTCAGCCGATTTAGTGATGTGGTTTTATCCATGAGTTTCGTGCATTGTCACTTTGATTACACGTGCTTCGTTCGTCAGCAATCGAATGGACGGTGTATTATTCTCTTTGTGTATGTTGATGATATTATTATCACTGGAGATGACTTAACCAGTATTGCTCAGGTCAAGAAGGATCTTGGATGTTTCTTTGATGTTAATGATTTGGGTCTTCTCTGTTACTTCTTTGGAATAGAGGTTGTCAGATCCCGCCATAGGATATCTCTCTCCCAAAGTAAGTATACTTTGGATCTTTTGTCAGATATAGGGATGTTAGGATGCAGACTGACCTCCTCTCCAATGGATCCAAATTAGAAGCTCTCTACAGAGTCAGAGGATTTACTGAATAATCCTACTTCATATCAACGCTTGGTAGGCCACCTCATGTAATTGACTAACACTATACTAGATTTAGCTTTTGCAGTTAGTATTGTGAGTCAATTCAACCTGCATGCAGTCTATCACATTCAGCAGTAACTTAAGGCATACCCAGGCCTTGGATTATTCTATGCTTCAAGTAACCAGTCTGGAATTTTTTGCTTTACACATGTTGACTATGCTGGGTCTAAGACGAATAGACGATCTACTTCTGGCTTCTGTACTTTCTATGGTAAACACATTTTATCATGAAAAAGAAAGAATCAAGCTGTTGTTTCCCTGTCCTCTGCTAAGGCAGAATATCGTGTTATGGCACAAGGTATATGTGAGCTTCTCTGGATTCGATATATGCTTGCTGAGTTGTGATTTAATCAGATGGATTCTTCTAACTTGTTCTGTGATAACAAGTCTGTCATAATGCTTGCTTCTGACTTAGTTCTCCATGAAAGAACGAAACACATTGAAGTAGATATCCACTTTATTTGGGAGAAAGATCGAGCTGATATTATTACTCATTCATTTGTTTCGTCTTCAGAACAGACAACAGATATATTCACCAAGTCTATTGGTCCATCAATCTTGAAGTCCTCCATAGTCAAGATCGGCTTGATTAACATCTTCGCTCCAACTTGAAGGGGAGTGTTGGAGATCATATTTTATCCAATATAGAAGATTGTTGAAAATCATATTTTACCCAATACATAATTTTAGGATCGCATTAATTACAATCCTATAATTAAGGTATTGGTTTAAATTTCAGTTTTTTCTTTATTTAATTTTATTTCTTTCATTTCATGTAATATTCTCAATGTATATAAATATAGATCCAGACTCCTCAACTGAGTAAGCCATTCTAAAATTCTATTGTTGTTAGATACTACTCTCATGTTTGTTGTGTTCACATAACACTCTTAACAGGATGCATGTTATCCCGTAAGAGATTAAAAGTTTGTCATCCTTAACACAAATTAGTTTTAGGTGAGATGTTGGCTTAAGATCCGACAAATGTTATCAGAGCTAGAGGTCACAGGTCCAAGTCGTTCGACTCGTGTGAGTGTCATCGTGTGGCGGAGTGTTGTTAGATACCACTTTTATGTTTGTTGTGTTCACATGACACTCTTTAATAGGATGCGTATTAGCCCGTAAAAGATTAAAAATTTGTCTTCTTTAACACCAATTGATTTTAAATGAGATGACAGTTTAAGATCCGACAAAAATATATAATCTAAAACACACTACATCGTTTGAGGTATAATTAACTGCCAAATCATCAACATTTCACTTCGAAAGGAATGGAAATGTCACAAGTCTCGATGATGCTAATTTTTTACAATAGAGGTGCTATGTGATGTAATCAATTATTAAGAAATTTACTTAATCAGTATATTTAGAAATTTACTTAAGAAATAAGAGGATAAGGTTCAATTATGTAATGAATTTCATATAAATCAACGAAGTCTTGACGGAGATGGAGATTAGCTATTGAATTTATTGGTTGTGTCTGCATGACATTTAAAGGTGAAGAAATTATGACACATATATCACAAGGATGTCAGATTTTTTCTTATGATATTGATGTATTAGGAAATCTTTATGACTACTATAATGTACAAAATGATCAAAATATGCTTATTTCTTTTGAATTACATGCTCGTTATCTTTCTTATACCTCATTATATAAATTGAAAATAAGCTGCCTTAGAAAGGCACTTGAGTGGGTGTCTTTGATAACAATTTGATATATTGCCAATGTGATACAGAAGATTAGTAGGCCTGGAAATGAAAAAAGAGTGACTATTGGATTCTATAGTATTACCATATATGATTTGGATTGAAAATTTGATTCTACCAGACAATTTTTTTAAATGGGTGTTACTCTTGTAATTCGAGCTTCGACCCGTACTTTAATTCCGTTACTTTTTATACATGACATATAATTTATCACTATCTCGTTTTGGCTCTGTGATCACTTTTGATTCGTACCATTACTTCATGCATTTGTGCTGTAAATTGGATCTACTTGAAATAATATTGACTGATAAAATTTTGTTCTAAGTTGATATGAAACAAATTAAGGCTCGACTCATTTTGTGTGTGTGAAAAGCTATAGTGCTCACACTATGAGAAAGATAATGTGTCCTCTCAATTGCCAGGGTGAAAAAATGGCCCCATAATTGTATGGCTTTGGGTGAAAATACAAAAAATGGTTTAGAAGTAAATAAACAAACCATCTCTCACCTGCAATCAAAGTTTACTAACTCCATAAATGTGAGCAATTCCATCTTTAAGGCCCATTTCATTTCCCTTTTTGCTTTGGGTAGTGTACTGCGGTGAAACAAAGCACCAAAACGTGTTTTGATAACTTTTGTTGCGATTTGAATAATGTCATGTCTGTTGCTGAAAAGAGACCAAAAAAATATAAAAATTGGTATTCGCACTGTAGCAACAACACTGTAGTGGCGAGCATTACCAAAATAATAAAAAAAAGAAAAAAAAACTCTAAGTAACATTTTTTAACTAGTCGTTTTGTTTTCTCAATCTTACAACATTTTTTATCAAACATATTTTTATGTTTTTGTTTATAAAAATCTTACAAATTTTTTTATGTTACCAAACATACTTTCAATTCCTATTAAACACACTTTATAACAAAAATATTGTTTTTCCCTCAAACGGTTACCCAATAAACTCTTAATTTTAGGTTTTCCTTTGACATTTACATGCTTTCGACCGTTAGTTATATAAATCCATCCAATACTCCCAAAAAAAAAAAAACAAATTTGACCAATAAAAGTTTAGTCATGACTAAGACGGTAAAATTCAACAAAATGTACTTGTCATATCCATAAGAGCTCAGACCAAGAAAAATGCAACTTTCATGACTAGTCCTAAAAAGGGTGAACCTAATCTATTGAGGACCTAATCGCCAAATGGTAACCTTTTTCAAAGGGTGGGAATTGAAAGCAATTAATGGTGTGACACAAGGCATCTTGTCATTTTCAGTTTGGAACAAGTCCTCCTACTTGTGTACTTATGTTCCCCCTCTATAGTTACACTTTTCACTATATATTTAATATAATTAAGGCATGACATTGTGTATTAATATATTTAATATAATTAAGGCATGGCATTATGTAATTAAACATGACAAAAAACTCTCCATATAGCCATTTTTCATCTAATTGACTAATTGTTTACTGTTCGGATTTCATATCCATAGAAATTCCACCAATAATAAATATTTATTTGAAAAAATAATAGTAAATACTGAATTATTAGTAATGAAATTCTCTCGTAGAAGAAACCTTCCGATATTTGTGATTTTCCTTAAAAATAATTGATATTTTATACCAAACAAGATAGGAGTATATGTCACTTGCAATTACCTCACAAGTTAGTACATTAGTGTCTTAAAAAATTTAAACTTTAAACTTTCACTTTAAAAGATAGAGTAAATATTATGGATAATTTTTAAAGACTCAAAAAAATTATAAAACACAGTTATTTGAAAACAAGTCTTTTCTAAATTGAGTTTTTTTATTTTTATTTTAATATTTATATGATAAATTCAGTTCTTTGAAAACTGTTGTCAGACTTTCGTGACTGACTAGGCCACGCTTCGGGGTTTTATACCACCAGCCTAAGCATATCCTATAAACACGAGGAAAATAATTTTTAGACCCAACATTCCAACCGAAATAGTAGACCGAATGTATCCCAGCTAATGGTCCTACTTTAAATGCATTCCATGGTTGAGATATTTCAATTGAAGGGGTGGGCTGTATAGCATTACCTTGTTCTAAACATTAATTATTAGTATAAAGAATCATATTACTACATAACATCCACATGTTAAAAATTATATAGGTATCCTATACGCACGTGATTGGAGTGTGATGAGCCACGTCATTTTAGATATCATCCTATACGCACGTGAATTTGTTTGTGTATTATTATTGTAAATCATGTTAGCCACCAACTCAAGATTTCCTTCGCTAGGCTAATTTAACAATTGATTAATATATTACTTCTAATTTTTGATATCTACAAAAATCAGTTTTTCCAATATATATTATCGTATCATAAAAACTACTTTATATAAATAAAATTTTTAAATGGGTGAAATTAAGTTTATTCAATTTATAGGTGGATATAAGAAATATAATTTGATGTTGTTTTCACGAATATCAACAAAAAAGAGAGTTTAACTTTACATATGTTTGATTGAATAATTAAATTTTAAGTATATTTATGTATATTTTAAAGGGTTAAGTGCAAAAAAACATATTCACGTATATTTCAAAGGGTTAAGTGCAAAAAAAACACATTCGTAGTATAAATGTGCAAAAAATATCATCTAATATAATATACTCATATCACCCCCACTAAATGTCTCTGATATGCAAATATTAGATTTTGTTCAAATACTGACATGTTTAAATGAAATTTCTTTTAAATTTCAAAATTACTCCTCCTGTTAAATTTCTTTTACAATTCCATATATATATATGCGTGTGTATTTATGTATATATGTGTATAAGTATAGACACGGTGTGTATTTATGTATATATGTGTATAAGTATAGACACATACTGTATAATAGAAGAGAGAGAACCCAAATCATACAAATATACACATACTGTTATAATCAAAGAGAGAACACACACACTGTTGTATATCATCGTATATATACACACTTTGTTACACACACATTGCCCAAAATGCTTGCTTTATGGGTGGATTTGTTCTGAAATTAATGATTTGCAATGTTATGGGGTTTGCCCATTAATGGGTTTGTTTAAATGGGTCTGCTCTGTTTTGGGGTTTGTCCGAAATTAATGAGTTTGCACACGAAACCAATGAGTGTGCTCTGATGGAAGACGTAGGGGGGTAGAAATAGAGATGTTATACACTATAAATTGAATCTCCCATGGGTTTGATGATGATATACACTATACACTGTATCAATGGTTTATATATATATATACACACTGTTATATATCATCATATACACACATACACACTGTTATATCATCAATTATATATACACACATAAACATACACTGTTATATCATCAATTATATATACACATATATATACACTGTTATATATACACACACTGTTACACACCCTTGTATTGTTTTGCCCCCACCAAAATTAACCTCAAACCATCATTAATCCACCCAAATCATACATTACTTCAATCACATTAATGCATCTATTTATTAATCCACACCAAATGCCCCATTTTACTACAATTAATGAAGAAATAAAAAACAAGACAATAACAAAATTGTTGAGAGAGTAAAGATGAAAAGATAGAGAGAGAGTCTCAGAAAGAGAACAAGGAGAGGGAGAGAGAGCTGTTGAACAAGGGGAGAGAGAGCTGTGTTTTGTTTTCAATTTTTTTTTTATTTTGTATTTTTGTCATTTTTTATTTTCAGTATCAGAAAATTAACCATTTGTCCTTATTTTTACAATTTTGAAAATTAGTTGAACATCTGAATGCTTTTGCACCAAATAAATTATACATATATTTTGCAACATATTCCAACACACTTAAAGTGAAAGATTGATAATTAGATTTTTAGTAAAACATGTTTTTGATTTGAGGCATGGTCAAGAACCAGTGCAGACCTAGTTGTCTTTGGATTGATTTTATTTAGGGAAATATAAAAGCCCAAATCCCCTCTTTATATATATATATATAACTCGATCATGTGTAATTCATGTTCCTTCTTCCATTTGTCCTCATACCAATACACACATGCAAGAGGAAAAATTAAATAAAATAACAATTAAGGGTAAAAATTATAGGTGCATAGAGTTTAAACCAAGCACAACACATTTTATTTAAAATAGCCATCTCACACTCTTATTAAAACTTGAAAAGTATCACCAGAATGAAAAACATGAAGGAAAAAAAAAAAAAATCTTATTTGAACTATCAATCATGGTCATACCAAATGATTGAGTTATTTCACCAAACTATAATATATATATAGAACCAAGATATATAGTGAAATGCTATGTGTCATCATCTATATATATATAGATATATATATACTTATGGACGAGGCAAAGGTACCACGAAGAACTTCATCATACCCTCCTTGCAGTTCTTGCCATTGTTTTCTCCGCAAGCGAAATAATAAGGCCTCCATTTATTGTTGAGCACATACACAAAGCCATCCCCACTTCCTTGTGTAGCATTTGCCAAGAGCTGTGCACCCCTGAAATCGCAGTTTATAAAGCTCCACAGGTTTGGCAGCGAGTAGACTGTGTAAGGTGGGCTGGTCTCGCTTGGTGGATCATATTTGAATACTGAAATATATATATATATATATATATATATATGAGAATTAATAATTAGCACAAAAATATGGAAGCAATTAAAGGTTAGTGTGTGTATATATATATATATATATATATATATATATAAGTTGAATATTAATTATATATAACACATGTACATGGAGCCTAATATTAGCTAATGTTGATGACTAAATGTGTATGCATGTATATAGTACTAGTATATAGTAATCACCTAGTTCATCATTTTGGTAAAAGCGACCATGCTGAAGAGCCCAGTCAGTATAGTTAAAGCCATAGTGCCAGTGCTCGGAGCCTCCAACGACAACGGTGGCTGCCTGCAGGCTAGATGCCAACATGGAGGCAGTGGCTAGGAGGAGAAGGCATTTTGCATAGCATAAAGCAGCCATTTTAGTTAGTTCTACTAAGGAAAAGTAGAGTTCAATGCAATGAGATGGTGGCTATGAGCATTGGCTGGTGGGGTTTATATAGTGTGGGGTTTTGACAAAAATGCATGGTCTAATTGGATTGTTGATACAAACACCATCTTTTTCTCACTTTGGTTGCAAATTAAAAAGAATGGGAAATAAATAATGTGGATGGAATTTGTTCAAAACCATATTGTTCAACTCTAAACTTTGCTACTTAAGAACTCTGCAATACTTCACCTTGGTTGAAAAAGTGTTACATGTGATCTTAGAATGTCATTAATGCCCTTGATAGTAGGTTTGAGTTAGCAATACTACAAGAGGAAAAGGGTGTGTATCATGGGAATTATATGGGTTGACGAGTATATATATATATATATATATATAAAGGGTGTGTATCATGGGAATTATATGGGTTGACGAGTATATATATATATATATAGTCATCCTTTGTTTGGTAAATCTCCATTGAGAACAAGAATAATATGGTATGGCTATAATTACTTAGCCATTTAAGTCAGTTAAGACAACTGAATATGGGTCGGTAAACAGTTCTAGAGGTTTTAACGGTCCACCAAAAATGATTCCCTTTCTCACTTGTAGGCTTTCAAATTCCATGCTCACTTCACAATGCCAAAAAAGACTTCCTTCTTATTGCGCAGGTTATATTAATACTCATTAAAACCATTTCTTTTTCCTTATTTCATATATGTTCTTCTTAACATTCAAATTCAAGAAACATAACTTTTTTTTATCTTTTTATTTCTTCATATCCACTCCAAATTCTTAACCCAATGTTCTTTAAGCAAACACTGAAAATAGAAAAAATCCAGATTTATTCTGCATACTAATATAGTAATATTGTTAACAATCCTTCAATTATTCTTAAAGATTTCAAGCCAATATTTTGTCGGTACATAAAAAAATTACTTAGTATCCTTTTGAATAACTCAATTTCAAATATCCCAACATCAAATAATTTTAAAATCCCCAATTAATTAACCAGTTGATTTGGGAGGTTAAGAGAATGCAATTTTATCTTTAAATTCTTAGTTTTGAGTGATTCTTTTGACAACCTATTATATAATGAAAAATACATGTCCCCAATAAATATTTCGAAATATATCTCAAATCTGTGTGGCAGGTAATATTGTGCTTATCTAAAAATAAATGTCAACATGTATATCACCGAGACTCCGTGTATGGAGAGAATCTTACCAATACTAACTCATCACCTGCCACATAAATTCGAGATATTTATTCGAGACATGTAAGATTGCTCTTATATAATTAACCATGTAATAATTCAATATGGACACAACATTCTTGTGCTGACAGCGTCAGTTTGAGTTCGGACATTCAACCTGAGCAAAATCGAGCTCGAACGCCTTGAATTCAACTTTAATAATGAGTTTAAGATAAGTTTATAGAACCATTGAATTTTTGAATGAGAGAGAGAGAGGTTTAAAGAAATGTAAAGCTTAATGAATAGCCACAGCCCACATGAGTTGAAAGATTGGTTCACAAGTGAAATTTGACAAGTCCACAATAACAAATGACTGATAACATAGAATTAAATAATCCTCACTGGAAAGTTTTGGAACAAAAAAATTTAAAGAGGTTCTGATTTCGACCATGCTGTTCCAATATGTACCTTAGATATAATTAAGAGAGCTGCAACTAATGCTAAGGTAAAACCTAAATAATCAAATAGATAGTAATGCAAGTTATCGTTGCATATCATATGATTCAACTTTCATATTTCATACAATAATTACACCCAGTATTCATTACAAAATTAATCCACCGTGCTACTTTAGAGGTTCCTATGCTAATATACAACATTCGGTTAGATTACTGATCATGGAAATACAACAAATGCCATTCACCACACTATATTGAAGAGATGGCACTTATATATAAAAATGTGAGTCAACTTTCGAGTCATCCAAAAGATTAGTAACTAGAGGAGCTACCTATTTTGGAGTTCTTGAATAATGTTCCTTGCTCTACTAAGGGGGTTGGCATGATAAACTTCTCTAGCCCATATATTTTGCATTGGTGGCATCGTCATATCCATTTCCATACAGCGTTTCTCTAGCTGTTCGATAGCTTTTGAATCCATCAGAGTACCAACAACAGTCTGCCAAAGCACAAGAACAAGTATCTCATTTAGCCAAATTATAAAATGGAAGTACTATAAATAGGACATGCGATAAATCAATTTTCATGGTCGACATAAAATGCCAAAACAAATAAACAAATTCTCGGTCATCAAATTTGTGAATCAACAATCTCCGAACCCAGGTTCCCATCTGAACAGAACAATACTTGAGACATTTTAAATTGGAAAAATTAATTTCAATGGGATGTGTATTTTGGACAGTACAAAGCATTTCCAATGGATCGGTAAAAAATGACACTATTTTTATAGTTCCAATAGCCTGGTGACGTCAAACTTTCCAAGTTCAAACACTATGAAATAGAAATTTTGCAGTTAATTCTCCAATTCCAGCTGGTGGCTATAAGCATCATATACTTATTTGTGCTTTCTGGTTGTGGTTTTAATAGACATAAACATAAACATAAACATGCCTAATTAAGAACTTACCCAAAAGGTGCCAACGCAAGCATTAACGAATATGAACTTGAGAAGATCCTCATCCGAGCTGCTTAATACATTATCTAAACCAACAGAAAGTGTAAGATCTTGACATGAAGAATCAAACAAGGATCCATAGTTTTTCGCTATAACTTTGTCGTGCTTCCTTAAAATTTTGTCTACATGATGAATAGCGTGGCTGCAGGCCTTGTGTCTTCCCATCTGCTTTGATCTCGAGAAACTTCTTCCAGGAGCTTTATGTTGGGTATCTTCATGTAGCCGCAGCAAGGTTGCTGCTCTTTCACTATTAGCCCAGCAACAACATGAGGATGACCCATCATCTACACAGACAATTGAGAAATAACTTAGAACCCACATGAAAGTAGCAATAATGACAATACTAATTGGATACATGTACATAATGAGAACTCTATGAAGGGATTTAAAAAATCATACATGGTAAAGATCAGTGCCTTCTAGTCACTGCAATTGTGAAGATGGCACAAACTGCAACTTAATTTTAATTTACTTGGAGCTTCAATGATTAGCAAAGCTGCTGCCACTATAACTTGACAGATATGCTTGGTTGTGTGTGTGTGGTGTACTTTGAGGCAAACACCTGTTCACTGGCCTGCTTGCCACAAGCTTGTCAAGTGCCACACCGCTCCTGATTAGGGGTGTAGACTGTGGCACTAGGCAAGGCCGTTGGCTACATATATCATGCAAAATTTACCACATACGTTCTCTGACCTTAAATTTTAAAATTGAATTCGTTGAATTGATATGTATATAGTAAGGTCTTAATCTTCATACAGTGCAGAAATACCTAGGTGCCAGAAGAAAATTCCATTAGAACGGATCAAATTTTTTTTTATCAAAACAAGAAGCAGAATAAACACAGGACGTTCTGGAATTAGATAGCAAATGCGACCAAGTAATCATTACTTTGATGGCACTATTTCACAAGACTACCTCCCCAACAAAAATTATTTTCACACACATGGGAAGTTGGTAACATAGAGGAACGCACCAAGTACAAAACCAGCAAGAGGTATATTAACCACAGCAGAGCTCGAGTTAATCCCAGACTGGGAATAAATGACTTTTTTGTTCTTCTCAAGCACCAGGATATAAACAGCTACAACCTGTCAAAATCGGAGACAGCCAAATTACAAAAGCCAAAAATTCAGATAATAAGAATTTACATCTGATTTGGCACCAAGCCACATGGAGTCTGACAAACAAAGAAAATGAAAACAAATATAGAGCTTGAGATTTTATAGATTGAACTGACTTACTCTACAATGAAACTGTATTGGCTTACTCTCCAACCGCTGAATTATTTCAGAAATCAAACCTGAAGGAGCAGTATCCAAAAAATCAGGACCGTCTAAGCCTGAAGCAACTGATGGATTGCAGAAATTATCACTGTAGTGGTCATTGATCACCCTTATGGAATTGATTACAATGAAAGATGCAGGTGTCAACATAAGTTCATTCTGTCCACTGGGAAAAACAAATAAGATTTAGTCAAATTCATGGGAAAATATCCCAAGGGAACCTATATTATTTGTATGAATTATGCATAGAGAACATCGTATACACTCAAGAATAGGTATAGTACTGCAACTCAAAGTTGGCAATGGAAGTATGCGCTGTGAACTATTAAAATGCAAGTGTGCATTGTGAACTATTAAAATGCAAGTAAGCTGATTCTGACTAAGGTTAATAATATGTTTGTATTAAAATTATTATTTTGACACTTCTAGGTCAGAAATATTTAGAATGTCTAACAGCAAACTGAAGCACCAGTGTGCATTGAAAATTTTAAAGGAGGCAACCGATTTCAGGTTTCAAAACAAATATTATTTAGAGGTGGTGACATTCCATGAATTTTAGAGAAAAATAAAACAATAAAATGAATATATATATATATATATATGTTTCAAGTACAAGGAGAATCACCTACTTATATGAGTAGTTACTTACCTCAATACAAGAGTTCTGTGAAAGGTTGCATTTGCACCTGGTCCAAATCCGATAAGATAAGCATGCTTACTTAAAGCACCAAAAATCCGCACCTAATTGATTTGAAAATTGCAATAAGATACCGAAATTTATATAAATATCGAAATAGAAAACTAGAATATGGTAAAGCTGGCACTTACAATGCGATGGCCCACCAAAACAAGGATACAGACACTGCTTGTTACTCCTTGAAAGAATTTATTCTGGAGAACATCTTTAGAGATTTCGCTCAAGTTTGCAGCAAGAGAACTGCAATCAGAATTATTAACAGCTGCCACATATCCATGCAAAGATATTAAAGTTCCCTCTGGCAACTGGTAATCAGAAGTAGAAGTTCTACAAGATTGCACTGATGCAGTCACCAGGGTCCCAGTGCACCGAGAAATATTACCCACCTCTTCAGGTGTGAAAGATGGCTTGACCAGACCATCCTCCAAGAAACTGACAGCATTAGTGGGGAGATAAATATGGATATCTGAAAAGGTTTCAGGACAATCCTCATCAAATCTCAGGAGTGGTGGTTCAATTTGATGAGATCCTTCAGATAAAACCTCATTATTGCTGACAAATGAATCATCGAGAGAAAGAATACGTGATAGTCTGGTATTTGAGAGAACCTCATCAGAACTGAATGAAAGGCTCCATAGAATTGTTCTACAAGTGATAACAACTTTACGACCACTGATATCATTGGAGTCACCAAGAGTGCACATTGTGTCTTCTTTGTGGTGCTTTATGATGTAATAACCACCAATTTGCAGCAACTGCAATTTAGATGAAGATAAACACAAGTAGAACTGTATTGTAAGTCGAAGAACTAATTACGGTACTATCATCACTCTAATGGTCCATTTGGTAAAAAAGAAGGAAGAAGGGTGGAGGGAAGATAGAAAGGAAGGAACCTAGAAAGCACGGACACTTCGTATAGGGGTGCCGTGTCCGTGTCGGACACTCGGACACTCCTCGGACACGTGTCGGACACTCCGTAGAAATGTCCTAGAATTTTTTTTTTTAGGACACGTGGGGGACACGGCAAGGACACGCGGGGGACACGGCAAGGACACACGGGGGACACGGCGGGGTACATTTTGTAATTTTTAAAAGTGCAAAAAAACCCCTGAACTTTTGCAAAGTTACAAAAAGACCCCTTTGAACTATTTTTTTTAGCATTTCAGCCCCTCATCTTCTAAAAATTGACATCTTGACCCCTTGAAATAACTATAATGACATATATCATTTAATATGACTATTATGCCCTTTTCTATATAAATATAGTATTTTCTAAAATAAAAAATTTTAAAAATATAGTTAGATAAAATTCCTAAATAATAAATTTAGAAACAAAAAAAATAAAAAAGTCAATATAATGAACATCCTTTTTGAAAATATATTAATTACTTGATAATAAATTGAAGTATTTGTGTGATTTATTATTTTTTTATTGTTAAATTTATGGTATTGTGGATATTGGTTAACTTGTTGAATATATATTAATATATTATTTCATAGCCGTATCCCCGCCGTGTCGTGTCCTGTTTTTTTGAAATTTGCCGTGTCGCCGTGTCCGTGTCGTATCGTACCCGTGTCCCGTGTCCGTGTCCATGCTCCTTAGGAAGGAACAAACTTCCTTCGTTTGGTAGAGAGGAGACGAGGAAAGATGATGGATGAACCACCCTTCCTGGTTCACAAATTTTCATCCCTCCAAATATGAACGGAAGTGAGGAAGGAAGAGAAGGAAGGCTGTTATAAAAAATTTAAATTACTATACTAGCCTTCACAATTATTAGATAACCCCAACATTAGCAATAACAAACAAAATAAGGGGTTACCTCCTTCCATACTCCTCCATCCAACCAAACAAAAAGAAGGACACTATCCCTTCCTTAGGGATGTCTCATCCATCCCTTCTTCTCTCCCTTTGATCTAATTTTCTTCCTTCCTACCAAATGAAGCATAAACCAATTAGGTAAGCCAAGAATGAACTAATATTACACACCTGCCACTTGCTAAAGCTCTCGGACGTGAACTCCAGTAATACTTTCCTTGCATTTGATTTGTAACCAGCACCAACCTTTACATTAGATTTTCTGCAATGCAAGGATCCTGAACGAACCTGGCTATAGTTGTGAACACTTCTAAGAGTAACTAAACATGGAATTTCAAGTGGAGAACTCAAATTACAACATTTCCACTCCCTATGAGATTTACTGTAAAAACTGGAACAACAATTCGGATGGCCACATGATCCTTTTTCAGAATCCTTCAAACCAGATGTCAGATCAATTTTATATCTCTTACTAGAAAAACATTCCTCGTAATCTCTGTCAGAATAATGTTCCATGGCTTTTTTCAGTTGATCCACGGAGGCCTTAATTTGACGAGCATCTCCATCTTTCCCAGAAAGAAACAGATCCCAAGGCAAGACTATGGCCTCAGCAAACATGCTTGACTTGTTAAAAGTAACATGTTCACTTTGAAACTGTGAGAATCATAAAGTGATGAATAAAGAAATACTAATTAGATGAAACTCCTACTACGCACAATTGTGGTTACAGCTTTTACGAATAGGCCAGCAGTACATATAAGAATGCAAAAGGCACGTACCTTATGTAGCAAAGGAAATTTGTGCGTCACCCAAAGCAAGTGAAATCTTCCACTTTCAAGCTCCTCAGAGTTTGCCTTCCAATTTATGGAAGGATAGAAGAGACTATTCCTATATTTTCTGCCTCTCAAATAAAAGTGAATATAAATTGCTAAATTTATCTCTCTCGCTAATGGAACCCAGTTGAAAATACTTCTGCACGAGAATGATTCCTTGAAGTGTAATCCTAAATGTTCAACCTCTTCATGTTTTCCTTCTGTAACAAGAGTGAAATCATTTACCTGAAGATGAAATGCAAGCTTAAATCAACAGCAGCAACTAAAATTATGTAAAACAAAAACCTTGCACCTTAAGTAAAATTCCGAGCAGCTATATGATGACACCATCATCACCTGATATATGCTATTAATACTCCAAGTTGATGAAAGGTCTGGTATGACAATGTCAATGCTGCCAGTCGCATCAGTCAACTGCAACTTTCCAGAAGATTGGGAAATCTGAATGAACAATAAATAACCTTTACCCGATCAGCAGAATTTTATTCATATCTATGCTAGCTATCATACGCCACTAACACATTCTCTCTACCTGATCAATGCAAATATTTAGGAAAAAATTGAACTTATATATAGCAGTATCTCTCTTCTTTCCCTTAGTCACCTAAACCTTTGGGTCACTGTTGTCCTCTGTCTCTCCACATTCCTACCCTTGTTCAACCATACATGTACAACACAACATGCTTTAATTGCATACGCACACTCACTTTTTTAGAGAATATACAGAGAAATATATGGTGTAATTTTGTTGTAAAAGTAATAATAATAAATAACCTTCATTACTAACCTTTAAACTTCCAAGCAAAACAACACCGACACCTTCACTTTTGTGAATCCTTCTGAGTGGCTGACCAGAAGATCTCCCTTCACAGGACAGAAGGCTATATTGGTCGCCGTTACAAATTAAATCACAACCAGTCTTCTTTATTAACAGCATTTTTAACCATGTTGTCTCACAATGACTAACAAAATTTGAAATGGGCACCACCTAAAAGAATGACATCAACAACAAACCATTAGTTTTCACTCGTTTAGAAATCCCAACTTGCTACAAGAATGTTATATCGCTGTGTCTCCCAGATTAAATGAAAATAAAAAGAAGATGAAGTTTATTAAATCACATAAGTTCCAACAAACCCATTGCCCTAAACTCACCAGTTTCAGATGACCATAATTTGGTTCACTCCCACATCCACAAGAGCGATGCTTACAATATTCTGCAAGTACTCCTTGCTGCCAAAAGAAGCATATGAAAAGGTGGCAACAAAATAGAAAACCATAACAATGCCATCTTTAACACATCAGATTTATCCATTTACCCGAGATCGAAACACTGATGAAGGCAAATTTGAACGAGCATATGTTTGAACCAGTCCTTCCTTCTGGTAACACCTTGCAACTGTTCACATCAGCTTAGCATAACATTATGCAACAATAAAAAAGAACAGAAAGGCTTTCAAAGTTAAACAAAAAACCTCATCCCAATGCAAACTGAGTTAATAAGATCCAAAGTAAGAAATTTACATGTTTTGATCCTAAGATTTCCTTCTCAGACAAAATCCCATCAAACTTCTTCTTGAAACACGCAACCAGAAGTAATACCCTGAAACCCAAGCACGTAGATAAATGAGTCAATCATAAATATCAAACATGCAAACAATGTTCGTCAGCATATAATATTTCCCAACCATAGTCTTGCAGAGAATGCCAACGAGTCAATAAACTTCCCCAAAAGGCTCTGAGATTGTGTATATATACGGCACCTGCAGCACCAATATGATGATTTTTCAACATAGTTGAAGGCAATTTACTTAATAGTTACTTGAGATAGATACAACTAAAATTCAATTCAGAAGACTTACCCCGTTTCCATGGGGGAGAAGGATTCAATAATAATGCTAGTTTTATAGCAAGCACCAAGTATAAGTACTTTCGTCCAAGAAAATTTTGGATTCACAAAATGGACATTTCTCAGAGATACCTATGAAAAAGCCATCAATTAGAAAGATGTAAAACCATAACTCTTGCAATGCATGCAAGATCTCAACCTCTCTATACATAAACTAGATGTAAAATTTATTGAAAAGAATTCGAAGCAATGGTATGTCAGATTAAGTTAACATACAACAGCGCCAACTCTTAAAGAAAGCGGTGGAGTGAGTAGCTGATCTGTTAGTAAAAGCCACACATCTTGGTCTAACTCAACAGCCATGCCCTGCATGTAAATGCCTGTGACAGTGCCAATATACGTGCCACATTCACCCTTACCCTTAGTTACAGTCTTCATACTTGGAATCCACCGATTGTGCAACTCAAGGATTTGTAGTGAAGCTTTCTCTGTACTTACATACATCAGGTGAGAGTCTTCTTTCCCTATATAAACCAACTTTTTTTTCAATCCCAATAGTGAAACAACATTCCCAATCAGCTTTGAAATTACAGGATACCAAGATGAAGCATACTCAGAAAAGTATACAAACACAGGTTGCCTAAAAGAATGACGATTTTTTCCTTGAAGCATGTCATCCGAATCCATTGCCAAATCTTTGGAACTACATACTTTGCAGTCACAAACCATAATTCTAGAAAGGAAACCCCGAAGATTTCCAGGACCACTGGAATTCAGCCCGGAATTGCTACGAGAACTACTAACCCCCATTGTACATGGAACAACCGAGACTGGACTGACCGACTCTATAGCACCTTGAATGCGATATCGAGCTTTTGAACTCTCTTTGCTATCAATTGAAGAACCTGAAAATAATGGAAAAGCTTCTGGGTTTGTAGAACACCGCATGAGTCCAGCAGAAGATTCTGGAAAACTCCATCTGATAATTTCCAAAAACCCACCACGACATCCGAATGGAATGAAATTCCAAGCGAGAACGTGGATTTTCTTTCCGAGGATTCGAAGATCGAGCTCAAGAATGTCACAGCATATTGTGGACGAACCATCAGAGAATAAGTAGCAGTTGGCTCTTGAGCAGCGAAGAGTTGTATCCGAAGCTGAAGGGTTGTCATGGGTAGGGAGGGTTAGGGTTCCGATGAGGATTGCCGGGTGGTTCAAAGATTTGAGAAATCTAGGGTTAGGGTTCCGGTTGTGGAGGTTGGGATCGACGGGACCTGAGGGTTTTGGAGGTTCATTGGACGGTCGGAGTTCGAAAGGAGAAAACACCGAACGACCGGTAGCGAGCGATGATGCGCCTGTGAGGGGGCGAGAACGCTGGAGCAACTCAGAAATTGAGAGAACCTTCATCGTTTCTTCTTCCATTTCGTTAAAATCGTGTGTATATATTGTATGTTTATATATACAGAGAGAGAGAGAGAGCGCTGTGGGATCTCCAACTTGCCTCTGTTAGCGAAAACGAGCGAGCAGTGGGAGAGCGGGAACGAGGGTTTTAAAACCTTGATTGGGCTTTAGGCCCAAAACAACAAATCAACCTACTTTGGTCGGCGCTATTTATTATTATTAACCGCGCATGGTATGGCCCATTGTAATATACTTGTTGCGGATGAAACCACCAACATTCAATCGAAGTTGCACTGCCAAGGATCACCCTTAGGTAGATATTATCATTCACACACACCTAGAACACGGACATGGTACGACATGATACATGATATGACAAATTTTTAAAAAATAAAATATATTATTTTATATATATAAAAAAATTTATTTTTGATTATTTTTCATAACATTATGAATATAAATATAATTACAAATGTATTCATAAATAAAGAGTCAATTACATGAGACACAAAATTCAAATTCTTTTCATCTTTTTCTTTTTTTTTCTCTATTTCTTTTTTTTTCTGCCAATTTAGGATTATAAGCCCTTTATGTTTTATATTTTTTTTAAAATAATGAACTTTTTTATTATTACAATTAGACCCTCATTTTTTTTAAATATATATTTATAATTTTGTCCAAACGTATTCTATCGTATCTCAAAAATATTATACCGTATTCTAGTTGTATCTATCAAGTATCTCACCGTATTTGGCATGTATTGGTGTTGGATATGTATCCAATATGGCTACGGCAACCCTAAGAAAGTATATGTGCTTCCTAAGTTTGGATCAAATATTGAATGCTACCCTTTAGAGTATTATATGTGAAGATGACTAAATGCAGCCGTATGAAACTAAAAGGAGAGAACATTAAAAAAGAAAAAGAAAAAGAAAAAGAGAGAGTTAAAAGGTCATTACTAAGTGATTATGTTAGTGGAGGGTTTCAGAAAGTTTCTTTGGATGCAAAACAACTTTGATATTATTTTGCGTAAAGTGATTATTCTCTGAATTCAAATTCATGTGTTTTACACATTCCCAATGCACCAAGCACATAAAATTCATTTTATGTAATCTCGCAAGGTGGATTTGCAGTAATTTTTATCAACATATTAAACATTGATTTTCAGCATTTTTCTTTTATCTTTTGTTTTTGGGTGGTGTTGGAAAGGGGAAAATGAGTATGGTATTGCTAGTACCTTTTAAAATTAATATATACGAGTCTCGCATTAGACTTGAAATATTGAACATTTTAATATGTCGTGCCACAAATTAACTAATCTCTGATAAGTTGCCCTTGCATTCTTCAAATTAAACAGCATGACTTTGTAGCAGTGGATCCCTACATCTGTGATAAAGGAGGTCTTTTCAACATCTGGAGCATACATGGGAATCTAATTATACCCAGAGTAAGTATTCATGAAACTGAGGAGCTCGTGTCCTGTTGTTCCTTCGACTAATATATCTATCATTGGAAATGGGAAGCTATCCTTTGGACAAGTTTTATTCAGGTCAGTAAAATCCATGCATAGTCTCCATTTACCGTTTGATTTCTTTACCAGAACAACGTTTGCCAACCAATCAGGATAATGGACCTCCTGGATGAAGCCCGCTTTTAGGAGCTTGCTTACCTCTTTTACGATTGTTTTATTCCTTTTCGGAGCAAAAGTTATCTTCTTCTGCTTGACTAGTTTGGCATGCAGATCAACATGTAGTCGATGCTCCATAATCTTTGGGCAGATTCTTGGTATGTCTTTATGTGACCAGGCAAAGAAATCTTTGTTCTCTTTCAGAAATCAGACAAGTCTGTTTTTGACTCCGGTAAGAAGTAACGATCACACTCTTATTTTTCTGTCAATGTCCCTGAAATCTAGGCTAATTTCAACAAGCTCTTTGTCTGGTTCTAGACAACGAGTGGTTTCCTCAGCTTCTGTGTACTTAATGATCAATGTCTCTTGTGGTTTCTTACCCCTCAAGCTAGGAAGGAAAGTAACACTCTTGGGTGACAGCCTGATCTCCCCTCATTTCACTAATGCCATGATCTGTTAGGAATCAGACTAGCAGGTGATATGTCAAGGTCTAGAAAGTACGGATACTTCACCGAGGGTGCTGTATTCGTGTCGGACACTTCGTCCTAACATTTTTCTTTTTAGGATACTTCTCAAAAACTCTTTAGACACTCCTCGAACACATATCATACACTTTATAACAGTGATGTATATTTTAGTATTTCAAAAATAAATTATATGCGACCAAGTTATGATTAAAAATCTAAGCTAAATATGTAATACCCCGAAAAATTTAGATGTCTATTATTTTAAAGAAATTGAATTTCTTTATATTATTACTTTATTTTATTAATTAATGTGAAATATTTTTTTTTTCTATAAATTATCATTGTAGGTGAGTTGCTTTTCTTTTATATATGCATCTTATTATTTTATGTGGATTGCTTAGGTTTTATAGATTCAAATCATTTCATTTAAATTTCTGTTTATTTTTTTATCATTTTATGTGAATTGTTATTGATTGTGTGTTATTTTATTTAAATGTTTTGGTATGGGTTAGGGAGGAATTTGGGCTAGAATGATTGGGCTAAGGTTATGTTTAAAATGTTGGGCCAGGGTTATAATTATATTATTATTGCTATTATTATTATTATTTTGATTTTATTTAGTTTTAGAAAAATCAATAATAGAATAATAATTAAGACAAAAAGGAAAAAAGAAGAAATTAGGGTTTTTGCCGTTACTTTACGAACAGAACTAAAAGAGTAAATGAAAGAGAGAAGGGAGTGACGATCGGGTGAACAAGTTGATTCGTAAAAAAAAAAAGGCAAGTTTGATTCTTCTTTTCCCCTTTGAATCTGTATACATAGTCTACGTTTGAAGATTTTGTTATATTGAAAATTTGTATTTTTAATTGTATGTTTATATATATATTTTTTTGTTGATAAATTCGTGAGATTTAACTATGATGATTGTATATAGAATAGATTGATTTTGTTTATGTAAGAATATATATGCACATATATTCATGTATATGTATATTGTATTAAAAAAAATTGTTCATGCATGAAATTTGGATGTAAATAGATGTTAAATTGTGAACCTACTATGTTGTGATTGTCTTGTAAATAACCCTGGATCCTTAGGAAAATAGATCGTGAGTAATTTAGTTTTAAATTTTTAAATTTTCGATGAACCTTAGAATTTGTGAATTAGGGGTTTTTGATTCAGACAATGTTTGATGGGCCTTTTTGTACCAATGGGTAGAGGGGATCAATAGGAGAAGAACGGTACAAAAATTAGGCTGAACGAAGGCTGGACGAAGCCGGAATTAGCGCCGAAAAATCCCCCAGCGCGCTGCCATACGCGTTGGGGAAGGCAGCCCAGCCGGCGCATGTTCCCCACCCACGCCGCCGGCGCATGGCGCCGGCGCCGGCGCCGGCACCGACCGGTGATCGGAAAACTGTTTTTGGGCCCCACTCGCGGGGGCCCACCTCTAGGTCCAATATGGGCCCATTCCGGATACTTTTGATATTTCTTTTGTATTTTTGAAATTTTTGGAAAAATTTGAAAATTGAAAAAATCATTTTTTAAAAATACTTTTATAATTCTAAAAATTCCAAAAAATTTATGTCAACTTCCTGGGAGCTTAAGAGCTTGGGATTTAAATTTCATGTCGAAATGATTTACCATTATTTTTAAATTAATTTTTAAAGTGTCTAAAAATTATTTTTTTTTAGGTTCTTTAATTTTAGAAAATACTTAAAAATTTCCAAAATTTTTATTGTAATTCTCTAGAGGCTAAATACACTTGGGTTTAAATTTTCAACTCAAAATAATCTTTTCTTGTTGTTCAATTTATTTTTAAAGTGTCTAAAAGTTGGATTTTCACCTTCTTATATTTTTAGAAAATATTTTAAAATTTCAAAAAATTCTAGAAAAATTTAGGTAACTTTATAGGATTAAAATGCACCTAGGTTTTAAATTTCATGTGAAAATGAGTCTCCCTTGTGATTGTGTTGGTTGTGAAAGTATGCCTCAAATTATGTTTATTTTCTTTTTGCTAGAAAAATATTTTTTTAAATTCCCAAAAATTTTAGAAAATTCCAGAATGATTTAATAGGGTTCTTAGCAGTAGAATTCGCCCAGAAACCTAGATAAAAGTTAGGTTTAGACTCCCTCGTATATTTGAGTGCATTGGAGGTTGAATTGGAAATTTCTTCTATAATGGATGTTTGGGTTATTTGATTCACTTGAATGTATTTTTTTTTAAGGATATAAATTCCCATCAAATACGTGATTATAGTTTACTTGAGAACGATTTGTCTTATGGTGATAATTTCATGTTGGATAATTTGAAATAATGGTTTGTGCAAATTTAAATCATAATACACCTTGGTTATTTTATGTTTCATATTGGAATGCATCTATACGTTTTTAATTGGCATGTAAGGATTGCCCGGCGTGTCAGGATCCCCCATACCTAATAAGGTATCTATACATTTCTATTTGACATGTAAGGATTGCCCGACGTGTCAGGATCGCCCATACCTAATAAGGTATCCATACATTATATTTGGCATATCATGATTGCATAAATTGATAATATACTTGCATATGTTTCTTGATTTCTTTAACTTAAAGAAAATGTTCATTTTAAATAATAAGAGTTGTTGGGATAATGTATAAGTTGAGTTTTACTTTGAAAACATGAACTGAATAAGGAATATTTTAAATGGTTGCACCTATATTTATCTCTTGTGTTCCTCACACTGAGGGTATGTGTATTGGTTCTCTGATTGGGATGTAGTAGATAGAATTTGCTCGTGGGTTTAACCCACTTTGTTGATATTTCAGGTCCCAGGCAGTTTCCCCCGCGAGGATAGAGTACTATGGTTAGTTGTGACAGACATCTACTCTCATCAATCACAGGGTAGGAATCTACTTTTTATTAAGGAGTCAAACTATGAATTCATTTAGAGGTTTTGGTTATTGGTTTTCAATTTAAGTGTTAAACTTTTGTTCTTTCTGGTTAAGGGGTCCTTGGGTTACGGGACTTCTAAATTGTATTACCAAAATATAATTATTTATTTATTAATTATTTCAATTCAATGGGATTTCTGTTCAGCTTTTAGTAATTATTCTATTTATGTTTTTTGCATCTATGCTTGTTGCTATCAGTGGTTAACATTCCTCAGGTTTTGTGTATGAGACTGGCCACCTCATGCACGAAATTTTCTGGGGGGTATTTCAAAATATATGTAGAGAACTAAATAAGTCTGATTCTTTAATCTATTTGTGTATTTTTGTTTATAAGTTTGTTTGATTCTTAATTGCTTGATAATTAATTGAAGTATTTCTATAATATAGTATCTCTTGTTTTAATAATTAATATATATTAGTATATTATATTATTATTTTATAGTTGTATCGTCGCTGTGTCCGTATCGTGTTATACCCATGTCCCTTATCTGTATCCATGCTTCTTAGGTTAAGGTTATAACCTTCATGGCATTAAGAGTTGCCCTTCCTAACAGAATAACATTGTATGAAGTGGGGCAATCTACTATAAAGAAATCGACCATCACCGTAGTTTGTCTGGGACTAGTTCCTGCTGTGATTGGGAGAATGACCGTACTAGAAGGGAGGACTCTCTCTCCAGAAAACCTACTAGTGGTGACTTTGTTGGTTGAGTCTTTCCCTTCCAATATTCATCTTATCAAATGCATTAAGGAACAGAATATTGTTGAGCTCCCATTGTCAATTAATACTCACCGGGTGGTGAAATTGGCTATGACCACCGTTACCACTATTGGATCGTCGTGAGGCTGTAAGACACCTTTTGAATTATATTTTGAGAAAGTGATAAGTTGATCATCAAGGCGTGTGGACTTCATTAGAGGAGATATTTCGCTTACTTCAAGTACACTTCTAGCCCTTCAAGTATGGGCTTTCCAGGACGAATGTGATTTGCCTCCACTTAACAGTCCTTCTAAGATGACTCTAATTTCCCCTATGAGCGGAGGTCTTTGCAGGCGACTATCCCTGTTCACTTGTGGTGGATCTGGTGATCCCCATTCTCCCCCCGGTTTGAATTTGTACAACTGCCCCCATTGGATCAAACTTTCGATCTAGTTTCTTAAGTTGATACACTCATCCATAATATGTCTGTGGTCACAGTGGAATCGATAATACTGATCCCTAGTCCTCTTTGTTGGATCCATCTTCAATTTTGGGGGCCATGCAAGATAAGAATCATCCTGGATTTGATTGAGGATCTGGTTTATGGTGTATTCAATGGAGTAAAGTTGTTATAACGCGACGAGGGGGTAATTTGGCTCCCTGGCAGCTAAAGGACTTGCCTTGCTTTGGTTTTCTCTCATTTTTAACACCGAAGCTGGCATGCCTCTTTTTTATTTGTTTTTCTATCGCTTGGGCTTTCTTTCTCTTTGTGAGAGCTGAAGGTATCCTCTGCATTCATACACTTCTGTGCCTTGACCAAGAGTACGACTATACTTCAGGGGGATCTTTTGATAGTGAAAAAGGAATTTGGAAGGTTGAAAACCTCCAATAAGAACTGTAATGGCTAACATATCATCGGCCCCATCTACTTGTAATATCTTAGCATTGAAACGATTAACATAATCTCGCAATGACTCACCTTTGTGTTGTTTCACATTCAACAGATACGTTGGGGGTTTTCTGAGCTGTCGGCTTGGTATGAAGTGTGAAACGAATTAGAGACTTAGTTCTCCAAAACTGCTAATGAACCGCGACTCTAAACTATTAAACCAGGATCGAGTTAAACCCTTTAAGGTGGTAGGGAAAGCTCTACATAGTATCTCATTTACTGCTCCTTGCAGAAGCATGAGTGATTTAAATGTCTCGAGGTGATCAAGGGGATCTCGAGTCCCATTAAAGCTTTCGATAGTTAACATCTTGAACCTCCCAAGGAGACGGTAACCCATAATGGCTAGGCTTAAAGGCAAGTTAGCCTTTCGTACCAAATCTTCTACAAAAGCAGGACCTTTCATAACCTGCGCCATACCTTTAACCTTGGCTTTTAAATCTTGCAGTTGTATGTCGAAATAAGCATCGACTTCTGTTACAACCGTACCCCCATGATTTTGATTACTCTGTTGGAGGTGTTGCCCCGTATGCCTTACATGACTATGTTTGCCATCCTCAACATTCTAGGGTAAGTTATTGTTCACACCAACGACCTCTTCTGGGTTGAAATGGCTATCTTGCTCCTGGATTGGGGGAGCATGAGGATCTCGGTGAGGAGGGAGCGGGTCCTGATTGATGGAGGGTGACCGGGCTGGCTCGGACTACCAAGAGGGCCTTGACGAACATGTGGATGACCAAGATGGTCCCCTTCATAAGGAGGCATGAAACCGACAGGGGGGGGAGGCAGAGGTAGACGTTGCAGAATTGTAGTATTTTGTTAGACCAGCATGCTCACGTTTTGACTTAGAGCTTGAATTTGTCGTTCCAACGCTGTAACCCGGTCACCGTCATGTGGGATGGCCTGTGGCACCCCATCGTTTAGGGCAGCAGGGTGTGCCTCAGACCTGTCCACTTGACCATGAACCTGCGACGTCCTACCTTCCCCTCCGACTTCCAAACCGGATCATAGCATTATATTATCTCGTTTCCCACAAACTACACCAATTGATGAATGGTTTTTCTTCTGATTCGATCCGCCCTATCCCTGGAGATGAAAACAAGAAACGACAAATCTTCTTGGCACCGGTTTGGTACTGGCCTAAGGAGCTCCGACGTTCAAGTTAGTAAACTTGTTTCTAGAGAAGCTAGATCAAGAGACTGCAATAAAAGTTTTTAGAAGAAATTTTCATCGTACCTTTCTCAATAGACGAGTGGTTTGACTTCCGTATTGTATTGGAAGACTAATCGCTCTTTATTAGAATAAGATATGCTTCATCCTGATCTTGTTGACAGCTACACTCCTTGTCGATTGAACTTTTGTAGCATTCAGCCTTAACCACGTCATCTTGCTTGTATCCAACTGAAATTGCACCATCAATATATATATATTCTTAAATATTATATATTATTAACAAATTAGATCAAATTTGTGAGTCCTTAATTCGTAATCTAACCTATTCCCTACGGATTCCTATTTTATGAATTCGTCACCAATCCGTTGGTCTGAAAATTTATCAGATCGTATCAGATTGACGGATTGGTAAATCAAATGAACACCCTAATTTCAAACTCGTGAGTTTCTTTGAAGAACCAGAGCTTTTCACTCGAAAAAGTTGACTGATGATCGTCCAATGGACGTTGTAGTGGCCAGATGAAAGACGACGACAAATCCCAAAACCTGACCCATCTTGTTAGGAGACTTTTACATATCGAAAATTTTCATCAAATTTTCAAATAAGTTGATCACATAGGCATATACTTTTACAAGTTACTTTTTTATATATATATTGAATTTTTGGAAGAAAATTTATGTTGTACCGATACGTACAAGGTACCTTTTTCTTAACTACTAATTTTTAATTATTCTTTTAAATTTATGTTTTGTATTTTACATGCTGTAATACCCTCTTTGGCTCTTTGGCCTCTTATCTTTTGTTATTTTTTAATTTATGATTCAAAAATCAATCATCCAACACATGAGAATCCAGAATATCATCTGGACCGATCAAATACCCTATCTGGCAACAATCTCTAAATTCTCTCCCTTTCAGCCAAGACTGTCAGTCAACTCATGTGTAACCCAACTACCCACTCAAATTGGAAGGAGAAGAGAGATTTCTTTAAAACCTTGCATACAACCTCAACATCACCTTCAAATTGCACTCTACGCAACGCCATCCCATCGCCAACTGCACAGTCCTCCTTAAATAAAATAAAATAAAAAAATACTATATTAGGCAGTTTGGCTCTTTTTAGTGAAATTATGCATTTTTTTACCCCAAAAAAAAAAAACCTATGTTTGGGCTAAAACTTTTAATATAAACTCTAGCATATCAAACATTTTGTCTATCAAAAATTAAATAAAAAGCAAAAATAAGAGAATTTATTATTATTATTATTATTTGGTAAAGGTTAGATGTATATATAGAATAAAGATAATTACAAAGCAGGCTATTGGGGAGCACAGCTCAAAGGTAGCCATGAATTAGTTCGGTATTATTTTTCCATGAAATCCCTTAAATAACCTTTTTGATTTTCTGATTTTTAATCTGAAAGTTAATAATAGAAAACTGGAAGGAACTGGAGATAATTACAAAACCGCGTGGAATCCAAGCAGTGAAATATTATCAGATATCTCATGCAACAATTTTATAAATACACATCACTATATATATTATGTACTGTTCACTTGAAGTACGTACAAGTCTCCCTCCGTACGCAGACATTTAACCTATTGTTCAATCTCTCTCTCTCTCTGATTCGTCTCCTTCCCAGTTCTATGGAGAATCAAGTGTTCATACAAAACAATATTGCTTTTACAGTTGAAAGTAACCCTCTAAACAGTCAACCACAACAACCACTTTGTCCTCCCTCTAATTTGATACTATCAAACCGTCAACAACTGTACCAAGAAGCTATTCCTTCATGTTCGATCACCATAGACGATTATGACTGCGACTACAATGATTATTATGAGAATAGCTATTTAGATTCTTTTCCGTCTGGTTATCGTTTTCAACCATATGATGAAGAACTCATCGAAGGTTACTTGAAGAGAAAGTTAAAGAATCTACCCTTGCCGCCAAACAGGATTCATGAGGTCAATATATACCAACAAAATCCAGATACATTTAAAGGTTTATATTACTTTAACTAACTTTTTTCAATTATTATATATATTAATGCCAGTTATGTTGAATTATATGTATGTGTTTAATTTATTTAATTTTTTAGCTTTCTTGCTTTTAATCAATCTTGAAACAAAAATTACCCAAAAAAATAAAAATCTTGAAAAAGGTATATATGGTTAATTTATTAGGAATACAGCTTGTTTTCATTTAGTAGTACTTATCTATATACCATGTTGCTGCCTTTATTAATTAATATGGTTCATGATTTCTTTATAGTATCTAATTTTGGTGTTTATTTTTTGTTGGCTTTCATGTAACCCACACCATCACTTTTAAGTTCTGGTTTGAATATATTAGGCTATGGTTATTGTAACGCTCCATCCTACATACATATAACAGTTATGTGTGGGCTAGGGTTTTAACCCTATTTTTATTTTTAGCTCGTCATTCGCTTCATTACTTGACACTCTAGTTGTTCGATCAGTTGTAGTTGAATGTTTATGTTGGTTGTTTGATCTCCTATTTTTGATCTTCTTCCCTCTTGTTGTAACGTGAGTCCTTAGGGCTACTTGTATTCTTTGGTTTTTTTTCAATAAATTTTCATTTGCCGAAATAAAAAACAACAAAAAAAAAAAGTTGTAGATTTTGATATTATCAATTTAATTGGTTTTTGATTAATTTTATTGTCATTTAGTGTTACAGAATATTAATCTTTTCCCAAATCTAGGAAAGGTTGGTATGTTTGAGTGTATATATATATATATATAAGTTTAACATGCATGCAGGCATCTTTAAATAATTTAATATTCTAAATTTGTGATCAATTTGGGAAATATTGACAGAGAAATACGAAGCTCAAGGAGAAAAGGAATGGTACTTTTTCACACCAAGAGACAGAAAGTATGCAAAAGGGCAACGACCAAGTAGAACAGCGAAAGATGGATACTGGAAGGCCACTGCTGGTGATAAGGCTGTCAAGCTTAATGGTCATACAATTGGATACAGAAAGACGTTGGTATTCTATAAAGGGAAGCCTCAAAATGCCAAGAAAACATCTTGGATTATGCAAGAATATAAAGCAGAAAGTCCTTCCATCAGGCAAAGGGATCAAAATGATATGAAGGTATATATATATATATGCACAACGTACTGTCTCAAATTTTCTGTCTTTGTCCACATATATTTATATCCATGCTACTGACACTAACCTTAACTCCTTAATTTGATGCAGCTAGACGATTGGGTTCTTTGTAAGATCTATAAGAAAGAATACAAACAAGGCAGCATGAGAAATCAAACACAAGTTGTTGATGGTGGATTATATGATGACATTGAACAACCGATCATGAGATCACCAGCTGAAGACTCTACTGCTATGACAATGACAATATCTGAAGGAACAAATTATTGCATGCACAATATCACAGAGACTGAGCCCCCCACTGAAATGGACAGTACTGATCATTACAATCAGCAGACTTATATTGATTTAGTGGAGACCAATATGATGCCTCAAGTGTTGAATCAGCAGACTTATATTGATCGATTTCCAGGTGGACGCCAAGACGATGTACCTTTGGAATTTTCGACTGAAGATCTAGACTATATATTAAGAGTATTGGAGCCTGCCACACCATAGTAATGCCAATTTATTTTGCGATAGTTGGGACTCATCTGCATGTATTTGCTTTCCCTGGGCTGTAACAGGCCCTGCAATTATTGTACAGGAAAAACTCTCATCTCAAGAAGGAAGATGAAATTTTTTTGGGCTGTTTGGACTGAAAGAAAAATAGTTGAATTATCTAATTTTTATGAAAATATTTTGACACACAATTCAATGGAAACACTGACCCTTCATGACCAGCAATGAAAAATTAACACCATTTTGTTCAAGAATTGTGAATTCTAAATTGTAATCTCCATGCTTTAGGTATATACAATGTTGATCGAGCTGTGTTTTTACAACAAAATGGACTCTTTCGAATAGCCGTTGGTAACGGCTAGTGGTGTGATGCTTAGTAATGGATATTCATAGCAACTCCGGTGCTATATCCAAGTAGTAACATTGCGGGTGTGATCGATAAGCTCAAGCTCAGACTTAATGGATCAATCAGGAGGCATTGGTGGTGGGTCGCTTAATTTGTATATTCTCTCCTCTTATTCTATACACTTGACCCAAAAAAACAGAAGAGAAAAAAAGACACTTTGTGCTCAATGAATTATATGGTCATACTAAACGTGGTAGCTACAATCTTGAATCCAAAATTCTACATTATACTGCATTGTCATATATTTATCTTGCAACATTGAACAGGATGACTACACATGGGTGTTGGCCGGTGTTATAATGTTTGGTCCTCTAAAAGCATCAAGTGACCTCTTGAGGGTTTTTTTTATTTTTATTTTTTTGGCGGCACGGTAAGTAAGTGAGAATTTGTTGGCCAGTTTGAAATGTCTCGCACGTCCATCATTGTTGATATATAGCATCATAAACAGTCCTGAGCAACTCCAGCCAGTCTGCTCTAACCAGGAAAAGCCCTCCCCAATTTGAAAGTAACAGTTTGGGTGCCAGGGCCGGTAATTAAGTTTCCCCTGTCAGACATGTAGAAGTGGTTGTAGTTAATTCTAGTAACTAAGTCTGCTAGATGAGGAAAGTGTCCCACGTTGAGCTTGAATGACAGGACAATGCAGAGATATTTACATGCCCATGTTTACACGCCCACGTTACAACATAAAACATTTCTCGTCGTAAAATGTTTTTCTCGTCGATAATTTTTACATGTATATAGATCTTTTTCTTATTTTTTGGTGCTTGGATAAAGTTTGTAAAATCATTTTCCAGCTAACATAAGCAAGAAAATTAGAACCACTGGAACCAATGTGTGTGAGTGAGTGAGAGAGAGAGAGAATTGATTTTTCGCAAGTGGAGCTCAAATGGGTATGTCGCAAAATCAATCTGGGTCAAACTAAAATGTTCCAGGGAAAAGATAGAGAAAAAATAAGTAAATAAATAAATAACTCACAAGTCACAATAGATCTAGCAGATGGAATTCCAAGTATATTTGTGCCCAATGTATAACGATCTAACGATTCAGGGACTGACTGTCATTCATAAGAAAGAAGAAGAACAGGGAATTAAAAGAGTTCATAGTTCTGTGATTTGCCCTAGTTTTTTCTTTCTAACATAATTCAGTTCAAAATGAAAGCCTTCGCAATGACCCACCTCCTCTGAACTTTGCAAAAAGATTTTCCTTTTCTCTATATTTAGATTCCAGTGATCGATAGTCCTGTATAGTTAGAGTGTTTGAGGCCCAATATACTCCTTCGCAATTAGCGCCGAAAAGAAATTCAAATTGTGCATTGTTGGTTCCGGGTAGTCAGGTACCCGATAATTTATCGTTTGGTAGTAGGGAAAAAAATAAAAGATTGTGTCTGGAGATTACGCGTACATATATAACCGCGTGCATAGTAAGTTACTTCAAATTTCCGTCCCTACATATTACGCAGACAATAGATGACAGCAAATCATATCATAAGAGAAAATAAATCACAGACAATCATAACATAGGAGAAATTATTATAAGGTTCAGAATTTATGATCCTAGCCGATCATAAATATACATGCAAGTAAAAAAATTGATATATTTATTTACTTGTCCACTTGTGATTGGGCCGGAACAATTTCTCCCATATGAAACATATTACGTGATTAAATTTCAAAGGCAAATAGATATGTATTATCCAAATATGAATATATCTGGTTCTACAAACTTATAACTATAAATATAATAAGTTTAGAAGTACAATTCTTCATCCGTACACACACGTTCAACCTATTGTCCTGTCCATCTCTCTCTCTCTCTCTCTCTTTGATTGGTCTCTTTTCCCAGTTCTATGGAGAACCAAGTGTTGATACAAAACAATAATGGTTTTACACTTGACATTCTAAACAGTCAACCAAAACAACCACCCTGTCCTTCCTTCAATTTGATACCATTAAACTGTCAACAAGAAGTTATTCCTTCATGTTCGATCACCATAGACGACTACGACTACGACTACGACTACGACTACAATGATTATTATGAGAAGAATAATACTTACCTATTCATTGGTGTGTAGGTGAGCCCTCCTGACCCTGGAGTAGATATTGGGTGAGCCGGGTATACCATGTCATTTGTATACCAAGCCAATTAAAATGCATCATTCAATGAAATGTTCAATGAATGGGTCCCACTTACATATAACAACTACTCTCAACCAACTTGAATGATGCATTTTAATTGGCTTGGTATACAAATGACATGGTATACCCGGTTCACCCAATATCTACTCCCTGACCCTGATGTGTCCCATTAAAAAATCAACTAATCAGCTTTAATTACAAAATTAAATTTAAAATGCAATAAATAAATATAATAAATGAGGTTTAAAATGCAATAAATAAGTATAATAAATGAGATTGACCTCATTAATTATACTTATTTATTACACTTTAAAACTAACGTGTTCAATTTTTATTAGGACACATCAGTGGTCAGGAGGGCTCACCTACACACTGGTGAATAGGTAAGTATTATCCTTATGAGAATAGTTATTTAGATTTTTTTCCGCCTGGTTATCGTTTTCAACCATATGATGAAGAACTCATCGAAAGTTACTTGAAGAGAAAGTTAAAGAACCTACCCTTGCCGCCAAACAAGATTCATGAAGTCAATATATACCAACAAAATCCAGATACACTTAAAGGTTTATATTTCTTTAACTAACTTTCTTCAATTACTATATATATATAGCCAGTTATGCTCGATTATATGTATGTGTTTAATTTATTTTTTAGCTTGCTTGCTTTTAATCAATCTCGAAAGAAGAATTATCTAAAAAATTAAAAATCTTGAAAAAAGTATATATGGTTAATTTATTAGGAATACAGCTTGTTATATTAAGTTGATCTTGCGGTACTTATCTATATACCATGTTGCGGCCTTTAATTAATATCGTTCATGATTTCTATATAGTATCTACTTTTGGCGTTTATTTTTCTGTTGGCTTTCATGTAACACACACCAGTACTTTTAAGTTCTGGTTTGAATATAATAGACTATGATATTATATGAAATTTTATTAATACTTTTTTTTTTTTTTTTGTATATGAAATTTTATTTATACTTTTTTTTTTATTAATACTTTTAAGTTCTGGTTTGAATATAATAGGCTATTATATATGAAATTTTATTAACACTTTTTTTTTTTTTTGTAAATGAGGATTATGGTATGAAAAGCTTGTATAAAAATCACATTTCAAATTGGTCCAATTTTTTTACCATAGAACTGAACCAATCCTAACCATTTCACAAATTTTTGAACCAGATCTGAATGTTGAATTATAAAACAAAATTAAGGTACATGGTTGAACTAATTCAGGATAGTTTGAACTATTTTGTATGCAACCCTAAATTTTATTAAGGTTTATTTACATCCAATATATTTTAGTATTTAATTTGCTCATAAATATTTTCATTATGATAAGTTTGATGGCCTTCAATATTTTTCTTTTTTGTTTAAAACTTTATTGTGCGCGCTAGGGCCGGTTTTAACCCTATTTTTTATTTTTAGCTCGTCATTCACTCCATTACTTGACACCCTAGTTGGTTGATCAGTTAGTGTTGTAGTTGAATGTTTAGGTTGGCTGTTTGATGTCCTATTTTAGATCTTCTTCCTCTTGCTGTAGCGTGAGTCCTTAGGGCTTCTTGTATTCTTTGGCTTTTTCCTCAATAAATTTTCATTTGCCGAAAAAAAAAATTTAACGTTGTGGATTCTGATATTATCAATTTAATTGGCTTTTGATTAATTGTATTGTCATTTAGTGTTGTAGAATATTAATCTTTTCCCAAATCTGGGAAAGGTTGGTATGTTTGAGTGATATATATATATATAGATATATAAGTTTAACATGCATGCATGCATCCTGAAATGTTTTAATATTGTAAATTTGTGACTTGGGATGTAATTAACAGAGAAATACGAAGCTCAAGGAGAAAAGGAATGGTACTTTTTCACACCAAGAGACAAAAAGTATGTAAAAGGGCAACGACCAAGTAGAACAGCGAAAGATGAATACTGGAAGGCCACTGCTAGTGATAAGGCTGTCAAGCTTAATGGTCATACCATTGGATATCGAAATACGTTGGTATTCTATCAAGGGAAACCTCAAAATGCAAAGAAAACCTCCTGGATTCTGCAAGAATATAAAGCAGATAGTCCTTCCAACAGTCAAAGGGATCAAAATGATACGAAGGTATATATATATATATATATATATATATATATATATATATATATATATATATATAGCGTACTATCTCAATTTTTCGTCTTTGTATATATATATATTTATATCCATGCTACTGAAACTAACCTTAACTCCTTAATTTGATGCAGCTAGATGATTGGGTTTTGTGTAAGATCTATAAGAAAGAATACAAAAAAGCGGGCATGAACATTGAACAACCCATCATGAGATCACCAGCTGAAAACTGTACTGCAGTGACAATGACAATATCTGAAGGAACTAATTATTGCATGCACAATATCACAGAGACTGAGCCCCTGAGCACTGAAATGGACAGTACTGATCATTACAATCAGCAGACTTATATTGATTCAATGGAGACCAATATGATGCCCCAAATGTTGAATTAGCAGACTTGTATTGATCGATTGCCAGGTGGATGCCAAGACAATGTACGTTTGGAATTTTCGACAGAAGATCTGGACTATATATTAACAGTATTGGAACCTGCCACACCACAATAGTGCCAATTTATTTTGAGGTGCTACTTACATTAGTTATGTAGCTCTTATGGATCTGGTGGCTAGCTAGGATGCATTTCCTTAGGTTCTGATCAACTCCACCAATGATTTAATCAGGATGAACCTTTCTTCAGTCACTCGATCTCAGGGACAGCATCATGGGAGATGCCAAGTAGCTTCATCACGTTGATCCGGCCCCTAAGAAGCACTCCAGCAGACCAAATACTTATCCTGCAGCGCGCGATAGTTGGGACTCATCTGTATTTGCTTAATTTGGATACTTGCTTGTCTAAGCTCTGTTTCTCATCAGCCTAGCTAGCTAGCTCCATGATTGTACGTACAGATATTTTCATTTCATAAGATTGATAATATATATATATATATATATATATATATATATATATATATATATAACAAGTTCTGCAATTATTGTACAGGAAGAACTCTTATCTCAAGAAGGAAGATAGACAATTTTTTGGGCTGTTTTGGACTGAAAGAAAAATAGTTGAATTATCTAATTTTTATGAAAATATTTTGACACACAATTCAATGGAAACACTGACCCTTCATGACCGGCAATGAAAAATTAACACCATTTTGTTCGAGAATTGTGAATTCTAAATAAATTGTAATCTTCATGCTTTAGGTATATAAAATGTTAGAGCTGTGTTTTTACGACAAAATGGACTCTTTTGAATAGCCGTTGGTAACGGCTAGTGTTGTGATGGTTAGTAATGGTTATTGATAGCAAGTCCTGTGATCCAAGTAGTAGCATTGCGAGTGTGATCGAAAAGCTCAAGCTCAGACTCAATGGGTCAATCAGGAGGCATGGGTGGTGGGTCTCTTAATTTGTATATTCTATCCTCTTATTCTACACACTTGACCCAAAAAAAAGAAAAAAAAAAAACTGTGCTCAATGAATTATATGGTCATACTAAACATGGTAGCTACAACTCAAACGTCAGCTAGAAACAGTACTTGCGCTCAATTAAATTTTTTCAGAGCATCCAAATTTCCGCTGATATGTGAAGGATCCCAATAACGGATAAGGACTACATGAGGCAAAATAGAGAACTTGCAAAATAACAGCCTTACTAAGTGGGACAAGACTATTTTAAGTTGGGTGTATGGGAAATGCACAATGAAAATAACTTGAAACTTCAAAGGTTTAATAGGAGTAAAAAAAGGAAGAAACAAACAAAACAGTGCCACAGAAGAAAGGTTTTTTCATCTAAATTTTCCACGGAAAAGTTGTAGCTAACTTCAACCAAGGCAGCCTGAGCAAGTTGAGCTTCCATAAGCTACAGAGCAGCTGGCATGGCCTGCAATTAAACACCAACTCAATCCAAGGACAACAAAAAGCATCACAAGCTCTTTTACCTATAACCATATCTGGCAATTCTTTCACCAATACTTCAGCAGAATTCTTTCAAGAAAAAAAAAAGGCCCAATTTCACAAGATAATTATAGATATACATGCACATGATAAGCGGGGGAAGAGGAAGACCAAAGTTAACATGGGTAGAATTAGTAAAGAAGGATATGATAACATGTGGTTTGATTAAGGCTGTGGCCTTAGATAGAGCGAAATAGAAACATTGAATTCGTGTAGCTGATCCCAAGTAGTTAGGAAAAAGGCTTGATTGTTGTTGTTGTTATGCACGTCTATAAGCATGTGTATATATGCATATTTATCTGTGTATATAAATTTGTGTATGTCGACACAAACTTTTCATCACAATTGCTATCAGCATTACAATTCTTATTTGGGTTTGAAATTCCTGCGATCTCTAGAGATGTCAACATTCCTACTGTGTTTGCTTCCATGTAAAATATTCAACCCTGCAGAATGTTTTTAGCTAATATTATATTCATTGAAAATATAACTTTTTTTCTTTTGACTTCAGATATTTGACTACAGCTTTTAGAGAATACATACACATGTATCGTTCAGGCAATTCATCAAATGGCTCAGGGACATGCTTGAAAGCCAAAATTTGAGTGAGTGAAAGAGAGAGAGAGAATTGATTTTTCGCAAGTGGAGCTCAAATGGGTATGTCGCAAAATAAATCTGGGTCAAACTAAAATGTTCCAGGGAAAAGATAGAGAAAAATAAGTAAATAAATAAATAACTCACAAGTCACAATAGATCTAACAGACGGAATTCCAAGTATATTTGTGCCCAATGTATAATGATCTCACGATTCAGGGACTGACTGTCATTCACAAGAAAGAAAAAGAACAGGGAATTAAAAGAAGTTCATAGTTCTGTGATTTGCCCTTGTTTTTTCTTTCTAACATAATTCAGTTCAAAATGAAAGCCTTCGCAATGACCCACCTCCTCTGAACTTTGCAAAAAGAATTGTCTTTTCTCTATATTTAGATTCCAGTGATCGATAGTCCTGTAAGTTAGAGTGTATGAGGCCCCTTTATACTCCTTTACAATTAGCACTGCATTGTTGGTTCTGGGTATTCAGGTTCCCCATAATTTATCGTTTGGTAGTAGGGAAAAATATAAAAGATTGTGTTCTTATTTTTCCAGGAAAAAATATTGTTCCAGGAAATTTCATATTTTCCGTGGATTATGTAAAGAGAGACCTTTAATGAGAGAGATAGAGAGTTGAGAGTATTACTTGAACTTGAAATTTCTGTCCGTACATAATAAGCAACCTAATAGATGACAGCAAATCATATCACAAGAGAATTTATTATGCGATTCAGAATCTATGATCCTAGCCAATCATAAATATACATGCAAATAAAAAAATTAAAAACATTGATATATTTATTACTTGTCCACTTGTGATTCGTCGGGAACAATTTCTCCCATATGAAACACATAATCATTATTAAATTTCAAAGACAAATAGATATGTATTATCCAAATATGAATATATCTGGTTCTACAAACTTATAACTATAAATATAATTAGTTTAGAAGTACAATTCTTCATCCGTACACACACGTTCAACCTATTGTCCTGTCTCTCTCTCTCTCTCTGATTTGTCTCTTTTCCCAGTTCTATGGAGAACCAAGTGTTGATACAAAACAATAATGGTTTTACAGTTCCCATTCTAAACAGTCAACCACAACAACCACCTTGTCCTTCCTTCAATTTGATACCATTAAACTGTCAACAAGAAGTTATTCCTTCATGTTCGATCACCATAGACGACTACGACTACGACTACAATGATTATTATGAGAATAACTATTTAGATTCTTTTCCGCCTGGTTATCGTTTTCAACCATATGATGAAGAGCTCATCGAAGGTTACTTGAAGAGAAAGTTAAAGAACCTACCCTTGCCGCCAAACAAGATTCATGAAGTCAATATATACCAACAAAATCCAGATACACTTAAAGGTTTATATTTCTTTAACTAACTTTTTTCAATATATATATATATAGCCAGTTATGTTCGATTACATGTATCTGTTTAATTTATTTTTTAGCTTGCTTGCTTTTAATCAAACTTGAAAGAAGAACCATCTAAAAAGTAAAAATCTTGAAAAAAAGTATATATGGTTAATTTATTAGGAATACAACTCGTTATATTAGGTTGATCTTGTAGTACTTATCTATATACCATGTTGCTGCCTTTAATTAATATCGTTCATGATTTCTATATAGTATCTACTTTTGGTGTTTATTTTTTTGTTGGCTTTCATGTAACACACACCAGTACTTTTAAGTTCTGGTTTGAATATAATAGACTATGATATTATATGAAATTTTATTAATACTTTTTTTTTTTCTATATGAAAATTTATTAATATTTTTTTATTAATACTTTTAAGTTCTGGTTTGAATATAATAGGCTATTATATATGAAATTTTATTAATACTTTTTTTTTTGTAAATGAGGATTATGGTATGAAAAGCTTGTATAAATATCAGATTTCAAATTGGTCCAATTTTTTTACCTTAGAACTGAACCAATCCTAACTATTTCACTATTGTTTGAACCAGAACTGAATGTTGAATTATAAAACAAAATTAAAGTACACGGTTGAACTAATTCAGGATAGTTTGAACTATTTTGTATGCAACCTTAAATTTTATTAAGGTTTATTTACATCCTATATATTTTAGTATTTTGCTCATAAATATTTTCATTATGATAACTTTGACGGTCTTCAATATTTTTCTTTTTTGTTTAAAACTTTATTGTGCGCACTAGGGTTTTAACCCTATTTTTATTTTTAGCTCGTCATTCACTCCATTGCTGGACACTCTAGTTGCTCGATCAGTTAGTGTTGTAATTGAATGTTTACGTTGGTTGTTTGATCTCCTATTTTAGATCTTCTTATTCTTTGGTTTTTTTCTCAATAAATTTTCATTTGCCGAAAAAAAAATTAACGTTGTGGATTCTGATATTATCAATTTAATTGGCTTTTGATTAATTGTATTGTCGTTTAGTGTTATAGAATATTAATCTTTTCCCAAATCTGGGAAAGGTTGGTATGTTTGAGTGATATATATATAGATATATAAGTTTAACATGCATGCATGCATCCTGGAATGTTTTAATATTGTAAATTTGTGACTTGGGGATGTAATTAACAGAGAAATACGAAGCTCAAGGAGAAAAGGAATGGTACTTTTTTACACCAAGAGACAAAAAGTATGCAAAAGGGCAACGACCAAGTAGAACAGCGAAAGATGGATACTGGAAGGCCACTGCTGGTGATAAGGCTGTGAAGCTTAATGGTCATACCATTGGATATCGAAAGACGTTGGTATTCTATCAAGGGAAACCTCAAAATGCAAAGAAAACCTCCTGGATTATGCAAGAATATAAAGCAGATAGTCCTTCCAACAGTCGAAGGGATCAAAATGATATGAAGGTATATATATATATATATATCTATATACAACGTACTATCTCAATTTTTCGTCTTTGTGTATTTATATATTTATATCCATGCTACTGACACTAACCTTAACTCCTTAATTTGATGCAGCTAGATGATTGGGTTTTGTGTAAGATCTATAAGAAAGAATACAAAAAAGCGGGCATGAATATCACAGAGACTGATTCCCTCACTGAAATGGACAGTACTGATCATTACAATCAGGAGACTTATATTGATTCAGTGGAGACCAATATAATGCCGCAAGTGTTGAATCAGCAGACTTATATTGATCGATTGCCAGGTGGATGCCAAGATGATATACCTTTGGAATTTACGACGGAAGATCTGGATTATATATTAACAGTATTGGAGCCTGCCACACCACAGTAATGCCAATTTATTAGTTATGGATCTGGTGGCTAGCTAGGATGCATTTCCTGATCAGGTTCTGATCAACTCCACCAATGAAACTTTCTTCATTCGATCTCAGGGACAGCATATATATATGGTGGTTAGGGACATTGCAGACCAAATGCTTATCCTGCAGCGCGCGATAGTTGGGACTCATCTGTATTTGCTTAATTTGGATACTTGTTTGTCTAAGCTCTGTTTGATACTTGGGCTGTTTAATTCTCATCAGCCTAGCTAGCTCCATGTTTGTACGTACAGATATTTTCATTTCATAAGATTGATAAAATGAATATATATACATATATATATGTAACAAGTTCTGCAATTATTGTACAGGAAGAACTTTTATCTCAAGAAGGAAGATAGACAATTTTTTTGGCTGTTTTGGACGGAAAGAAAAATAGTTGAATTATCTAATTTTTATGAAAATATTTTGACACACAATTCAATGGAAACACTGACCCTTCATGACCAGCAATGAAAAATTAACACCATTTTGTTCGAGAATTGTGAATTCTAATTAAATTGTAATCTCCATGCTTTAGGTATATAAAATGTTGAGCTGTGTTTTTACGACAAAATGGACTCTTTTGAATAGCCGTTGGTAACGGCTAGTGTTGTGATGGTTAGTAATGGTTATTGATAGCAAGTCCTGTGATCCAAGTAGTAGCATTGCGAGTGTGATCGAGAAGCTAAAGCTCAGACTCAATGGGTCAATCAGGAGGCATGGGTGGTGGGTCTCTTAATTTGTATATTCTATCCTCTTATTCTACACACTTGACCCAAAAAAAGGAAAAAAAAAAAACTTTGTGCTCAATGAATTATATGGTCATACTAAACATGGTAGCTCAATCTTGAATCTAAAATTCTACATTTTCTTTCCCTTTTTTTTATCAAGTACGGTCACGAGTTCTCTGACGTAGGAATTAAAATATTTTAATGTGTCATTTTTGTCTCATAGTTGTTCTGTGTCTATTGTAACAATTATGTAAATGTGTTAAATTTTCAATTTAACGGACTTGTAATACTGCAATACTATGTAATATGTTATATGATTGATGTATCTTTGATATAAATATATTGTATAATTTTTTAAAATTTGTTGCACGAGTTTTGCATTTTGTGATGCAATTATACTGCATTGTGATATATTTATGTTGCATCATTGAACAGGATGACTACACATGGGTGTTGGTGTTATAATGTTTGGTCCTCTAAAACATCAAGTGACCTCTTGAGGGTTTTTTTTTTTTTTTTTTGGCGGCGCGGTAAGTGAGAATTTTTTCGCCAGTTTGAAATGAAAAGAAAATAGTTGAATTAATTATCTAATTTTTATTAAAATATATGGCACACAATTTAATGGAAACACATTGACCCTTCATGCTAATCTCCATGCTTTAGGGGTATCGAATATTACACTTGCACACGATTGATCTGTCTTTTTACTTGTATAATTAGATTTATTACAATGTTGATACTGAAATTCTTTTTTACTTGAGAAAATGAGAAACAACCTTGGGCCGAAAAGCAACCCGATCGTTTATTTGACTTATTTCCGTTTATTATGAATTCTCTACTCTTATTAGCTTTGAGTCCTTCCTTTATATGGTTCTTGTTTGCAATTAAGGACACACCAATCCCAAAAATATAATTTTACCCTTTCTATTTAAATTTATTCTTTCTTATTGAATTATCTTCATTATATTTTATATTATAAAAATATTAATTATATTGTTACCTTAATTTTCTTATTGGTATTAATTTATCATTACAATGTAAAAAAATACACAGTTATAATTACTATCAAATTTAATCATTTTCTAAAATAATTAACTTTTTATTAAAAATTTATTATTTATAATAAAACATATTATATCCAATTTAAACTTTTTTACATTAAAAATAATAATTTTTTTCATCCAAATAATAATTAATTTCATACAATATATTAGTGAAAAAATAAGAAATTACTTAAATAAAAAATACATGTTTTTTCATGTAGTATATTCATGAAAAATTAATAAATAACATAATTTTAAAAATAAAAAAAATTACTTTAGATTTTTATTAAAAATCTAATTTCAAGAATTAAAAGTAAATTTATGCAAATTTTATAGAGAATATGTCATCAAAATATTATGAATATTTTTCATAATTTATTTTAATAAAAAAAATAAGTTAATTGTAATTCAATAAGAAATGGCATTATGTTCATTTAATAAAAAATAACTAGGGAGCATTTTGCAACAAAATGTGATAGTGCAACAAATTTTGTGTACAAAATATAGTTTAGGAAGTTATTTACAAATTTGGACATAGTTTAGGAGTTTTTTTTACATAAACCCTAATAATAATAATATCATAATTCAAGAATGTGACATGCATATAACCTATAAAAAAGTAAAATCCAGAAAGGTAATTTCATTCTTGCGCAACAAAACTCTTCCATAGTGCACAAACTTCTAAAGGAAAACTATCTATCACATCACAATGTCGGGGTTAAAGAATTTACCGGAGGAGCCAAACTGCTGGTTAAATATGCATCATATGATGGGAACAAAAAAAAAAGTGATGTTTTGGCCAAGAATGTAATGTATCCAGTAGCCCAGCCCAGATTACAGACTGCAAAATATGATACAAGAAGCATAAAAACAATACTTGGATATAGCATCCACATCAAGAACTATGGATATATAAGATTGAGGGGGTTTTAAGATCTTGAGGGATCGATGCTGCTACAATACGAAATGTTCCCTTTACGCAGAAACAGTGGAACGACTCGCACGTCCATCATTCTTGATATATAGCATCATAAACAGTCCTGAGCAACTCCAGCCAGTCTGCTCTAACCAGGAAAAGCCCTCCCCAATTTGGAAGTAACAGTTTCGGCGCCAGGGGCAGTGATTAAGTTTCCACTGTCAGACATGTAGAAGTGGTTGTAGTTAATTCTAGTAACTAAGTCTGCTAGATGAGGAAAGTGTCCCACGTTGAGCTTGAATGATAGGACCTGCAAGGTCAGGACAATGCAGAGATATTTACATGCCCATGTTTATTCATTATGTAAATATGCAAGTATAACCATATATGCATGCAACCACACAAGGATGCGCATCTAATTTTGTATATCTTTGTGCTTAACCATTTTTATAAGAGATGCATGAATCAGAAGCATCCATGACAGTTATGCAGAAAGATGGTCAACACAAGGGTGGATAGAAGACTACTCTGAGAAGGAAGGCAATGCAATCATCGAACTGTTTTTCTATCCGATCCACTTCCATTTCACATCTAGCCTTGATGGCTGAAACTGCTCCACCACTACTAAGTGTCTGCTGTATGGAGTGGAAGTCTAGAGCTAATCCAAGGATACTGTTGATTCGACTAGCAATCAATGCCCACTGGGTGCAAAAGATAGCATCAGCATCAGTCAGCCATTCATTTTTCAGCACTAATAGAGAAATTTGAGCATTAATAAAATATTGCAAATGCAAAGACAAAGGGAGGCAGTAATTAACCAGCTTATCTGGAACAACAAAGCACTGCCGCTGAATTGACAATAAGTAGGCCTCGTGTACTTCTATCACTTCATCCAAAGATCCAGCTGCTACCATGCCTTCACAAAGTTCAAGCCATGCACTGTGATATACCTGCTCACTAATCCTGGTCAGAGATCAAAAGATCTCATATTCTTTTATAGATAAGAAGTAAGAAACTTGAGGACTAGGTTGTAAAATTAAAAAAGGAGAAAATAGAATTATTTAAAAATAAGATGATAAAATAAGTATATAGAAAGAAGGTAAAACTTGTGTAACATGGGATAGGATGGACAAATGTATTAGAAGAACATTAAAAGAGATTGAAAGTGCGTTAGACCGTTACTCAATGCTCTGATGTGTTAAGAGTATGAGCTGTGAACTTTGACCTAAAGGGGAAGTGAATAGGGATGGCAAATTACCCCGCCCCAACGGGTACCCGCCTTGCCCCGCCCCTCTATTGGAATGGTTTTGGGGTGGTTTAATTGGAAAAGGGGTGGGGGGATAAAAACCCGTGCAGGTGCGGAGACAGGGTGAGGCACCCCTGTCCCGCCCCATTTATATTCCTTAATTACTTAAATACCCCCATCTAATACTAAAGATACTAAAATACACTTTCATAAACTAAAACACCCAAATCCTAATATCTCGTCCCTTTACCATTTCATAAACTCATATCATTTCTATTTATTTTTTTTAAAATAAAAAATTGTTCAACAGGGTAGGACAGGTGGAGACAGGGTGGGAAAATTTAAATGGGGGCAAGGACAGGGACGGCATATGGTATTCTTTTGATAAATGGTTTTGGGCAGGGACGGGTGTTACTTTGTTAAACGGGGAAGGGGATGGGAAAGGGGGCCCTGCCCCAAACCCACCCCATTGCCATCCCTAGGAGTGAATAGGTTTTATGGATGATTGGATATTGTTCTACTTTTAACTACCTTTTCAAAAAATTATTACTCTTTTTTAAACTCCAGTTAATTATTTGTGGAGATTGATTTTTCGTCTCCAGTAAATTGAAACTAGAAAAGTAAAGTAGAGAAGAGAGAGAGATAAGAAATTTTGCATGAAAAACTCCACAAGAAAAAAAAATCACATGACCAAGTCCAGTCAAGCACAATCCAAACCTCTCACAAGGAATTTCTCTCTAGATGATTAGAGATGCTCAACTCATACCTAGACTGGCCAGAAATTGGAGTCCCAAATGTTTTAGGTAATTAAATCCTTGTGCAATTGTATTTTGAGAGAGTTTCCAAAATTCTATGTCCGGCCTTCGATCAAACTGCACTGGACAATCTCCAATTGATCGATACATTCTAGTTTTAATGAATATTTTACCTAAAACATCAAGATTGATCGATGTTTATGGAATTAAAAACATTTTCCTCATTGAATACTCGATCGATCGATACTTCGATTGATGCTCTCATAAAACTGCTCGATATTGTTTTCAAGTGTTAATCCAATCTTGAAAAACATTTAAACCTTTTGAGTTTTGAAAATCCATTTTTCAAAATAAGTCTTTCTAAGGTCGTTTTACCTATGACCTAGATGTGATTGAGGATGCGAATATACCACCTTGATCTTCGCAATTCTGTTCGTCATTTCATCAATAGATGTCCACGAATGACTCAAGACACTTTGACACATTACAACACAGGTTTTGAGTAGAAATTTCCAACATGACTCATATACCTAACAAAGATCCTTGGACAATCAAACAAAAAAATGGTCATTATCTAAGGAAACTTGGTGGTAGGATGAGTGTGTTCAAAGTGCCAATAAAAACAAAAAGGGACTGCCATAAAACTTGAAAAAGAAAAAGAGAACCAGAAGCAAAGAATGATGTAAGAAATATACATATATAAGAAGAAAAAGAGAAAAAAAAGCAAAAAACGGCAACATATATTTTTTATTTTTGTCCTTGGCAAGAAACTCACACTCATTTGTCCCCTAATGAGACTTGAACACAAACCTTCCACTTTGGGAGGTAGAAGAGATACCACTAGGCTACCGCCCTTGTGGTAACAACAATATTTATTCTAAGTTATGTACAGAAGATATACACAGACTTGCTGAGTTAATGGAGAGAAAAAATACAGATTTCATTATATTAAGTGCATAAAAAATGAAGATCTAAGGATTTGACAGAAAATGATGAAATCAGATAAATACGAAGAAGTTAATTTGAGAAATTGTTAAGTAAAAATCATTTAGGAATATTTTACTAGAATTAGATTGAGAAGTTAAATAAACTTCATAGGAAGATTAGGTATAGAAGAATACGGTTACCATAGAAGGACAGAAACAATATTTTTTTCTTTCCGTTTTTCCTTTTTTAGGATCAAGATGTGAAGTTAGAGGGAAAAAGAAAAGGAATATGAATGCAGTAAGGGCACCAAGACTATATGGCATTCCCATTAAGACTTCTACGTTTGAAAGATGATGACGTCTTTCAAATAAAATTGATCAATAATATCATAAAAACTAATAAAATTCCAAATGAGATAAAAAAAAAAAAGAAGGTATTTTAGGGCCTATATATAAACACAAAGATGGTAGTCGATGTTGTACACATCATCACAGTAATAGATTGATGAGTCATACTATAATGGGAAGAAATGATAATGCAAATACTAAGACTTAAAACAGAAGTGCTTTTAAATCAAACCGAATTTATGTTAAGGAGGTCAACAATGGAAGCTATATACTTATCGATCAAGGAGACTAATATGTAAAGAGAATAGGAAAGATCTTCATATGGTTTCAGTTCAAATTAGGGTTAAGAGAAGAGAGAAGATGAAGACATAGTTTGGGAATTTTTGTGTGGGAGTCATCAACCTTTCTTCTCTCACATGTATTTATATATATACAACTACTATTATAGTGCAATGACCACGTTGCCCTTAAGTGAAATACTAATTACAATATATATACATTCTAACAGTTTCCATAGATTTCGAAAAATCCTAGGGATCCTGAGAGAGAATATAATGGGAAAACACTCGATAGGGAAACAAGTTTGAAGAAAGTTAATTGAAGTTTGTGGTACAAACTTGACGTGTTAGTGACACTAAACAAACAAACGACATGGGTACAGTAGCTAAAAGAATAAGACAAGATGAAGGACAAAGGATGTAAAACATGACACACAGGAAACAAAAGGATACAACAAAATCAGGTTTATGTGGAAATTCATCGAGAAGGAAGTCACTGTCTATTGGGTGTACAAGATGTGTGCACGTAGAAACTCATGAATGCACACAAGTTCCAAACACAACAAATAAAAGTCACACATGTAGGCAAAGTCCCCATGTTTAGCATTCAGAAAGTTGCCAACTCCCGCATACCATGTCTGCATCTAGAAACAACACTCTATTCCAAACAAATCATAGATAATAAATGCAGCCAAGAACCCCATCAAAGTATATATTTCAGAAGTTGGGAAAATCTTACTCTGTCCATCACATATTGGTGAAAAGCATCCACAAAATGGAGGAGTTTTTGTTCCACCAACCAATGACGCTTGCAGTTGACTGTAGCAGTGCCTCTACCCTGGAAGGGGCGAACTAACAGAATCAAGGGTCCCAAAGAAATCAATTTAAATCAGGATCATTTAGTCATCAAAAGACATTCTAATAATTGGTCTCAAAATTCCAGCTTTTTCTGTCATAATATAATATTATTTGGAAGAAAAAACAAGGCAAAGAACCTTCCACATCCACCTCCTTGCTTTATCAAGAACGAATTTGGCACGCTTGACCTTTAACAAGAAACTCATCACCTGCATTAGACACACAGCACCTGTTAACAAGTAGGAGAGCTGGAGTATTATGATGGCACCTAGAATACAACAGGAGTGTAAAGAGATACCTGATTATACTTTTTAATTGCTTCCGTATTAGCTATTAGCTCAAGTGGCCAAGAGACCTATCACATTGAATGGACATATGCACTTAAAAGACCTGAAAATACAGTGGACAAAAAAAAATGGAAAAAAGCATGCTAGTGCTTTCAAAAGGATTAAAAGCATGCTCAACCAAAAGTTGGACCTTGTAAGTGAACTTCAGTGAATCAAGGCCATCAATTCCAAAGCCCTGCCCACGACTTTTATGATTTGAGACAAGAATAGCTGTATTATGTTGCTCATCACCACCAAAACCATGATTTTTGGTGATAGACACAACCAACGAATCTGGCGCAGTTAGCAGCATGCCATCAGCAGAGTTTCTAATTGATTCCTGAAGTCAAATAAAAGCATGAATAATTCTCTGATCTAGAAAACAAGATGAAGAAAAAGCAGCTTGAACAGATGTCAGCAGATAATTTCATGCATATTAACTGGTGGTTGTGTGTAGCCAGAAATCATCATCTCATAAATCCAAAAATCAAATTTCTAGAACCTCAAAAACACTCCAAGGGGCTGTGCAGGAATCTAGGAAGTGGCTCAGGCAAGGTTCCGCCTGATTCTATAATAAGGTGTTTGTGAAAACAAACACCTAGTTGGTTTAAATTTTAATTTTATTTTCAAAAAGAAAAGCCTGTTATCAGTCTTATTTTCGTTTATGCATTAGCAAATTATTAAATAAACGTCTTAACCAAACGCAGGCCACCATAAAAACAATCATCCTTATATTTAGCTAACCTGGTTCTTGGGTTTCCAGAATAGCCTCGATTGGAACACACAATATTTTGTTCTAATGGCCTTATTGCATGAATATTGAATTGTGTGAGAGTCATCCAAGAAAAGAGCAGTCATCTCAATCTCCCAAGGAACTTCAAAAACTCTACAGTATATTTTCCAAAGGAGATAACAGGAGTCTCTCTAATCTTGACAACTCTGATTAATTTATTGTAAAATCTTTACCTCATTGTTCTTGGTGTTTATGTTGAGTTCTTTTTGTATATTTAACTATTGTTAATAGCCTGCACAGAACAAAGTGAACTAATATGATTGTCACTACAAAAAAAATAAAAATTTTGGAAAGAAAGGGAAATGTCATTTTATGGCATCTTTTGCAAGAGTTACAATTCACAAACATCAACTCTATTTGGAAAGAGAGGGAAATGTTAGGTCCATGCCACGCTCAAGTTTAAATCAGGTGGAAACAAGATGAAAATAGAAAAAATCTTCTAATTATAAGTAAAACAGAACATAGTAAGAAAACAAAAGAGAAGGTAAAGAAAAGAAGAAGGAAATGCAATTATTGTAGACTATATGACATTCATAACAGAATAAAACCTATATATATATATATATAATCGAATTGCAAAGAAAAAAGTATAAAACCAACTCATTATAAAAATCAATTGTGTTTCCTTCATAGTTCCATCTAATTTCTTAATGAATAATACAATAAAACAGAAAAATTATATGATATCCTTTAACAGAAGTCAATTCTGTGCCATATAGACGCAGAAGTTAGGCCCATTATACAAGGAGTATCCTTTAGCCAAACACCCTTTTAAGTTAATCCTTAGCAAACAACTCAGACACAAGATATGGATTAAATAGAATGGATCAACAAAAAAGCATCGGGAAACCTGTCATTCATGGCAATAGGCAGATATAAGTCAGTGAGTTGAGTTGGCAATTATACCTGTAATACCGTGTTTAACTCAAAATCATCATCCCAGGATTCTCCCTTATCCAACTTATTGAAAATAACAGTCAAGAAGTGTTGCAGCAGATCACCTGGATGCAGCAAAGATGCAATTTCAGAGAAATTTGAGATGACAACTCACCAAAACACAGAAGTTTAATAAAACTAAAATCTAGAAGATACCTGAACCTAACAAGTAAATAGCTCGCAACACTCCCAGCTCATCCATCAATCTCCATTCATACAATAACTTTGACAGTATATGCCCACCAATATAATCCACCTGCAGTATGTACAAATGACTTTTTTTTTAAATATAGACAGTATGTAGCACAAAAGAAACGAAAGTTCTATCAATGGTTTTAAGATGCATACCTGCTTCTTAATGTAGACAATAAGGCATTCCTGCAGAATAACCACAGGAAGTGGTGTAATTCTCGGTTCGGTATTTTGAATCCAGCTAAGAACTCTTGAAGGAAGAGTGCTATTTTTTTGGAAAGGTAAGACCTCGGACATATAAAGGTCCTCCTGAAAGGAAGGAAGAAGAGTTGGAAATGGAAACAATACTTCTAACATTTTAGTGTCATCCTGTGAACGAATATTTTCAGATTGACCAAACTGAAAACCAGTAGTATAATTTGTTCCTTTATCATTAAAAACTGGTTCACTATTCCCGCCAAAAATAGCCTTTCTTAAGCCCTCATCATTTAAAGGAGGAAGATAAAAACTTCTCGATAAGTTCAATGTGCTCCAAGCATCCCTCTTCTCATGAAGGAACCTTTGGCAAACAGTGATAACTGGATTTTCTGGACAGAATGATCCCATCATAGGCAATTCATCCACAACACCAGCAGCTATATTGTCTTCCTTTGCATCAAGAATATCATTTGCATCCTTATGTGCAGATTCCAGATCAATATTTGATTTTTGAACTAGTGTATCAACCAAGAACTTATACCAAATCTTTTCTGAGCATTTTATAGCTGGCAAACTTTCACCATTCCCTTCTTCAAGTTTCTGTTTATCCACAAATGACTGAAGCAAAGGGACAATTTTGGAGTTAGCGGGGTCATCCTGCCATAAATATTTAGAGATGTGATCACCATTCCCAATAATACCTGCTACAGACACACAAAAGACCTCTGACAAGGTTAACCCAGCTAAACCCTGCCCATGATGGATCTTGCTCAAATTAATAGTTTCGTGACAACTTCCAGAACCATCAATCTCATGATTATTCCCTCTGCCAGACACCTCTGAAAATGTCATCGGAGCATGTTGGATCAGCTGCAAGGACTTTCCAGCAGAAATAATTGCTTTTGCTATGTCCTTGACGAACAACGGACAAACCTGGAGATCAGTGTCACTCCGGTCTTTTCCTTTTATAGAGCTAGATACAGAAATGGATTCTCTTGCTGTCATGTCCTCATCATTTGTTAAACGTACATGGTCAGTGGCACAAGCCACGTCTAACTTCTGATACTGTGTTGGTCTCAATAGATAGCTCTTTTCCCAAAATTCAGCCTCATCAATTGAAATTGCTTTATTTGCATAAAAGAACATCTGCAAAAAAAAAAAAAATTAAACAAGGTGGTATTAAAGAGCACGTGTGTTTACAAAAAAAAATAATACACACACACACACAAAACACAAGAAAAAGGAAGGGGGAAAATACTCATGGTAGAGAATTATTTCTATAGTAATAAAAAAAAAATTTGAAATGAAAATATCATTTCAGGGAACTAAATATGGGAAGTGTGTGGCATTTGGAACATTCAACAAACATGCAGCAGCTATTGAGTGCTAAATGTGATGGATCCCCCTAATGCACTACTGCATAGGCAAACACAAGGACATGTACAACTGACTTCAGAACTAGTGACACGGACCCCAGGTAAACGTCATGGTTAGAGGATCTGAATCTTCCAAATTACAAAGGTACTTCTATGGTATATTTAAACCAAATAAATTATGTAAGTATAGAGATTTGAGACATCATTTAAATTTAGAATTACCTCCTCAAAAGGATCATCAAGTGTTCCCTCATAAAGCCAGGAATCAAGACCCTCAATATATGGAAGGAGACTCCCAACAAATATATAAAGTATCATCTGATATGCATCCTCCTGAAATTAAATGACGACACTAAATTAAAAACCAATGACCAAAACATCAAAAGGATAAGAAGTATGAAAGAATATGTGGCCAACAAAGTTTCACAACCTCGCCACCTTGCACGAGACAAACTTCATTGAGCCTCTTGTAAAGATGGTCAAGAATATTAACAGCAATATCAGCAGCTGAAGCAGGAGAGTCCAGCTTAAAGTATACTTGAGGAATGGCTCCATGCACTATTTGCAATAAATATTCAGCTCCAGAGCAAAGACTAATAAAAAAGGGTATCATCAGAGATTGCCGGAAAAAGAACAACTCAAAATCAGACAATAGATCCCTCAAATGTGCTTTGCACATAATAGTACTCAAATCTAGAATAAAGTGGTCAAACAAGGAAGCTGACATGTGTAATATTTAGTAGGGATAATAGGTGTACAGTCCAGCTACCTCAGAACAAACTGTGAAGAAAATAAAATCCAATATGCAAATAAGCCAGTGTATCTTACACCGCAAAAGTAAAGGAAACCCAAAAAAAAAAATGGAGTAATCTATGATCATCAATCCAAACATGAAGAACTTAAAACTTCTGATAGAGTGGCCAATAGTATTACAACCATTGACATCCAGAAAATCAACAAATTTTTTCAAGTTAGCCTATACTAACCTTGACAAAGAGCTTGCCAATCCCAAGAGGGTTGGAGCAGTTCCACTATCATATTTGCTTATCTTAATTTCCTCCGTCAAAGCAATATTTCGTAACCTCTGCTCCAAAAAGCAAGTATGTTTGCAAAGAGGGTACAGAATAACATAAAAGTTTAGAAGGAAATTATAAATAAATAAATCAAGAATTGATCCAACCTTTAACATTGGATACATACTTTAAGCCAAGCAGAAACAGAGCATGCAAATGCCCTCAAAGTAGGTGGAGGTGATCTCATACATTTCTCCACCTTATTCATTAAAATTTCTACCAGTTGTAAACATGTTGCAGCATACATAAATTGGTCGAGAATGACATGAAGACTTCTCTGGGAAAGGTGAGTTACATGTATCCCATTTTTGGCATGAAAACTCTGTCCAACATGGTCCCAATAAAATAAGGAGCTGGAGAAACCTTGAAATACTTGTAACACACCTTTCACCTGAAATAGAAGAAGATGATGAGAATGAAAAGGATGTAGGACTAAAATATATTAAAGAGACAACCCAACAGTTTTAATTGTCACATATAGCAACAAATCAGCATACCAAGTCAACTTCATTTGTTCTGAGAGAGGAGATTGGTGTTGCAAAATGTACGTCAGAGAAGGTACTATAGATCTTATTGATTAAACTTTTATGAACTTCCATCTTTTCCCCATTTGCTGAATAAAAGATACAAAAGCGAATAAGAGCTAGAAAGATGAAGCATATATATAAAAATGCACAGATGCCAAACAGGGTTTACAAAACATTAAAAAAGATAAAGATAAAAGCCGAGAGCCAGAACTCCAGACAGCTTCAGACCCATGCACACCCTTATTATCCCACAAAATATCAAACAGATTAGCGAATGCCATTAATTTTCTGTTTGTTAACTTGTAATTGTTAATTTTCTGTTTGTTAACTTGTAATTGTTACTGTGGCAAAGTTTCTCAAGCTTCTGTTGTTGCAATCTAGCTTTATAAAGTCATGGTGATATTGCTAGACCAAAGTTGTGAAACAACTTCAACCAAACTTTTTAGATAAAAACCTCTTTGTGATTGGCATAAAAATTATGTAGTTTAAATTTATTATGTCAACCCTTTGTTGCAATGTTAAAAGTGCTAAGTCAATAAGACTTATGTTGGCAAATTTCATGTCTAAAACTTGAGTCAGTAATTTTATTTTTGTTTAGTTTTTAAAAGTTAGTGTCAGTTACCTCTTGCCCAAGGACAGAATTAGAATTCAAGCTACAATCAAGGACGAAAAAGGTAATCTACAATACCTAAATTTGACGCTCATGTATGCACTCACTAATTAGGGTTCTTGCATTCATCAATTAGGGTTTCATATATTTCAAATTTTTGAGAACTTTAATTTAAAAATCCAATTTGAAAAAGGACAAGGCAATTCGACCAATTGAGGGATTAGTTGAAGTCCACTGCCCTAGTGTCGATCAATTGACACATTGCTCGATCAATCACGCTTTGCAGAAATCAAATTTTCTTTTCTAGTTAAACTTTCCAGTATCCTATGAGTATTGGTATCCAACTGGATACGATCCCTTATAGACGCATCTATGCTTCATACTTTTCCACTCTCCAAACAAAAGTTCTAATAGAAGTACACCAGCGAAGATTTAAGAGTAAAGTGCAAAAAGCCCCCTCCCTATATAGAAAATGTGCAAAGACCCGCCCCCCCCCCCCCCCCCCCTCCCCCCCGGGTTGTTCGCAAAACCCCCTACATTTTTCAATTTGTACAAATAAGGACAAATCTTCAATTTGGAAGAAATTGAACAATGAAATGACTAAAGTACCCTGACTTTATAAAATAAAAAAAAATTTTAAAAGGAAATATGTGAAATAACAAAAAGGTTACTTTTGGGTTTTTCAAAAAATTCTGACATCATATGCAATATGCTCCAAATTTTGAAATTATAGGGATTTATAACCACATACCAAATAACAGGGGCATTTCTTGAAATGAATTGCTTCGTGGAAAATCTCCTAACATGACCACTTCAGTGATGAAGTCAACCTCCAATTTGCCTGATATATGAATATTAGAGAAAAATTCCGATTATCTTGAACAAAATTGCTCTCAAGTTGGGAAAAAATAAACTTGCAATTGTAACAGCTCAAACGTCAGCTAGAGACAACACTTGTGCTCAATTAAATGTTTTCAGAACATCCAAATTTCCGTTGATATGTGAAGGATCCCAATAACGGATAAGGACTACATGTGGCAAAATAGAGAACATGCAAAATTACGGCCTTACTAAATGGGACGAGACTATTTTAAGTTGAGTGTATGGAAAACGCACCATGAAAATAACTTGAAAGTTCAAAGGTTTAATAGGAGGAAAAAAAGGATGAAACAAACAAAACAGTACCACAGAAGAAAGGTTTTTCCATCTAAATTTTCCATGGAAAATTTGCAGCTAACTTCAACCAAGGCAGCCCGAGCAAGTTGAGCTTCCATAAGCTACAAAACAGCTGGCATGGCCTGCAATTAAACACCAACTCAATCCAAGGACAGCAAAAAGCATCACAAGCTCTTTTACCTATAACCATATCTGGCAATTCTTTCACCAATACTTCAGCAGAATTCTTCCAAGAAAAAAAAAAGGCCCAATTTCACAAGATAATTATATAAATACATGCACATGTCTAAAAGCGGGTAATACTCAGGAAGAGGAAGACCAAAGTTAAATTGGGTAGAATTAGTAAAGAAGGATATGATAACATGAGGTTTGACTAAGGCTATGGCCTTAGATAGAACGGAATGGAAACATAGGATTCATGTAGCTGACCCCAAGTAGTTAGGAAAAAGGCTTGATTGTTGTTGTTGTTGTTATGCACATCTATAAGCATGTATATATATGCATATTTATCTGTGATATAAATTTGTGTACGTCGACAGAAACTTTTCATCACAATTGCTATCAGCTTTACAATTCTTATCAGGGTTTGACATTCCAGCGATCTCTAGAGATGTCAACATTCCAACTGTGTTTGCTTCCATGTAAAATATTCAACCCTGCAGAATGTTTTTCGCTAATACTATATTCATTGAAAATATAAATTTTTTTCTTGACTTCAGGTATTTGACTACAACATTCAGAGAATACACACATATGTATAGTTGAGGCAATTCATCAAACGGCTCAGGGACATACTTGAAAGCCAAATTTTGAAAAGAAAAAGGAGCAGAATTATTTAAAGCTGATAAATTGGAGACGCAAAGGCCCCGTTTGTTACAACATAAAACATTTCTCGTCGTAAAATGTTTTTCGTGGAAAAATTTTACATGTAATATAGATATTTTTCTTATTTTCTGGTGCTTGGATAAAGTTTGTAAAATCATTTTCCAGCTAACATAAGCAAGAAAATTAGAACCACTGGAACTGCCAGTGCAGGACGTGTCGCTTCCTTGCTCAACCAAACTGGCCACAATTCTCTTCGTCCCACCACCAAACACTCAACCAAACGATATCCACTCATATTGGTCTTCATGTGTGGGTGGGTGTGTTTATCATGTACCTCACATTACAAAGTTCTTCAATGTGAGCACTTCAAATTCAACACCACAACTGCTAAAACGGTAAAAGCAGTTCCATCTTTGCTCTGGATTTCTTGTGTGCAAAGATCAAAGAGATGCAACACAACAAATTTTCAGGGTTTTAACCAATGTCAAAATTGGAAAATTTTATATTTGAGCTCACAGAATGAAAATCCAAATTGAACAATGATCCCTATTCTTTGAGAAAAAAATTAAAATTACCTTCAATTTTGTGTCAATTGAGAACCTAACTTCATTACAACCAGAGAGAGGATAGAGGGTGAAGAATAAATAAAAGAGATAATAGCAAACGGGCAATGTGTGTGTGTGTGAGTGAGTGAGTGAGAGAGAGAATTGATTTTTCGCAAATGGAGCTCAAATGTGTATGTCACAAAATCAATCTGGGTCAAACTAAAATGTTCCAGGGAGAAGACAGAGAAAAAATAAGTAAATAAATAACTCACAAGTCACAATAGATCTAACAGACGGAATTCCAAGTAGATTTGTGCCCAATGTACAACGATCTCACGATTCAGGGACTGGCTGCCATTCACAAGAAAGAAAAAGAACAGGGAATTAAAAGAAGTTCATAGTTCTGTGATTTGCCCTAGTTTTTTCTTTCTAACATAATTCAGTTCAAAATGAAAGCCTTCGCAATGACCCACCTCCTCTGAACTCTGCAAAAAGATTTGCCTTTTTCTCTATATTTAGATTCCAGTTATCGATAGTCCTGTATAGTTAGAGTGTCTGAGGCCCCAATATACTCCTTTACAATATCGCCGAAAAGAAATTCAAATTAACAATAAGAAATAATCAATGTCATTTGACTGGCACTGCATTGTTGGTTCCGGTAGTCAGGTACCCGAACATTGCAACTTGTTCTTGAATTGAGAGATACCGTGAATCTATCGTTCCATCATTCTTCAACTCATCACATAAATTCAAGAATACATGTGTCTTCAGTCCAAACATTTCTTGGCATCTAGAGTCATGACCATTAATTATTTCAAGTATATAATCATGGCCTTGTAAAGCGCTATTCCTACATAGCCTATTAGATATCAAGTGTCTTTTATACTCCTCTGCCATACATATAATTATAATCTGAAATTGTGCCTCTTCCGCTTCGGATATCACATAAGTCTTATATCTCTGGATATCTATTAATAAATGACCAAAATTAAATACAAGACAAGCATTAATACATAATAAGCATTAATTCAAAACAAATAGAAAGACATAAGTTTTCATATTACATTACCAAGTCCAAATTATAAAGACATAAATACCACAAATACCAAATCCAAATTAGAAAGACATAAGTTCCACCACTTTTAAAATTTACAAACCAAAATTTTCAACCACAAGGTGCAAACAATCAACTACAAGTAGACAACAAGGCCATCACATGTTCAATACCAATGCCTTCCTCATTGGTTCTGGAAGTGTGAGAAAGAACTCCCTCCACGATATATCCTCATACACTTTATTAAGAGCTTTTGCCATATGGGCATCATCAATGCCTTCAATGGCCACGATGAGGTTATTCCAACCAAAATTGGAAAATGTAGTCGTAAGTCTATTCCCTTTTTTTATTTTTTCCTCCATCAGTTGGATAAACTTCTCTTCCTTGGAGGCATTCATATGTTATTGTCATCTTTACCAACTTCAATCACTTCATTATCTCCACTAATCAAATTGGTGGTCATTTGAGACAATGGATCAAACTCTATATCCATCTATTAGATAAAACAGCGTTCACGAGTAAGGATTTAATTACAATTACATAGGAATTGGGACATGTAACTAACAAGTATATCTCAATAATTCAATTAGCTTTGAATAATATCAAGAACATAATTCCTAGTTCCTAATTCCTAGTTCAAAGAAACAGCTATTGTGAATAAAGTGTCTTAGTCTTGGAGAGCTAATGGGGAAAAATCTATAGTAAGAACTGTTATTCATGTACCAATACAAAGAAAGAAAATAAAAAACGAGAAGTGTTAGTACAAATGAACTCCCTGTCTTGCCACAAGATAAAATCTTAATTCAAAGGGCACTTTGTTACAAGCATTTTTTAGTCATAGCAACTGTCACTGACAACCCTAACAATTCTCAAGAATTTCTGAGAAAATATGTTAGCAATTTTGAGGACTTTATTCATCTTTGCTAGTGAACATATGAAAATCTTTATATCAAACTGAATAGTGGTGTGTTGAAGATGAAATATTCAATAAGATTCTCAAATTTGAGTCATTTGCCTCTAAATCATGGTCATTCAAACTTCTGAATTCAATAATTTCAACTAGTTTAGAACTTTCTAAAACAGTTCCACTACTGAAAAATAATTAAAAAATTAATCTAAATTTCAGATATTCAAAATCAACACAGAGAGAGAGAGAGTAGTGAATAAGCAGGAGAGAGACCAATTTATCATATCAAATCTTGGTAATTTACAAACAACTTCCATGAGGCCCATGTATAAGATAACAATACAGAATATAAGTAAGACAGCAAGACAGGAGTCCCCCCCATAGGAGAATAGAACTGGCTACACTCTATCACACGAAAATAGAACTCAGAATCAACAATTAGTAAGAAGCATTAGTCGGAACCTAGAAATATAAAATGGGTATCCTTTTATTTTGCTCCACTCAACATAAAATCCAAGAGGGACATCACTGAGAGAGAGGAAAAAGCAAAAGAAAAAAAAATAGAACACATAGCCAACTGTTATGGTCAATAAATTAAACGATAAATAGTACGTAGTATCTTGAAGTTCTTTAAATTTTCAATGTGTATACTCAAATTTCAAATTCTCTCAGCCATTCTTGAGTTTGCCAACTACCCAAGAACTCAAATTTAAGGCACCCTTTTCCTCATTTGGTCTCTCACGTTGGACTTACATTCAAAAGGAAACTTACGGTGAATAGATTTTGGCAAAATTTCCCAGAACTTTGACATTTGCGTTTCGAACTCTGTATTCATATATATATATATATATATATATATATATATATATATATATATATATATATATATATATAATTGCATTAAAGGTTCAACTACCAAAAGATGCAATATTCAATTGATTTCAACACTTTACTAAGTACCCATTCCTAGAACCATCAATACCAATGGGCATCAATAATGGCTAAATATACCGGAACCAGATCACACACACACAGACAAACAAGCTCACATGAGCCCAACCAGATCACACACACACAAACACACGCTCACATGAGCAGAACCAGATCTTTGAAAATCGTATCCTTTTTGTGCACTAACTGTAAATCTAGGCATATACAGCAAACATATTGTAATAGAGAGGGAGAGAGGGAGAGAGAGTACTCACCTCTGTTGTTGCTGCGAAGAAGTTGAGGAAGACGATTGCGCGGCTGAGTTTGGGCTATGCGATTTTGGTTTCCTTTTTAGGTTTCCTTGGTTTTGTTTTCAGATTATCTTTACGACATTTGTGGCTCTGCTACAGTGCCCCTAACATTAGAATCCTATTTTGAAAGCAACAAATTCTCACTTTCAAAATATACCAAACCGTTTCCAAAAATCTGAAATAGAATTTTAAGATTTTAAAAGTGAAAATCGATTATCAAACGTGTTTTCGAGTGTAACTTCCAAAATTTTGGAATTCGCAACTGAAATCCGGAATTGGAATGGTTTCCAAACACCAATTTTTCCAAGAATTTCATATTTCCCATGGATTATGTGGAGAGAGAACTTTAATGAGAGAGAGTGTTGAGAGTCTTACTTGAAGTAAAATTTGACTTAAGGTTTTGGCGTCACCGTCTGAGTTGAGATGCCGACGAGAGTGCCAGTGAGAATCCGTTGTTAGAGGCGCCGAGTCGTGACCCTATGTCTACTCATTCCCTCTCTTTTTCTAGTTCTCCGATTAAACTTTTAATTTTTTTTTTCCCCATAAATGGTAAGGTTACACTTTGGAGAAAAATTACCCAAGATCATAACATATGAACAATTAACGGATAAATATAATTAATAACGAAAAAAAATAGAGAGAAAAGAAATAGAACTTCAAGCCAATCCGAATTTGAGCCAGTAAATTATATATGAATCTCATCCGGTCCGATATATCATAATATATAATATATTATAAATATATATAATATATAATATTTACATATTATTAAAATATTTTTTATTAATATTTTCTTCATCTTCTTTTTCTATCTCTCTTTTTTTTAATAAAGGTCAAATATTTACTTTTCTACTATTTTTTGTTCATATTTTATTTTTTTCTCCAACTTTTTTTTCCCTAATCATTGTTTGCTAAATTTTTAAATTTTTTTTAAACAAAGAATTATATACTTTTCGAATGGAATTATTGGATGCAATATCTCTTTAGTAACAAGTCGGATATGGTTTCAATCCTAAATAATGCATCGGGTTATTGGATTGAATCTTGTCGAGTATAGCTTTTATTGGATTTAGATCGAATTAAGGTAAATTTGATCCGGCCTAAGTATAATTGGGCTACTACTCATATAATATAATTGAATATATATTATTATTATATATATATATATATTGTATTTTTATTTTTTACTTAGATTATTGACTTAGGAGTGATAATTACGTAGTATTGCATTTTAAACTTTCACATTTCACATAGGTTGAAATAAGCAAAAATAATTACATATGCATTAAAAATTATCGTTGTATGTCCAAAATGTTATTCAAACTCTTATCTCAAAATTATCAAACTATTATTATTTAATCAAATAACTATACTGAAGAAATCTACTTTACTCATTACTCAAACACATTCTTCTTTCACTTGTACATGGATCAATCATTATATTTTGTTTCAGGTTCGACAATCAACAACAACCATAACAGCAACTAGTGCTTATATAGATATTGAGAGAGAAAATTTAATTGTTTCTATTTCTTTAAATAAAAAAGAAAAATTAATTGACATGCATGCATTTTAATTTAAATATACATGTTTAAATTTCTTTTCATTTATGCGAGGTATTATGAGAGTATTTAACATTATCTACGTCTGATTGGCATCAAACAGACTTGGTAGAGAAAAATGTGTTATTGTTTAGTAAAAAAAGTGTTAATATTAAAAGAAAAATATGCAGCTGAAAAGATAAGAGATTGAAGTAATTGTTTGGACCTTTTACCAAGGATCAAGCTGCATACGTCTTGATCAATGGCCTCGTTTGAAGGTATGATTGTTACTTAATAGTCCTGTCAAGTTGGTGAATGATCATGTTTTATGTTATTTGCTTGGATCAACCATTGAGAGAGTTTGGGTAAACTTCATTGACACCTCCTGAGGTTTGATGTATTATCAAGCGGTTACAACTTCGTAATTTTTTGTTACCGACACCCCCTGTCAGAATTTTTAATTTTTTAATTTTTTAATAAGTGAAAGTACCTAATTGCCCTTGATTATTTAAATAAATTTTAATATAAAAACATTAGAATTAGAAAATGACAAAACTGCCCTTATGATTATATGCCCACCATTTCTCTCTCTACCTTCTTCAACCACATAAACCTAACCACCACCACCACAGCCGCCACCGCCACCGTCGCAACCACCACCACCACATTCGCCACTCTCATCTCCTCCTCCAAGCACAGCCACCACTCACATCTCCTCCTCCAACCACAGCTGCCACTAACCACAACCACCACCACCACCACATTCGCCACTCTTATCTCCTCCTCCAAGTACTGCCACCACTCACATCTCCTCCTCCAACCACAGCCGCCACCATCACCACAACCGCCACTCACATCTCCTCCTCCTCCAACCACCACAACCATTTCACTATTATTACATAATATATATATATATATATATATATATATACATATATATTTATACATATATAGAGAGAGGGGGGAGGAAACCACTGACCACCACTGCCACCAACCACAACCATAACCACCACCACCACCAACCACTACTGCCACAAGCGGCAAAACCACCACCACTGTCAAACTCCAATTGCAACTTAACCCAAGCCAACTGCCACTAACCAAAACCACAACCACTACCACCACCACCGCTCCAATCGTAACCTAACCGAGGCTGGCATCGATAAAGTACTAGTCGGAGTAGGTGGAGGTGCCGGAGATAAGAAGGATTTGGGGATTTGGCGACAACATAGGGCATAGAAGATGACAAATAGACGGTAGGCATCGGAGGAAAGAGCTTCAGATGGGGAAGAAAATCGACAGAACATGACAAATCTCCACCAACTACCGCCACCAACCACAACCACAACCACCAGTTAACCAAAGCTACCACCACCACCGCTTCTTTCTCTCTCTCTCCTCCTCCAACCACAACCGCCACCAACCACTGAAATTAAGACCTAATTAAATATATATGTTAACATTAATATTTATAGAAATAAATAATTAAACATATATGTTAACATTAATATTTATGAAAATAAATAATTAAATATATATGTTATATATTATATTATAAATATATGTAGCTAGAGAAAAAGAAAAAAAATAGTTCATTTTTTTTATTTTATGTTAACATTAGTATTTATGGAAATAAATAATTATATATAATAATGTATATATATAGATAGATAGAGAAAAGAAAGACAATTTTAGTTCTTTTTTATTTTATGTTAACATTAGTATTTATGGTAATAAATAATTATATATATAGGTTATATTATTGTGTGTGTATATATATATATACAGAAAAAGAAAAAACAATTAATTATTTTTTATTTTATGTTAACATTATTATTTATAAAAATAAATAAATAAATATATATATATACACACACACACACACACACACATATAGGGTTGATGAAAGGGGCATTTTGGTCTATTAGATAGGATTAAAAGAGTAAATTTAGTATTCAAATGAGTTAAATTAAAAGTCAAAGGGTAGTATGGTCATTTCACCATCAAAAAGTGGTCTGACATAACATACTTTTAGCAGAAGGGGGTGCATGTGATATACGACACAAACTACATCGGATGTTGATGATAAAATTGCACAAAGTTGTAGCCACGTGACAATACCTCAAATCTCATGGGGGTGTCAATGAAGTTTACTCAAAATCTTTCAACATTTGAAAAACTTGTATGCCTTAATTTTTATTGACATTTAATAAAAATAACTAAATATTTAATAAATAATAATAGTAATTAAACTTATCGAAAAAAGAATGATAATTAATAAATACAAAAGAATGATAATTAATAAGACGCGAAAGAGAAGCACGTTAAAACTTTGTGATAAGCAACATTGATTGTTCATTGGCAAGAAGATAGGTACAACAAGTCCTCCTTCAATGGAGTTATTTGATTCAATAAAGATAGTTAGATAATTTATAAATTATAATTTGAGAGCATTTTAAACATGAAAAAAATCCTGAAGAATGATTCTCAATCTATGTGTAATTATTTTGCCTATTTCAATCTAAATGAAAATTAAATCTTTAAAATATACTATTTTTGTTATTTATCATTACTAACTCAACTAAAATGTAGTTATCCCTAAATTTATCTTACTAGTTAATATAGTAGTAAAAAACACAAATTTTTAATTTTTAATAATAATATCGACTTAGAATTCATGTATAAGGTCATCAGGTGTCTTAAATAATTTGTAAAAATTTATATTTATTGAATTATACTATAAAAAGTTGTGTATACTCCTGTTTTGAACTTTATGCGTGAAGTCTAAAAAACTTCACGACTAAAATAGTCAATTTTGTTGCATTACATCAAGGACTATGCGTCTTTGAACAATTTTGATGGGATTTCAAAACGGTAACAAATTGTATTTGAAATCCCATGAAATCTGAATCCCGTTTAGAATTTCGTGGTTCCAAATTGCTTAAATTCTTAAAAATTCTGTTTCCAAATTCAAATCCCACCAAATCCGTAGGTTCCAAACACAGGGTTAGGAGTTGAAATGAAAGAAAGGGAAAAGCTATTCAATTCAAAATCTCTAAAGCTTCATTTGGGTTGATGGATTTGGAAAGAAAAGAAAAGAAAAGGAGAGATAGTGTTCTTGTGTTTGGATAACCATTATGGAGAAAAAAACAAGGATAAGGAGATTTAAATCTCATCAAGCCGTCAGTTAATTTTTGGTTGGATCAGATCCAGAGAGTTTGATTCACTTTCTCACCTGTATTTCCCATGGAAAATAGTTTGAAACACAAGAAAAAGCAGCAGCTTCAAACAGAAACACCATGATAGTTTTGTTTCTATTGAAAAAGGCACCCCCACCCTACCCTAATGAAAAAGTCCTTCAGAAAAGAGCTTCCTTCTATTGAAATGAAACAAACCCTCAATAATTACAACTACATCTAAGTTCCATCACTAATGCTACAACAAATTTAGAATCATCATCTTTCTTCTCATTTCCATTTTCTGGCAGTTTGTGTAAAATCATTTGCTAGGGCAAGCCACAAAGTATAACCTAAGTTTTCCCTGAGACTATGTATACCAGATGAAGAGCATAACGGCGGGAGTGTTTGAATTGGTTTGCTGATGAAAGAGCCTCCGTTACTTCATAAGAAGCATCAACTGCACAGAATTGGAGAATTCAACATCTGTAGGGGGTGAACTGAAATCCCATGGCTGAATTGCCCCCAGATGGTAACATGACCATCCTCCAAGAGAATTTTATGCAAATTCTTTAGCCAATGTCCAGTCCCTCCTGATGCTGTACATGAGAGTTTTCTTCCTTATCAATTTATAGTTAAACCATATAAACACATTTCAAAGGTGTAGGATTTCCTTTCCGCGGGTCCTTAAAGAAAAATAAGGATAGTTCCTTCCAGCTCCGAGGCGTAAACTGTTCCAACCATTGGGAGAATGGCTGATATTATGTGAACTGCAGTTTAACTCTGGTGAAGATGATATACTTGGAAGGACTTCCAGTGTAGAACGAGGAGAGTGACGGGAGGCTGCTTTGGTCTCCGTAGTTTCAGGATAAGATTGTTTGCTACATTCACTGGAAGAAGAAACAAATCATCTAGCATAAGGGCAGGTATGATAGTCATGCAAGAGCAAAACACTAATTCAAAATATTTTTTGCAAATCTAGGTCCTCTGGTACACAATGACAAATGGATTGTCCTACCCGTTACATGGCAGTTTTCCATGCCTTTTCAGTGCGCCTGGTGAGGTTGCCACAGAATCCTTTACATGTTTAGTCCACTCTCTTGGGCTCTGTGATGTTTCCTGAAAAACAGACAATAAATATCAATATATAGTCATTTTCCCACAGTTATTTTGAGGGGAGGGGGGTGGGGGGGAAAAACAGGAAAGAAAAAAGTAGTAGTAACAGTGAAGGGTTTAGACATGGTTGCAACTTACAACCCTTTAGTGGTATTTGACACTTACCATTAATCTCATTCCAGAAAAGTCTTGCGCGCAAACGGAAACATTCCGATCATGTGAAGTTCGCAAGAAAGGATGCTCAAGTAGATAAACTGCTGATGGCCGATCTGCAGGATTTCTCTGAAAACACAACCGGAGGAAATCCTTTCCTTCTGAAGATAATGTTTCTGGTATAGGTGGGGTTTTATTCAAAACGTTGAACATAGCTTGTACCTAATGGATTCCACAAAACAGGCAAAGTAATTCATGAAGTCTGAACACACACACTAGTGCTTCTCTGAAAGCTAATTGTGGAACTATCGATTGAGGGGATATTTGGAGTCTTTTTTGAAATTGAATTATGTTTTCCATGAACTACTCAAGAAAAGCATATCATTCATCACTTGCTAAAGTGATTAAAGTAATAAAGTAAAATGAAAAACACAAGACATTTCTTGTCTCAAAGCAATCCTGAACACTAAAAGACTAAGGAACTCTTTTATGAACACTGGAATCGAGTTATTATATTTCCCACGAATTTGTTGAGAATGAATTAAAAAGTTTCTAAGGAACTTTTTTATGAACACTGGAATCGAGTTATTATATTTCCCATGAATTTTTTGAGAATGAATTAAAAAGTTTCTAATAATAATTGAATCGAATCATTATGTTTGGCCTGTATCTAGATGCACAACTTGGTAGAATGATACAAGTGGAAATATTTCTTAATTTCCTAATGTGGAAATTATTCATCAAGTTTTGGCAAGAAAAAAAGTTACAGATTCAAAAATAAAGTGCTACAAAAAACAGAAGCATCTCCTTGAAATTATTCAAATTCCAAGGGATATCCAAACACCTCATGACATCATTCTTATCTTTTACTACGGATTGAGCTCAATAAAAAGATCCTATTGCATATATTTTGGATGGATAGATACATACTTATCTAGATTTACAAAAAATGAAATATAGAATCTAAGACGATATGTACTTATTTGCAGCTTCATTCTTTTTTCTTTTTCCCTTTTTTTATCAATTGCAGCTTCATTCCAACAATTTCATTTCTTTCTTCATCCATGCCTCATGCCCTCGTTTGACCTTGAAACTGGAAATCAAATGAAGTAAATTGTCCGAACCTATGCCTGGGCTACTTATAGTTCCAAATCTTCCCACAATAAGTTAAAAGAGGATAATGAAACATTAAAGTGGAATTCCTATAAATGGGGTTCTTGCAAGAAAAAAAAATTCAAACAAAAAACTAACAAGGAGATTGAGATAAGAATTCCACCCCCAACCTCCACACCACTCTCCAACAGACACATTCATACACACAACTTTCTTCCAAGACTCCACAAAACCCATACTATCATTTCACCAACAATCTTAACTAGATTGCCCTTGTAATTTGTCATACACACACACACACACACAAATCACTGGTACCACCTGAAACAAGTTACGTTTTATGGGTCTACAGCCAGTGTTGGAGACCATCAACAATAATATAAGAAAAAAAACTACAGTTCAAAGAACCCTTTCTTCAAACTTCTCCTATTTCTACACCCTACTTACTTTATACTCTCTCAAATACATAGCAGTCCCAGCCTATTTTTTGCTTTACCAAAGTGCCCCTCCAAGTTCAAACTTCTCTTCTTATGAAAGAAAAAACAAATTAATTTCATAAAGCAAAATCAATAGATCAAGCACTGGTAATATTCTGAATAGAATAATTCTGTATGAAGAACATTTACTCCAGGAGGATGAATCTTACAGAAAATACAAAACAATGGAAGTGTAGACAAAAATCTAAAAGCAATGAATAAAGCCACATGCTTACCCCATTTAACTCACTCCAAGGAGGTTTTCCATCCAGCATCTCAATAACTGTGCAACCCAAGCTCCATATGTCAACAGCACAAGCAAGCTCGGAATTGTTATCTTTCCGCATCACAGCCTGCATGACCTGTGCCCCAACTCCCACCATCCAAAGGGAAAAGGTGTCAAGAATGAGGAGCCACAAGCCATATGTAAACTTATAATATGCAATGTCAGATACCTCTGGAGCCATCCAGTGTGGGCTACCCTTCAGAGAGAGATCAGTGAAATGTCCTGTAAGCTGAATACAAACAAAAGCTGTGAAATTAGGGCAAGAGGGAAGTGGTGGAGATGAAATGTCAGAAGTGCACAAATGAGTAAAGATAATAATAATAATAATAAATACACATAAAGGCTGTCAACTTCAATCTCAAGGTATTCCTCTCAGAATATAATCCACTAACCCTGGAGTGGATAGTAACACCTGTTACGTAAACTCTGCCATGCATAGTTTAATGTAAATGACCAAAAAACACTCTCTCTAAATGAGTAAATGACAAAAAATAACACCAGCAAGTTCTGATAATGAAGCCTTTTTCTGTTGATGATATATTATAGAAACTGTGTCACAACTTAACACACGGTGTGTTTCTATGTTTGAAATGCAACTTTTTACATAATAACATATTATGTATTCATACCTTATTAAATATCTCTTTAATTTTTTATAATATCAATAGAACATTTTAAATATCTCAACCACAAAATAATAGAAAAAATGCTCTTCCACATAGTTGCCAATATCATACAAAATCGGTTAGAAATAATGGAAATTGCATACTGAATTGAGTTGAATTGATAATGAATAGTACACAAGGTCCTTTATATAGTCTAGGTAAGGCTATACAAGGAAGGTGGTAGGTGAGTATAGTACAAGAAACATATCTCGTACTAGTGTGTGTCTAGGTTTATACACATGAATAATGTAAATTAACATAAAGAAGGAAAAGTTGACTAGAATAAAGAAGGTAATGTTGACTAGAGCTGGAATATAGCTGTACTAACGACACTCCCCCTCAAGTTGGAGAGTAGATGTCAACAACCCCCAGCTTGTTGCAAATAGAATCGATGGCATGCTTTGGAAGGGCCTTAGTGAAGATGCTTCCTAACTAATTACTAGATGGCACATAAGGAGTCACAATCTCTTTTGATATCACTTTAGAACCAATGAAGTGACAATCAACTTCAATGTGCATGGTCCTTTCATGGAAAACTGGGTTACTGGCAATGTGAATAGCGGCCTAATTATCACAGTAGAGAGGAGTTGGGTCTTCCACTGAAATTCCAAATTCTTGCAAAAGAGTCCTCAACCAAGTTAGCTCACAGGTTGTATGAATCATTGCACGGTACTCTGCTTCAACACTAGAGCGAGCCACAACTGACTGCTTCTTACTTCTCCAAGTCACTAGATTGCCTCTTATGGAAGTACAATAGCCAGTTGTTGATCTTCTGTCTAAAGGAGAACCTGCCCAATCAGCATCAGTATAACCCTTAATGAGAAGATGCCCAGATGATCAATAGAGAAGACCACGACCTGGAGCACGTTTGAGATACTTCAGAATGCGTATAACTGCATCCATGTGAGGAACCCATGGGTTGGTCATAGATTGGCTCACAACAATGATTGCATAGGAGAAATCTGGATGAGTAATGGTCAGGTAAATCAGCTTACCTACAAGTCTCCTATACATCTCTGGGACATCAACTTAGTCACCATCATCAAGCATCAATTTCAGATTGGTCTCCATAGGTGTTGCTACAGGTTTAGAACCAAAATAACATGTATCTCTCAAAATATCAAGAGTGTATTTTCTCTGAGATAAACTAATGTCTTTCTGGATCAACCTGACTTCTAGTCATGCCATAATCAACCACTGCCTTGCTGAACTTGTCAAACCATGCACGAGAGGACTGTTTGAGTCCATAAATAGACTTCTTCAGGTGGCAAACACATTCACCGTTGGACTAAAACCCAGGTGGTAGAGCCATGTACATTGTCTCAGTAAGATCTCCGTGCAGGAAGGCATTTTTTACATCGAGCTGATGAAATGGCCAGTCAAGATTGGCGGCAACGAATAAAATAATGCAAATTAAGTTCAGCTTGGCCATAGGAGAGGTCTCAGTGTAGTCGATGCCAAAGGTCTGGTTGAAAACCTTAGCAACAAGACGAGCGTTTAATTTGTCAACAGTACCATCTAGATTTTGTTTAATTGTGAAAACCCAACGACAACCAACAACATAGGCACCTGTAAGCTTAGGAATAAGATCCCAAGTGTGATTCAATTGTAAAGCATGCATTTCCTCTTCCATAGCTTTCCCCCAGCCAGGATAAGAAAGGGACTCCCTGTAGGACTTGGGAACAGTGACAAATGACAAGGATAAAGAAAAGGCTTTAAAGGAAGGGAACAACTGATCATAAGAAACAAAATGAGAGATAGGATGATTAGTGCATATCCTTGACCTTTGCGAACCGCAATGGGAAGGTGATAAGCGTTGAATGTTATACATTTTCGCGCCTTTACTTATGTATTTTGATTTCATAGCTGCACATATTGTATAGTTTTTACTTGTTTTTATGTTTTTGATGATTTCAGGTTCAAACTCAGAATTCGGCGTAATTCGACTCCTTTATTAGTTCAAGAATGCATTCCTATGTTCTATCATGCTTCACGGAAAGTTCATATCAAGGAATAGTGAATGGCGTGTCAAGACCGGAGTCAGAAAGCTAAAAAGTTGAAGATCTATAGAAGAAGGAGAGATTGATGCATCGAAGTGCCTACTTCGATGCATAGGATAAAGAAAAAGCTTTAAAGGAAGGGAACAACTGATCATAAGAAACAAAATGAGAGATAGGATGATTAGTGCATATCCTTGACCTTTGCGAACCGCAATGGGAAGGTGATAAGCGTTGAATGTTATACATTCTCGCGCCTTTACTTATGTATTTTGATCTCATAACTGCACATATTGTATAGTTTTTACTTGTTTCTATGTTTTTGATGATTTTAGATTCAAACTCTGAATTCGGCGTAATTCAACTCCTTTATTAGTTCAAGAATGCATTCCTATATCCTATCATGCTTCATGGAAAGTTCATATCAAGGAATAGTGAATGGCGTGTCAAGACCGGAGTCGGAAAGCTAAAAAGTTGAAGATCTACAGAAGGAGAGATTGATGCATCGAAGTGCCTACTTCGATGCATCGCAACTTCGATGCATCGAAGTCCCTATTTCGATGCATCATCCAATCCTGCAGAAGATGTTTTTTCTGCATATATTTTCTTTACTTGTCACTTGTCTAATTTTGCTTGGATAAAGCCTTGAACGAAATTTCTCTGATATTTTGAGTCTCAAATTAGATATATAGCTAGAAAATATGTAATAAAGAGATATATCACAATTCTTGTAATAGAGAGCATATATAGAATTCTAGAGAGAGAAAGTGAAGTTCTAGAGAGGGAAAGCTTCAAAGAAGGCTTTGTAAGGCCTTGAAGACCATTTTGAGCATGGGACCATCTCTGTCTATGGAGTGCTTCCGGCCCACCATGATCAACTAATCCTTTTCTAGGGTTTTGACAAACCCTAGCCTTGTAAATATGTTTTAACTTCAATGAATTGGGAATTTTTATGTATTTTTGTGTATATGTCTCTTGCCTTGAGCCTTATGTATCAATTTAAGTTTACAAATTCTTCATGTTCATGTGTTGTAATATATCTTCTTGTCTTAGAATACTTAAATTCCTCGCATGATCTTCAAACGCTTGTAAGTTTCACAAGAACTGCAAGTGATGGCTTGAGACTAGTTTTCACTATAACATGCATAGCTAGATTTGCATAGTCCATGCTTAGAGACGGTGATTTAGCTACACTTAGGTAATTAGGTAAGTAGATAGGTAGGGAAATCACACTTTTCGAAGATGGATTATAGTATATTAAGGTGTGTGTATTCTCTTGGCGACGTCGTTGTATGTGGGACTTGTCAACACGTCATTTAGTACACAATTGCATGAATTCCCCCAATTTATTAGAAGTGTGGCATACTACGAGGCTAGTGGTGAAGTCTCACCCCTAGTCCTTAACTCTTCTCTCAAACTTTGTATTTTAATTATCTTTTATGCTTTCAAATTAGAGTAAGAAAATAGCCAACACCCGGTTGTGATTTAAACGAGAAACAACCCTCAACCTTTAGCGGATTATTCTTCCGTAGTCTCTGTGGGATCGACACCCTCAACTTAGAGCCTTATCCTTTAAGGATCCGTTCTATTGCGAGTGGTAAATTATAAATTGCGAGTAGCGCAACTGTACACAATGGTTAAGATCAGACTCAGAAGGAGGAACAATTGGATCTGCAGGAGCCGAGGAAGATGGTGGAGGTTGCAAGGAAGTCTCTACCTGTTCAACTATCGAGGCAAGTGGCACAAGAGGTTCGATTTGTGCAGCGGCAGGGGTAGAAGTGGTATACTTGCGATGACACCGAGTATACACCCTAGGAGTTGGAGGAGTGCCAAAAACCAGAGTAGGTAGAACATTCTCTTGAAGGATAGGCTCCTTCAATTAACTGCCCTCCGTAGAGTAATATGGGACATCCTCAAAGAAGGTTACATAGGCACACACAAAATGTTTTCTTAAAAGAGGACTGTAGCATCTACACTCTTTCAGAGTACAAGAATATCTGAGAAATATGCATTTGTGAGCTCGAGGGTCAAGTTTGCCCTGCCTCAAATTTAAATTATGTAAAAAAGAGACGCGCCCAAACACTTTTGGGAAAGGAGCAAAGGGGTCTTTGTCAGGAAACATCATCTAGAAAGGTGATTTTCCTTTAAGGACCCAAGATGACATTCTATTCAAAAGATATGCCGCAGAAAGAACTGCATCTCCCCAAAAATGTTTAGGTACATTCAAGTGGATCGTCAAAGCACGGGCAATAGCAAGCATGAGTCCTTTCTTTCTTTTAGCAATTCCATTTTGTTGAGGAGTTTGATGGGTGATACCCCTCGACTCAAGAAATTGTTGAAAGGTACATTTTTCACATCCAAGAGCATTGTCAGTCCTAAGAATATGTAACTTGGCATCAAATTGATTAGTTATTTCAGCATAAAAAGTCTAAAAGCATGAAACACTTGAGATCTATCTTTAAGCACATATAGCCAAGTTAAACGAGAATAGTCATCAATAAACGAAACAAAATAACGTGCACCAGACAAACCAATAGTTCTTGTTGGACCCCAAACCTCGGAGTGAAATAGCTCCTAAGAAGCATGGAAACAGATACGGGACACAAATACAACACGACACAGACACGAGTCACACGACGACACAACAAATCCTAAAAAATTAGGACACGGACACAACGAATAATAAAATATTATATACATATATATATAATGTTGTACTTTAAGAAATTAAGAATACATTAGTTTTATCAACCTAACTGTTATGTTGTGGCCCGAATTTTGTCTCGGTCTGGGTCACGTTGCGACCCGGTTGACCTGAAACGGGAAAAAATTTATGACCCGTTTTTCGCTTGCAAGTTTTGGATCCAGATTAGAACTCTCTTGTAACCTGATATATAAGGGCATGTAAGGGTTTGGAGCGTGTAACGAGAGAAAACACAAAATGCAGAAAGAGAGTAGGAGAGCGAGAGCTAGGGTTTGGGGTTGAAACTTGTAATCTCTTGATTTTCACATAGTGAAATCTTTCGCCGGATCTTCGCCGTAGACGTAGGCATATCGTCGAACCACGTAAATTCTTGTGTTCTGTGTGTTGTGCTTATTTCGTTTGGTGTCGTATTTCATGATTGAGCTTGGTTCGCGACAGTTTTTCACAACAAATTGGTATCAAAGCTTTCGGTTCTAAGCTGGGATGTCGATCAAGTTTATGGAAATCGAGAAATTTAACGGCATGAACGACTTCAACCTGTGGCGGGTTAAAATGCAGGCCCTGTTGGTACAACATGGGATATCCAAGGCGCTGAAGGGAAAGGATGCACTGCCAGAAATGTGGAAAGACGATCAGAAAGATGAGGCTATGGAGAAAGCACACAGTGCAATTCTGTTGTGTTTGAGTAACGAGGTTTTGCGAGAAGTTTCTAGAGAGACTACGGCAGATGGCCTGTGGAGCAAGTTAGAATCATATGATGAAGTCTCTTGCGAATCGCCTATACCTAAAGAAGCGGTTGTTCACTCTTCAAATGCAGGAAGGTTCGTCTCTGAAAGACCACCTTGACAAGGTTAATGTTGTCATCATGGATTTGAAGAATGTTGATGTTAAAATAGAGGATCAGGATCAGGATCAGGCTATTATTCTGTTGTGTTCTCTACCACCCTTGTACGAGAACTTTGTCGATACAATGATGTATAGCAGAACTAATTTATCTATAGAAGACGTGAAGGCATCTTTGAATTCTAAGGAGTTACAGAGAAGGACGTTTGTGGGAAATACAGAAAGTTCGGCAAAGGGCTTGGTTGTTAGAGGGAGAACGAATCAGAAGGGAGGGTCTGGCAGCAGAGGTCGTTCTAAGTCTAAGAACAAATTAAAGGTGCTGAAATGCTTCACTTGTCACAAAGAAGGGCACTTCAAGAAAGACTGTCTGGAGCGTAAGAAAGGAAAGGAAAAATCTTCTGAAGCCGCTGGGTGGTTGTTGGAGAGGGTAATGATTTCGATGGTGGTAGCGTTCTCACAATTTTTGCCTGTGGCTCTAGCGATGAGTGGATACTTGATTCAAGTTGCTCGTATCACATTTGTCTTAACAGAGACTGGTTTACCTCTTATTGTTCCATTGATGGAGGGGAAGTTCTGATGGGGAATAATGAGTTGTGCAAGATTGTAGGTATCGGTACAGTTCGAATCAAGATGTTTGACAATATAGTGGAAACACTGACCGATGTCAGGCATGTTCCAGATCTGAAGAAGAATTTGATTTCCTTGGATACGTTGGATTCCATCGGCTACAGTAACAAAGCTGAAGGTGAAGTCATTAGGATTTCAAAGGGTGCTCTTGTGGTGATGAAATGACTGAAGCAACATGGTTTGTATGTTCTGCAACGTAGCACAGTTACAGGTTCTGTTGCAGTATCATCCTCGGATCCGGATATAGATACTACCAGGTTGTGGCATATGCAGTTAGGGCATATGAGTGAAAGGGGGATGGATGTTCTGAGTAAGCAGGGTCTGCTTGGTGGTTAGAAAACTGGAAACAGTGTAGAGTGAAGTTCAGTACGGGAATTCACAGGACCAAGGGCACAGTGGATTATATCCATTCTAATCTTTGGGGTCCTTCTCAGATTAATTCACATGGTGGTGGTAGATACATGATGACGTTGATTGATGATTTTTCTCAAGAAGATTGGGTTTATATTCTGAAACACAAGAATGAGGCCTTTGTCACGTTCAAGCAGTGGAAGACCTTAATTGAAAAGCAGACTGGAAAACAGGTTAGTCGCTTGAGGACAGACAACGGTTTGGAGTTTTGTGATGGAGAATTTAATGAGTTTTGCAAGACTCATTAAATTGTGAGACACCGCACAGTGAGGAAAACTCCACAGCAGAATGGAGTTGCAGAACGGATGAACATAACACTATTGGAGAGAGCAAGGTATATGTTGTCCAATGCTGGGTTAGACAAAGTGTTCTGGACTGAAGCTGTTTCCATAGCTTGTTTTTTGGTGAACCGGTCTCCATCGACTACTATCGACTGTAAAACTCCGGAGGAGGTATGGTATGGTTTTCCTGCTAGTTACAAAAGTATGAGAATATTTGGGTGTCCTGCATATGCTCATGTCAATGAGGGGAAGCTTGAACTGAGGGCTAAGAAGTGTATATTTCTTGATTATGAGCCCGGGGTCAAGGGATACAGATTGTGGTGCCCAGATGCTTTGGGAAAGAAATTACTTGTTAGCAGAGATGTGACCTTTCATGAGTCTGTGATGCTTACTCTGCAAAAGGAGGTAGTTGATTCAGCAAGAGCTCAGGGTATCAATGAGCAGGTGGAGCTATCAGAGATTTAGTTAGAGAGTGTTCCTCATCAGTCGAATGATGAGCAGGTGCAGTTTCAGGATGAGGAAGAAGATGCACAGGTGTAACGATATAGTGTGGCTAGAGACAGACTGAGGAGGGAGATTAAGCCACCTCAATAGTATGGCTTTTCATATGCTGATTAGGTTGCTTATGCACTTAGTGTGGCAGAGAATATTGATGAGCAGGTACCGTGTACTTATCATGAGGCCATCATGGGTGGAGAGTTAACACAGTGGTCTGTTACCATGAGTGAGGAGATTGAGTCTCTTCATAAGAACCAGACTTGGGAGCTAGTCAAGAAGCCTAAGGGCCAAAAGATTGTGGGCCGTAAATGGGTCTTCAAGAAGAAGGAAGGAACTCCAGGAGTGGAAGATGCGAGGTTCAAGGCACGCTTGGTGGAGAAAGGCTATACATAGAGGGAAGGGGTGGACTTTAATGAAATTTTCTCTCCTGTTATGAAACATAGCTCAATCCGAGTATTACTTGCTATGGTTGCTCTGTATAACTTGGAGCTTGAGCAGCTTGATGTTAAGACTGCGTTCTTGCATTGAGAGTTGGAAGTACAGATTTATATGCATTAGCCTGAGGGGTTTGAGATTCTAGGAAAGGAAGACCATGTTTGCCTACTGAAGAAGTCCTTGTATGGGCTGAAGCAGTCTCCTAAACCATGGTACAAGCGATTCGACACCTTTATAGTTAGGAGTGGCTATTGTAAAAGTGAGTTTGAGAGTTGTGTGTACCACAAGAGGCTCTCATATGGTTCATATTTGTACTTGTTGCTCTATGTTGATGACAAGTTGATAGCTTGCAGAAACATGTCAGAAATCAACATGTTGAAGGCTCAACTTAGTGGTGAATTTGAGATGAAGGATCTAAGTGCCGCGAAGAGGATTTTGGGAATGGAGATTTACAGAGACAGAGGAGCGGGCAGATTGTATTTTTCATAGAAGAAATACATTGAGAAGGTGCTGGAACGCTTCGGTATGCAAGCATCAAAGCCTGTAAGTACTCCATTGGCAACCCACTTTTAACTTTCGACAGAATTGTCACCACAGACCGAGGAGGAGGTGGAGCACATGTCATGTGTTCCTTATGCTAGTGCAGTTGGTAGCATCATATATGCTATGGTGTGCACTAGGCCAGACATTTCACATGCAGTTAGTGTAGTGAGCAGATACATAGATAAACCTGGGAAGGTTTATTGGCAAGCTGTGAAATGGATATTGCGGTATTTGCGAGGCACTGCAGATGTTGGATTAGTCTATGACAGAGGCAGCAACACATCTGGGAGTGTTGTTGGATATGTTGATTCAGATTATGCTGGAGATCTTGATAGGAGGAGGTCCTTGACAGGGTATGTCTTTACTCTTTGTAAGAGTGTGATCAGTTGGAAGGCAACTTTGCAGTCTATAGTTGTATTGTCTACTACAGAGGCTAAATACATAGCTGTCACAAAGGCAGTGAAGGAAGCTATATGGCTTAGAGGCTTGGTTAGTGATCTAGGCTTGCAACAGGATGATTTGACTATATTTTGCGACAGCCAGAGTATTATACATCTGACTAAAAATCAGATGTTCCATGAGAGGACCAAGCACATTGATGTTAGGTTGCACTTCATCAGAGATGTGATTGCACAGGGTGCTATTCCAGTGAAGAAGATTGGGACAGCAGACAATCGGGCAGATATGATGACTAAGGTCATTCCTACTATCAAGTTCAGACATTGTTTGGGCTTGACTGGTGTATGAGGCCCTTAGGGGCATGCGAAGGAAGCAAAAGGAGTAGCTGGGATTACGAAGCTTGGCAGAATTCAAGCCAAGGTAGACATTTTTTATGTTGTGGCCCGAATTTTGTCTCGACTAGGGTCGCGTTGCGACCCGGTTGACTCGAAACGGGAAAAATTTTATGACCTATTTTTCGCTTGTAGGTTTTGGATCCGAATTAGGACTCTCTTATAGCCTGATATATAAGGGCATCTAAGGGTTTGGAGCGTGTAATGAGAGAAAACACTGAAAACGCAGCAAGAGAGTGAGAGAGCAAGAGCAAACGCAGAAAGAGAGTGGGAGAGCGAGAGCTAGGGTTTGGGGTTGAAACTTGTATAATCTCCTGATTTTCGCAGAGTGAAATCTTTCGCCAGATCATCACCGTAGACGTAGGCACATTGTCAAACCATGTAAATTCATGTGTTCTGTGTTGTACTTGTTTCATTTTGTGTCGTATTTCGTGATTGTGCTTAATTCGTGACAGCTTTCACAACACTAACAATGAAAAAAAAATTGAGTTTTGTTGAATTTTAGTATTTGTGCTTTGCTGGAAAAAAGAAAAAAAGATAGAAAGAGGGTTAAGAAAGAGAAAAAACAAAGAAACAAAGAGGATTAGAGTTTTGTTAGAAAAAGAATTAGGGCTTTGTTAAAAATAAAGGTAAGAATCCATAAAAAAGAAAAAGTTCATGCAAACAAGAGGAAAAAGGAAAAAGCGACAAAAAGAATTTTACTAAGAAAGGAAAAAGAGAAGTATCTAGGGTTTGTGAAGAAGAAGAAAGAAAAGATGAGGAGGAGGAAGAAGAAAAAAAAAAGAGGAAAAGAAGAGAGAAAGTGTTTGTGTGAGAGATTGACCTGGATAGAGCGACCATCTACTGACAGTGAACTTGGTTAGGGGGAGAACAAGAGAGCCAAAATTAATCGTGCATGCGTTTTAATCTTTGAACTAAAATATAAGCCTAAATATATGATTGTTTTAATATAAAATTATTTTATAAACCAATAACTTTTAAGTAATTATGTATTGAAAGTTATTAAAGAACTCATATTTACACTTCAACCCAACTTTCTTTCTAAAACTTTCTTAAAAATCCCCAAGAATGCGACACGTGTGTCGAACACGTATCCATGGCGTGTCGGACGTGTGTCCACGGCGTGTCCGAATATTCAAAAAATAAAATAAAATAATCAGACACTTTTTTTGGCATGCCCGGCACATGTCGATGTCCGACACGAATTCTTTGACCTTTTAAGCGAGTTCGTGCTTCCTAGACTAGCTCAAAAGAGTGCAAACAAGATCTATCAGACCTAAGCTTAAAAGAATTCCTGTAATGCTTACTAAGCTCACAAGTTTCACAATTAAAACTAGAAAAAGAAGGTAAAGAGGGAATTAAATGTCGAAGATAGTTTGACGAAGGATGCCCAAGACCCAATGATATAGAGAGGTCATGGTATGGAGTGTGGATGGAACAGGTGAGCGAGACGGCTGAAAGTAGTAGAGTTCTTCCCTCTTTGATACCATGTTGATAAAGAAAAATAAAATTGAAGAGATAATTTAAACAAGAACACAATAATATAACGTTGGTTCAGCCACTACGGCCTACATCCACGACATATAAAGTTCAAAGGGTTACATCACTTTCATTATAAAAAATAAAATTGAAGAGAGAATTTAAACAAGAACACAATAATATACGTTGGTTCAACCACTACGGCCTACATCTACAGCACATAAAGCCCAAAGGGTTACATCACTTTCATTATATTATCTTTTAGTTTTGTTTACAATGACCATCTCTATTTATAGGTGAAAGAATACAAGTGACAAATATGAAAAATACATTGATCGAGGATTCCTAAAATCAATCTCATAAATCACTCCAATCAGTATTCTATCAAGGCTTAAATCACTCCTATAATCATATTCTCCACACTCCCTCAAGTTGGCACACAAAGATTTTAACTCAAGTGTGCAATTTGAAACTAAATACTAAGTTGTCGAGAGTTCGAGACGAGTTGATCCTGAGATCCGAGAAGAGTTCATCATGAGATCCGGGATGAGTTGATCCGAATATCCAATACTAATTGATCCAAATATCCGAGACGAGTTTATTCAAAGATCTGAGATGAGTAAGGAGTGGGATATGATAATCCTGCTCAGATACTATGTTAGAAATAATGAAAATTGTATATTGAATTGAATTGATAATCAACAGTACATAAGGTCCTTTGTATAGGCTAGGTGAGGCTATACAAGGAAGGTGGTAGGTGAGTAAGGAGTAGGATATGATAATCCTGCTCTGATACCATGTTAGAAATAATGAAAATTGTATATTGAATTGAATTGAATTGATAATGAACAGTACATAAGGTCATTTACATAGGCTAGGTGAGGCTATACAAGGAAGGTGATAGGTGAATATAGTACAATAAATGTATCTAGTCCTGGTGTGTGTCTAGGTTTATACACATGTGAATAATGTACATTAACATAAAGAAGGAAAAGTTGACTAGAATAAAGAAGGAAATGTTGACTAGAGCTGGAATATAGTTGTACTAATGACAATATCCAATAGATTCCATTCTACAATAAATTAATACACATTACTGATATTTACCACATCTTGACTGTACTTGTGATAGAAAGGTGCTATTCGGTACATTTTAGTTTGCAGATTTGGTGAGAAAAAAGAAAACACAACACAAAGGAATTCCTTCTCTTATTTAGTTACCACTGACTATAGCTAGGAAATAAACATGAGGGAAAGCGAGGGAGAAATATTTAATTTTACATCTCATTTCCCTTTTCCTTCTATTTGATTCGAACTGCTTTTGAGGAATTATGAACTTTTAATCTCATATAAGCATGAGACAATACACAAGGATAATCATTTTCCCTTCCTTTTTTCTATTCCTCCTCCTACACTAGATCAGCAAACCAATCAACGCCTAAAAGAAAATTTTCTGGAGACATTTTCCTTTTGGTAACACCATTGTAATAAGATTTTCCCTCGTTCTATTATTAAAGGAGTCCAATTATATGTTTTGATTTGTTCAAGTGTTCTATTAAGACACAGAATTTGCTATCGAAAGCAAGATTTTAAACACTTGGAATCTTCATAAGATTAAACTAAATCAATATCATAAGAATTCCTCAACATATGAAGAATGCCGCTATAACAATGTTGTTATGGCCATTCCACTAGGTAAGCTGAAAATGTTTCCCAGAAAAAGATATATGTGAAAAAGAAAATATTCATTAGTACAAGAAGATAAAAAAAAAGTGAGAAAAAGAAATCAAATCTTCATAAGATTAAACAAAATCAATATCATAAGAATATATTAATTAAATTGGTAGTTGTTAAAAGACTTTCAGATCTCACATGTTTTGCCAACCCGAAGTCAGCAAGCTTGACAACACCAGATGTATCGACAAGCAAATTTGCCCCCTTGATGTCCCTATTTAACAAAATCATCAAAACCTTACATCATAAACCATTCATAGTCACCAAGACAGACATCAGTCTACTCAAGCTATGTTCTTTTCTCAATCACTAAGAAAATAAAAGATGATGGTAAACACCTATTACATTTTTGAAACATGCTCACTAGAGAAATTCAATTTTTTCTTCAACATATTGACATTGTCTATCATATGTTAAAGCATAGGATTATACGCACTACAATGTGATTGTTAAAAGAGATGTCCAACTGTAAATTAAGATTATCCACTCTCATAGATATATCAGTCACCTGTGTACTATTTTTGCGCTATGCAAATAAGCCAACCCTGAGACAATATGGCGGGTGAAATTGCGAACTACGGGTTCTGTAACAGCCGCACAATGTTCACGGAAATATTTGCTGATTGATCCTGGATGAATATACTCCAAATATATGCAAAAACGATCATCAACCTGCACAAAAATCAGTGCTCTTCAAATTGCAAATTTGAGAGAAATCTGGCTGACACAAGATAGCACTGTATCAAAAAATTACTTACAATTTCACTACCATAATACCGCACAATATTTGGATGCTTTAGATGCCGGAGATATTTGATTTCCTGAAACAAAAGAAAGCACGAGAACAAAAAAGTGTTTAAAAATAAGACAAGTTTGAGAGGCTACCTCTGATAATTGCTAATCATAGCAGGTTTTCTGTATGTTGCTATTTCCATAAAGCAGAGAAGCAAACGCAGTGAAAGAATTGTTTTGAATTGTTTCCTTTTTTCTTTTCTTTTTCAGAAAGCCAGAAAAATCAATTATCTAGGAAGTGGTCTTAGGCTCCATTAGGTAGGAAGACTGGAAGGAAAGGAAAAGGGAGGAGAAAGTGGACCTTCTATCGTCTGATAGGAAGGGAATGCAAAGGGAAGGGGGAATTAAATCCTTCTGGCCCATCATTTTCTTTCCACCACAAAGAAATGAAGAGAGAACATTTTGCATGCGCTCTTCAAACTACGACCTTGTACCAATACATATGCGTAAAATTGTAAAATAAGTAGCACTCCTTTCCTTCTAGCTCATAGTTGTTAAAGGCTCAAGGCACACTAAGGCGCTAAGGCCTCATGGAGCCTGAGGTACAAGGCGAGGCACGGGCCTAACTGAAGCGAGGCGCAAGTTAAAAAAACTTTAGAAAATCTAATTGTTGACCTCAAAAATCAAGATCAATGGTCCTTAGATACATTGACTTAGGCTTTGAACCCAATTGACTCACTTTATAAAGCTTTGTCATGCATGGTTACTGTTTGAGGAACTTGGCTCAGAAATTTGTCCAAGTGTTGGATTCTAGGGGCAAAATCATAAATATGCATTTTTTTAATGAATTATGAAATCAAAAGTCCCGGTAATTGTACCCCATGATTTTTCATGATCATATGAATTTTCTCAACCCTAAATGACTTGATTTGATCATTCAAATTGCAAGATGATTTTTTAATTCAAAGCTGAGAAATTCCATTTTGTACTAAAACTGAAAAAACAAATTTTGATTCATTTGGAATTTGATTTTGAAACTATTTTTATTGAATTCAAATGGGGGGTACTTTGCTTATTTACATTGAATAATTTAAAGTAAATCAAAATATAATAAATCTATGAGAGATTCGATTTACTTGTTATTCAATGTAAATAAGTGAGCAATGAGCAGTAGCAATATGTGCACCACTGAAATTTCAACTAGTGTTAAAACCAACTAAAAAAGAAAGGCTTCAATCAGGGCACCTCGCCTGAGGCTAGGGGTGCACACGGTCCGGTTCGGTCTGGTTTTGGTCTTTTTTGGAACCAAACCGTATGGTCCGGTTCTACTAAAAATGGAACCGGACCGAACCGTTTGACTGTATGGAACCGGACCAGACCGAACCGCGAAGAACCGGTTTGGTCCGGTTTCTGTTCCACGGTTCACCAATTTCAAATTTTCAAGCCTAGACTAGATGGTGTTCAATTAGTGTATATATATATATAATTAATGCAATATAATTCATGGCACAGGTGCAAACTGAATAGTGCATATAACTGTTCAAGAGCAGGTGATGATTCTCAACTCAACCATATATTATATATAAGTCGTGTCCTAGCAGGCTAGCATATTTATTATATATATTTATTAACACCACTATAGGATACAATTATAATTTCCGTCGCAAAGTTTACCCTTCAATACAGATTATAAATTCAAGACCAAGTTGATATATACAGACTTGCTTAGTTCTTTTGATTCTTGTTTCCTACCAGCGTTCTGCAGAAACTTCTATATGACCATTATATGCGCGGAATAATTTGGAAGCAGGATATGTATTTCAGCTGAGTTAAAGGCACTGGGAAACTTCTGTTCAAAATGCTTATACTTTTTAGATGATTATATATGATCATTTTGTGTAGAATGCAAAGTTGGAACATGTGGAATGGAGAAGAACTGTTTTAAGAGCATAAATAGGGAAACTGATTCCACGACCGTGACATAAAAGCAGATTATTATGGGACATTAGTGCAAAGATATATTGAGACATATGAACAGGATGATGAATATATCAGATAAGATGGATATGTTTGATTATGTAGAGTTCTCTTCACTAAACCTTAGTTTGAAGAATACGTCTGTACCGGATCATTTGATGGAAAAATTCAAGTTGGTCTCTGTTTAACTAGTGTCTTGGCCAATTGTGTCCATTACAAACCAGATACTAGAGTTTAATCTTTCATGAACAAACCTAAATTATGCATCCAGTGAGAAAAAAGAAAAAAGGAAAGAAGAATCTCCGAAACAAAATTTACTATCAAAATTTGGAAGTTATATTCATAATAGTTGAAAACCCTTCTTGTGCAAGTCACAGAAGTACAAAAATGAAGACTATAAGTATAATATATTTTATATTTATATTATATATATATATATATACAGTAACGGTCCAGTCCGGTGCGGTCCGATCCTAAGTGATCTGAAACCGTAACCGGACCGTTACTTAACGGTTCCAAAATTTTGGAACCGTGACCGAACCGGACCGCGAAAAAATCGGACCGAATTGTCAGGTCCGGTTTGGTTTTACGGTTTGGACGGATTTTTGTGCACCCCTACCTGAGGCTGTCTCAAGTGCTACACCTGCGCCTTGCTCAACCAAGCAACAAAGGAAAGACAGTATCATCTCTTCAGGAGATCCTCTACCATCCCTCTTACATTATCCTCCCTCTTACCCTTTCTCATAATTCCACACATCCTACCAATTAGAGCATTAGGAATGACACTCATTAGCTATATACTTGGCTATGAGTGTTGTAGGTGGAACGTCTGTACAAACTCCAATTTGCTCTCAGAAAAGCTCTTTTTGGTTTCTCTTCATGCAAATTGCCAATTTTTCATCTCTCCCTCAACAGAAAAGGGACGAATGGGGTATGTGTGTAGCAACTAGGAAAAAAGAAAAAGAAAAAAGGGATGAGTGGCAAAGAGCATAATATCTAAACATAGAACTATGGTGCAATTAAGCTTAAGATATTGTAGTAAATGGTTAAGTACTAGCGTGGCATCTAAAAGATAGGGGTGGGTTATGGCTTGATTTTTACTGTTGATTGAAAAATATATGTAGTTAAATATATTGGATGATCTAGCATTTTACAAAAGCTGGAAATAGTTTCGTGTAAAGCATCAGATCTGGGGGAAAAAAATTTAAAATTCATCACATACTTGAACACCAACGATTCTGCTAAGTTCAAGAAATAGGATCTGTGGAGATGGATTGCTTGGGGATTCATAAATAAAAGTGTTGAGAAATAAGCTCCCAATCACGAACCACCAAATATTACGATGTGATGATAAGTAAACAAGCACGAAGAATTTTGCAAGAACACACCAAGAATTATACGTGGTTTGACTAAACAAGCTTATGTCCACGAAGAGCCCGATTTCACTATATAGATTGTAACAATACAAGTTGAAGAATTGTATCAAGAGTACGCTCAACTCTCAACCCTTGTACACCCAATCTTACTCAAAAGAAAATCACAAATTCTAAACAAGAATTCTCTCTCTAAGTGTCCTCTCAATAACAATGAGAGTATTACCTCTACGCAAGTAATGAGAGTAACCTCTCAAATTCAATGAGAGTATTGCCTCTTTTCTTCTCACTCCTCAACCTATAACATAGGTAACTATTTATAGAGCCCAAAACTCAATTCCTTGGTGGACTAGGATTACAATTCCTTAGAGCCCAAGACTTGCCTAACAAGTACTTTCCTCCTTAAGGCCAAGACTTGCCTACTAAGAAATTACCTAATAAGATACAACTCTTTAATAGAAACCTAATCACAATAGGAATTTGAGCCAACCTAACAAATCTCCCCCTTGGCAAAAATTTTGACAAGTCTTCAATACACGAGACTCCGTTCAGCAAATCCACAACCGATCCATCAGCCTTTCAAACTCCAGCTACATAACCCGAATCAAGTATGAAACAATAATCCCTTTGATCCACACGGTCAATGTATTCATGCAGCTATATCAAGTCAACACTATCAAGTGCCTTTAGAAGGGGGCTTCGATGCTACCCTTCTCTTAGCAGGAACTTCCATCTCACCCACGTCTATCCGGAAACGTGCAACCTGTGTCTTCGATAAATCAAATGAAACACGTCTCAAGATCTTGTTACCAATTGCACCCCGTTTCCTATCCACAATCGAAATCTGAGTGCCATTGGCACTCCCCACCAGACGATACAAACCTCCACTCTGTTCTCCTCGCATTAATACCATGCAACCCTTGGTGATCTTCACGACTCCCCCTGCAATGGAGCACTTGCAGCCCATGGAGTCCAACCGACTAAAGGAAATTAAATTACACCGCAACTTGGGTGAATCTAAAAACCACTCACGTTGAGTAAGAGTGTTACCTTTGAAAATTGTGAGAACATCCCCAATACAGAGTCGAATAGTGCTAACACACCTTGACTCTATATCCTGCCAATCATCAACTGACATTGTTTTTGGTTTTCCATCCTTCCCTTTCAACGCCCACGCTAAGCCTTGTTGAACTAGGATGTCCTTCACTCTCCTTTGCCATAAGATGAAGTTACCCTTACCATCAAATCTCTCCACTTTATATTGTGTAACAATATTATTCGTCATAATTGTCATAAGTGCCCAAGACGAATAACACTGTATTATGAAGAAAAAATCTAAACAAGATTTTTATCAAATACCTTATGTGAACCTTGAAGCTCTGATACCAGTTTGTTGAGAAATAAGCCCCCAATCACAAACCACCAAATATTACGATGTGATGATAAGTAAACAAGCACGAAGAATTTTACAAGAACACACCAAGAATTATACGTGGTTCGACTAAACAAGCCTACGTCCACGGAGAGCCCGATTTCACTATATAAATTGTAACAATACAAGTTAAAGAATTGTATCAAGAGTACGCTCAACTCTCAACCCTTAACCCTTGTACACCCAATCTCACTCAAAAAGAAATCACAAATTCTAATCAAGAATTCTTTCTCCAAGTGTCCTCTCAATAACAATGAAAGTATTACCTCTACGCAAGAGTTACCCTCTCAAAACAATGAAAGTAACCTCTCAAATTTAATGAGAGTATTGCCTCTTTTCTTCTCACTCCTCAACCTATAACATGGGTAACTATTTATAGAGCCCAAAACCCAATTCCTTGGTGGACTAGGATTACATTTCCTTAGAGCCCAAGACTTGCCTAACAAGTACTTTCCTTCCTTGAGACCAAGACTTGCCTACTAAGAAATTACCTAATAAGATACAACTCGATAATAGAAACCTAATCACAATAGAAATTTGAGCCAACCTAACAAAAAGTTTATGCACAATATGGAAGTATTGTATAAAGCCTAAGCAAAATGTAGTGCTCATATCATCATCTTTGATTTGTTCCCATATGCATGGAGTCGGCCACATGAATTTTGTTTTGCCATTCTTTTCTATTACAAGCCATATCTCCTATTATATTTAATCTTTTTAAAATCATTTCTAATTACTTCATCCCACATGAGTTTTAGTCGGTATCTTTGTATCTTACCTTCTATGCAAATAAATCTACCTTTCTTACTGGTGCATTCATGGGTCTCTGTTGTATATGACCATACAACCTAAGTCAATTTTCTCTTATTTTATTACTAATAGGGCCACTCCTACTTTCCCCCTCACATGTTAATTATTAGTCCTATCTTTCTTAGTCGCTCCTATTATCCATCTTACATTCTCATTTAAGCTACATAAGTACTTTGTCTTTGTTTCTTTTTAACGCTCAACATTCCACTCTATATAATATAGTTGGCCTAATAATCAACCTATAAAATTTTCCTTTTTAACTTATTTGGTATTCATTTATCACATAGAACGTCACTAGCTTGTCTCCATTTTGTCCACCTTGCTCTAATCCTAATGATTACATCGTAAACTACCTCTCCATCTTGTTGTATCATGGACCCTAAGTATCGAAAATGACTACTTTTAGTGACCCTTTGGTCTTGAATTATGATAGTTATATTGTCGTCCTCTACATGTAGTGCTCAAATGTCAAGTGATTATTGAGGGAACATACAAGCACCCTAGGCTTTGATACGTTAGGGCACGAACGGTTCAATTTAGACATAGTGAGAGGGTGAATCGGTCTTAATACTATTAATTTTTGCAAAGAACACTTATGCATATCCTACGAGTCAAATACTATGTAATTCCTTCTGCTTCTATTGGTCCTATTTACTTTGTTTGTAGGATCTATAGAAATTCATTTCAATCAAGAAGGAATGGATTAGAATAGAGTAAATAGTCACATGAAGGAGAAAGCCTAGGACTTTCCATCCCAGGATTTATAATATACTGGTGTTGGTATAGTTTTTCATGTATACTACTTGTGAATAACTAACTTTCCAAATTTCAGTTTATAATGTATTCAACTTTTAGTTTATTTAGTTATCCACATGTCTCAATCACAAATACAAACACATAAAAGCAGTAAATAGAAAGGGAAAAAAGAAGAAGAAAAAGCAGAGATAACAATTTTTGAGTGGAAAACCCTAGAAAGGGAAAAAGCCTCGGTCCAAACTCCAAACACAAACAATTCACTATAGAGAAAGGTATTATGACCCTAGGTACCAGACTCTACTCCTCAAAATCATCTAGTTACCTCTGATGCAAAAACACACCAAATATTCCTCCTTGGACTCTGTTGATGACAATCAACAAACTTGCTCGCCCACAAGTGTGCACTCCATGGTTTGTTCAATTTGTTGATCTTCACAGAGAACACCTGGTTGTTGGTTGCTTAATGATTCTCTGATTTTCTCCTACTTTGATTCACTCAATCACAAAGTATGATTGTCTATGAAAACCCTAGGTTGATATTCAAAGCTCCCTCTCTCCAAAAATATAGAAATTCTCTAAATAATGAATAACCATACCCTAGGTTCTTCTTTGGTTGTAGACAAACTGACTCTAGATAATTTGTTAACCCTAGATTTATGTAGGATTTTGCCAACACATAACTCAATATCCTAACAATTATAACTATTTCAATTGCTTCAAACATCAAATCTGGATCTTCTGTCTTTTCATTTTTTGATAGATCAAATATAGATCCTATATCTCTCCTCTACCTTCCTGAGTGGAAGGTCAAGGGTTCAAGTCCCATTAGGGACATAAGTGGGTGTGTGAGTTACAACTAGGAAAAAAGTATAGATCACCTTCATTAAACAGTTAAACAATCTGGCTACTAACACACAAAAAAGATTATTATACACTGAAGAAAAAAAAGAACTTTTAGGACTATATGACCTGAATGGAATATCAAATGATACTCATGACGGTGAGTTTGACAAGTACTCGAAGAACAGTATCAGAAACTTCAATAATTCACAACCTTAAACAGATTCATTTCTCCCTCTGCCATTATTTGTATTTCTATTAAGAAATCACATAGACTAGATACCCATGGAAACACAACTATATAACTAATCCATAAAAGTACCCTATGTTACATGGACTCTTCAAAAGTAGGTGAAGTACCCATGTTGGAGACACGTGGGTGTGGTATATGTATTTGACACTTTTGGTGGTTGGACGTGCACCTAAAAAACCCTATTCAATAGTTCAATTTTATTATATTATTGTTTCAAAATTAGTGAAATGCCTATATTAAATACTATATTACGTAAAGACATTATTTTACTCTAGAAGTAAACAAAAAAATAAATAACATGAATATGTGACAGTGTCCCTGGGTCTTTCTGGTTAGGGATTTGACTTGTCTGACGTTTGGCTACATACCCGCACTCGAACACTAACCCAAGTCCATGTAGAGAAGTACCTACTCAAACAAATGAACAGCTTATTAATCCATTCTCTTATTAAGTGGTCAAGTGAGTAACACTTCTTGCTGCAGCTTCAGAATACTGAACCTATCCATTAAATTGCCAATTTATCTTCTAATGCACATCAACAGTAAAATGTAATAATCAAATTGATTTCTCTAAAAAATATTCCATGCCTTACTATCAACTTAAAACTATTTAACTAGTGCAATTGCAAGCAATAAAGCACGTGGCTCCATTCTTAATTGATGACAAAGCTTCTGACAGGCTGGTGGTATAGATGAAATCAATATTTTTAGATATAATATAGACAAGGCACCATGACTCATAATAATTATAAAGAATACCATTCCAGAACAAACGTTTAACAACAATGGATAAAATAAAATATCACAGGTTTGAGTAAATTTCTGTTTTGTATTTAGCTAGTAATTTACAATAATCATGTTCACTTCAATAGCATACAGCGACATGTAAGGTATGTGGCAAAGAAAAGTGGGTGTCTATGATGGTTAACTACACTGCAAAAGAAGTCCCTCATCAACAATTTATTTGTTGATCTAGAATCAAGATAAACTTAAAGCTAGAGTACAATATATTACTGTAAACAATATGTGAGGGACTCTGAAGAAAAACCTGCTCCAACTGCTTTATACATTCGGCTGATTTAGAGTCATCAGGAATAAGATCAACTTCTTTCATTGCACACGAAGCTCCATTTTCACTGTCAAAGAAAACAAAGTGATGTTCTTCGCAACAGAAATAACAAGTAAGAAAGCTTCAGTTTATTTTGCATACCGGTTGGTTGCTATATAAACGGTACCATATGAACCCCGTCCAATTTGTTTTCCCTTTTGCCATTGACCTTTGATCGATGATACATCTGGCTTTTCTATAATGTGGTGAATGTTAGATGAAGGCGATGGCTTTGCAACTCCTGGTGGAAGGGGTAATGGGTGGACATTGGCATGACCATTACTTTCAGGACATGCTGAAGAACTTTCCGGGAGTGATTTATGATGTGAATGTAGTGCAAGGCCAGTACGACTTCTGGTATTATGGCAGGGAGTTCGTATTGTGGGTGTATGAAGTGGAGATTGATCAAATGCTGATGAAACCTGAAATGCTTGAGGAACCATGAAAGAGGAACGGATGTCCACTGTACTAAATCTTTTTGGACTAAGAGCAGGACTTGAGAAACCACTGGTTGGAGCACTCCTGGCAGGAACATTCAGCCTGAAGTTTTGATGAACACTGTCAGCATTTAGATCTTGAGAGAACCCCCTACGGCGATAAGTTGGAAACCTGGATGATTCTGTGGCAACATGAACTGTGGTATTCTTGATATTTTGATGAGCAAAGTAGCTGCAATATTTAAACATACTAAATAAATTTATTGTGCAAAATCAGCACTATTTTTTCCCCTTTCTTTCAGTTGGAACTACAAGGATCCATAAGCAGGAAAAAGGAAAAAAATGAAATTAGAAAACGAGAAGAGCCTATTACACAACATGCTATATGCTAACCATACACGACACTTTGTCAAAGAACCCAATAATTTGGAAAATGCCTAACTTTAAAGACTACTAACTCCTGATTTGAAATTCAAAGCCAGGTGTGATTCAGATCTTTTCACCATATAACGCTAGTGTAGTGAGGATTTTGAAGTTGTCAATTCCTAGCTACTTGACCTATCTTCACAAGCTAAAACCATCTAAAGAAGGATACACAAGCCCAAAATTTGGAATTAGTGTTACTTAGACAGCAAACAATGATCTCCAGAGATGGAGCAACTCCTACATGAATTTTAAAGAATTGCCTTAAAAGAGCAAAAGAGTAATCATACCATTCCATATGAACATATCAGCATCACTATTTATGCACGTTGGCCTGTCTGATAATGGTATCAACATCTTACCATATTAAATCTCAAGAGTTTGTGGCATGTAGTACCTAAGCTTAAAAGTACAGATATTTATCAACTAATGTTCAGGACATAACTTCAAAACTAATTTTTAGCTGTTACTTATACTGATCTACACAATCTACCAATTTTTTTTTATATCTATTTGGTTAGTGGAAGTTAAATTTTGTTTTGCAGTTGCAATTAATGAATAGTACTTACTTTTAATTCTTGACTATGATATTCATGAATTATTTGCCATGCATAATTAGTTATACTACATATGTTATGTGCACCGCTCACATATATGTTGTTTTACAGCGTGTTAAGTTTTACACATTAAAATTCCAATACGAACTATACAGTCTCACAATCTTATGATCTGAAAATATTGAATCGATTCAGATCCCACAAAAAGTCCCATAATTTTGTATGGAATCCCTATAAAATTATAGGATCATAAGTCAGACTGGATATGTTTATATAATTTACTATGTGATTATTGATAAATGACCATTCTTAACTTCTTTTCGTGTCATGTTTTACATCTAATATTATAATGTTCTATTATGGTTAGAATTGTGTAAATCAAATGCTTTATACTGTGAGACGATTTTTTATGTGAGGGTCAAAGATAGTCAAAAACAATTATGAAGAGCATTTGGAAGTTTAAGTGCACCAAATACTTGTCTTAATTTTTCAAAAACAAAAAATAAAAATAAAAAAAATCACGAGCTTTAGACTTGTTCATGGCATGCTTTTAAGAATTCTTAAGACATACAAATATTATGAAGTACTACATTTCTTATTTTCTAGAACATTACAATTCTAGATCCGATTCTTAAGTCCCCTCATTTATCCAACGCAAATCTTAGTTTCAACAACCATGACGTTAAGTTTTAAATTGGACTAGTATATATGTATCATACAAAGGGTCGCACTTGCACATGAAAGTTTTGAAATGTAAGACATTCTGTTCACCATTTTTTTAAGGGCTTCTAATGAAGCATAATTAGTATTATGGTAAGAATGATAGAAATCCTATGGTAGGACAATAAGTTGGATGAATTTGAAAGTAGGTATAATCACAGTTTGGATGTAATTTCCATTTTATACAACCATATAATAAAGCTTGAATTACTCATCGAAGAAAATAATAAAGCTTGAATACATAAGATTGCAAGTACTTTTCTTTTCGACCATGTAAAGTCCAATGTCGCTTAAAGATGTGATGCCTTGCATGATTAGGTGCTTTTTGTTTTTATTATTTAACTAAGAATAATTTTAAGATGTTATATTCTTTAGGCATTCATATTAGATGTAGAAGCAGCATAAAATGCTATCAATTTGGAGAATCCTTTAAAAAATAAGTTGGTTTTTTCAAAAATTATAATAATTACCACAAGTGAGACAAATGTATTTGTGGAAAAGCATCGATGAACATATTTTATCTGCGAAAATTCAGATTGATTGAATTATTTGATAGAAAGTACAATAAACTAATATTATTGATTATGGCCTCAATTCTACATCGAGCTTTATGTACCTTAGCCATGCTTAATTGCGTACAACACAGAATTTGTTTTCCTATTAATTGTAATTGTGAACCTGGTATTAGTAATATTTACAGGTTAGATTTTTTTTTTTTACAAGTTAGATTTACATGATATGATTATGAATAGGATTCTCACTATTAATTGCAGTTACATGACTATAAAAATAGGATTCTCACTGATAATTGCATTTTTTTTCTTTTATTTTTTTATTGAATTTGCAAGGACAAGACTAGAGAAGAAATTAAAAAGAGTAATATGCATGCTATTCTATTTGAGACAGCATCCATAGGTACATACATATACATGCTAATTTATTCTGTTATTCATGTTATACTGTAACATATATACACGATTTAGGAAAACAAATCCTAAAATGTTTACTGTAATACCATGTACACAAAGAATATGTTCTTCGTTAGACAATTCAGAAGGAAAAATTGTACCTTCCCGTAGCAGGGCTTGATGGAATTGCTACCCCTCCTGCCTCATCCCTTCCATCCCCTTCCTCCGTGCTCGGACCTTCTTTCAGCAATTGCAAATTTGACCGATCATTCGGCTTGAAGAGCGAATGCAATTCAGGAAGAGGCAAGGGCTGTGGCACAGCTGACCTTGACCAATGACCCAAATTGCTTGGTGACTGCAATTCTGAGGCCGGCGAAACCGGCAAGGAACGTGACTCAGTAGGCGGCTGCAAACCAAGTTCGCCATCGCTAGCATGCCGGAGTTTACGCTGTCTGGTGAGCCTCCGATTCAACCCCGATTTTCCACATTCTTTGAAGAAATTATTGTCCTTAGCATCATGTTTTAGAGGAGAATCAGAAGGAGACGATGATGAAGAAGAAGAAGACCGAAATATATTCTTCAGATTATGCATTTCGATTGTTGTGCAAGCAATTTACATGTTCTTATTGAAACCGTCATATTTGACAAGTAACAGAGAACCTATCATGTAAAGGCACTTTCTTTTCTACTTTTTGCAATTAATCTATTCGTTAACTGTTAGAATTGAAATGCAGAACAGACACTAATGGAACCGTGTACTATGGTTAAACCCTAACCCCGATCCTAACCATTGATCATCAGCCATTGACTCAATCAAAGAGATGGAGGCACACTCCACCACACATTTTCCAATATTTGAATTCAGAACTGAGAGGTTAGAGTCTGAAACACGACACCTTCAGCTCAGCTAAGTCAATACTCGATATATGACCGACACACAGTATCACACACACATATATACGTGTAAGTGTGTGATTTGATCAAGGTCAATGTTGACATTTGACAGTCTGCGAACTGAGACGTACTGAGGAAATTGGAGTTGAATTGTCAAACCATTGAATAGGGTTAGGTGATGACGATGTTGGCAATGATCCAAACCAGTGGTGTTTATCGTCACTAATTTTACATTTACTCCAACATAAACCCTAACGTCAACGCCTGCAAAATTTCGTCCACAACTCGCGAGCTGGTTTCTACTAAACCGCCTTGCCGGTTAGAACTGGATATACATATACATATACATATACATACGATATAAACACAACACGCATACACACATAAATACAGATCTCCAATAATGCGCTTCGGCTGATAGTCTCATTATTTCCATACAAACAATTGATCACTAAAAACTTGATCCTGGTATCCAATGCCAATTGAAATTGAGTTTAGGAGTTCGAATTTTAATTTTAAAGTCATGGGTTAAAATTGATTGGCTATTTTTTTTAAAAAAGATCTCTCATGAATTTTGGATTAGATAGTATGAATTCTCCCCGAATTCAGATTGCAAAACATTTTCTATATGAATAGAATTGGTTCGATTTTATATTTCTTCGTGTGTAAAGCTAAATTAGTAGCATGGAGTTGGGTGGAAATTGACAAAAAAAAAAAATGATAAAATAACCTACTCGGTATTAGTACCCGATGTGTCAAGTATTCCTTTAAACATTTTGGAAGTACTACTCAATTGACAAATAAGGAGTTGAAAATGCAAGCGTGTGTACAGAATTGAAGGATATTTTAATGCTAAGAAAAATATTTTCTAAGCTGAGTGACTCAGTCCACACGCACAAATTGGAATACTAATCTGATCCCAAGTCATAGAACTCAGATTTGTAAATTTATTCTAGACCCAAAAATTCAGAGTCAAATACTCAATAGTCAAAAACCTTGATTTTTATCTGGTCTGATATTACGAATTTACGATACTGAAGTAAAATTGACGTCCTTGACTTTCCCAGTTGCAACCGTATAAATTGTAATGCCACAAATAAAATAACTTCAGAATTCATATATTTAACATCTATAAAAATAGAGTTCATATTCAACTAGCAACTCCAAAAGGAAAATTTAAAAGAACATTAGCAAAGCCAACATGAAAGGTCAGAGGCACATGTTAACCAGCCTTGTGCGCTTTTGGCATTAATAAAATACAGGCATCATCAACCAAACTTCTTAGACTTGCTATAGATTCATGTTTGTTAGGATTCATCTACTTAATACATATTTTAACCAGAGCAGCAATCAACCTGTTTGGGGATTAATCACGTGCCCAGCAAACAACACCACCCCAGTCATGTCTTCTCTGATGAGGAACAGGAATGGATGATCGGCTACAAAGTCTATCTTATCAGTAGGAGGCAAACCCCTCAGCTTTATGACACCAGCAGAAGCAGCAGCAGCTTCTGTGCCTTCTTCATTAACTTCAATGAAGGATTTGTGAAAAATGCTTGAAACATATAGGTTCTGACCCATAGGAGAGTCCACCATCTCAGTAAGACCACCTTCACCAGAGAAAGGCAACACCACCCCTAGTTCCTTCAGAACTTTAGAAGCTTCAAACCCAAAAGAAATCTTAAATCTCGGGATCTGGAAGTCACCCACTTCTACTTGTTGATATGGGAGATGGCGCTCCAAGAACCCGGATTCAGAACCCACTTTTTCTACCAAAGCTGTCAGCCCATCCTTTGCATCTGGGAGATACATGTACATGGAGAAATGGCGCTTATCTTCTCCTTGTTTATAAGGAAGTCCCAAGACTTTGAAACCATCATAGGCACTAACCAATTGCTTCTTCTTGCTGGTCATGAAGGGCACTTGAACTGAGCTCCCACTAAGGAGGTGGAAGTCATGGTCTTTAGTTGTTGATGCATCAAACTTTTCATTCCAGGCTCCTTTAAAATAGAGAGCATTTGCAAAAACAAGCCTGGTTGAACCATCGACCGAACCAGAAGGAAGAATCTCTTTAACAAGACCACTAGTCTCCTTTTCAGCCCACATATTCACTTCATTGGTTACCTCAACAGCCTTCACCACCACCAAAAGCAAAATTAATATTAGCATGCTATTATCTCCAAAAAAATTTATAAAAAATAAAATGCAATGAATAAAATAGACAGTGTCAAAAAAAATCTAATATGTTAAGTATAGTACCATTATAAAGGATGCTGCTGTCCTATGAATATAGAATCAGTACATTTGACATGGCACGGTAGTAGTATATCAATAATTAATCTAATTTGTAATTTATTGTGGAGATCATTGAAATCTCCCTACTTTCACTTAAAGATGTTAAAAATCTTTTTGTAAAATACCATCAATCAATTCAATATCTGTGGGTGTTCAAACAGCCCTTACAAAATCCACTCTTTGAAGACACTTCAATTGTTGTTAAGTATGCAAGTAAAGATAAATTTGTAACCAGGAGAATCAAGAGTCTTTCTATCTAGACTTGAGCAAAAAAATAGAAACTTTTCAGGTGACAGATAACAATAACCTTTTGAATAAAAAGAAAAATGCCATCATCACAACATCCATATTGATATAGTTTCAGATATTTCAACCTCAACTGTGCATTATTGTTATATTTGTTACCGTTCCATTTTCAAGATCAGCAAAATGTTACCATAACTGTAAGATCAGTGGTTTGACCATTTTTTTCTTAAAAACTTCCAACAGAGAGGACATGACAAACTGAGGTTTTACAAGATCGTGAACAGTTATAACAGCAAATATAAGTGAGGTCTTCATAAACTGTGGTAAACCCACTGGAATGATGACTATATAGGAATGATTCATGACTCTTGCAATATTAGTTGATATATAAACATATTTGAATATTAAGGAAGTTGTTTTAACACTGCTCTTTGGGTGAAAGGAAGTGAGATAGGAGGAGAGAGTAGGGGATTGGTTGAGGAAAATCAAACTACCAAACAGAGGAAAGTCAGGAAAGTACTCAACCAATACAGTCTTATCTACAGCATTAAGAGCTTCCTATGGATGCTTATGGAAAAAAAAAAGCTTCCTATGGATAGTTTACAGTCAACTATGTTGCCCTCTGTTTTTTAGACAAGTTGGTTGAAGACAAAACTACAAGATCCGACCATCAAAAAATCAAGAAAATACCAAAGTTTCTGCACTTCAGCAGTGTGCTTTATTCATGAAAGAAAAGAAATTATTTAAATTTGGAAAAGTTCACAAAAAGTTATTTCATATCAGATCTTTCTATGCTAAATCAGTCTTTCAACCATATAACCCGATTGGATTATTTAGGCGCAATACAACTATTTAATACTTAAAAGTATCCTTGCCGTAGTGGGTGACAGGGATGGAAGTAGAATATATTCAGTGAACAGCAATAAACTGATACAAGATATCAGTTGCAACACTAAACAGTCGATCCCAGTGACAGTCTTCTTTTATGGGAAAAATAGTAGATTCAATTTTGGGTTCCTACCTGGGAGTTTTTTGCTTGTTTAAAACACCAGAAATTGGAAGTCATAATCAGGTCAGACAGAGGTTACAATGGTTGTAGTGATCTTACGCTTCAACCTCGTGGTTGAAGAGATGCTGATTTGGCTTTCTATACTTCTATAAAATAGGAAAACAAATATGGCCATTGTCAAGATATTCCTTGAAGAGATATCTCTATATCATAAATGTAGGTAATTTTACCAAATGTTGAAATATTCGTCGGCCAGTTTGATACTGGACTACATAGCGCATTGCTGGAGTAATGGCATGCTGTAACTCCCTACACTGGTAATAATCAGATAAACTCTCTTTTTCACATGTTAATATAATTTTTTTATGGATTTCACAAAATTGATTGGAGAGAATATACTTGACACTAAATTTCATCTTCCTTTTCTTCTTTCAAGGTAGATGGCATATACAGCAGTTTATAATAAATAACAGGCTGTTAAATTTCACCAAATGCTAATACTCAGTAATAGATATAAATTTCACCCAATGCATATTATGAGTTGATTAGATGGTAGGTATACAAATAGGAAGAAATGTGGTTCACAATCTAATTTTTCCCTCTTTTAAAGCAACACATGACTTGAATTTATGAGAAGCAAAAATGGAAAGGAAGAGATTCATTTTAAGGCAGAGTGAGTACGAATTTATTACAAGTTATATATATATATATATATATATATATATATATAACCCACTAAAGATGGCATTGCAGTTGGTCATTGAAAAAATGGAGTAGGTAAGGCGATGAACTGCATCGCCAAAGTCCACAATCACAGTGTAGAGGATAATGCTAGATTTCTGTCTCCCAGTGAAAGAGAACTAACCCTATTACCTATAAGAGCTGGTCAAGAATTTTTTTTGGCAAGTATCAGAGCAAGGCCAGAATATTAAAAGCACAGCAAGAATTTATTTTGGTGAGTACAAGAGGCTAAGAGCAGGGCAACACTTTGGGCCTGCTTCGTTTGTCACTCAGAAAACTCTTCTCAAGAATTCAGAAATCTGTTTTCAGAGAACTGAACCAAGCAGGCCCTTTATATTGGTGAGTATAAGAGCAGGGCAAGAATTACTAAACAGAAGAAGGATTTTATAGGGCTAGAATAAAAAGGAATTGGCATCGCATATCCTAAATTTATCGCGTTTTATACTGAACTTGCTGTCAAGTTTAACGTAATTTCGCTGAGCTTGATTTTTTTGTCAATGGCAGTTATGTCCTAACATAGGTATGCATGCAAAATCAGAGTTCAGTGAAACATAAGAGATTTATAATTATATTTGTGGTGGGTTCACTTGCTCTAACTGGATTGGAAAATCAACAGTTACATATTATCACTTGTCTTAAAATAAATTTTTAGGCTTTTTTTTTTCTTTTTTCTTTTGTTGATTGACAAAATATATTGGTTTCTAGATCCTCGAGGAAGTGTGATGATGTGCATTCCAAGTTCTGGTAGTGATATCATAAAATGTTATATTGCCAAAAAAAAGGTTCATTGAAGATTACAGAACAGAGAACAATACTAATATCATTCATACAAATATACGTATATATATACATGCGTATAGAGATACATACGTATATTACATGAATCAAATTTGAGTTGATTCAAGAGCTAGAAAAGTAACCTTGGTCTGAAAATCAACAGGATTTGAAGCGGCCTTATAAACGTCGTCGACGAGCTGTTTGAAAGAAGGTTTGAAAGAGAGAGAGTGGTCGATCCAGACTCCATTGGCGAACGACAACCTGGGGCCACCGGTGGGACTACCGTCGGCGAAGACAAGGGCTACGAGCTCAGAAGATAAGGAGTTGAGTTCGTGGGTGGTCTTGGATTTGAGGAAGGAGAGCAACTGGTCGAGGGTTGGGGGTTTGGACCCAGCGGCGATCAAGCTGAGGACCACGTGGATCGAGAGAGGAGAGAACACCAAGTTCGAATCTTTGGCCTCCTTCAACAGTATGTGCTTTGCAAGGCCTAAAGAGACGTCCGTTTGGTTGCTGATCAATTGTCGGAGATCCATTGTTACAGAGTCGATACTCGAGAGCGAGCTTTCAATTCATACCGTATTCTTATTCATTTGGATATTTATTTACGTTATTACGGAAATACCCTGGGAAGTGCTATTGCCAAGCAACTGTTGTCAGTTTTAATGCAAACAAATATGCAACGGCGTCGTGGTACGCGGTGCGCTGACTTTTGACTTGGACAGTTGTCTGGGCATTTGCGTGGCCATTAAGCAGAGTTGGGTAATGGGCTGAAAAGAAAAGCCCAACACCAAAAAGGGTCATTATTCGGACTGCGTTGGCTCTTTGATTCCACTGGTGATCCAATCTTCACTCTTGGCGGAATACACGATCATCTCCGCCACTAACTCAAAAAGCCTCCATTTGGATTTTCTTTTACGAAAATAACATTTTTAATTTTTACGAGGAAGTACAAAGAAGAAAAAAGAAGACCCGAGTATACAAAATTTGAAAATTAATTACCTATTTAGATGAACAATTTTACATTTTTTGTTTCAATGAGCAAATCAAAATATTCATCTCTGCCCAGTCGATAGATTTGGTTAAAAAAATGTTACGAAAATAACATTTCTTGTTTCAATGTGCCTTTTTGGTTGGATTGTTACCATGGTGTATATTTATTACATTTATATTCCTAATTGGGGGTGGTGATAGAAGGTTAAAGTAGTGGCCGTAGTTGGTGGGTCATGGTGAGAGGTTCTGGCCACTATTGGAGGGTGGTGGTGGTCGTGGTTGGGAGGTGATGGACCTGTGGTGGTAGGAAGTTGAGAGGTAGCGGAGTATATTCCTAGGGCTATGGTTGACGGCGAGGAGATAGAAAACAACACGAGGGAAGAGAGAGGATAGAGATGATGATACTGGTGGGTAGTGGGGAGAGAGAGAGGAACAATTGAATATTTTTCAAAATTTTCATTTAACCTCAAAGCAAGTCATTGTATTAACTCCTATTTTTTTTAAAAAAAATCATATATAATTCTTACCAAATATATATATATATATATTAGTTTTAATTATATAGTGCCCCAGTTTGGCCTCCCAAACCGAGTACGTCTGACTCCATGCATATAAGAATTCTTCAATCTCAACATAAAAGATGAAAAAAAAAAACTCGGTAACAAACAGTTGCTTACTTTCTCAATGGACAACCAGGTCCACCGCATAACTTTCAGCCATCTGTACTGTTTGTAAAAAGGCTCTCTAAAAATAACATTTGAACAAGATAGATTTCATTTCTTTTCCATCTTTTTCCACTCTTTTGGTAGAAAAGAATTTGAAAGTAGTTACAAAAAAAGAATGCAGAAACGGCTATGGTCACCAACAACTATAACACACTGATGGGTGAGCCAATTCATCCAAAATATAGTCCAAGCGCACACAGTCATAAGACACGACAGAGTAGAATATTCACAACTGCTCAAAAATGAGCAAAAGACTGAGTAAAATAATTATCTGGAATCTGGATAAAATAAGTTATTTGTTAACTTCACCCACAAGCAGAGGGTTGATGGGTCAAGAAGCTGTAAGAGCAATCTTCCTAGCACCTGATTCATATATAGTGTCCGATATTTTGGAGGGTGGCCAGTAACGAAGCACCGATCTACCAACAATGTTTTGAATAGGAAGCGGACCCCTAAAAAAAAAGGCAAGAGTAACATGTCAAAATATATAATTTCAATTAAAATATGCTAAATTATAAACCAACCACCATTAAAATTTGTTTATCTATTTACATTTCTTTCCAAAGTGACTTGCTTGTTAACATAATCACCATCTAACATGTTTGACAACAACCAAAATAGTTTTTATGTGATGACTGTTTTCTCCATCATCTTTTAACAAACTTTAGACCAATTATTATCAGCACTACCAATAATTAGGGTTCAGAATTACCAATTATGGGAGTCGTAGCTGTTATTACGGTTGTCTCCCATCACAAACACATAACCCTCAGGCACAAGCTGCAATATAATCAAAACAAAGCACAAGAATTATCAGGTCAACACAGTCAGTGTCTATATTTTAGGCTTACAAAAAATCCAGAAAGCATGGACATTTGGGATGTGACACAATATGGACATGACGATATGACACTCTCTAAAAAACACACCCACACAAGATATGAATTCGGCAAAAACACGGCAATATTATATGAATCTTCATGTATAGAAGAATTAATATATATATATATATATATATATATATATGCGCAGTAGTGTTCAATTGCTCCCTGGTGAGCAGGGAGCTGTTTACACACTTTTAATCATAGCCTTAGAATTTATTAATTAAACATGACTTCTTTGCCTGTATTTTACTAATATTTCATTGCTATTAAACCATATTAGTGTGAAATGACAAGAGTTGACATTCCTTAAAAGAAGAAAAAAAACTCATCCCATTGATGGGTGTGCATTGTGGTGGATATGTATACAGTGACTTTTTGAAATAATTTTTTATTGGCTCTGGTATGCAAATTTTTACTTAACTACCTGAATTAATATATGCTGTTGACTTTTGAACATAACTATTATTCATATGATGAACGAACACTTTTGTCACATATTGATTCATCAACTTGCTTTGAAATATCTAAAATCTAATAATTCCCATTTTGATAGTAAGACAAAGGAGGCAGATTTGGATGAACCCTACTTTAACTGTAAACCGATTCAAGTAGTTCCAACTTACAGGAGATCTATATTTGCGGACGGCACTTCAATAACGTTTTTGGACATTGCTTGATTCTTTTTGAGGCTATAGTCAATCTCATTTAATGGCAACCACTTTTTGTTACCTTTATCTAATTTGGTGAAGCAAGATGTTAATTTATAATATTTCGATATCCAACTTACATGCGGTGGATATGTATTGATGGGATGAGTTTTTTTTCCTTTAAAGAATGTCCACTAATAGCTATGATATATTAGTAAGGTTCCTAAAATACAGGTAAAGCTGTTTTGTTTAATTAATAGTCTCAGGAGCTAGGATTAAAAGTGTGTAAACTGCTCCCTGCTTACCAGGGAGAAATTTGTATATATATGAATGAATCCATGTATAAGTTAAAAATATCAACAGTTTATCATGTTATGTATATCAAATATTTTGCATTCCTGGTTTATAATATTAAGTATCACATGAAAAAAAACAAAGAGTTAAGTTACATGGAACTTCCGACTAAATTAGACATGATATGCTCTCATTTATATTTAATTCTTCTTCTCTAGGAAAATCCACATATTTGAAACCCTTGTTGTGCTTTTATTAACAACTATACTATAATGCATTAAAACATGTTGTATTTTAATGTTTAGGATGAGCAGACATACTTCTCAAATAACCCACCTTATCATATGATATATGATATTGATATGACTACTTTACAGAACTATTCATGCTTCTTAATAAGAAATATAATGAGAGATATATTAAAAGAAACCAAATGAAAAGGCAAGAGACGTTACCACTGGATCCATTTCATAAGCAAGTGGCTCTAAAACGAAATCTTCATCTTGAGCAATCCCATTCACCATCAATTTACCATCACGTACCTATCACAATGAATTACATGACACAAGTTGTCAGAAAGGAGAGACACAGGACACCAAACCACTTCACAAAGAGGTGGGTTGTTAAAAGAGAAGTTTCATTTTGATGGAAATGAGAACTTACTTCAACATAATCTCCACCCTTTGCCACAACTCTTTTTATGAAGACGTCGCCTGAACTAAAACCAACTTCCTGTATGGTGCATCCAGAAAATAAATGAAGTGGACAGAACATACGCTGTCATTCAGTTTCGTAGCCATGCAATTTGCATACTAGAAACATACCTGGAGAATTGGAGGTGCCTTAAATATCACAATATCTGAAACTTCAGGTGTTCTGAAAATATAAGAAACCTGAAACACCAAATATAACTCAAATGTTAAAGATGTAAATAGTGCCTTTTCTCTAGCCCCACAATTTAAAATCTTCTTCCACCAATTACAATTTCCAGCTGTGGAAAACAAAATATATTTGACGAATCTCATAGTCACTATTTTACAAAATAGACGAGCATAAAATTAGACTTTTTTTCTCAACTGTTACAAGATTTCACAACACTGCTAACAGTAATTGAGAATGCAAGTTTCAACATATATATCATTTTTTCTGATTGCAAAAGCAAAACCATGAAATAAGTCACTTAAACAACTCTTTTTCATAAATTCCACTAGAAGGTTCAATAACATCATCAGTGAAATAAAAAATAGCATATAAATCACAAGAGCAGCTATTTATACTTCTCAGAAGAAAAGGAGCCCTTGACAAGACTCAAATTGTGAGAATATGTTATCCCCAAGTCACACCATTGATAGGGATTATTTGCCATCTAAACTAACTTTGTAAGTTCAAGTATTAATCTTTATACATACTGAGTTAATAACTCATAAAGTCCAATTAATATGTTCCCTTTAAGATCTACTCCAACATACTAACCACTTATAATCCTAACCATATAATAAAATGCCACAATATGATAATCTAATTACAAATTCAGCAAAGGTGAGATCTACTCCAACATACTAACTCCATATAATCCTAACCATATAATAAAATGGCACATTATGATAATCTAATTACAAATTCAGCAAAGGTGAGATCTACTCCAACATACTAACTCCATATAATCCTAACCATATAATAAAATGGCACATTATGATAATCTAATTACAAATTCAGCGAAGGTAAACATGCTTATACCTTCTCTGCTAAAATGCGGTCACCCACTTCTAAAGTTGGGCACATAGAAGACGACGGGATGGATCTCGGCTCGGCCAAGGATGATCGGAAAAGAATACTCACACTCAAAGCTGTGAAAACAGCCTTCGCATCCTCCGAACAAAAATTCAGCAACTTCGAAAGCCAATTACTCCTCTGAAACGTCATATCCTTTGAGCTAAACTTATTAGCCATATCCTCCAAAACACCATTCTTTTCGCCTTCACTACACAGCGTTCCACCTTTATCCACCTCATTACTACCCGAACCCAGAAAGGGCTCGTTACAGGGCAGCCACTTCGATCCTTGCAAAAAGGGAAGGATCGAAGAGGCTTTAAACGGAGAAATCCCCAAAACCCCCATAGAAGAAACACCAGAAACACCAGCCGATGACTTCATCAACGAAATCAAACCAAGAACAAGAGGGCTTTTACAATCCTCGCCGAATATTCCACCGGCGAGAGTCGAGTACATCGAAGACGAATTCTTGGCCCAGCAATTCGGCTTCGACCTCCTGTATTCAGCCTGGTGGTGGTAGTTCCTGGTGTCGACTTCGGGCTTTTGGGTGGGGCACAAGAATCGAGATCGGATGATGCATTCGTGAATCAGTTTGCAACTTCCAACTTTGGTGGAGGCCGACGAAGCCAGGTTCTGGGCAACGTAGCCGGAGTAGGTGACGGTGAATCTGATAGCCATAGTTACGATTTGCAATAACTTGATTAGGATAGGGAACAGAGTGGTTTCGGAGATCAACGGTGTTAATAAGAAAAACCCTACAACAGAAGAAATTCCATTGGTGTTGAAAAAATCAGTGAATCGGATACGGGAGGGTTGAATCGAAGTGTTAACCTAGAATTGAGTAAACAAGAACCGTAAGCTATTCGAGGAAAACAATCGGGGGTTTATCTTGATGATAGAGATGAAGAATATTATTATGATGATGATGAGATTGGGAGACCCCAGAGGCCCTGAGCGTTCTCCCGGAGAGAGGGAGAAAGAGAGAGACGTAGTGATAGGCGAAACACCAAGAGGCACGACGAAATCGCGATGAGTTGGGTTTTAGTACAGGCGGCAGATGGTCCCACTTAATGAAAACGTCCTCTATTATTTCCCTAATTACGATAACACCTGGAACACTCGAGTTTACGAGTTAGGGTTGAATGGTTTATTTACGCCAACCTTGGACTTGTCACTCTTGAAGGCAGGTACAATGAATCTACTGTACGATGATTAGAGGTTGTTTGAAAATTGAAATCATTCCAATTTTATGTTTCCATTGTCAATTTCAAAATTTTGAAAGTTAAATTTAAAAACAGGTTTGCTAATTGATTTAATGATTTTCTTTCTAAAATTTTAAATTTTTAAAAATTATCAGATATATTTTAAAAACTAATTTTTGTAACTTTAAGAATGAAATTCCTCATTAGGGGCACATAGCTACAATATCACTTAAAATTTTTACTAAGTGTAGTGTCGTTAATAACATAAAAGCTTCTTATTAGAGTTTACATATACAAAACCAAACGAAGAGTAACTCCGCTGCGCTACAAACCTTCGTCGTCATCAACATCTGTGAGTACTCTCTCTCTCTTACAATATGTGGTCGATGAACTAATGAGATGATTATGCTAGATAAACTATTCAAAAATGTTTATACACCGTGTATGTATGGTTTATGTATAGATTGTATGACAAGTTCGAACCGTAACGAGTCAAATTGCGTGAAAGTTCAAATGAAAGATCATGCTGGTTGATAGATCACATTTTAATAATCTATAACCGAAAATGGAATCTAACAACTTTTCCAAACAGCCTCTTAATTTATCTAAGTATGGTGTAAGACCATCCCTTTGTCCCTAGCTAGCCACTCCAGTGACTACTTTTAAAATGTGTTTATCTATTTGTAGTCATATGTGACTTTCAATATGTTTTTTTATATTTGTGGTCGGTTTAATTAACCGGTACAATGTTAATTAAACTAAGCATTTTTAATAAAATATATTATGAAAAAGAAAATAACTCACCATCCGTGCTCAATCGTTAACCTATCATACGTGGACTCTATCGTATAACGAGTCTTACACGGCGAGTCAAGACTCACTACTGAATATCCATATCAAATGCTCTAAAAAAAACAAGTATGATGATTACGAGATTGTGTTGATTTATTTTCTTCTTGACATGAACCATTTCATGTTTAAGAATGATTCAAAACTTTTATGATCAATATTTTTACTTATTAGTATGAAGTGGTCTACAACACCCAGTTACTTTTTTAGAACTTAATTAAATAGTTTATATAATATTATTTTAAATTTGTAACAAACTTTAAACTCTCAACCTTTCATTTGAAAAAAAATGATCTAGACAAATATTCATTAGTATAATATTTATCTTGGCTATGATGACTTAAATTTTTATTGTAAGCCACTTCTTCTTCGTCGAGAATTCAAATTAATCTGGACCATGTGATTAGAATTATAATTTTACTTCTACAATCGAGAGTTAATAGCCACGACTGGACCTTGTTGTATACATGGTAAATTGATGACAGATTGTGCTTATCTAAAAATGGCAAGTCTTTTTCAATCAATTTGGTTGACTTTGACCAATACGTCATAATGTTGTTTGGTTGGTTGCTTTTAACTTTCCTGCTACCTTTCTCCTTTCCTTTCTGTTTCCCATTCATACACATTATTCGTGGATATATCCAAAAAGTCCAAACACAAATAGCCACATATTTCAGCCTTAGAACATCCCTCGTAGTTTCCATTTCTTTTTTCTTTTATTTATTTATTTATTAAACATCGTGGTTTGCTAGAAGGATAAAGATTCCACAAATAAAGCTCAAGTCCACCAACAACAACTCTATTTATGTTTCGAGTCTTTGGCATTTTATTGTGTCTTTATATCCCTCAAACACAGCCCAACATCCACTTTTTATCATATTCATCTATGATTGTTACCTTAATTTTTATTTTAACTATTCAAGTTACTAAATAAAATCATAAATGAATCTCACAAAAATTTAAGGACATAGTGCTTAATTTAAATATATTTAAAAAAAAATACATAGCTGAATATTCTAGTTTTTAGTGGTAAAAATTAGTATTTAAAATGATTCGGGCTTAATTTAAATTTTTAGTTGAGTATTTCAAAACACTTTTTGATTTCATAATAGAAATAATAAAACATAAATGTAAAATTCATTTGCTTTATAATATTTTTCATTAGAAAAATATATGTTTTCAGAGACTAATATATATATGTATATTACATTTAAGCATTGTGTTTGACTCTCTTTAAAAAAAAAAATCACAATCTAATGATAAAAAATACTTAAAAGATTAATTTTACAGTTCAAATTATCTATTTCTATTTACGGTTTAAAATAAGTCTCTCAATTATTATTTTTCAAAAGATTAAATCTCTGTATTTAAATTCACATACACGGTCACTTACCTTGACACTCCTAAAATAATTCAATCCAATACATTGGTGTATATATATATATATATAGTTGTGACATAGTTAGTGACGGAAGCGCATACATCAGCCACTATGTTGTTGAATGTTCCTGGCTCACTTAAGCAACCACTGACCCACTCCTACCTTTTAGAACAATGTATATTATGTGGCTAATTCATTGGTCAATGGTCTGATCAAACTTATTTTAATTGAGATGTCAAATACTCATTTGCTTCGTTCAGAAGCAAAAGCAATTGATGCGCAGTTACTCACAGTGTCACTAGCTTTTAATAAGAGTCAAATGTTATTTTGGTAAATAGAAAGCCTAGTTTATATTTTTGTTACAGTGGCCTACCATTTGGACTATACCTTGTGAGGTGTGAACTAGAGACGACAATCTTTTTTAACTTGTGTTAAAAGAGTTTCCTAAGCACCGCTAATTAAATTAAATACAATAAACGCCCTGCTTCTTTCCAGTGTTGTCTTTTCTTTATAGCTATATTTTCTTCCTCCACTAATTAATCTATATCTTCGCTCAAAAATTTTAAATATATATATTAGACATGTTTGGTCTTAGAAAGATTAAATCTGAGTGACAATTGAAAAAATCTCGTGAGTCAAAGAAAGTAGGTACCTAAAATAACGGAACGGATGACTTTTTGTTCCCAATAAATAGAGTAAATCTTAAATTTATCCAAAACCGTTTAATAACGACTGCATGTATTTTACATTGCACATATTTTTTTTTTTCAAAAGCCATCTATATAGGTAAAAAGTCCATATATATATATATATATATATATATATATATATATATATAAGTCTCATCAAATCTATTCTGTCAAATGAAATGTGACAGAATATTTTATATACTATGGAATAATATGTGAGACTGAGGAAGGCAGGAAAAAGTAAAAAATTGATTGATGGCAACCAATTTAACAGTGACTGATTGAAAGATTTGGAGAACCTAAAACTATCTTAGTTGGTTCCTGATCCTCAAGGCTGAGCGATCTTCTTTCACTGCACTCCGAGGCAACTCACGACCTTAATTGACTTTCGGAGAGGAGAGGTGGTAATTAGTGTTCGCATATAGTCGGGTATCACGACACACCTAACCACTAATTTATTATGTTTAATAAATGAGTCCGGACCTGATGCAAATATAACATATTTATCTAACACATTTAATTAAATAAGTCATTTCTATTACGAATATGACACGTTTAGTTGAATGAGTTAATCGAATTGTAAACGAGTTGACAAGTTAAACACGAATACAGACACGTTTAATTTCTGTATCAAAATAATTCTACCAAAAATTTAACGGTAGAATAGTCAAAGCATTGTAAAGAGAGACGCATATGTGCGTACACACGTATCCATATTTACCTTAATCTTGAACTTTAACGTTCTATTTAGTGCTCACTCGGGGGTATACGATCTGTATGTTGACACATTAAAATTTAGGCATAACACTATTTGAAGGTTGAATTGATGGCAATTTTTCCTAAATTAATAGGCCTCAAGAACTTCTCTGCTCCGATCCACTCAAATCTTAAGGGTGAACCTAACTTCACTTTTTTCCACTTTTCAGAGGTGGGTTAAGTTGGGCCTATATTATCCGTTGAACACCCTATATGTGGGCTTTGTTTCTATTATTACTTCTTGTTTCGCAACCTTCAATGTAAGTCCAAAAGAAGCCCAAAAAAAGGTATGATTATACCAGCCCATGTAAAGATCATGATCCTCGTTGGTTGCTGCCATGCTCCCCATGAATTTCTGGATTATTAAGGCACCGTCACTAGAGACGCACAAATAACCGGTGGAATCAAAATTATAATTGAACCGAAATTAATAGTTCTGATTACAAAATTAAAGAACTATTGGAATCAGTTTCAATTCCGATTTCGTTAGAAACTATAAAAAAACTGAATCGTATGCACCCTAACTTCAATCTATTAAAGGAAGCAAAAGACTACTAGTGTTACAAACTACTCAAATCTTACAATGCAAACATGTTTTTGTGGTACTTCTTAAAATGTTTTACAAGGACAAAATGAGATAAAAATAAAAAAATAAAAGGGGTGCCGAGCTAGAAATATAAATTTGGGGGGGCCAAATTAGTAATATGAAATTAAAATTCTAAAATAATTTTTCTTTACAATACAATATTTAATGTATATTTATTTTCATTTAAAGAAAAAAAATAAAACATAAAGAACACATGAAGTGGACACACTAAAGATTAAATTAAACAAAATTAAAATAAAGAAGGGTCTCTTAGAGGGGTGAACAGTTTAAATAGTCTCTTGTCCAATGTACAATGATGGTGGTGCTATGAATAGTGACACACCAAAGAGACAGAGTAAATGTATACATAAAGTATATACCCAGAACATAAAGAACATATGAAATGGAAAAAGAAAGGAAAAGCAAAAGGTGTTAACATCTTCATAATTTTTGAGATTTTTGGGGGCAAAAAAGAGTTGCTGCTGCTGAAACTTGAGGGGGCTTCATCGCTTTCGGCGGCAGAAAATTGATCAATTCCATGTGGTCCACATCTTCACTTTGCTCTCATTTCAAAATACTTTGTATGTGTAATTAAAATCACCATCAGCATTATATACTATAATTAAATCTTATTATTCTCTCTACTTATGGTCGCTATGGCGGCGTGATAATATTGGAGATTTTTCACGCTTTTGTTGTCGAGACTGCACGCTAGAGGATTGAGATGTATTGGTACAAAAAGAGGATTGAGTTGTATTGGTACAAAAAAAATTTTACTTAGCTAATTTTTTGTAATACACATTTGAAAATTCAAGAAGACAATATAGTTTCAAATAAAAGAGAGAGAAAATCATTTTTCATTCATCTTTTTCATGATTTATACAATTTGAAATTTGAATTCTTTTATGACTCAAATTTCTTTATTTTCAGCTATCTTTTCTTGCAAACACATAGATTCTTAATATAATTTGGACTGATATTTATGTTGTGCCGCTCTGGCCTTGAAAAAGTCGACCTGACCCATTCTTTCTTTTAAGGCTATCCGTTGGAGCTTTTACTGAACTTTGAACTTAATTCCTCCTGGGTTTCGTTCGTGTGTCAGTAAGCCCATGTAAATAGCTAGAATTTTTTTTCTACACTTTGCCCCCAATTCCTTTCAATATGAGCTTGCCCAAATTGGAGGGAATTCCTATAGACGCTAGCATCATTTTGTTGCTTGTATCGAGGACCTCGTTAATGTGAAGGTACCAACGACGATGTTAAGCATGTAAGTGACCCTTTTACATTACCTTTGTGCTTTTTGTCTTGATACTTTGTTTTTTTCAACCACAAAAGTTCTGCAATTGCTTGTGTTCTCTCTCAAATTCATTTCCTTCGAGTACCCTAGTACCGGTTCATCTTCGCAACTCAGTTTTCATCATTTTATCCACTTTTTTCTCTTTATAATGTCTTCAAATGAGTGAATGTACTCATTCTAACAATCATGAGACCGTCATGTCTAGTTCATCCCTTCAGATCATAGAAACTGCCTAACCCATCACTGTTGTTGAGAAAGCAGTCACATCCGACCAGGGTGTAGATGTTGCTTCAGTGTTCAAACAGTTAGTTGATATTGAAAATATTCGGGGGGAATGTTGGATTCCTAGTGACATTGTAATCGAGGGTTACCTCTTGGATTCTGACTATAGTACTGGTGAAAGAGTCGAAAAGGGCGAAGTTCTTTTCTCGGCTTCTCACTTGAAAACTTTTAGGTTTCTTTTTCATCCTTTTTTTAGCTTCTTTCTTTACAAACTGAGGCTTGCATCGCTTCAGTTAAACTCTAATTTCTTCCGCATCATTTCTTGTCTGCTTTCTTTGAACTGCGTTTACAAACTAAACCTTGGTATAAATGACCTTTAGTTCTGTTATTCTCTCCATTGAGTTAGATCGGAAGACAACCGTTATCATCTGTTCCCTAACAATAATAGAAAGATTTGTGTTGATGCCTCCACTTTTGACAAGTTATGAAAGGAAAAACTCGTCCTGGTAAAAGGAGCTTGGAGCATTAAAGCTGCTAACGCTTTCCTATCCCCACTGCGCTCGGTGATGTTGTGATTCCTTCTGTCACTCTGTCTGGGAAGTTTTTCTTTAGTTGCCCCAGGGAACCTTCAGAACTTTATTTTTTTTTATTATTTCTCTTGTGTAAATTTATTTTTTTTCATTTAATTTTTTTTTTTTGCAGCCAACCGGATTGAATACTTGAAGAAGAATGTTTGGGACGTTCATCATTCAGTGAAGAAGTTTCTGACGCCTCACAAGCTTCAAGCTCTTGTTTGTAACGCTTTGATTGAGTCTTCTCCTCTGTACGTTGATTCAGACTCAAACATGGAGATGTCTGAACCTAAAACCTGGGGAGGATCTTCTACTTGTGGCCAGCTCAAGGCCAAAAATTCCAAAGGAAGGTATAAGGCTAACTAAAACAAGAACAAATCTGTTGCCACCTCTTCTCCTTAGAAGAGGCCTTTTCTGGTGCTCCCTTCGTCCAAGCGCCATAAATTGTTGGCGGATGATATGAAGGGACATAGCTTTTTCTCCTCTACTCTAGTCCTAACTGATCCTGCCAACAATGTTGTTGATGAGCCTTTTGTCGGTTTAACTGATTGATGGATTCCTTACTTGAGGAAGTTAGATGGTTCTTTTATAATAGTAGGGGATTGTGCTGCCCTTAACCGTGATGTCATGGGGACTCTGGCCTAGGCGATCTGGCTTCCCCAAGATGAGCTCTGTCAACAAGTAGTTGACAAGGATGAACTCCTTGCCAATGCGTCTCTTCATATTATGGAGGTTTGTTCTATTCTTTCTTTAGTTTTGTCATTCTTACTTTCTTCTCTTCTGGTTTTGCTTGACTTGTAATGATGTAGAGCACATACATGACTATCTCCCTCTGCAAGGCTCTGGAGGTTGAGCAGCTTAGCGAAAGCAAGGCCGAAAGCCTTGAGGGGGAGGTGAAGTCTCTCACTAAGTTTCTTGCTAAGAAGCAAAAGGCGATTTTATACTTTGAGCAAAGGGCTCTAGAAGTTAAAAGGAAAGCTGCTGAACTTCAAGCTCTCCTACAAGTCTGGCGGGCTTGAGATGTATCAGTAATTTTTGAAGATTCTAGCTTTGAAGATTGCTTACTGCTTCCAGTATGGCTTTGACCAGGGTGGCAAACCTGAAGCCGAACATAATTATCAAGATCTTGACAATTTTGATGTCGATCTGGAAATTGAGTATTTCAGAGAATATGGCATTCCTGAAGCTGTGAGGAAGTTCGTTGACTTTCTCAAGAGCTCTTATTCGGTTCTAGCCTCTACTGTTCCTTCTCTTTCTCTCCCGTCTGATCAGGTCACGTCAGAAGTGCTAGTGCAAGCTAAGAAGGACATTCTGATAGTCGATTTTTTCTACCAGGACTTCAACAAGGATGATGGGGTAGCTCCCAAGAATTGACTTCTGTAGTTTTTTTTTTCCTTTCTTTCTTTTTTGTAATTCTCAGTCAGGGCTTTAAAAGATAATTATACTTTATCCCTTCTTTTTGTAATTAATACTTTGATTAATATTACAGTTTCTTCTGCACTTCAATTTCTCAAGTACCTTACGTTGATTATGTTGAAACTCCAGTATTTGACATTCCATGTTCAGAAAAACGTTTGGCAGCCTAGGCCTTGACCTCACTTAATAAAACAAAAACTCTTTCCCAATTATGTTTATTATTTGGGAGTTTCTTGTGAGTGACCAGCGTTCAGCGCATACTGCCTTAGCTTCCTTCATTTAGGAGATCGGCAAATGATGTAGGCTTCTCCAAGCGATCGGCTTATAATGCTAGCTATTTCTTCCATAAGTGATCGGACATTGAGACCTTAGCTTTGGTTGGCTCAATGCCTAGTTTTTTTTTCTTAGGTGATGGGCTTATAATGCTAGCTGCCTATTTTGTAAGCGATCAGTCGTTGAGACCTTAACTTTGGTGGGCTCAATGCCTAGTTTTTTTTCTTCTTAGGCGATCGACTTATAATGCCAGCTGCATCTTTTGTAAGCGATCAGTCGTTGAGACCTTAGCTTTGGTAGGCCTAATGCCTAGTTATTTTTTTCTTTTTGTAAGCAATTGGTCATTGAAACCTCAGCTTTAGTGGGCTCAATGCCTAATTTTTTTTTCTTTTTAGGAGGGTGGTTATTCTGTGAACAAAAATCGTAAAAGAGCGGTGTTGCGCATATTCTCTTGTGCGACCTTGCTGCAATTTTAGGCTCACCTCCTTTCTTTTATCTACAACAAAGTGTGAAAATTTTTATCGGGTGTGGAACTATGTCCACTTACCTTTTGACATTGAATAACTTGAAAGTGACTCTCATTACTCATGAGGTCAGTTATGTCATGAATCTTGAAAACACTTTGCTATCTCACAGGCAAAGTGAAAGCTAGATTGTCAAAATTTAACCTCTAATTTTTAATATACTGAGTTTAAACGTAAAATCTTTCCAAATGAACTAAGCCATAGTCTTTGCAAAGTTGTAATTAATTGCTTCAATGACTGATTATGTTGGAGGTAAAAACTCGACAAGACAGTGCCGTTGTGCATATCTTTTTGCACAACGGTCATGTCTTGCCACGACTTGTAGAGTTTGACTTTACTCTTTATTTATTACGAATTACGGAGCTTTTTTCTCAATTTGGGATAATGTCATTTCTCCTTTTTGACAACAAAGTACTTTAGAAAAGATAATTTTTATTAAGAATTTTTTCTATTATTAGAAAAAACGTGGGATATACTGCCAAAAGGAATAATCTAATTCTAATATAGTAGAATTCAAATATAGTACCTTTTCAAATGAGTTTCATTCCAAAGCATGCGAATTGACTATGCGTCACTAACTCTACAAAGTTTGTATGCACCTTTTCCCATCACTTCTGTGACTACATATGAGCCTTCCCAATTTGCTCCGAACTTTCCAAAATTAAGTTCTTTTGTATTGTCAGTGACTTTCCTTAGCACCCAGTCTCCCAGACCAAATACTCAGTGTCTTAATTTTTTATCATAACTATTTTTTACTATCTTTTGATATGACACCACCCTAATCTGAGTTACATCATTTTTTCCTTCTAGGAGGTCGAGGTTCTTTTCCAACAGTTGATTGTTTTGTCCCCTCTCTAGTACTTCTGATCTAATTATTGGGATAAACAGCTCGAATGGTATTACTGCTTCGGATCCATAGGCCAAACAGAATAACTTCAATTGGACGTAAGGGCGTCGTTCGGTAAGCCCAAAGCACTTTGGGCAGTTCGTCCAGCCATTTGCCTTTTTGGGCCTTCAACTTCTTTCAAATGTATTCAAAGATGGTCTTATTGGTTATCTCTGCTTGGTCGTTCCCTTGTAGGTACGATCTCGAAAAGAATTTATGATTGATCCCATATTCTTTGAAGAATTATGTATCAGTCGATTGTCAAAGTTTTTAGAATTATCCATGATGATGGATTCTGGTAAGTCGAACAGGCAGATAATGTTCCTCCAGTTGAATCTTTTCACTTGTACGTGAATGATCGTTGCATTGGCTTCTGCCTCAACCCATTTTGTGAAATAGTCTGTGGCTAGTAGGACGTACTTTTTGCTGTTAGCAGTCTTTAGTAGTGGTCCAACTTAGTCCCTTCCCCACTTCACGAATGGCCATGGACTGGCTATGGTGGTTAGATATTCGGGGGGCTGATGGGGTATTCTTGAATGTCACTGGCATTTGTCGCATCTTCTAGTATGCTTTTTGGCATCTCAAGCCATGTAAGGCCAGAAATACCCTTGGGTATTGCCTTATGAGCCAGTGATCGCCCTCTTAAATGATTTTCACATATGCCCTCGTGAATCTAGAGAGTATTTCTTTTGCTTTTGAAAGTGCAACACATCTTAAGTACGACCCTCAGAACGACCTTCTGTAAAGATGTCCTTTGATCATCGAATATCTTGAGGAATTCAATCTAACCTTCCTTGCTTCTTCTTTTGTTGTTGGTAATATTCCACTGATGAGATAAGCTTTTATAGGATCTATCCAAATGGATTGGTTCTGCAAACCAACACTTCTTTTTGGACGTGAATGCTAGGCTTTTGCAAAGTGTTGATCGATACTATATTTATTAGGTCTGGTCGTGCTGCTGAAGCCGAACACGCTAGCTTGTTAGCTTCCAGATTTTGGTCCCTTGGAATTTGAGAAACCTTGACTTGGTCGAACTTTCTGAGTTCTCTTTCTGCCAAGTCTTTGTAGGCTTTCATGTGGTCATCTTTTGGAGAGTAATCTTCACTAACATGTTTCATGATTAGTTGAGAATCACTAAAAACTTGCATATTTTTTACCTAGAGTGTCTTTGCTAGCCTTAGTCTTGCTAACATGGCTTCGTACTCTACTTTATTGTTTAACGAAGGAAATTCTAGATGAATTGCTTGCTGTAAAGCAAACCCATCAAGAGTCTAAATTTTTACACCGACACCTGATCCCATCTTATGTAGATGACTTATCGACATGGGGCTTCCAATCAAGTTGAGTTCAAACTTCTGGCTCCTCATCACTCTCTGGCTCACACTTAAGCAGAAAATCTGCCATTGCCTGTCCTTTGATTGCGGTCTGAGGTTCATAAGTTATGTCGTAGGCTCTCAATTCAATTGTCCATTCGGTGATTCTTCCTAACTGATCAGATTTATGGAGAGTCGCTCTGATCAAAAATTTGGTCGGGACAATAATTAGGTGAGCCTCAAAGTAATGCCTCAGCTTCTTATTTGCTTGGACTAGGGTCAGAACGATATTCTCAACTTTCAAGTACCTCTGTTTTGCCTCAGTCACAGTCTTAATTGAGTAGAACACTGGGTATTGCTTTTTTTTTTGAGCTCTCTGATCAGAACTACACTTGTGGTTGTTCAAAATACTGCAAGGTATAAGTACAAAGGTTCCCCTGCTTTTGGCGCTAAAAGATTTGGTAATTGAATAAAATACTGTTTGAGCTTTGACAGGGCATCACTCTGTTCGGCTACCCATACTCCTTTACCCTTTGTTCTAAACCAAACTTGCTTCTATTCTGTTCGGTTCACTATGTGCTCTAGGAATTGCCCTGAAGAAACACCAAAGGAGCACTTTGAAGGGTTCAATTTCATGTTGTGGTTTCACAAGGTGTCAAAAATCTCCTGCAGATGCTTCACATTATATTCTTTTTTTGAACTTTTTACCACCATGTCATTTATATAAGCTTCAACTGTTAGGCCTATTAGGTTTTTGAAAACTTTGTTGATCAGGCGCTAGTAGATTACACATGCATTTTTCAGTCCGAATAGTATCACCTTGTAGCAATATATTTCATTTTTAGTGATAAAATAAGGTTTTCTTTTGATCGTCTGGGTTCGTCGGTATTTGATGTATCTAGAGTATGCATCGAGAAACGTCAACCGCTCTTACCCGGTTGTGGCATCGACCATTTGATCAATCTTTGGAAGAGGAAAACTATCTTCAAGGTAAGCTTTGTTTAAGTTGGTAAAATTTATACAGATTCGTCACTCGCCATTTTTTTCTACACCACCACCACATTGGAGAGCCAATCCGGGAACTATACTTCCCTGATAAAGCCAGCTTGGAGGAGCCGATCTACATCTGCTGTTATGATTTGATTTGTTTCTGGAGCGAAGCATCTCTACCCTTGCTTCACAAGTTGCTGGTTTGGGTTGACATTGAGTGCATGACATGATACCAATGGATCGATCCTTGACATGTTCGTATGATCCCATGCGAAGACGTCTACATTTTCTTTTAGCAAATGTATCAACTGCATTCTTTTTTCTTTGCTCAAAGAGGTCCCTATATTTATAGGATCTTTTCTAGGAACGATCTCAATTATTTCAAGCGACTCTTCAGTCAGCTTGTCTTTTTCTTGCTCGCTTAGAACGCCCATTGGCAGAGATTTCTATAATTGCTATTTGGTTTGATTGCCCTCCACCATTTTCCCTTTTAGCGTAAGAGCGTGACCTTTCTTAGCAGCTACTTGGTCTCCTAGGATGTTGATCGTGTCTCTTCCGTTTGGTGCTATACACCTCATTAACTGATGAAGTGTTGATGGAATCCCTTGCATTTTATCAAGGTTCTGGCTGCTGCCGTGACCGGGAGTTCTATTACTCTAGTTGGGATGACCTATCTTCCGTTGAATCCTACCAATGGCTCATTAGTAGGCTTAATACATTCCATTTCTAGGCCCATCTGCTGGAAAGTCCAAAGTTAGAATGTTCGCACTACTCCCCGCATCAACCAAGACCCTTTTTACTTCACAATTGGATACGATGAGGTTAATCACTAGCAGATCTTCGTGGGGCATCTCGATTTTGCTTATATCCTAATCTGTAAAGATGATCAAAACCTTAACTGAGCAGTTATGTACTGAGTGGACCTCTTAAACCCTTAGGTGTGATCGGCTTTTAGATTCGCTTACTTGGTCCGAGGTCGGTCGACTATGAACAACGTTAATAACCTGAACTGGAGTAGGATTCTGTTATTTGTTCATCTTCAGCTGAGGCTGATTAGACGGTTTGGCTCGTTCTTCTCAAAGGACATATTCTGATAAGCCTCATTTGGTGATTAGAGCCTCCACCGGTTGCCTTAAACTTTTGCATTTATTAGTGGAGAGAACAATGCTTGCTCTTATCCCTTTGTTCTAGGGGTTACCTGATAGCCGGAGGTGAGCGAAAGATCCCATTACTTTTGTTCTCATAATAAAGTCTGGCCAGGGACACTTTTAGCAGGTTGATCTTCTCTTCGACCTTTTGTTTTTTCACTAGTTCTTGAGTAGATGAAGGAGCAGCTCGGGGAGGCTTTACCTTAGCGATCTAGGTCTTTGTTTGTTGTCCCACAGTAATCAAATTTGATCGCTATTTTTTGGCTGCTTCATCATCCTCTATCCTTAAGTACTTTTGAGCTCGGAAGTTTAGATCACCATATCTTTTAGAAAGCTTTTACCAAAGATCTGTGAAAGCCTTCTTTATATAGCACTACTATTTTAAAGGCTTCTACTGCCGCAGTTTGATCGCATTTGTCTATCATTGACATCTCTAAATTGAAGCGGACTAAGAAAGATTTCAAAGTTTCTCCCTTAACCTGTTTCATGGTGAATAACAAGGAGATTGTTCTTATTCGTTCTTGATTTCCAATGTACTGGGCGACGAACAGCTCACACAGCCTTGCGAAGCTCGAGATCGAGCAAGGCAATTGCTACCATAGCAATGTCGGCCCGAACAGGCTGGATGGAAAGATTTTGCACATGAGTTCATCATTCTCCGCATCATGGTCATCTTCTGCTGATATTGATAGATGTGCTCCACCAGATCTGTCCTTTCATTGAAGGTAACGAACGTAGGCAGGGTAAGCCTTCTCAGCCTTTCGGTCTTGACTATGTTTTATATGAAAGGAGATTTGACCAGCCTACTAGCTGCGAACACTCAGTTGGCTGGATATCAGTATCTATTACCTTTTAGTTCATCAATCTCCTATTGCATCTGGGTTCTCCACTCCGGGTAAAATTATGCGGGATTGACTTGATCTTCGTTGACCCTGCTAATGTGTGGATCTCTGGCCACGGGTTGTTTATGATGAGACACACTTCATGAGTGGTTACTTGAGTTGGCCCTTTCGTTCCACTGTCGTCCAGGGTCTCTCTCGCTTTTAGCGCGTTTAACCCTTGCTTGGAGGTCAGCGATCTACTGGCGCAGAACCTCATTCTATTGGGCTAACTGTCGAACATTTGGCTGCGCCAGAGGCTCCTGGAGGTTTGGTTGTATCGACAGTGCCTCCTTTTGATTCCTAAGGGGTCAACCCAAATCTGCTACGTTGTAAGTATTCCTTATTGTATCCACCATGATTATGAATTTTCAAGTTTTGAATAGAAAATGATAGAACGTTTCCCACAAACAGTGCCAAAGTGTTGGTACAAAAAATTGCTGAGCTAATTTCCTGCCAATTAATTTATTGTACAAACTCAAAAATTCAAGAACACTATTTTTTCAGAGAAAAGAGAGAGAATTCCTTTTTCATTCATTTTTTTCATTATTTATACAAGTTAAAATTTGAATCATTTTAGGACTCAAATTTCTTTATTTACAGCTATCTTTTCTTGCAACCACATAGATTCATAATATAATTTGGACTGATGTCTATACTGGGCCTCTTTAGCCTTGAAAAGAGCGACGTGACCCATTATTTCTAATATCTCAAAGTAGATAAATTTCTCATAAGTTCATGTAAAATCTGAAAGTAGGGGTGCACAAAAATTCGTTCAAATCAGACCGGACCAGATAGTTTGATCTATTTTTTTATAATCCGATTCGGTCACAGTTCTAAAATATTGAAACTGTGAATTAACGGTTGGATTTCAGTTTCACGTCCATGAGGATTGGACTGAATTGAACGATTTATATATAATTTGTAATATTATAAATTAACATAAATAAATAAGTTGTAAATGTAACTATATAATAATATACTAATAATCTACAAATTTACCACGGTAAAAAGCATTTGTAGCCCTTTGAAAATTCATGATGTTTGCTGGCCAAAACGGAGAGACCCACGATGAAATGCGTCAGCTAATAGAAAAAATGAGCATACATAGGCTTTTGGCGCTGGTGCACGAGATTTCTGTTATTAGAATGATTGGAAAAGTAAAATGTATGTAATCTTACTTTTTCTGTAATCTGCATGATTTTTAAATTTTTTTATTTTATCAACCGTAATCTTCATGTCAAGGTAATCTAACGGCCACGTCTTTTCTAATTTGGCATGACTTCCTCTCGACGTCAGACAACCGAGATTTCCGGAAACGTATAGTTGACCCACTTAAAAGATGAACCTGAAAGACCCCACCACCACATCACCATCCACAACCCCTATATTTCTCTCCCATCATTAAAGCACTCTAACCCACACCATAACTCCACCTACTCCTCGGCCCACGGAATCACAACCCTCTTCAGGCCGAACATAACTCTTGTGAGTTGTGACGTCGTCACACACTCCCAGACACTCAACCCAAGCCAACACATCCATCAAAATCATACCAGTCCATTTCACGTCCGATTTGAGCTTATATCCGCCAATTATAGTGCAGAAACAGAGAATCCGCATCAATATCCTCTTGTCTTGAGATTCTCATTAGGAAATACAATCAACGGTGAGGATTACAACTGCGCAAACTTTCATAAAACTAGCTCACAGGTCCCATCCATTCCCAATCCCATCCAATATGAAAGCTTACTGTTTACTATACGTGTTTATATATACTACATACTACATACAAGTAAATATATGAGCAACAAAATAATACTAGCACTTATTAAATTTTAACTTTATGTTCACAAATCTCAAATTCTTAATAATCAATAAAATGATCACTTGCAAAAAAGTAGCAAACCAACGGCTATTATTTCAGTGGTAACGTGACCATGTAACCAAAAAAAAAAAAAAAAAAGAAATTAAAATAAAATCCTCTTCAATGCTTTGGTGCACCTTTAGCTTTATATTCACAAATCTCAAATTCTCGATGATCAATTAATGAGACTTCACTTGAGAGGTATTTTAGTTCGTTAAAATGTTTCTTTGAATTGTTGATTTTTTTTTTTCGACAGTATTACTTTGTGTGTGTGTGTGTATATATATATATATAATATATATAAGCACGACATGTTAGCTATAGTGATGGCCAGTCCCACATGCTTTTTTTCAAACTTCAGTTTTCAGTCAATTTTAGTCCCACGCTCTTAATACACGACTGACCCCAATGACAGACTAAAAAAAGCAGAAACCACGAAAAGGCGAATACAAATAATTCTCAATTATTTCCTCTGGCGTGTTAGTACTACTGTTACCACACTCATTCAATACTAGTAATATCTTACTGCTTACTACTACTAAAAGAGCGAACATAGAGAGAGTGAGAGTACTTCGAGAGAGAGAGAGAGAAAAAAAGAAAGAGTAATGGAGGAGAGACCAGAGACGGAGCTGATATCGATACCGGCGACGCCGCGAACTTCGACGCCGGAGATACAGACGCCGTCGGGACAGAGGTCACCGAGGAAGGAGGCGAAGTCGTCAACGGCGTGGACACCTACTTCGTTCATATCGCCACGGTTTCTGAGCCCAATAGGGACGCCGATGAAGAGGGTGTTGATAAACATGAAGGGGTATCTGGAGGAGGTTGGTCACCTGACAAAGCTCAACCCTCAGGACGCTTGGCTACCCATTACCGAGTCTCGCAACGGCAATGCCCATTACGCTGCTTTCCACAACCTCAATGCTGGTGTTGGCTTTCAGGCTTTGGTCTTGCCCGTCGCCTTCTCTTTCCTCGGCTGGTATAACTAGCTAATTTTAATTTCTCATTGCAGTTTCTTTTGCTTCATTATCTTTTCTATATTGACCACTTAAAATATACTAAATCTTTAGGTTGTTCTTCATTTGATTTTAAGGCTATATTTTCGAATGAAGTATGAAATCGAAGTGAGAACTCTTCTTCTCCGACTTTTGATTGCTAAGCTCACACTTCTTAATTGCTTTAATTGGTTTTTTTGTGTTCTGCTCTAGATTTGCTCAATCAATTGTTAGTGACTAATACATGTTTGCTAATATGTAAATCCAGTAATATCTCCCATTCACAGGCCTAAATTTAATACTGGGTAATGGCCCTTTAGTTAGTATTAAGAATACTCACCAATTTCCTACTTCCCAGTTCGCGTCTTCAATATTTTCCTTGATTTTGTTGATTGGTTTGGTTAATTTTCAATCTTTAACCAGTTTTTTTCTGCTGTATGTTACAATTTTTTGAGACTTTTGGATCCTTCTGTGTGTGTGTGTGTGTGAGTGATTAAAGGTTATGGCTTGTGGGTCTACCTGGGTATCCTCTTTTGTTCTTCTTTTAGATTTCGTCATGGATTTGATTTGAGTGGAAGGAAGAAATATCCTTTAGGCAAGTCATTTCGTTCCTTCCATCTTTTGCTTTATCTACTGAGTCCTGACTTCAATTATTTCTATAATAAAGCCACCTGGAATGGGGCCTCTATCTGTTTTTTTTTAAGGTATTTAAACTACTTGGCCCATGCTTTATACTTGAGAGGTACTTGGGTTGCTTTTTTCATTTCACTATTACCATTTCTCATGAGTACATCAGAAGCACTCTGTGAAAGAAATTCTGCTGCCATTAATCTTATTCCTTTTGTTTTACCTTGTACAATTTGTTTTGGGTAATTTTCTTAATGTTACACCAAACATCTAATTTCAAATTCACTATTGCTCCTGTACTACTACTATTCGTGGATCTTTCTTCTTCATTTTGTGGATCTTTGCCACGTTGATGATATGATAAGTGCTCAACCTTAGGAGATTAAGAGTTCAATTAAATCCTACTTATGCATTGTGAAACTCATATATGTATTTACAAAGGGCTGCCTTTAATAATTGAAATTTGAAAGAAGCATCTGCTTGTTACTTCATCAACAAATTGACCACTCTATAATTCATATTTTCTCCTTGCATCTCGTAGGTAGGTGAAGGAATGGATAGCCCAAATAGATTCTTCATTTGATTCATTTAAGTTAAGACTAAAAAGGTTCCTTTTGAGCCCATTCCTAATTTGTCACGAACTCATTGATAATCATAGGTTAAACAGGGCTAATAGAAGTTGCTAAATTAGACTGAAAGTGCTAGCTGGGAATATATATCTTTCATCTGCATGGGACAGGACCTTTTTGCTGAAATTTGCTGCATTAACTACTTATCAAAAAACAAAATTTGCGGCACTAACATAGTTGAGCTATTTAAGACTCGTCCATTTTAAGATGAAGCCTTGAAGTATATTGGCTTATCAAAGTCCCCACTAGTTAAATATTTGGTTGTTTCTTCACATTCTAAAATAGGCTTTTTTAATTGTAATTTGTTACATTCTTGTTTGGGAGATATATTCATGCTACTTTTGACATGAGTGTATCTTCGTGCAGTTTGAGTAGTTACGAGGCCTCTTCGTGCAGTTTGAGTAGTTATGAGGCCTCTTTGTGCATTGAGATGTCAAACTAGAAAGAAACCTCCTTTCAAACCCGGGAAAATTCTAATTGGGAAGGTTAATAGTATGAAAGTTCTAATTATTCCTTTTGGTTTGTTGATCCACTAGGTATTCTTTGTTATTTTCCAAAACTTTATCATAGATTTGATTCGAACAGAAAAATAAATATCTGTAAGACTAGTCAATTAATCCCTTTCAGGCTTTCAGCTTTTTCTTTTTTCCATGACTTTAATTATTTAAATGACTGTTATCTGTTTGGGGACCACTTGTACTTCTGTTTTTCTATTATTGTACAGAGGGACTGTGCTTTATGCTCTATACTTGATCATTACATGGGTTTCTTCCTTCAGTTCATTGTATCCATTTTTCATGATTTCAGATAGTAAATTTGAAACACTTTTGCAAAACAAATTTATGCCAGTTTTGATTGTTTGGCTTTTCTTTTTCTGGCGACTATTTTGACAAAAGATAAAGAAAAAGAAAAGAAAAGCTATGGGCCCCATCTGTAAATGGGTAAACATTCTTTTGTCATTGGGCCCCATCTGTAGCCATGTTTTTTTCCCCCTCGGTAGCCATGTTGAGTTATGGTTAGGCTCATCAGATACTTCATTTTGTTCATCTGAGAGTAAAGTATCTACATGCTAGACTCTATTTCAACCCTATGTCCTATATGTGGTAGCTCTTCTACAAAGTACAACCCTTGATGTGGTGGTTAATTTTTTCTAGATTAAAATATTGGCTTGACAATTGGTTTCTTTTCGCCATATAGGGTAGGACCATGACATTCATCTTGCTATATGTTGATTTATAACAGTGTTCCTTTTGCCAAATATTTTACCAGCCACTTGCAGACCATCACAAATACAGTGGAATATTTGCTCATCCAGACTATTTGCTAGCTCTAAATGTTCATTTTCTACCTCTAGTTGCTAGCAGCAATGCTATTTTGTAGCAGAAAATGATATTGGAACTTCTTTTTCTTTCTTCTTTCATGTATACGACTTTTAAGGAGTAATGCTATTATTATTTTTTATTATTTTAGTCCATTCAAAATGTTACAAGATAATTGTAATTCTGGTAGCTTCTTCTGAAATAATATGGTCTTCTTACTAGTTGTTGTAGTCCTTCAATTTGCTTGTAAAGTTAAACAAGGTTAAGCCTTCTTTTCTGTTTTTTTAGTACTCCAAAGTAGTCTCCATTTTTGGGAACGGTATTATACTGATATAAAATGAATCAGAGAAAATTGAAAATGAAAACTGAGGTCGCTAATTTGAAGGGCCTTTTTTGTTTTAATTTTTTTAAGCTACAAAATATAAGTTACCTTATGGTGCGCTATGAGGGCAACAAAAATTAAAGAAGTTATCTTAACTAATTGAGTTTTCCTTCTTTTATTTTCTTCTAATGTACTTCAGGAACTGGTATACTTTATCTATTGTAGCTTACTTTTGCCAATTAATTTTTCTTCGTCTTTTTATGTTCTTCTAATGAACTGCAGGAGTTGGGGAATACTTTCCTTAACCATAGCTTACTTCTGGCAACTATACACTTTGTGGATTCTAGTTCAGCTACATGAAGCAGTTCCTGGGAAGAGGTACAACAGATATGTGGAACTGGCACAAGCAGCATTTGGTGAGATTGCAGTCTAGGTCTCACCTTTTAGTTGAAAAATAGTTCAACTTCAAAACCTGGCAAGATAAATTATTAAAATATCCACTTGCTAATTGATATAAATTCATGAAAATGTATGGGCAGGAACATATTTTTCAACCGATCTACATTTCACATTTATACTTGAATTGGCCTAGATTATAGTCATCATTTCCTTCACAACTTGAGAAGTTACATTATGAGTAGGCATATGACAAGTCCTTTACTTGGGTGATCAGAAGTTACATTATGAGTAGACATATAAATGGGTGCTAAAACAACTTGAGTCAGTTGTCCATAAAGAAGTATGTTGGCATATGAAAAATATTGGTCACGCCATGCAATGGTATTTGTTCGTTATATGTGTAATGGGTAACAGTTAAGCACTCATACTGTTGAATTGGTGTTCATACAACTCATAACTAAACTCAATTAAGCCTTTTCGCAACTATTTGGGATTGGCTACATGAATCTTGTTTTACTATTTCACTCTACTTTATGGTCATAATCTCAGTCAACTCACAGTAAATCACAATTATACATGTTTATTTTCATTTTTTACTCTTTAAGAAACTAAAACAAAAAATGACTTGTTATCTCATTGATGTTTGATCCTGAAAATATAATCTCTATATATTCTTCCATATAGCTGATCCAATGACATAAAGAACACAAGAATGGTAGACTCCTTAAGAAAGATCTTAAAGATTTCTATTGTTTACTATACTACCTATTATTTTTGATGGTGGATTGATGTTAGTTTTACTCTGGCAGGAGAAAGATTAGGAGTGTGGCTTGCTCTTTTCCCTACTGTTTACTTGTCAGCAGGGACTGCAACCGCTTTGATTCTTATAGGAGGGGAAACCATGAAACTATTTTTCCAGATAGTTTGTGGACCCCTCTGTTCATCAAATCCTCTCACAACAGTAGAGTGGTATTTGGTGTTCACGTCCCTATGCATTGTACTATCCCAGCTCCCGAACCTTAACTCAATTGCAGGACTCTCTCTAATAGGGGCAGTGACAGCGATCACATACTCCACCATGGTTTGGGTCCTATCAGTGAGCCAACAGAGGCCACCCTCAATCTCTTACCAACCCATTTCACTGCCTTCCTTTTTTGCCTCTGTCTTCTCGGCCTTGAATGCACTTGGAATTGTAGCTTTTGCATTCAGAGGCCACAATCTTGTCCTTGAGATTCAGGTATGGTAGAGTGTCTGGACAGGCGGAATATACTGTTTCACTCTCTCTCTCTCTCTGGAGCAACTCCCAGAATCATTTATAATTGAATACATGTATTTTTGTCACTTAGAAGAGTTTCGTGTGGCATTTTTTCAGGCAACAATGCCATCAACTTTCAAGCACCCAGCGCATGTACCCATGTGGAGAGGAGCAAAAGTTGCCTATTTATTAATTGCCATGTGCTTGTTTCCTGTTGCTATAGGAGGTTTTTGGGCTTATGGAAATCTTGTAAGTGTACTTCTTGTGGTGTTCTTTATTCTCTTCAATATATTTGCTCATGCCAGGCTTTAAGGTATAAAAAAGTAAGAAATTACAGGCATTTAACAGGATTGTGAATCTTCTTAGGAGATACTAGGGAGGCAGTGGTCTCATGGATATCGGTTTTCCTTTTGTACCATGCAGATGTAATTGATATTTGATTCTGTAAACCTAATTGTTGATAATAACATGAATTGCTTTTTTTAGTATGTTGTTGCATCATATTTTTGGGTATGTTGGTATGATGCTGCGTGATTGACGCTGCTTGATTGGATGAAATTTCATACTTTGTTTCTTTGCTGCAGATGCCTTCAGGAGGAATTCTCAATGCTTTGTTTGCATTTCACAATCATGACATTCCAAGAGGACTTCTTGCCGTGACATTCCTTCTAGTTGTGTTCAACTGTTTGAGTAGTTTCCAAATATATTCAATGCCTGTTTTCGACAGTTTTGAAGCTGGCTACACCAGCCGTACAAACCGGCCTTGCTCAATCTGGGTTCGGTCTGGTTTCCGAGTCTTCTATGGATTCATCTCCTTCTTCATTGGGGTGGCACTTCCCTTCCTTTCCAGTCTTGCTGGCTTGTTAGGAGGACTTACTCTTCCAGTCACATTTGCTTACCCCTGCTTCATGTGGATTCTCATAAAGAAACCAACAAAATACAGCTTCAATTGGTATTTTAATTGGATCCTGGGGTGGTTGGGCATTGCTTTTAGCTTGGTCATTTCAATTGGAGGTATTTGGAGTATGGTGAACAGTGGACTAAAGCTCAAGTTTTTTAAGCCCAACTGAGAATAGTTGAGGAGTATATATATCCATGATGGCTTTTTATTGCATTAATTCTGTAGAAAAAACATGTTGCTATATTGCGGTTTTGGTGTTGAAAACTCAATACTTAATGTATGCATCTTCACATGTATAATGCATGGTTTGATGAAGAGTTCAATCTCTAGTGCTCTTGAAATTCTCTCCTTTCCTTTATTGGGGAATTGTTTCTCTCTTCTGTGTTGGTCTTGCTACTCTACTACTCTTCAAAGCAAGGGATAGACGACAGATCTGATTCAGTTTTTACTATTAAATTGAGGAATTGTACCGGAGTGACCCAGTTCCACATCTGTCATGTTCTCAATATATCCCTGATTGAGCTGCCTTTAAATTTCCTTCTGATATACGCGTTGAAATATAGAGAAGCATTGTTTCAAACTGACCTTAGGTTATTCTATACTAAAGACAAGAATGACGACTATCACGGCTAGAATTATTGTTCATAGGAACAGTCTCACTGTTAGGGCTGCAATTTGGATGGGTTAGAGTGACAATTCGGGTTCAATTTTACATATAAAATGTTCAACCCTAATCCAATCATAACCCGACTTTCAATCTTAACTAGTCAACCCTAGTCTAACCCATCCTTAAATTTTTAAATTTGGGTTAAAAAGTCAGGTTAATTCGAGTTAATTCAAGAACTTAATGCATATTTTTAAAAAATTTCAATTCGAGATAATTCAAGAACTTAATGCATATTTCTAAATTAAGATTTAAATAAAAGAAGTTGAAAAGAAAAAAAGTTATTGTAATTTGAATATTATATATAATATATTTAAAATAAAAATATGCATAAAAATAATATTATAATTTAGATTCGAGTTGGGCGCTGTTGGCACCTCAATCCTAATTAAGTTCGAATTGAAAATTTTCAATCTAAGTTCAACCCTAATTATAAAAATAATAATCCAAGCTTACAAAAACTCAGAGTTAAACTCGAGTTGAGTTCAAATTGTCGAACTCAAATTGCACCCTACTCACTATCATTAACGGCTACTTTACACCATCAACTATTTGCACCCCTACTCGCTGTCATTAACTAATACTTTACACCATCAACTACGGGCGGGCACTAGGTCAACATAATTTTCGTGTCCTATGCGCTTGCTTGTACCTCTATAGACATTTTGTCATACAGTATCTGTGCCTATATATATATATATAGATATCATTTTCACTGTGAGAAAACTGTATAACTCTTAGAAGAGTCAGAAATCATAGTGTGAGTGCTTCATATGACCTTCCATGTTGATTCAATAAAAAGTTAGAATTATTGAATAGTATTTATTATGACACGAAGGGAGGAGATATAAGGCAATTAAGCAACAAAATGCATGAAGAAAGGTAACATGCATCATATATGCATGCAGTGACAGTATAATGAAAGAGCATTGTTGGATGAAATGGGCCCATTGTCGGTGGAATTTCATTCATGACCTTGTCTTTGTGGAAGACAACAGGTATCATATCATTTCATTTCATATCAACCTCGACGACATGGTCATCTCTAATTCTTCTTAAGCTTCTACACTCAAGACTTACTTTATAGGTGCACCCTCACCCACCTAGTTTTGTGACACTCCTATCAGAATATATACATATACATATACATATACATATACATCTCTGGTCATGCTACTAGGCTGGCACCCTATTAAATCTTAGGTCTTGTTTGGTTGTTCCTTTTCTTCATACCAACCAATTATAGACTACTACTTGATAAAAGGAACAGTCACTCGGACATGAGGTTTGAACTTTGAATGGAGGTAGAAAATTTCTCTTTGAACTTTGAATGAAGGTAGAAAATTTCTCTTTTTCACATTTAATTGTAAGGTGATAATTCTTCGTCCGAATTCCAATCAACCGTTAAATGAAATTTACGTAACTATCATCATTTACTCACATGAATCTTATTCTGATTAATTCGAATTTGGATTCCGATTCACATTCCATTCCGATTCCGACAAGTCCGAATTCCAACCGTAAATCATTATTCTTAATTGTAAGGTTAATTCCAATGCAATTGTGAGTGTTGTCTTGATATAATAATACATTCAAACATGGGGACTACATGGCCACCGCCAGAGTAAAAGATCTTCCATTTGTTTGAAACTATATATACTGATCCATTAACAAAACCAAACAATAATTTTCATAGCACTTAAAAAGAATAATGCTAAATGTCATGAATTGTTTTTCATGATATATATCATCACAAAAAAATTACTACTGTGGAACATCTTGCATGCATTAAGTTTGATTTAGTGCTATGGATGGTTTCAATTCTAATGGTTCATTGCCAGATAATCACATAGAACAGTACTTGGTATCTTGCATGGCATGCACCATTGAAATTCAAGTCAACGATATTGATCACTACATCTTTTGAAAATTGATGGAAACATATTTTTTTATATATATATCACGCATAATATATCATACTAACATTTTAGTTAGTATCATTTTCCCACTAAACAAAAATCTAACACGATCGAGGAAACAGCTTTCACTCCGTAAACAACAACAGTCCATTCCATATCAAACAAAGACCCCCAAAAACTCGAAAGACAACTTGAAAACTAAATAATACAAACATATAATATATATTAATATATATATATTAAACCTGAAATAGCACTACCAACAAGACAATGGTGGTAGTGGTATTAATTCAGAGCTTTGGCTAGCGTGGAAATAGCAAGGTCCGGCCAACCAAAGCAGTTCTCATCGGCAAACACGCCGCCTTCAGCATTCTCCATATGCCACGTGTCTGAACCAGATGAAGCCCCAAAGCCACTCACCCCTCCGCCGCCACCGCCATTGCCTTTACCCATTTCTTCCGTGGCCCAAACCCCAAACTCATGATACCCGGACCCAAGCCCAATATCAAACCCGGACCCGTCCGGACCCGATAACCCAGCACTCTCCATGTTGGGCAACCAAGTGAAATTGAAACCCTCCGGCGGGTCCATTCCGGGTATCGTCGCAATCGGGTCATCGGTGGGTATTGGGTTGTTGGGTACTACAGAGGAGGAAGATGAAGAAGTGGCGGGAGTGGTACGAGGGCGTTTGGTGGAGCTCTTACGGGTCCCACCACCGACGGGGACGTTGCGGAGGGACCCACCGAGAGTCCAGTACCGGCGGCAGGACTTGCAGAAGTGGCGGGGCTGAGAGAGGCTGTAGTTGTTGTAGTAGCAGAACTTGGTGTTTGTAGAGTCACATCTCGGGCATGGGATGTGCTCGGGCTCCGGCGTAGCTTTGCCGGTTTGATGGAGTGTCGACGGCAGTCCCTCACCGGATTCTGACGACATTTTTCCCTATATCTTTATGGTTTCTGGGTTCGGGCAAGGGTTTAGGGGACGAGAGAGAATGTGTGTTGTTTGTGTGCTTATTTTAGAGAGAGACAGAGAGAGAGGAGAGACAATCTCTAATGCTTATTAGTGCGCGAATGAAGAAGTTGCGAGACTAATGGTGTTTGCTCTCTGAAATTGTGTACAGTGTACACACTATTTTGTGATAATTTAGCTAGTAAAACAAGAGAGAGATTAATTTTTACCGCCTTATGACGTGGCAGTCATTCGTACGATCTTAGCCGACTACAGATATGGGAAAAAAAAATACTATGTGAATTATTGTCGTATACTTGATTCACATAATTGTCCTGAAGGGTTTGATCTTACAAGGACAGTGGAATACTAAGTATAATCAAAATGTATGGTGCACATTTCTTGTGGTCAATTAAAGTCCTTTGGAGCGGTGCTAAGAAGTAAGAACAGTCTCAATCTCATAATTGTGTTTGTGCGATTTTGATTAATTGGTTATTTCAATTTCCATTATATATGATATTTGCGTACTCACTACTGTCGGAAACCATATAATCCGTTAATGGTAAAAATATTTGGGCCACCCGATGGAACCACTTATGATAATCAACTCTCATCGCAATCACACGAGTCCAATTGTGTAAACTAACTATTCTTGATGCATTTGCGTGGAACTCGTGTGAGTTCCACATAAATGGGTCAAAGTTCCTTTGATGCATTTGCGTGAAAGAGTTTCATACAAATGGGTCAAAATTTCATCAATCCATTAGGTTGAGTGTTGTTGTCTTATTTTGTTCATTTAAACATAATTTTTTTAAGAGTAAATTACATTAACTTTTTCTATCAAAACTATCGGGAAAATGTCGTTAACGATTCTTGTAAAATTATATATTTATCTTTGCAACATTACACAAATTAATGAGTTTTGTGCACACACTGATCCCACTGAACATTACAAAAATACAAACTCCAAATAAACTGAATGTAATTTTGTAAATAAGAGATATAAGTGTATATTGACAAAAGCTTAAAAATGTTTGTCTAATTTACCAAGAATGCTATTTGGATCTAATGTGTGTAGTTAATGAATAAATTCAAATGTGAGCCCAGCAATTACATCAAGGGCATGAAAATCATTTTGAATTGAATGTATTCCGTATCTATCGAAAGAGTTGAACGAAATTATTCAATTTTTTTTTCGGGAAATTAAAAGAATATATGTATTTATCAATGCTTATACATGCTGGTGATCAGAGAGAGAGAGAGAGAGAGAGAGAGAGAGAGAGAGAGATCGAGATCGCGACGGTATCATTAATGTCGGGCAGCGTGGGATGCAATAATTGGGTTGCCCCTGAAGAACTCTCTCTCTCTCTCTCTACGTGCTCTGTGTGAATATGATCAGTCGTAACTGTTAGGTAGGCTGCAAATTTTGGCAGGTTAATTAGCTTGGACAGGACAGGATGATCTCTGCACTTATGTACTCTCTACTGTTTCCTGCATGCTCTGCTTCTCTCTGTCTGTCACACTTCCAATTGTTATTCATTTTTACTAGTACTCCATCCGTATGTGTGTGTGTCTATATATATATATATAAACTGTGTAGGAAGACCACTCTACATTAATAATACATTTGTATTGTCAATTTTCTCCTTTTATTAAAGGCTGTACAATCACTGGTACTATAAAATGCCAATTCCTACAAGGCTACAACCAGTATCACACCATATCTTAGAGAGCTATTCCTTGCTATATAGAACATTTTGCTTTATCCAAAAAAAAATTTAATTAATTACTAAACAGATACTACTAAACACTGGGGTATTCCATTGTCTATTTTTGTTTTCTTGCACCTACCTGTGAAGAGATTAAGTTTATAAATACACGCATATATATGTGTGTATACATATTTGGTATATTCCAATTATTTTAAATTTCCATTCTTGTGAAATTAGCTTCATCCTATGAATGTTGTTGAATGTAAACACACGACTGTCGTAATGCTTTGTGTAAGAAAATGTGCATACGTTCAAGTGAGGCGGCTTGACTATTCATCTTTCTTTCCACCAAACAAAAGGTCAGTGTTTATTCATATCCATCCAACAGAAAAAGAGTCATTTCATGGCCGAACAATGGTTTCCTTTACAAGTGACCACCTTGATTTTCACATCAATTCTATCCATGTATGCTGTATCTAGTCATATGTTTTTTAAATTTGTTGGATAGCCGTGTGGCAGGGTATTGTCTCATTTTTCTACTTTTGCAGTAAGCAATCAAATGATTCTGACTACTGCACGGCTATGGTAAATTCTGTAACATGTACCCCTGACTTTCTTTTTCGTTAAGATTGGTAACATCTTCGTTGAGGTTGAATTACTTGAAATACTTATGTTCTTTTTCTATTATAAATTCTGTGACGTGTGCTTCTAACATTTCTTTTCATTCAAATTTGTAAAGTCTTTGTTGCAATTAGATCACTTGGATCAACCGACTTATTTGAGACACCCATTTTCTTTTCTATTAGAATTTGTTCCAAACTCGCATCAGTCCCGTTGCAGTCGGATCACCCTGTCTATCCGGATATAGGAGTAAAATTCTTACTCAGTTCAATAGGTTCGTACACAAACGGACTAAGCCCAAGTCAGTTTGAGTCCAAGTATCAACAGAAGTCTCAGTGGATTGGCTCGAGAAAAGCAACAGGCCTAATCGCCCCATCAAGAAGGCTAAAACAGCCCAACCCGGATGTAAAGTCCAAACTCTAAAAGGAATTCAAATCATTCGGAGAAAAGATAGCTGTAAAGAATATTGTGTTCTTAGTATTATTGAGTGTGTGCATTGAGTTATTTAGCATGAATTAGCTAAAGAATTTTTTGTATCTACAGTTTGGCGCCGTCTGTGGGAAGTGTTCAATCGTTTTTCAGAACTTGAAAGAACTTACAATCATGGTGGACACGAGTAGAAATACTTACGATGTGACGACTCTGAGCAGGCCCCTTCGGAATCAGAGGGGAGTACCGCCTATACAGTCAGACGTCCATGATCCCCTGGTTCAGCCCAACGTTAAGCAATTGACTTAGCAGAACGAGGCATTGCATTAGCAGATCACTGATCTCCAAGTAAGGGTCGAGCACGCCGAAAGCGTGAGAGACCCTGGACGATAGCGTAATGAAGGGACCAGATCAAGCAACCAGTCCTTGAGTGCCTCCCATCATAACTAGCCCACCGGTAGACATCTTCCCATTGGTCGACCTAATGAAGATCAGACCAATCCCGCGCAGTTTAACCCTAAATGGAAAGTCCAGATGTAGCGGGGGATTGATGAACTAAAGGGCAATCGGTCTTGCTACCCAGCCAACCGAGCACTCGTGTAGAGACTGAAACCAAATTTAATCGATTTGGGCATTTCGTGTTTTGAGATTTGTACATAGATGTCTGTGTCGATTTGTGGCATGTGGACTAGTTTATAAATATGGTATCTATTTTGGATAAGATGTATGTATGAGAATTTCAATGTTCTATCTATGTATGATAAGGTTGATAACTCGATGATTTTTGAAGTAGATGTATGATAATGCATGGATTATTATTTTTATGTTTCAAGTGTATGGGGTGGAATTTAATTGTGATAAATTATCATTTTATGGATGTTTGGGATGTGTAGAAATGATATTTATTTTCTATAATTTTATGTTTAGAATGATGAATTGGAAGGAAAATGATTGTTGTAATCATTTAGTGGGTTTGTTAGTGTAACAGGGTGAGTGATTACGATGCATCGTAATACCCATTACGATGTATAGTGATTTGGCGATCCATCGTAATCCCATTGGCGATGCATGGTAAAATAAGTGAGAATTTGGGTCATTTTCGAGAAGATTTCGCAGGATGTTACACACCTTGTGCGATGCATCGTAAATAAGATGCATCATTACGATGCATCGTAATATGTGGTTGGTGGATTGTTGAGATAGTGTTGAAGAATTTATGGATGTCATGTAACTAGGGCTGCACAAAGAACCGAAATCGGAAACGTACCTAAACCGAACCGAACCGTCGATACGGTTCCAATTTCGGTTCCAGGCCCAGCAGAACCGAACCGAACCGAAGGTGATGGTTCCAAGGAACCGGAACCAGAACCAGAACCGATCTAGGACCGTTAAATTAGTTATATAATTATATTAGTTATTAGTCTTATTACTAATTTACTGTTATAATATTATGATAATATTATACAAACACCAAACATATATGGTTAAACTACATTTATTATCAATAATATTGTATTATATTATATATTGATTCAATATATTAGATTGTCAAATTGAAAAGAAAAAAAAAATCCGGAGAACCGCGGTGCGGAACCTAACCGAACCGTTGGCTACGGTTCGGTTCGGTTCCACCTCCTAACGATTCCGGTTCCAAAAAACTGGGAACCGTTGGGACTGTTGCGGTTCCGGTTCCTCCAGGAACCGTAGGGAACCGAACCGTGTGTAGCCCTACATGTAACGGACTCACAACAATTTATTGAGGTCGTGTCATGCCCCTACTTTTTGAAACCAAGATCGTTATAGAGAGTGGAGGTGAATAGTGATTAAAACCAAGATCGTTATAGAGAGTGGAGGTGAATAGTGAAAGTCCCACCCGGTTCGCACTCATGAACTGAATAATTCCAGAACCTGATTTCCTGTGTGTTTAGAATAAAAAAAGTTACACCTAATTGAAGTTTGGACCACTTCCGGAGCTTGCTTGTAATTACAAGGGCGATTTCATCCATTAAATTCTAGTACGTTATTTCAATCACTAAATCAACGCAGAATCATAATTAGCCACATACATTACCTACGTATCACTTAACCTCAATAATTTATTGTGGGTCCATTATATGACATCGCTAAATTTTTTAACACTATCTCAACAATCCACCAACATGCATCACAGAATGTGAGTAACAAACTGCGAAATCTTTTGAAAAATGACTTAAATTCTCACTTATTTTACTATGCATCGCCTATGGGATTACGATGCATCGTAATCACTCATCCACAAAGTGATAATTTATCACAATAAGATTTCACCTCATACACTTGAAACGCAAAAATAACAATCTATGGATTATCATACACTTACTTCAAAAACTATCAATTTTACATAATCTTTAAGAGTTATCAAACTTATCATACGAACATTGAAAGTCTCTTACACACTTATTATCCAAAATAGATACAATATTTCTAAACTAATCCATATACCACAAGTCGGCATGGACGTCTCTACACATGTCTCAAACATAAAAGTCCAAAAATAGAGTTCTTCTACTCTAGGACCAAGTTATGGTTGTGTATCCTCAACCACCTCCTTGTCATGTCCTGAAAGTGTTTGTACACACAAATTTTGTGTCCGAAAACCTAGGAACGAAATTGAGTAACAAACAATTAATTTTATTAATTTCAGAAAAAGGGGTACAATTCTCTGTGGTCGATTCTTTTATAACAAAGAATCTTCCTCTGATTCAATCTCCTTGATGTTTGGTGCAAGGGCTTCAAAAGCTTGTTCTTGAACCGGTAGTGATGAGCTTTCTTCAAATCTTCAAGATTGAGGAAAGGCTTGACTGGATTTCCGATCGAGTGTCGATAGAACTTGATCTCGAACGGTGGATTGAAGGTCTTTGAAGAAGAACGACACTTGTGTGGCGTGTTTGATGTTCTTCGTCTTCAGATTCTTCGCGGGTTGAAGGTCTTTGAAATAGAACGGCACTTGTGTGGCGTGCTTGTTGTTGTTCTTCTTCAGATTCTTCGAGGATTTAAAGTCTTTGAAGTAGAACGACACTTGTGTGGCGTGCTTGATGTTCTTCGTCTTCAGATTCTTCGAGGACTTAAGATCTTTGAAGTAAAACGGCACTTGTGTGGCGTGCTTGATGTTCTTCGTCTTCAGAACTTCGAGTCTTCGTTGAGGCAGAGGTTTGGCAGAGCTTTTGTGTTCTCTTGAACTCTTTGTGTCTGTCCTCCTCTCCTTCTGTCTGCATCCTTGAATGTGTAGAGTGACCTTATATTTATAGGCAAAAGGGGTGGAGGTTTATTTTGGTAACTCCCCATTAATTGTGCCAACTTCCATAAAAAGAGATTTTGCCTCCTTTTATATGTAAATAAATTAAATTTAAATTTGAATTATCACACATGTTTTTTAAAGGCCTGAACCTTCACGATTTTGACACGTGTCTGTTGCTGGGACCCACAATCGTAGACTTAAATTGATCAAAATTGTTTGACTTATTGACCAATTGGACGATGATTAAACCATCATAAAATTTATGTGTCTACAGTGTTAACATAGGGAGATGAATAATTTCAACGAGCTCAAGGTTAATGTATTGTGCAATCCATTCAAGACCACATTTCATATTCAATGTATAAAACATAATTCATGTCAGACAAATACATGTCATGCTCCCTAGCATTCTAGTCACAAGTTTAGACGCTTAATTCGTTCACATCATGGCATGCACATCAATTATAACTTGACAATCATATTAAACATATTTCATGCATACAACACATTTTTATCATATTTGTAACATATGACAAAAATGAAAAACAAATAAACATCCATAGAAGTCATGTAATTCACTCAAGTTACACATAAGACTCAATACACCCTCCCTCGAATTTGGTTCACACTTACCCACATCCAAGATACGTACCGAAATCTCAGATCTCAATCCTGCATTTTCGAGACACCCCACACTCACATAAAATATTTTACATTTTGCATACACATTCACAAATTCGATGCATTGCACCAATTACATATCCTAGTTCAATCCTAATATGTCACACAAGGATCATAAGAATATATATAGATACTTAACCCCTAAAAGTAGGTTTTCATTATTTATCCCCAAAAAATCCCATATAAGCAATTCATACTCCATTTTGCACACATGCAATTCATGTATCTCCAAGCATACACTAACCATTTCTAGTCAAAAGAAACATATGCACAACCATATTGAATAAGGAACTTAACAAAAAAAATCATAATACCAAATTTGATATGAAAATCATTCATTTTATGCAAAAGAAATAAAATTAAACTTGAAACTAGAAGATACAACACACACTCCCTACCTTAATAGTTATATTCTCAAGTTATCTCACACTTTTACCAACACCAAATTTGTCTAACCATGACTTTGTTTGATTCTAACCGAAGCCTTTGCCTCGTAAAACACACATTCTTTCTTCGGTGTCCTCCGAATTAAACCCTAACACTTTCTAAATCTAAAGAGAAGTTGAAAAAGACAAAGAGAAGAGAATGAGGAGCTTGGGCAGCTGTTTAGAGAAAGAAACAAGTGGCTGAAATATCAGTAGTTGATATTTATAAGCCTCACGCCGTAAAAAGACCAAAATGCCCTTACTCACTTAACATACTTTTTTGAATCCAAAAGAAGTTACGGACTCGAAATCACTTCTACATCTCTCCAAATATTCTACTTGGTCTATAACTAAAAATAATTTTTGAAAAAATATTCGAATTCTCGGGCCCACCCGACTTCTATCCCGGGTCCCGACGACCTAAACTTTTAAAATGAGCCAAATGACTCACAAAACTCTTCGGACCTTTAAACTAGTCCCCACATATGTAAATTACATTTAAAACATATGCAATATCTATTAAAATTCTATTTCAAAAAAAAATTAAATAAAAAAAAATTAAATCTCTACAGGTTGAGTCATACGTAAGTAAACATATGTATGTAATTATGATTCTACGTAGATTTAGTGGTTGAAGTAGTGTATTAGAATTTAATGGACGAAATCGCCCTTGTAATTACAAGCAAGTTCTAGAATTGGTCCAAACTTCAATTGGACATAATTTCTTTGTTTTAGCTCAGATCTGAGCGTGATTTGTTTTGAAATTGAGTATTTCTGGATCTTATTTTCAATAGACTAAGTATCACTCTAAAATTATGAACACACAGAAAGTCAAGTTTTGGAATTGAGCGGCACATGATTGCGAACGGGGATGGACTTTTACTGTTCACCTCCAATTTCTATATCGATCTTGGTATCAGAAAGTAGGGGTGTGACAACATGGTATCAAAGCTGGTATCAGAATAGGAATGGTGTGTGAGAGTCATGCGTGGTTGACTTGGACTAACCTTCGGGATTTAGACCCGGTGTTGGAGGCTCCGGTGTCTCAGATTTCGGGGCGTGACAACTCACTATCACTAGGCTGACTGAATCTCCGTTCATGAAGAATATAATGAAAACTGAAAGGCCGATGAGGTTCGCCCTACCCAACGATCACTACATTCGATGAAAAAATATATCCAATGGAGCACATCTACCAGTATCAACAGAAAATGACACTGGATGCCAAAAATGATGTGCAAAATATTTTCATCCAATTTGGCTGGGCCAGCATTACTTTAGTTCAAACAACAACCGCCTCGTTCAATATCGAATTTCGACAGGCTATGCGAGCTGTTTATAGCCCAGTACGCGAAAAATCAAGAGCAGAAAAGGACATTTTCCTCGTTTTTACCATGAGCCAAGCCAAATAGGAAACATTAAAATCTTTCCTAACTCATTTTTACTTAGAGATGTCCATGATAGATCAGTACAATCAGATCGTAGCAGTGAAAGCTTTCAAGATAACAGTCTCTCCAGAAAAAGGCTTCCATCGATCCCTGGTGAAAAGTGCCTCGAAAAATATGGGCGAGTTAAACTTTCGAGCTCAGAAGTATCTAAGGATAGAGGAGGATGAGGCAACCAGAAGACAGTGATCAACTTTGATCACTATAACATAGCAAACAAAGACCTAAGTTGCTAAGGCTAAATTATCTTAGGTAATTCCCTCGTCTGCACCAGAGATCGCAAAAAAGCATAAAGTTAAGGAGAAGATCACCCCCTCTAAAGGTGTTTCTGACCAGGTTTTACTATAAAAATAAAAGTAAATGAATTTTTTGCACATCTCCGGCTATCAAATAACCCCCAGAATAGAGGGACAAGAACAAACATTGTTCCCTCTACAGTGACTTCAACCATACCACCAATGAGTGCAAGGGCCTAAGGCGACAAGTGGAGGACTTGATCGCTAAGGGAGGTTTGTTGGAATACGTTGTTCTGGAAGAATAAGCCAAACCTTTCAACCAATCCAAACAAAAGACAAATAAATAGCTAAACCCTGCTCCCGCTCGTATTGTCAATGTTATTCATGGTCGACCAGCCTTAGATCGAGAGAGCGAGTATGAAAGGTGGTTATATCTCAAGAATGCCCAGAAGTTCCAGAGGATTGGAGAAGTCCACTTAGTATATAACTGTTTGGCCAACATACTGATCACCTTCATAGATGAGGATATAAGTAGAATCCAGATGCCATATGAGGATCCACTCATGATTAGCCTCATTATCTCTAACTGTGAAGTAAAGAGGATATTGGTGGATGCAGGGAGCAACGCCAACATTTTGACGTTATCGGTCTTCCAACAAATGGGTCAAGAACCAAAATGCATTAGACCTACTGCCGAGCCGCTGGTAGTTGATGGCAAACAAGTAATTCTAGTAGGGGTGGTGGAGCTCCCAGTAACAGTAGTAGCAAGAACCCTGACTGAGGCCTTCGTTATGTTCAATTTTAACTCTTCATACAACATAATAATAGGAAGAGGTTGGATACACAGGATACAAAGAGTCCATTCTACGCTACACCAATTAATGAGGTGTATAGCACCGAATGGAAGAGATACAATTGACATCTTGGGAGATCACAGTGAGCTTCCTCTTAGTGAGCTATTTTGCAATGTGCTTACTCAACAAACCATTGGTACTTCACCTACTAAAGAGGTAATTTAAACTCTTCCTAAAAAAAAGGGTTGTCAATCTACTATGTGGGATCATTTTACCAAAATTATGAAGGATGGGAAAGAAAATGGTGCTAGATGTAACTATTGTAGTTCAGTCTTTAAGTGGGTTAGTGCGAATAGGACTAGTATTTTGAAAAAATATAATTCAAGTTGTTCTAGGATCAAAAATAATAAATAAAAGGCTTTATTATTTTAATCAAGAACACAAAGTGAGGGTAGTAACCTAAGTGTTTGGAGTTTTGACCAAGAATGATGTAGACAAGCCCTTACCAGACTGACCATTATAGATGAGTTACCCTTTAACCATGTAGAGAAAGAAGGTTTCCGTCACTTTTGTACCATATTGCAATCCAATTTCAAAATTGTGTCACATACTATAGTGACGATGGATTGTTTGGCCTTGTATGCAACTGAGAAAAATAAATTGAAGGATTGCTTGTTGAAATCAAACCAAAAACTTTGTCTCATCACAGATTTATGAACATCACTACAAAATCTATCTTACATGTGCCTTACAGCTCAGTTTATTGATAGTGACTAGAAATTGCATAAAAGAGTTATAAACTTTTGTGTGATTTCTAGTCACAAAGATGAGGCAATTGGCCGAGTGGTGGAGGATTGCTTGATGGAATGGGGTATAGAGAAACTAGGCACTCTTATTGTTGATAATGCAAGTTCAAATAATTTGTTATTGTATATTTGAAGAGAAAGCTTTTAAGAAGAGTGACTCTTTCATGCTAGGCGGTGAGTTTTTTCATATGAGGTGTTGTGCATATATTCTTAATTTAATTGTAAAAGATGGGTTAAGTGAAATGAAAGATTCATTGACTCGAATTCGTGGGGCAGTGAAGTTCATTAAGAGTTCTCCACAAAGAGAATAAAAGTTCAAGGAATGTGCAATTTGGGAGGAGGAAACAATTAAATTTTTTTTGTACCTAGATGTTCCAACTAGGTGGAACTCCACATATCTCATGCTAGTTGCTGAATTAAATTTTCAGAAAGCATTTGAGAGATTTCGAGATTAAGAGCCACTTTCACCTTAGAACTTAAAGATGGACCTCATTTGGCTAGTGATTGGGATGATGCTTGGTTTTTCATTAAATTTTTGAAAAAATTCTATGATGCCATTGTTCGCTTGTTTAGTTCTTTGTATATCACTTTTAATATGTACTTCCATGAAGTTAGTGGCATTGAACTAGTTTGGTTGAATTATCAAAAAGTTTGGATCCTTCTTTATGTGCTATGGCAAAAAAAATGAAGAGTAAGTTTGATAAGTATTGGGGAAAAATTGAAAAGTTGAATATAATGGTATTCATTGCCGTTGTGTTAGATTCTTGTTGTAAGTTGAAATATTTGAGGTTTCATTTCTCTAAAGTTTATGAACTGGCCCTTACAAATGAGCTAATGAAAAAGATAGCAGAGACAATAAATTGTCTTTATGATAAGTATCAAAATCGTGAGTTAGTCACTTTATCTCAAACTCAAACTCTAACTCTAACTCTTAATGAGATGGAGGTTAACCGATAGGATAATGCAAGTGATCTTATAGCACTATCAGATTTTGAAAAGCATTTAGAATAAGAAGAAAGTGATGAATGTAAGTTGGAAGTGGACAAGTACTTGGAGGAACCTTGTGAAAAAAATTGTTCAAAGTTTAAAATTTTGAATTCGTGGAAGGTGAATAGTACAAGGTAAACAGTTCTTTCTCAAATTGCAAAGGATGTTTTAGCCATTCACGTCTCTACTGTTGTTTCTGAGTCCACTTTCGGTACGGGAGGTCGTATTCTTGATCAATTTCGTAGTTCTCTTGGGTCCAAAGTTGTGGAATGACTAATTTGTACACAAGTTTGGTTGCGTGCTGCACCACTTCTAATGTACGTGGAAGAAAATATGACTGAAATTGAAGAATTTGAATCAGGTAAAATTAATATTTTTTATATAATTTACCATTAACGTATTTTATTTTTTATTTTTAATTTTAATTGGCCACAACTATGTTTTTTTGCAAAAGCAAGTCAAATAACTACTGTTTGAGGAGATGAGAGGTCAATGAAAGTGAAAACAAAACTACGAATTAGATTGGTGTTAATTTATATTTATTCGGTAACTATAGTATGTAGATTGATGAGTAAATATATATATATTTCTATTAGATATATTTTAAAGTAAAAGTGTCTTAGTAACATAAAGTATCCATGATAGAATATATATATGCCATGGCCATTATGTTATCTTTTGCTAGTTTGTATGTTTTTTTATTTACATTTGTTATAGCAACTCTAAGGTTTTATTTGTATTGAAAATCTAATGAATTAATTTAAGTTCAACTATTTATGCGTTATAGCTTGACTAATTATTGTTGCTATTGTGGTTGTGCAGTTTGTGGAGTTGTTGTTTTGTTGATGTTGTGGACCTGTGGCTATGGACTGCTTGGATTTGCTGGATTTCTGCTTGTATTTGCCTGTTTTGCTAGATTTTCTATAGTATTAGACAATTCATATGGTGTCCTTGTGATATTTTATTTCGTTATTCAGTTGGTCGTATGTTATTTTGGAGATTAATTAGTTTGCTACTTTGAATTTTATGTTATTATGTAAAATTATTGAGATTCTAGATTGAACTTGGTTAAGATTAGTCATTTTAATTTTTATGTTGTATGGGTCTTATTTAATTGCCAAAAAAAAAAACTAAAGAACCGCGGTTCAGAACCAAATCGAACCATTGGCTACAGTTCGGTTTGGTTTTGTTCCACCTCCTAATGATTTCGGTTCTAAAAAACAGGAACCGTTGGGAACGGTTCCAGTTTCGGCTCTTCCGGGAACCATAAAAAACTGGATCGTGTGCACCCCTATGTTCGGGTGAGATTCATCTGGTGCAGTGCAATACCTGCATTGTAGATATTCTCCCAATTTAATATACAAGATAACTCTTTCAAATCCAAAAACCCAATTCTAAAAGGCCGAAGCCTATATGAATAATTAAGTAAACTACATGGTGAGGCTGAATTCTGTTTTTCAGAGCCTTCTCAAATAAGGCTCGTGTCATTTATCGAGAAAAAAAAAGGCCCAATTGCTCACGGTAAATACGAGATTCTGATGTTTATGTTAGGTTAAATAGGAGTGCGCACGATTGAATTAATTTGGTTTAAATATAAAATCCGAACTGATGTAAAATATTGGATTGGATCGAATAAGTTAGCGAATTGAACTTTTCAAAATAGCCTAATAATATTTTTTTCGTGACCACAGTCCAACAAATTAATTATCACACATGGTCACATTATGAATTCATAAATTCTAAAAGGAATAATGAAAAGAAAGAAAAAAAAAAGCCAAAAGCATAACAGTATAACCATTAATGGCCATCACTGTCAAAACTTGGAAGAATAACAGTTCATATATTCATTCTCTTGATAAAATTAGAAACTTTACTCCAACAAGCTTTATTCTCCAAGATAAATTAGACTGCTAGAGCAACCTGGAGGCAAATTACTTACTGATTTTAGTTGGCCTTCCCTGTTCCGTGAACTGAATTGATTTTTACGAATTATTTATTTCTGAAATTGTGATTGAGCTGATGAATTAAAACATTAATCCAAATTGCAAGAATCGAATTGAATCGTATCAAATTTACGATAAATAAACACTCCAAATCTTAAAGTAATTTCACCTTATAAGATTGTTAAATGATTCTTTTTTATTTTTTTGTAATGAAATTCAATAATCATATGTGAACAAGAATGCAAATAAGTTCAATTGTTCATCAAATAATTCAACGCAAATGAGTTGAATTGTTAATCAAATAATTCAGGTTAACTTGATCAGCCATCTTTTTCGTTTGTATTGAGAAAATGAGTTGAGTTGGGATGTGTTTTCAGAACTTGTTTATTAGAACACCCGATCTCGGTTGCTCAACGAATACACATTACATTCAATGCACGATTAATGTAGATTTAACTCTTCAATACTGTCTTATAGGTTTTCTTTATAATTTTGTTAGGCTTCATAATTATTTATTCATAACAAAAGTAATGAGTATATTAAAATATAAAAAGAGAAAAAAATTAAAAATAATTTGTCTCATGTGCTCAAAAGTCAGATTTTTGAACTCATCATGAGCTTAAGCGGTTAACTTAAGCGTAAGCTTGAAGAAATCGAATTGGTGAAGTTTCAAACTCAGCTCCACTTTTTTTAATCTCTATTCTTATTTATAAATTTTCGTAAAGGAACAATTACTTATCAACTTTTCTGAAAGCAATTCCTGTTAGAAAAGGAGCGACTTAATCTTTTTAAAAGGGAACGCAGAACTCCACACTAAACAAGAGATGAACATGAAGAATGTCGACATTTGAATTTTTTTTTTTAGAGATTTTCATCACAAAAATTTATCCTCCTCTGAGATTTAATTGACTTTGTTCCGGATACCTCTTTCATTAATTGACAATTAGTTTCGTTAAAGTCCGTTGACATAAAAAATCAAATTGTCAAAATTATTATCGGTGGTGGTAGTACTAGTGTGACATTGATAAGAAATATGTATATACAACATATTAATATTAGTCAAATGATTAGAAATTTAGGTTATTTTTGCATAAAAACTTATACTTGAAAGTACTTTTATAATTGTATATTATATATGATTTTGTTTAATGGATTGTTAGTTTGACATGGTTAGAGAAATTTTGTAAAAAATTTAATTTGAAAATAATTAAGCCAAATTTCGAGGGAGCTCAAAATAATTTACCCAAATTTTTTTTAATCAAAAGAGCACTCTATAAATTAGGGTTTCACCAAGTATAATTTGATTTATAGAGTGATGCCCAATAGGAGGCATAAACAGAGCAATTTGAGTTCTTGTCGATCGTTATTATGGAAATTCAAGTGCAAACATTTAATGACCAAACACTTTAAAATCATATAATATATATAAAATAGATTTTATTATTGTTTGAAACTATCGTTTGTATTAAAGCACAGCCAATTAGAAGTAACACAGTAGTGAAGAGAAGCAAGCAATCCGAATTGCTCTATATATTCACACGTCAAACATATATAATCAAAGACAATCAGTAGAAAAACAGGTAATGTAAACACAATATCAATCTTTAATATCACTGTTAGATTTTGTTTCTCGTGCCCTTTTTTGATGCATGATTTACTGAACAAGAAAGCTCCATCACCAACCACGGACTAACATAACCTGTTGTGTAGGGTAACATTGTGAAACTGGCAGTGTGTGTGAAATGCAGGAGGGAGTGATCAAAAATGCTACTATACACTTAATACCCTGGGATAATTGGCGGAGGGGGTGATGCATATTGGCCGCCGATGATAGGTGGAAGAATAATGTTTTCAAATACCGGTGGTGTGTTCTTTACAGGTGGAGATGGGGTTGATGGTGGTGGAGACTGAACTGTTGGTGGAGGTGAGGAAACTTGCGGCGGTGGTGGGGAGTTGACCGGTGGTGTGTTCTTTACAGGTGGAGATGGGGTTGATGGTGGTGGAGACTGAACTGGTGGTGGAGGTGAGGAAGCTTGCGGCGGTGGTGGAGGAGATTGGACAGGAGGAGGTGGTTGTGACTTTGGTGTTGGTGGTGGCAGTGGGTTTTGAACCGGGGGTGAAGGAGACGGTGTTGGTGGTGGTGGTGGAGACTTAACTGGTGGTGGAGGTGAGAAAACTGGTGACGGTGTTGGTGGAGGAGATTGGACAGGAGGAGGTGGTTGTGACTTTGGTGTTGGTGGTGGCAGTGGGTTTTGGACGGGTGGTGGTTGTGGTTTTTGGACCGGTGGTGAAGGAGATGGGGTTGGGCTTGGTGGTGGTGGTGGTGGAGACTTAACTGGTGGTGGAGGTGAGAAAACCGGCGACGGTGGTGGTGGAGGAGATTGGACAGGAGGAGGTGGTTGTGACTTTGGTGTTGGCGGTGGCAGTGACTTTTGGACCGGTGGTGGTTGTGGCTTTTGGACAGGAGGTGGTTGTGACATTGGCGTTGGTGGTGGCAGGGGGTTTTGGACCGGTGGGGTTGACTTTGGAGCCGGCGGTGGGAGCGGGTTTTGGACCGGTGTGGGTGGCTTACCACACAACTTGATCTTGCTGCAATCAACTGGCTTCTTGATCACCTCAGCGCATGTGTTTTGGTTCTTTTGGTTGGGACGAGAAGGGACACAATTGTTTGTGTCATCCAAAGAAATGTCTTTCCTAAACGTGGGGTCACAACCTTTGTCCTCACCGTTAAAGTAGTTATTTGTAAAATTGAAGCTCTTCAAAGTAGGCAATTTGCAAATATTTTCAGTCACCACTCCAGTCAAATTATTGTTGGAAAGGTCCAATTTCTCAACATTTTTGAGATTAGCCAAGCTCTTTGGCAATATACCACTAAAGGAGTTGTTTTCAAAATTGATGACCTTGGCCCTGAGTGTCCCAATCTCGGGTGGTAAACAACCTTGAAGCCCACTATCGGAGATTATAATTTCATCAAGGTTTGGCATCTTGAAAATGCTAGTAGGAAGACACCCACAGAAGGTGTTGCGAGACATCACCAAAACGGACACGTTTAGGTTCCCCAAATTTTCAGGAATGCTTGATGTGAACCGATTATGGTTCAAGAACAAGGCATCAAGAGGCATATCGAAGAGCTCATGAGGCAAGGAGCCCTCAAAGTTATTGTACCTAATATCAAGGTACTTGAGTTTAGTCAATTTTGTAATAACCATAGGGAATTTTCCTACAAGACGGTTGTTGCTAAGATCAAGCTCGTGCAAGAGGGTTAGTTTCGAGAAGCAGTTTGGGATGATTCCACAAAACCGGTTAGTATTAATGTGAAATACCGCTAGATCAGTCAGAAGTCCAAATTCGATTGGGATGTATCCGGCAATGTCAGCATGATTAAGATCAAGTCCGGCCACAACAGTGAGTTTCGGATCATCAAGGGCCGGTGCACAAAACACACCTTTATAGTTACAAACATTGGCACCTACCCAATTGCTAGTGAAGTTCTTTGGGTCCGAGTACATAGCTTTCTTCCAAGACTGCAATGCAACGTAGGCCTGTTTGAGCCTTGGATTGGGAAATGTGATATTGAAATCGAACTTAACTTCTGGCAAGTCACCATTTTCACCGATGGCTAAGAGCTGGTGACGAGCAATGGAAGCTGCTTCGACATCAGATAGAGCCGAAGAGGAAGAGGAAAAAGAAGAGAAGACAAGGAGAGAACACAAAATGAGGCAGCCTGGGGCCTTCATTTTGGGACGCTAGCTAGCAATGTCACGCCACCTTGGAGGCCCAAGGCTGCTTATAGGAGCTCAAGGGGATGTGACTTGAGACATTGTTATATTGCGGGGAAAAGCCAGATAAGCCATAGGCTATCTGAGAGGCTCTCCACAAAACTCTCTATACATTAACCACTAGAAAATATGGTGTTTTTCAGACACCACTAATTTTGTTATGTGTTTCTTAAGCATTTACTACTTTTGGAGATGGTGTCCTATATTTAGGACCGGTCTTCTTCCCTAATTATGCATTGGACGTTCAATTACGGATTATCCGATTAACTAGTCAAACACTTTCAAATAACATCTCCCCATCATTGTCCAATCTAAAGTTCAATCCATATAGAAAAAAAAAATTTATGTTATAGGCCATCAAAAATAAAATAAAATAGAGAGTATTATTTTCTATAAAATCGAACAATGACGAAGTCAAACCTCAATTGCTTATTTTTATTTAGTAATAAGGGCTCTATATGAAATCAACAATCCGATCATCAATTACTGAAATTTATCCCATTAGGCCAATAAATGAATCTGGTAGGTTGATTAAAACATAATCCAAAAATTATTAATCATTATAAAGAAATTGAATGCAATTGCGTTTCCCATTGGATTTTGATATGATATTCAGTCTAATTAATATATATATAAGCTTTGTATAATAAGACAAAAAATTTAATTTAATGGTCAAACATGGTTAAAAAATTAATTATGGAGGTCAAAATGTCTTTATCTATCTACGGTTGCAATTAAGGGTGTACGATAGTGTCGCAGGCACGGACATACACTAATATATATTACATTTAAGTTTGATATAATAAGACAAAAAAGTCAATGATCAAAAGTTGTTAAGAATCAATCCTGTATGTCAAAATGTTTTGTCTATTTACGATTCAAAATAATCCTATCTAACAGTTATGATTAAGGGTACATGATAGTGCTGTACGCACATACATACCCTAGTGTATATATATGAGAGATAAAAACACAAACTCATTTTTTTTTTAAATTAAGTTAATATTTTAATAAATAATATTATATTTGTCGTTGTTATATTTTTAGAAGATTTTATAAACTTAAAACGAAAAGGATGTTTAAAGCTCAACTTTTATACAAAATAAAAAATATTTGAACTTAATTAATATATGTGATTTATGAGTGATCGTACGTGTTCAGAGTTTAATCTTGTAACCTAATTAGAAGAATTTCACGTTTTTAAAAAAAAGGAATGAAAGTGATGAGGTTTGTGAACTATAATACTTAATGTAGATTAAACATGAATATTATTAGTCTATTAGATTATGCATTTTAACTAACCGAACAAAGCTTTCCCTTGCTTCATTGAAGTAAGACCCATTTGGGCCGGAACAGTTGAATCATAAAAATCGAACGGATCAAACTTGTGCGAATCCAGTTCGGATTATTCGGTTCAGACAACGGATCTAATTTTTGAGAAACTGCTAGAATGAGTTCACCAAATGGTCGAAAGGGAATCGTTTGACTAGTCACAACATCCTCGTTTCTTGTGTTCTCTTTGATGGGAAAGAAAAAAGAAAGGTGAAAGGAATATAGAAAGAAATAAATAAATTTTTTTTTGTTTGGTAAGGAGATAAGAAAAAAAAGAAAAAACATTATTCACAAAATTTCTTTCCAAAGAGAGGAAGAGAGAAGGTTGTTATAAAAGTTTTCCTTCATAATTATTATCTAATTTCATTACTCAATTTTAAATTAAAAAAATTACACTTAAATATAGATAGAATGCCTAAATTATAAAGTGATCTATTTTTAACGTTTATTTTTTATTTTGATTGAATTAAATAAAATAATTATATGTGCATTAAAAATTATTATTCAAGTTCAAAATGCCATTCAATCTCTTATTCCAAAATATCAAATTATCCTTCTTAAATCAAATATTTCTTTCACTCAAAAAATTAAGAAAATATCTAGAACATCATTTGATTTCTCAAAAATTATAGAAATATCAAATTAATCTAATAAAAGTGAACAAACCCATAAAGTAAAACAAAATATACGTTATACCAGCACTTGTGATCATACTATTATGTCAGAAAATAATCAAAATTAGACTTCTGATATGACCCTAAATGATGACCAACTTATTTTTCCTAGCCCTAAATGACAACCAACTTATTTTTTCTCTTAGATCAATACAAGTGGATACACTTGTAATATCACAACACATCAACTATATCTGGATGAGAATGAAGTAAATTCTCTAGATATGCTTGGGTAACTTTTGGTCTGGTATGCCTACAACAATATGAGTATCAGAAAGAAATATTACATCAAAACATAAGGCACAAAGATAAGAAAAATTCAAATATTACAAGTAAATTCATATAAATTTCAAGTATGCCTACAAATGCAAATAAAATTTGAATGTTATTATTAGCAAATGAGTTGTGAGTCATTTTACATTGAATATGTATGTCCACTAAATCAAATTAAGAACATATGTAAACAAGCAAATATGAATTAGATACTTGATAATAGCAACTTAAAAAAGTGACTAGTGAAACCGTTTATCACAATTAAAATATCTCAAAATTAAGAATTATTGGCACATGAATTTGTCATACAATTTAAAAATTAGTTCACTAAATATATTTTTTTTAAAGTAAAAAAATCAGTTCACTAAAGCAAAATAAGAGACCATACTTTTGTGATAATATATGATCAACAACTAATAATTTATCCAAGCAATGGTGCTTTGCAATGGTGCTTTGCAATGAATTCAATTTTTTTCAAGTGAGACGAAAAGACAATGATCTGTTGAATTTTCTTCAGCCATGCACAATATGCATTCAATCGCACAGAGACCAAATAAAGTTTAGTGTGGGTTGGAATAAGAGATTGAAGGGAATTTTGAACTTGGATAATAATTTTTAATGCATATGTAATAATAAAATTCAACTAAAGTAAAAAATAAACTTTTTAAAATAGCCCACTCTATAATTTATGCCTCATAACTTTATTTAAGTGTAATTTTCCTTTTAAATCACCTAATTTCAAATATTAATTAGAGAATCGTAGGCAAATTTTTTTTTTTTCACAAGGTTAGGGTTCAGAAGAGTGTTATAAATAGATATGAATATAATGCTAAAATAAATTAAAACTCTCTCTCCTTTTCTTCCGATAATCAAAATAAAGTGTTCTTCACTCTCCCATACATCTCATCCATCCCTTGTTCACTCTTTTCAATTCAATTTTCTTATTTTGCTACCAGAGCATTAATTAAATCACCACAGGAAAGAAGACAAGTGGCGGGAAGGAGTACCCAAGTATTGTTGCAGTTTTTGCCTTGTTAAAAAAGGGTACAGCGACCCATTACATGCCATGCTTTAGTTTGTAGTGGGTTGGAGTTCTTAAGTAATTTTCCTACTGATCTTTCTAGCACATCTCTCCAAAGCTGGTTTCAAATCGTTCAATTTTTTTTGGTAAGGTTATCTATGTAACATTTTCTTCTACAATTTTACCAGAATCAAACATATCGGATAGTTTTTTTATTTTCTTTTTCTCGGATTTCTGAGGGTTGTAAAAGTGTCACATATATTTGGCTGGCTTACCTTGGCGTTAAGATGGGAGACGAGTGCAGGAGGTGCAGAAACTGGGAAGAGAACATGTACTGGACTCACTTTCAATGTGTGCATTTCTTTCAATTTCTTTCTGCTGATTTCCATCACCAACTTGTAAGTTTAACTCTCAACCATCCACGTATCTATGTTGTTATTTTTTTTTTCTTAATTAATTAATAGCATTATCTGATGTCTGCTTTTGTTACATAGTATCATCATGAATATTTTCCTTTATCATTTGAGTTAATTTTGTTATGAATTATTAGTACATAGTGTTCATTGCTTAGGTGTAATTTGAGTAAATTTTGTTATGAATTATTAGTACATAGTGTTCATTGCTTAGGTGACAAGCGTGACAATGGGGTTTTGCGTATTAAAACACACTTTATTTATTTATTCTTCTTTCTATAAGGTGTGGAGTTGTTTTGGCGTTTTGGCTCTCGCATGAGAGAGAGTCTGTATTCATCACAAATAGGAGAAAACTAAAACTGCAGTTTAGAGGGTGGGAGAGAGAGGGTTTGGGGCTGAAACTTGTAATCTCTAGTTTTTCTAGGTGTTAGAAGGATTTATATATTTAAATTACACCCTCTCTCACAGGTCAAGTTTTTAGAGTAGATGGTGGTTAATATGGTATCAGAGTCAAATGTCTCATGTTCAAATCTCACCGTCACCCTAATAATTAAAATTGAAACACACGTGAGGATGCGTGTTAACACCTACATCCATGTAAATCTTTGACCTTTTATAACTCTTATAGAATGGCTCTTGGCTCGCTGTAATGTTTTTATACACTACAGCTATTAAAAAACTACAATTAGGTCAATCTCATTCAAATAGCTCCATAAATCTTTGACCTTTTATAACTTTTATAGAATGGCTCTTGGCTCACTCTCTATGCTTTACAAAAAAATTATTTTAACACTTGCAAGGCACAATTATGCATTAATTAAGCTAAATGAGTTGTATTAAAATAATGTTTTCTTAACTCCCTAGTCTTTTTCCAGCTGTAAGCTGTAATGTTTTTATACACTACAGCTATTAAAAACTACAATTAGGTCAATCTCATTCAAATAGCTCCATAAATATTTCAGGTATGTGTTACTATTTGATAATGGATCGTCCAAAGATTGAACAATCAAAATTTCACATCAAAATTCATTTACAATTGATTATATGTTCAGGTCAAGTTTTGTATTTTCTGTCCTTTAACTCAACGGAGTAGAACTATCATTTTTCACCTGCACTTGTGAGCTCATTTGAATAAATTTTGATCTAATTTCTATCTGGTGGAACCACTTCAATATGGACAACGCAATGATATGGCCCGTGGATTAATTTGTGCCCAAAATGTGTTAATTTGAAAGATGTTATGGCATGAATTAAGAGCTCAACTTCATGCTAGACTCACTCTTTTGGTTACTTATGTTAGATGTTTGGCTGCTGTGTGCATGCTGTTTACCTCACTTCCCTATTTAATTAAGACTGTTTTAGTTTATTTACAGCATCATCGTATGTAAAGCTTTTCTTTGTAAAATAACATGTGAAAAGGCTTAAAAAGGGGACCACCAAGAGGGTGTTCTCTCATTTTATGATTAAATAGAAAAGAAAAAACAATATTCACGCCCCACTTTTGTACACTTGCACTTCATTGTTATTTTTATTGTTTTTTAAATGACACAATTATCCTTTAAAGTCACCCCCACACAACATGTGTTACAAAGAGTACTCTTACAATCCACTTTGTAGGGATATAACTTTATCATTTCCTTTAAAATAAAAATAAAAATCAAGTGGAGTGCAAGTGCACAAAATGTTCAAAAGATCAAAGGAATAAATATCATTTCCTTTCTATTAACATCCCTCCCCTGGTCTCTTGAAGCTTGGGAACGTGGCTAGAGGCCTTATCAAACACAGGGTGGGGTGGTTCTAACAATATGATGTGGTTGAACTATTGGCTCCTAAATGGTCCACTTTTATCTCAAATTGATCCCTCTGAGCTTCAAGACTTTCAGCTGGACTCCTATGTTAAAGTCAGCAGCATTATATCAACTTACCATTGGGATCATCATCTTCTCCCTTTCTTTCGCAGCCCAACTTTCATCAATCAATTCTTGCCCAACCTCCTCAACAGATTGTGACTTGGTTATCTGGCCCCACTCACCCTCTTCTAACTTCTCTTTCTCTCACACCATCTCCTTGCTCTCCTCCCCAGCCCCACTGTGTAACTGGCACCATCTCATATGGTTTAGGCTATCATATCATACACCCAAATGCAGCTTTATAACATGGCTAGCCTTAAGACACAGGTTAAACACACTTGATAGCTCAGCTGTTTTCTTACATATCCCAAATGCTTGTTTTTTGTGCTCCTCATAGGCTGAGTCCATCGACCATCTCTTTTTCACGTGTCCTCTCTCCTCCATGATCTGGAATCACTTCCAACACTTAACTGGTTTTCATATTCTCCCCAGCTGTTGGACTAACCTAGTGAATTGGTCCTCTGCTCACTGGACTACTCGAAGGAATTCCTTTATTGTTCACAAGCTCTTCCTCACCTGTCCAGTTTACTTTATTTGGTTGGAGATGAATGCCAGGGCCTTTAAAGGCAGGGCATCATCTCCCCAGGCAACCATCAATCTCATTGGCAATGCTATAAGATGTAGGCTTGCGGCCTCAATCAAAATAATTGACAGTGCATTGATGAGCAAAATTGAAAGAGTCTGGGATACCCAAAGCTTATCCATTTTGAGTGGATTTCTTGGATGATTTGATGGAGATGCTCTTTGGACTGACCCTTTCCACATTCAGTTTCTTACTGCTTGCTGTTGTTGTTGGCTGTACTGTTTTTGTTGCGCATTCAGTTGCCAGTTGCATACTTCTTTCTGTTGCTGTTGGTTACTGTTTTTGTTTTTCTTTGGGTCATGTTGACCATGAATCAGTTCTCACTGTTAGTTAGCTTAGTTTCTGTATACTTTTGCTTTGGCCTAGTGGCCTTGCTTGCTCCCTGGTGGTATTGTTTTTCTACACCACCTCTTCTATATATATATTGAGATATGCAAATTACAATTATGGCCCAAAGTAAACAAGTAAAACACTCAAAGTAAAAAAGTAAAACACTAAACACCCTCTTAACTCTTAACAGTTACCTCAAACTTATTAGGCTTGGTCTTACTTATTTTCACTGGGGCTGGGTGTGGGTTGGTGTTCCAGGCCCAAGGTTTGGTCTGACTGGGCTTGGCTAGCATTTTATCAATCAGTGCATGGTGTTCCCACTCAATGCCCAGCCCTATCTCATGCTAACTATGAACTGATTTGACATTAAATGTTGATAAATGTTTTTTTTTTTGTTTTTGTTTTTTTGGTGTTAAAGAAAACCTTTAAAATTAATGAACTCAAATTAACATTTGAATGGAAGAAAGAAGCAAAGGTTGCAATTCGCCTCAATTCTGTTACATCTATTGCCTACAATGAAGTATGTAGGCTTATCTTCTATGATATCTAAATAACAACATAGATGGATCATAATCAAAATTGTGCTTGCATCAGTTTGTTAAAGTTCTTTGATGCAATGTCATACATTCAGAGAACTAGAATATAAAGTTATGCCAGTCTTCAATGTATTTATAGAAATTCTCTAGTTTTATTTTGTTTGTCCAGTCCAGTGAATTTGCTCACTCTTCCACCCCATTAATCCTACTCTCAACCCACCTTGATTTATCATATCGATATAGAGGGATCATAATCAAAATTGTGCTTGCATCAGTTTGTTAAAGTTCTTTGATGCAATGTCATACATTCAGATAACTAGCAGATAAAGGTATGCCAGAAGATGATCTTTCCAACAAAATTGCTGATAATTAGGCAACTAAATTGTTCTTTTTTCTTTTTATTTCTTTGTTCCCTTTTTCTCATTATTTAGGTTTTGCCTTAATTGCTTCTATGAAATTCTGCATGACAGTTATGTTGACGTTCTTGCATAGAGGAAATCAATAAATTGGTTTCTAGGTGTTTGTCACGTGTCTTACTCTTTTCCTATCTTTTAACAATAATTGATTTTTGCTAGAATGTTGATGTTGTTCTATTTAGCATCATTCTCTATTTATTATGAACGTATCTTTATCTAGAAAGTTAGTTTAAGTTATTTTTGTAATAGTTTTATAGAATCTTACGATATCCCATCCTACGATCCCAAACCTATGAACCCTCCATCGATCTTCCATAGAATCTTGTTCCTAACAACCTTGCTCCTCCGTGGCAACGCTTACAGATTCCTGCTCTGCTTTGCCCTTCTTTTTTGTTGCCCGATAGTCTCTCTTCAAATGTCCCTTCTCTTCACAGTTCCAGCTAGTTCTCCACTTGCCTTTATTTCTGGGTCCAAGCCTGATCTTTTAGAAGCTCTTCCCCTGCTCTCGGTGTTTAGAGTAGATTCAGACAATTCATTTGTTTCCTTCCTGCAAATTTCTTCATTCAGAATCTAGTTCCAAATATCATCATACTTTAACTTTCTTTTTCCTGAAGAACTGTTCAGTGCCATAACAGTACCATTTCAGCTTTCTGGCAAAGAAGACAAAAGAATTAATGCCATGATCTCATCATCGAATTCGATTTCGACAGAGCTTAACTGATTCGTAATTATGTTGAACTTGTTCAGATGGTCGGCCATTGACGCGCCTTCTCACATCCTCAGGTTGAATAGTTATCGCATCAAATATACCTTGTTGGACGCAGAGGGTTTCTCATACATATTTGAAGGGTTGTCATCAAACCTGCTTTTGTCTTCTCCTTCGCTATGTTGAAGGCAATGTTGCGAGACAGTGTCAATAGAATAACCCCTAGTACCTGTTGATCAAGAATAGCCCAATCAACACCTTTCATCCCTTCTGGTTTCTTTCCTAAAAGAGGTTGAGACGGGTTCTTCTGATAGAAACAACTTTCAATCTTCATCTTCCGAACCCAAAATTTGCACCATTGAACTCGTCGATCTTTCCTTCTTCTGTACCCATTGCTCCCACTCGAATATTAGCTCCGATACTAGTTGTTGCGAAAATTAATAGGAAAAATAATCAAGAACACAATCAAGAAACACACAAATTTTCTTGGTTTACCCAAAACCTGGGCTACATCCACAGAGTTCCAAGGATTTCACTATAATGAGAAAATTGGCACAATTACAGAGAGTTTGAGTTTAGGATAATATATATATCACCGTGCACCACTATACTAACAATAGAATAACAACTGAACCCCACCTTTCACCATTATCAGGCTCCACACATCCCATCAATTGCCTAGTGAAGTGATCAAAGCTTGGACTGCCAAGTGTAGTCCAAGTGTAAGGATGTGAATTGGAGTATGCAGTAGTCCCTTTGTGCAAATAATTCCAAGGGTTAGGTGGGAGCAATACTGGGTAATGGTTTTTTCATGAATAGCAAAATGAATTTGAATTGGCTACCCTTGTGAATATATGGATTAAAATTATAGAACTTGAGAATGAGTCAGCGATTCATTTCTTGAAGTATATGATTGATATGTAGTTAGCTAGCATTGGTATGTTTAATTTAGTGCTCTTTCATTTTGCTGCTTCTACATATTATGTTTATTTGATGTGACTAAGCTGTTTTGGAGCGAATTGGTAAATTGTGAAAGAAACAACATCATTTGTGAAAAGGAATGCTCAACCTTTATCGTACTTCTCAGTGCTACAGTGGAGCTGTCCAATAGTAAATTTCACTAAGCAACTTATAGTCCATGCAGTTTGCTGTATTCTTTTCATATCAAACATCCATTTATCCGAGATGTTACATCTTGTTGAAGTATTAAATTTGAATGAAGAATTCCTGCTCGATCAGTTCTCTAAGTTCAACACACTTGTTAATTAGTATTAATGCTACTTTATTCTAGAAGTCATTGTTTGTGTAATGACAACATTTTGAATTGAGAAGTGTGAGAATGCAAGTTGAAGTCTGAGAGTAGTCACTTTGTGCAAACAATGCCAAAGGTTTGATATGTATTACGTCTTCCATTCCCATCACCTTGCATAGGTGGGATGGATAATGGCATCTAAATCTTACTTTTTTTCTGGTGATGATGCTCTTCTATGCTGTAGTTTGATTTTCTACACTAGTTCTGTTCTGCATGGTGATGGTTCATTCATTTTGGTCAATTCAAGTTCGCTTCTTATCTTCTCTGCAGCACATAGTATAAGTCTTTTATGTTCCCCAAAGCTATAGTTTGGAGCATAATTGTGTATGGAATTGCAGGCTATCCCTAAAAAGTTTTCCAACAATTTGAAACTGAAACTACCGGAAACCATAGATCTTAAAGGTCCAAGTGGCGCAATATGGAATGTGGGACTGACATTAGATGGGGATACTTTGCTCTTCAAACATGGATGGAAAAATTTTGTAGAAGATCATTCTCTAGAGGAAGATGATGTTTTGATCTTTAAATACAATGGGGAATCCCATTTTGATGTTTTAATGTTTGACCAACGAAGCTTGTGTGAGAAGGAAGCTTCATATTTTGTCAGAAACTGTGGACACAAGGAACTTCACGAGCGATGCCAGACAAAGAGAAACATAACGGACAGTTCTGATGAAGTTGCCCTTGATTCTTCACATGATGATGATGATGATGATGATGATAATGCTGATGATGTTGTTGTTGTTGGACACAATTCATCAAAGAAGCAGCGTAAGATGGATGATAATTTAGTGCCAATGTCATCAAGAAGGCATTCCCGGGGCAATGAAAAGAGTCGGACTCAGAAGGGTGCTAATCGTGTTAAATCTCTTCGTCGCATGCAGAACTTGAGAAACAAAGAACCTTCTACTTGTGCAGAGGGAGAAAAAGTTAATAATGGTGAGTCTCCCCAAAATTTGATTTCCAAAGAATGCTTTGCTTTATGAAACTGTACTATGATGTTAAGAACCTTACTTTTACCGTGCTTCTTCCTCTTCTTAAAATCTAATTTATTAATATTATTTGGATATTCCATTTACACAAACAAACGACTTTTTATTTTTTATTTTTTTTCATGGTTAGGGTGCATTTTAGAAATGCCAAAATTTTGTAAGCAAATTAATGTCTTTTGTTTATTAATGACTCAGGTGCTAAACAAAGACCCATCAGTAGAAATTTAGCCCGTTCTGTGCAACTTGTATCCATGAGAAGACCTATAACTGAAAAGGAGAAAGAGAAGGCTCTGCAAATGGCGGGGTTTGCAGCCTCAACTAAAGGGAGTTTCATAGTGGTTATGCGACCTTCACATGTCTACAGGGCATTTCAAATGGTAACTTCTCATTTGACTCCCTAACCTTCTTTTTGGGTTTCTTTCCTTTCCTCTTTATATTTTTTATTTTTATTTTGTTTTTCAGTTATTTTTTGCATTTTAACTATCAGAAAGCATCAATATAGGAAGATTTTCGGTTGCATATGCACAGTTGTTCAACTACAACAGTTAGCTGGACAATGTTGAAGTTTCATCGTAACTCTGAATTTGTGATGGCTCTGCAGGCAATCCCTGTTGCATGGGCTACTAAGCATCTCATGCCTCAAAACCAAGATGTGACTCTACGTGTCAAAGAGAATACATGGCAGGTCAAATTTTATCACAGAAACTCCGGTGGTGTAGTAGGTGGTGGATGGAAAAATTTTGCTCTTGAGAACAGCTTAGAAGAATTTGATGTGTGTCTGTTTGAGCTTGCCAGTGGGACAAATGACACCGTTGTCTTGGATGTTAGCATCTTCCGAGTTGTTGAGGAGATCATTCCGCCAAAGATATTGACCTCTCCCTCCTCAAGGCATAGAAAGCCGTCAAAGTATCTTAGGGGAGAAATAAACGAGGGCACTGGTGCATGAGTTGGCAATTTGCTGTATGGTTTGCTCTTAAACTAGGTTATGAAATACTGCACATGTTGGGAAGTTTCTGGACTTCATTTTGTATGGATAGATTCTGCATTTTGACTCTGTAGAATATGTTAAAGAAGTCTGTTAGACATAACTCATGTTATAACAATTATATTATGTTTTGTTAAATGTTATCTCCTTTGCAAGGGTATGGTACCTTAATTTCTCTGTATTTTGACAGTGTAGAATATCTTCGCTCATGTTATGCTAATTATATTATGTTTTGTTAAATATTGTCACCAATTTTATCTTATCCATAGTCAATTTTATCTCCCCTTCTTTGCAAATCTCTGCAATCTTGGCAGAGAAGTAACACACTGAATTTCAGTTTGATTTTAGACTGAAAATATTTATTTTGATCTATATCTCAGTTCTTTCCAATGTTCGGTTCATTTTGCCAGACTATTTTGATATGTTATAACATTTTTCTTCAACCAATTGAGATAATCAGTAGTCCTATAATCTCTTATAGAGATATATAATTTACCTGCATTAAGTTTTTTTTTTCAGGTATTGAAACAAAGATTTTTTTTTTGAAAAAATGTATAATGAAAGTAAGCAAAGATGACTCCCATAATTTGTTGACGAGAAGTAATTTTTTTTCTTCTTCTTGCCATGGCAAATAAGTCACAGCCCTAACTGGACTTGAACCACCGGCCTTCCATTTTAAAAAGTGGAGAAAATTGTACTAAACTACTACTCTTGTGACAAGGTATGACTATTTTGGACATTTTTAGGAACTTCATTGTAATTAAGCTTTATTCTTTAAGAGGCTTAGAACTGTATAGTAGCCATACCTTTTGTTAAAAGGAAGAAGGTTTGTTAGTTGTAGGAGTGAATAAAAAAAAAAAAGGGTAAATTACACTTACCTCCTCTTTAGATTGGCTTTATTACAGTTACCTTTCCTCTAGTTTGGCTTATTACATTCACCACTTCTGTGTTTTGGAATATTACACTTACCCCATCTAATTTGAACATTTGTTACCCAAAAGTTGACCCGAGAAGGGGGGGGGGGGGGGGGGGGGGGGAATAGGGTCAATACCAATATTTTCGAAAAGATCAAGTGTCCCTATTTTAAGATCAATACAAACTTGGCGAGATAGCACCTTACGTTTAGCAACTTCGTGAGCAATAAACTCTTTCTCATAGATTTTCTTGAAGGATAGATTTTCAAACAGTTGGAATGTAGGAGTAGCATCGATTGAGAAGATTGGCCCTCATTCTTTTGCTTCGTTCTTCTCTCTTTTTCTAGGGCTTCTATGGCTTTCTTTTTGGGAGCCATTGAGAGAGAGAGAGAGAGAAAGAGAGTAGATAGGGATGAAAGTGAAGAGAAAATGGAAGAGAAAATGAAAGAGAAGAAGTGGAGATTATGAGAGAAGATGATGGAGGGGCGATCTCACGAGGAGGAGAGTGAGATAATGAGAGGCTAGGGTTTTTTGAAGGTACGAAATGAATTTAAGAAGAAAGAATCACACTATTTCAGACGTCTAAAAGATTTTTCATGCATCTGAAAAAGGACTTTCAGATGCCTTAAGTTTTCTTAACCTTTGAAAGAGTATCTTTGAAATGCTGGTTAAAGCTTTGAGCATGGTATGTCTTTATGGATTTGACAAACTTGAGTTAAGACCTAATTTTAAGAAATTTGAAAAACAATGTATGAAGAATAAATGATGTGCAAAAAGTTCAAGAGAGAGGTTTGAGCTTCAATCAAGTTATATTCAACCATAACTTTAACATATGAGTCCTAGCTCTCACCATGCTATACTATCCCATTTGTTCTTCATATGCTTGTAACTTCATGTTTTGAGATTCCATCTTCAAGGACAAGAAGTTTATCTCTTTGATGCCATTCTCTTTATGAAAATTTCATAAGTAGAATCTTTTTTGAGTAATATAGAATTCATCCTAAACAAGAACTCAATTTAGATGTTAGTATATAACACCATTAATGATTTGTAATCATCAAAATTATAAGATTGTCTTTTGGTTAAAACCTTTGTGTCAACAACACTAGAGATGGTCAATGCTGGCATGGCTAAATTTGAAGATATATACGACGAAAATGTGAAATTATAATTGTGCCATTACTATTATATAAATAATTTTAACTAAAAATTATTTTGTCATAATTACATTATATATACCCTCGCACATATTTTCATAAATCCTAAAGGCTGAAACGTTTTAAAAAATTAAAACTCATTACATTTTGTTCGAAGTGTCTGTCAAAAACTTAGAACAAAGATAAACTTCAAAATCTATTAGTTTTCATCATTCATAATTATGATGTCATTATCTGAATTGATATAATCGAAAGCGAAAAAGGACTAAAACTAAATGATATATTGACGGATATATAGATAAAAAATTGGCAATAGATTTAGAGAAAGAAAGAGAAGACTGTAGACGAATATGTAGGAGAAAATGATCTATGTATTTTCTTTAGTTGGGGTTAGATTTTTCTTTTTGCACAAGCAACATAGGACAAAAGCTTTCCTACAAATATTTGAAGTGTATTTTTGTCATATAAATCTTCAAATTTGGCCACGTCAGCATTGACCATCACTGACAGTGAGTGTTGCTGACGATAAGGGGGTATTTGTTACAAACATCCAAATTAGATGAGAAGTAAGTGTAATATTCTAAAACACATGGATGGTGAGTGTAATAAGCCAATCTAGAGGGGAGGTAAGTGTAAATGACATAAGGGTAATTTTACATTTTTCGTTAACAACTGTTAAAATCTGTAAGTGAGATGGAGGTAAGTGTAATATGCCAAACTAAAAGGGAGGTAAGTGTAATTTGCCCATTAAAAAACTGCTATAACTGAGCTGAAATGAAACGTAAATGGTCCAAAAGGACTGAATCATAACAATTAGTCGCCTAAGGGCCCGTTTGCGAGCCTCATTATAGGTTTAATGAGTTTCTTGTTACTCAATAACAAGAGTTATGAATCTATCCAACTTATTTGATTTGAAAAAAAAGAAGATATTCTTGAATTTAACTTTATTTTGAGACACAGAAAATTATAATTATCATTAAAATCGCCAAAACCATGAAGTCACAATTTCTAGTATTCCAAAAATAAATAACCATCTCTTTCATAAATCTTGTGTTGCTGGTGTTATTACTAGTTATTGAGATAATTTCAAATACTTTTCATTATCATTAAGAATGTTAAAATAAATAAAAAATTATAGTAGTGTAATATGATACAATGTCCTAGTGGTTGATAATTTTTTGGATGGGTGAGGTGTTTATTTGTGTTAGTTTAATTGTCTATATGTTCGAGTGGCTTTTGTGAACTAGTGTTTATAGTTTTTTTTTTTTTTTTCTAAATTCTAATTTTTTTTTTTTAATGCAGTGGTGTTTGGTTAAACAAAAGTGAGTTGTAATATGCTAGCATGTGCAAATATGTGGGTGGAGTGAAAAAAAAATTAATGTCCTTGTATGATGAGTCTAGGACATGATGTGTATTTAGAGTCAACAGAACTACGATAACGTGATGGTAAATATGAACTTACCCAAAATAAAAAGAAACAATGAAAAAATAAAAAGGTAAAAGTGCAAAATACCCCTATGAAGTTTCACTCTATGAGCAAAATACCCCTTAAACTATAAAAGTGAGCAAGTTAGTCGTTGTAATTTAAAAATGAGCAACTTACCTCCTCCGGACATCGTAGTACCAAAAATACCCCCAATATGACCATTATATCCCTTCACTCTATAAAAATGTTTTTGCAGCCAAATCAAACCCATTATTCTCCAAAATTTAACATTTTTCTTTGAATTTTTTGTACTTTTTTCTACCAAAATTTAAATAGAATAATAAATATTAGAGAAAAGAAATTACATAAAAAATATATTTCACAAAAATTCTCAAATAATTTAAATATTAGAGAAAACTGTATTTCATGAAAATTCCATTAAAATAAACGACATAATAATAAATAGACTACATGATATATCAATTATCCTTTTGCTAGTTTTTTTATAAAAAAAATCTAAATACGGTAATGTGTTTACTTTTTGCTTAATCTCCTGAATAATTTCAATATACCATACTTTATTTATCAATTCATTGAAGATCTATTTATTCCATAAAAGTCCCTACCAACAAGCATAAGACAAAAATACACACTTGCATGCTAATGTTTTAATTTTGTTCGGCAAAATTACTAAAAGAAATTAAAATTTGGTGGTATAATGGGTTAGATTTGGTTGCAAAAATATTTTTATAGAGTGAAGGGGTATAATGGTCATATTGGAGGTATTTTTGGTACTACAATGTCGGGAGGGGATAAGTTCTCTTTTGAAACTATTAGGACTAACTTGCTCATTTTTATAATTCATGGGAGTATTTTTCTCATATGGTTAAATTTCAAGAAGGTATTTTGCACTTTTGCCAAATAAAAGTAAAAATAAAAATAAAAATACGTTGATAAAAGCGAGGTTATAGTGTTGGAGATGTGTATCTTCACTTCTAATGCACAGATGACAAATAGCCTCAAGGCATATATATACCTCTCCTATTGAAGTTGTGAAAAAATGGCAAAGCATCATGAAAAATTAAGCAGACAGTAAAAGCCTTCCTAAGTCTGTTATGAGACCAAACTAATTTAAACCATCTAACTACACAACCATTAACTCTGTATCTCAGCCCATCTGATTTAAAATTAAAATTTTCAAACTTTTACAAATTATTATTCTTTCAATTAAAATTTCCAAACTTTCCATTTGATTGAAGAGAATATATATATATTTTTTTGGAAGATAAAACAATTGTATAAAAAAGAGTAAATACAAGTCCATATTTAAAATGGATTGGGGGAGGACAGACGCAAGACATTCTAAGCAAAAGAGCTAAAATAAAATATTCGGATAGGATTTGAAGAACTAAGCTCAGACAAAGCTAAAACCAAAATTTAGGAACAACCAATAACAGAAGGAATCACAGGTCCATAGAATATCTAAACAATTGAAATCTTTGTCAATGGTGATTCTTGAAGTGAGTACATTACTTCTGGCTTCCGAAGTTGCATTTGCGTCTAAACAATTGAAATCTTTGTCAATGGTGATTCTTGAAGTGAGTACATTACTTCTGGCTTCCGAAGTTGCATTTGGCCTGTAAAGGCTTTTGTTCTTTTCTAAAGGCTTTTTGAATAGAATTTTTGTTATCAATTAATCATACAAAAGGGCTGATTGCTTGGGTGACATGCGTGAAACTGTAATTGGTTTGTGCATGAAAAAAATAGACCATTTATTTATTTCTTCCTGCAAGGTTACGAGAACATAATATCAAAGTATGGTTTCTCTTCAATTTTTCCTTCCACTAGCAGTCAGCTGAATAAGCACTGAATAAAAAATGTATATATATTCACATTTATAAAGGTTGAGACATTTATTTGTCACTAAGTTCTATTTTTTTTCCAAAATTCATATTTGCTATTTTTTTAATAAAAGAAAATACGAATTTAAAATTCAATGTGCCGTAGCTTCAATGCTAGGATATTTTCTTACCTGAAAAAAAATGTCTTGTAATTTATTCTTTAACCTTTTTCTATAATTTAATATACCAAACATATCAACCCCCAAAAGCCCAAATTTGTGTATATTGGGACCCAAATTTGGGTTAGGGTCAATCCGATCCGACCTGATTTAAAAATTTTTGACTTGACTTTGTTAAAAAATGTACCAATAAAAATACAAAGTAATATTAATAATTATGCGAGTTAAGTTGAAACGACAAAATGCTTGATTACTTAAATTTATTTCTGATGTATAATTCAGAAGTTTAATTCTGTCATTAGTTAATTAGATCAACTTTTAAAAATTATTTATTTTCAACCTTCTAAATCTACACAGTTGATCAATAAAAACACTTTTAATTAGTAGTAAAAATGTGGATATATTTTCAAAGCGCAGGAAGTTTGGAAGTTATTTAACCAACTTCCATCTCATTACATGGTTGCTACAAGGTAAGTGTGTGTATATATATATTTATATGTGAGTATGTAACTATGTATATACAAATACCACATCACATACAATATGCATATTATTAGTACTAATAGCAACAAGCTATAGCTTCTTGGGCTCATTATTGTTCATATAATTATATATATAGCTTATGCTTTTCAAGCTCAATGAATAGAAGTTTTTTTGTTAAGGGGATTAATAAGACGACTGGTGATAATTAGAAGTACAAAGAAAGAGAGAATTAAATTGGCCACAATAGAAAAAATATATATATAAACACACATATATAAACTTAAAAAGAAAATACATATATTGCGGAAAAGAGTGTTTTAGGAAGCAGTGGACATTGGCCAATAGGGAATTAAATGGATTTCCCGAAAAAGAAAAACAAAAGAAAGAAAAGAAACATCTTTGTGTGTGTGTGTGTGTGTGTGTGTCTATATATATATATATATATATATATAGTGTATATAAGGCCTACCGTCCGAAAGGGAGATTGCACAACAAGGCCTGGGCTTCTAACACATTAACATTAGCCCAAGTGAATACCGACGAACTAATAAACAAAAAATTCAACTAATGGACAAAGACACTTCATACCTATAATATATTATATGTAATGGTATACTAATAGTGTGGGTGTGTATATATATATATATATTATAGTCAAATTCTAAGATATACTATTATATTAGTAATGATGTATTATTATATTAAATTGGTTGGGGGCTGAGTTGTGCTTATACCTGTATTATTTTGAAAAAGCCCTGCCTCTGCCTAACTCATCTAATAGGGAGGAAGATGCTTATAAATAGTTGTGAGTGTAATGTGTAAGAATGGTTTATTTTATAGCTAAAGAGTATGAGTATGAGTGCACTGTGTTTGCGTTTTTAGGGTGTAGGGATTGGCTTCAGCATCCAATCCTATTACATGCAAATCGTTTAACTCCAGCTTGCACGTTGCAGTGGTTGCCTCGTTAAAGTGGCTAAGCTGTCCAATCCCATTACATGCAGAGAATCGTAGTTTATTAAATTTGCAGGTTGCCTCGTTAAAATAGCTCAGTCATCCATTCCCATTACATGCAATTGCTATAGTTGGGTTTGAGTTTCCAGATCTCTCATATCTTGTGCAATTTTTGCATATAGCTGGGTACAATTTTTCAATAAATTTGCTTTTTTTTTTTTCCTTAGAATTACTGAACGTTGTAAAAGTAATCATTTTTTCTTTTTATGTCCTGATTCGAAGGTTAACCAGGGTTAAGATGAAAAAAGAGTGCGGAGAGTGCAGAAACTGGAGAGAAAACATGTATTGGACCCTCTTTCAATGTCTGCATTTCTTACACTTTCTTTCTGGCAATTTCCGTCACCAACTTGTAAGTTTAACTCCCAACCATCTGTAGATCTATTTTTTATTTTTTTTTCTTTTTAACTTAATTTCATCATCTCATTCGTGTTAGATATATAGATGACCAACATTTTAAATGAAGTTATGTAACTCAGGTTTCTCTTTTGTGGATTTAGATTGAAAAGTTTTTTTTTTTTTTTTTAAAGGCAGAGCCCCATTTGGGGATAGCAACTCGGCCTAGTAAAAACTTGGCCCAGACTAACTTAACCCAAACACAAATAACACCAAACCAAAAGAAACCGATAGAGGCCTCAATCCATCCCAATCTGGTTGATTATTCGGGTGACATGCGTGACACTGGTTTGTCTATTAAAAACTAGACTATATATATATATATATATATATATATATATATATATTGACCATTTATGAAAGTTGAGAGATTAATTTGTCTCTAAAGTCTCATTTGTTTTGACGTAAAATATTTCTAAAATAATTTAGTATTTAATTGCATATTTTAAAAGAAAAATGTTATACGAGTAAAATTTTTTATACCAAAATGTCTAGATTGATGCAACCAATCCGTAAAATATTAAATAGAAAACTTGGTTGATGCTACTTTTCAAAAATATTTTACGTTGAAACAAACGGAGCAAATAAAAAAATTTTCCAAGAAAAATTCATATTTGCTATTTTTTTATTAAAAGAAATACGAATTTAAAATTCAATGGCTATGCTAGGATATTTTCTTTACCAAATAAAATGCCTCGATCATCTTGTACTTTTATTCTTTCCCTTTTTTTAAAAGAAAAAATTAAAATAAAAAGAACATAAATGCATAATTTTTTATGGAAATTAATTAACCTAAAGGAGTTGTGATAAAATAAAGTTTTCTGAACTCCCTAGCCCTTTTTTTTCTACACTACGGCCATAAAAATCTTCAAATAACCATTGGTGCATAAATATTTCAGATATTGTTACTATTTGGTAATGATCAAAATTTCACATCAAAATTCATTTACTATTGATTGTATATTCAAGTCAATTTTTGTATTTTCTTCTTTAACTTGGAGAGAGAAAATTTATGGGTCCGAATTCATTCGTATGGAATTAAGACCAGAGGATTCCAAATCGGGCTGGATGTGGGTTGAGTTTTCTAGGCCCAAGGTTGGGCCTGACTTGGCTTAGATAGCATTTTTCCCACTTAGGTCCACTCAGTGCCCAGCCCTAGCTGATGCTAACTATGAACTGCTTTTACATAGAATGTAGATATACTAGGGTATGCCCGTGCCTACGGTACTATCGCGCACTCGCAATCGTGACTGTTAGATGAAGTGATTTTAAACCGTAGATAGCAAAAGACATTTTGAACCGCAGGATTGCTTTTTTAACAACTCTGGACCGTTGGATCACAGTTTTTGGCCTTATTAGGCCAAGCTTAAATGTAATATAGATGTTTGTGCGCGCGCGTGTTAGAGAAAACCTTTTAAAATTAATACTCAAATTAGCATTTGAATGGAAGAAACAAGCAAAGGTTGCAATTAGCCTCAATTCTGTTACATCTATTGCCTACAATGAAGTATGTTGGCTCTTCTTCTCTGATATCTAAATATCAACATAGATGGATGGGTGCATCAGTTTGTTAAAGTTCTTTGATGCAGTGTCATATATATATATATATATATATATATATATATATATACACACACAGAGAACTAGAAGATAAAGGTATGCCAGTCTTCAATTTACTTTTTGCAAGTTCTGAATTTTTATTTTGTTTGTCAAGTTCATCCTTCCTATTCCACTCTACTTAATCCTACTCTTAAGCCCCCCATGATCCATAAATGTCGATATCATAATCAACATTCTTTGATTCAAAGAACTGGAAGATAAAGATAGGCCAGTCAGTCTTCAATATACTTTTATAAAGTTTTGTATTTTTGTTTTGTTGATCCCTATTTATTGAAACCCTGTCATACTATGTTATCCAAGAAAAAGAAAAACTAACTGTACAAATTTCCTATTTGTTGATCCATATTTACAATTTCCTTTGATTTGAGGGTACATGGAAAATTTATAGTTGCAAAGAATTCTAATTTAAACATCTCACTTGATGTGGATCGAGTTGTGAGAAAGTAGGTTAAAGGCTTCAAAAGTAGATTGTTAGGGAGAGAGGTCTACTATAGTTCAGACTATATATATATATATCACCATATTCATAGGTAACCTACTACCCTAATTAAGGTGTTTTTGATTTCCCATACCAACTGAAATATGGTGTTTTTGATCACCCTATTCATTAATTAAGGTGTTTGAATGCACGCACTTACCCTCTAGAAATTGAAGCCCTGACCAAATATAACTCTGAAGATAGAAAGTAAGTAATTTATGAAATTCTGGATGCCACTATTACAATATAGGTGTCTAACAAAACAAGGGGCCATTGCCTGGTACAGTGGTGAAAGCTTGGACTTCTAAGTGTAAGGATGTGAACAGGGCGGAGCCAGGATTGCAACGTGGGGAGGGCTAAAAGTAAGAAAAATTAAAAATAAAAACAATAATTTTTATGACAAAGATATGTTATAAATATTCAAAATAGACAAAAAAATGAGAACGTTCTCATATAGATTAATCAAGTACATCATATATAGATACAAAAATAGATATAATATTTTCTTAAGCAAGCTATTGAAGATGAACTCTACAATCCTTAAGAGAGTCAAATTCATTAACTACCGAATCTATATCAATATCTTCAACAAGTTCTCTTTCAATATTGAGAATCATGCAATCTGCAAGAAATTCATCACCCATATTGTTGCAAAGTTTAGTTTTGACATAATTAAACTCAACAGAGTACAAGAAATTTCACAAGTGAAACCACAAATTATGAGAAATTACCAGTTACCTCTTTAGTCTTTGGCTCTTTGTTTATATCTGTTTGTTTCTCTACAAACGAAATTACGAAAAAACAATGTAATGACTGATGAAAGCTAAATGAGAGTCCTAGTTACAAAATAAAAGGTTTGTGGGCGGGCTATGCTAGTGGGCTTCAACTAAACAAGAAGTAGTAAAAAAAAAAAATTTGGACCTGGGCTATAGCCCAGGTTAGCCCAATTAAGTTCCGCCCCTGGATGTGAATCGGTTTTGAATTGAACTGTTTGGGTACCATTGTGACTGCATATATGGATTAAAATTATAGAACTTGAGGATGAGTCAGCGTATTCATTTCATTAATTATTTGATTGATATGCAGTTAGCTATCATGGGTATGTTTAATTTAGTGCTTTTTCATTTTGCTTCTTCCGTATACTATGTTTTTTTTTTTCATAATTCCTTATACTATGTTTATTTTATGTGACTAAGTTGCTTTGGAACAAATTGGCAAATTATGAAAGAAACAACATCATTTGTACAAAAGGAAATGCCCAATCTTTATCACACTTCTCAGTACTACAGTGGAACTGTCCAATAGTAAATTTTCACTTGGTTATCTAGAGTCTGAGCAAAATTCCCACTAGATCGATTCTCTAAGTTCAACACACTTGTTAATTAGTATTGATATTACTTTATCCTAATGACAAAAGTTTGAATTGACCAGTGTGAGGACGCAAGCTTAAGTCCCAAAGTAGTCACTTTGTGCAAAAAATAAATGCCAAAGGTTGGATATGTACCACAACTTCAGTTCCCATCACCTTGCATAGGTGGGATGGATAATGGCATCTAATCTTACTTTTTTTGGGTGATAATGCTCTTCTATGCTTTAGTTGTTTGATTTTCTACATGATCGAGAGTTCTGTTCTGCATGGTGATGGTTCCTTCACTTTGGTCAATTCAAGTTCGCTCCTTATCTTCTCTGCAGCACATAGTATATATATATAAGTTTTTATGTTCCCACGACTATAATTTGGAGCATATTTGTGTATGGAATTGCAGGCTATCCCCAAAAAGTTCTCCGACAAATTGAAACATAAACTACCAGAAGCTATACAGCTTAAAGGTCCAAGTGGCGCAATATGGAATGTGGGAACAACATTAGATGGGGATACTTTTCTCTTCAAACATGGTTGGAAAATTTTTGTAGAAGATCATTCTTTAGAAGAAGATGATGTTTTGATCTTTAAATACAATGGAGAATCGCAATTTGATGTTTTAATGTTTGACCGACGAAGCTTGTGTGAGAAGGAAGATTCATATTTTGTCAGAAACTGTGCACACAAGGAACCTCATGAGGGATGCCAGACGAAGAGAAACATAACTGACAGTTCTGTTGAACTTGCCCTTGATTCTTCACATGATGATGATGGACGCAATTCAACAAAGAAGAAGCGTGGGATGGATGATAAATTAGTGTCAGTGTCATCAAGAAGGCATTCCCAGGGCAATGGAAGGAGTCTGACTCAAAAATGTGCTAATCGTGTTAAATCTCTTCGTCCCAGGTGGAACTTGAGAAGCACAGAACCTTCTACTTCTGCAGAGAGAGAAAAGGTTAATTGTGGTGAGTCTCTTCAAAATTTGATTTCCAAAGAATGCCTTGCTTGATGAAATTGTACTATAATGCTATGAACCTTATTTTTTACCCTCTTTCTTCCTCTTCTTAAAATCTAATGTATTACTTAATTCTCTATTGCATACTTTTTTTTTTCCCGGTAAATAATACTATATGCATATTCAATTTACATAAACAAGCGATTTTGTTATTATTTTTTTTTATGGTTGGGGTGCATTTTTGAAATGCCAAAAATTTGTAAAATTCTATGTGCTTGTTTGTTGAGTTTAGTGAGTATACTTCTTCTTCTTCTTCCTTTTTATTAATTTCTTTTGTTTGATTTATTATGACTCAACTGCTAAAGAAAGACCCATAGCCCGTTCCGTGAAACTTGTTTCCAACAGAAGACTTATAACTGAAGAGGAGAAAGAGAAGGCTATGCAAAAGGCAGTTGCAGCCTCAACCCAAATGGAAAATTATTTCATAGTGGTTATGCGGCCTTCTCATGTTTATAGGGGATTTGAAATGGTAACTTCTCATTTGACTCCCTAACCTTCTTTTTGGGTTTTTTTCCTTTCCTCTTCCTCTCTTTTATTTATTATTTTTTTTTCAGTTATTTTTCGCATTTTAAGTAGGAGAAAACCTCTAGATAGGAATATTTTTGTTTGCGTATGCGCAATAGTTCAACAACTACAACAGTTAGCTGGACAATGTTAAAGTTTCATCTTAATTCTGTATTTGTGATGGCTCTGCAGACCGTCCCTACTCCATGGGCTTGTAAGCATCTCCAACCTCGAAACCAAGATGTGACTCTACGAGTCAATGATAATACATGGCAGGTCAAATTTTATCACAGAAAATACGGCGGTGTGTTTTCTGGTGCTTGGAAAAATTTTGCTCATGAGAACTGCTTAGAAGAATTTGATGCCTGTGTATTTGAGGTTGCCCGTGGGACAAATGATAATGTTGTCTTGGATGTTAGCATCTTCCGAGTTGTTGAAGATGTAATTCCGCCAACGATATTGGCCTCTCCCTCCTCAAGGCATAGAAAGGCCTCAGAGCATCTTATGGGAAACTTAATCGGAGGCCCTGGTGCATGAGTTGGCAATTTGCTCTATGGTTTGCTCTTAAACTTGGTTGTAAAGTATTGCACACGTCGGGATGTTTCCGGACAATTATATTATGTTTTGTAAATGTTACGGAGTATCATTTTCGTTAGGATATCTTACCTTAATTTCTCTGTTAGCCGGACATGCACTGTTTTTGTTTTTCATTAAGGTTAGAATTCTATTGAATGTAAGGTGTTTGTACAAAAGCCAAGGGGAAAAGCCAGCCAAGAAGACACAGCTATACATCTGTTGCACAATGGGAAACTGAAAAATAAGGTCAGGACATGCACTGTTCTGACCCTGGCTGGAACAAAAAAATATGTTTCCATTTATGACAAAATTGAAAAGTTCAAAATTTCTAATCAAAATTCATTTACTATTGATTGTATGTTCAAGTCAACTTTTTTATGTTGTGTCCTTAAACCAAACAAAGTAGAATTATCCTTTAACTAAAGTAAGTAGAACAATCATTTTCACCTGCCATTGTGATCTCATTTTAATATATTTTGATCCAATTTCTTTCTGGTGGAACTTTTTAATATGAACAACAAAATGATATGGCTCGTACACTAATTTTTGTGCTAAAAATGAGTTAATATGAAAGATGTGATGGCATGAATTAAGAGGTCAACTTTTCACTCTTTTGTTACTTATGTTAGGTCATCCGTTGTGGGCTCTTTACATGAATTCTTTACAATTCAATTAGAGAGAATCAGAGTTTTGAGCTGATGTATTTCTCTTTAATTGTAGAGATTCTAGTCCTCTGGTACGGTATCTCTCTATATTAGTATTTTAATATATTTTTATAAAAATAATTCTATACAAAAATTTAAAACTTAATTATTTCAATTGTTTGAGATGAATAAAATATTATTTTGGCTTCTAATATATTTATTGACAAATAAAAAGACATTACATATTTTTTGGCACGAATAAAAAAATAAAATAAAAAGACATTACATATTTTTTGGCACGAATAAAAAAATAAAATAAAAAGACATTAGATATTTGTCGAACAAATAAAGAAATAAAATAAACATACATTACATATTTTCTCACAAATAAATAAACAAAATAAAAAACATTACATATCACCATCCTCTTCATCTAATTCTATTATTTTAAATATTTTATTCTTACAAAATAATTATATGTTACAATATTAACTAATTATATATATATATATAATAATATTTAAAAATATATTTTTTTTTATTTAAAATAATTAATTTCAAGATAATTTTAATTAAAATAGAATTTGAATCGAGAAAGATAAGAGATTTGACTTTAACTGATTGCCTCCGTGATGCCAACCCTTCTCTTTTTCGCTTTTGGTCTTGGTCACGGCAACAGGATATTCAAATAACCTAGTTATTTTCTTCTAGTTATATAATATAGCTCTTTGTACTTTGCATCTTTTTATATAATATACAAACTTCTTTATATATATATATATATATTTTTATGCAATATCCAAGAAAAAAGATAGTTTAGAGTAAAAATATATATATATATTCTTAAGTTACCTCAAACTTAATAGGCTGGGCCTGACTGGTGTTCCCACTTAGGTCCACTCAATGCCCAGCCCTAGCTCATGCTAACTATGAACTGATTTGACAAAGAATGTCGATAAATGTATGTGTGTGTGTGTGTGTGTGTGTTAGAGAAGACCTTTAAAATTAGTAAACTCAAATTAGCAATTGAATGGAAGAAAGAAGCAAAAGCTTGCAATTAGCGTTATTGTCTACAATGAAGTATGTCGATCAGCTCATCTGCTCTGATATCTAAATATCAACATAGATGGATAATAATCAAAATTGTGGTTGCATCAGTTTGTTAAAGTTCTTTGATGCAGTGTCACTGTCATATATATATATTCAGAGAACTAGAAGATAAAGGTATGTCAGTCTTCAGTGTACGTAGTTTTAGAAATTTCTCTAGTTTTATTTTGTTTCTAATTTAAACATCTCACTTGATGTGGATTGAGTTGTGAGAAAGTAGGTTAAAGGCTTCAAATGTAGATTGTTAGGGAGAGAGGTCTACTATATATATATATATATATATATAATTTTGGTAAGGTAAGTAGTTTGATTGAAGTGAAGAGGATATACAAACAAGCTACCAATACAAAGCTGTGAGGGACAGCCAATCAACCAATACAAACAGCAAATTGAACTATGGAACAACAGAACATATTACAAATGAAGCAGCAACCTATGTAGCTTGGTAACTAGGTAACATTGTCATGCAAGTCTGGTGGTTTCCTGCCATCTCTGATAGAGGAGAGGAGCTTGGAAGATGCCAGGTAGCTGCGAGAGTTGGAGCTGCTTTGCTGTCCTTAAAGGTGCATGATAAAAGTCTTAGCCTAATAGTGTTAGTGATTTTGTTGATGAGGCATTGGGCAGATGAGGCCTTGTTCCTGAAGATCCTGTTATTGCTCTCTGACCAGATGGCATGAATGCTGGCTGCAAGGCATAGTTTGTGGGAGAGATGGGGCTATTGGGTGGGTCCATGTGGTTGATGCATAAGAGAAGATGGATGGCCAGTTGTTTAGGTTGAGCTGGATGTTACATAGGTGTAGGAGATGGTTCCATATGTTGGAGCAGAATGGCGATTGGAAGAATAAATGTGAGTGGTGATTCCCTGTCAGAGAGACAGAGAATACAAGCATTTGGGATCCTTTTGTAGGCAAGGCTAGGGCTGTCAAGAGTTGGAAGTTCCTGTGATGCTGCAAGCCACAACAATAAGCTGTGCTTTGGAATTCAGTTTTCGAACCAGACAAGATTAAGCCATTCCACAGATGGAGAGGTATCAGTTAGAGTTTCCAAAGTCAAGGATAATGAGAAGGAAGGTAATGACATCCAGAGGTAGGAGTCATTTGAAGAAGGGTTGGGAGGTGGGAGAAGGGACTGGTCTCTTGGAACTGAGAGAAGCCTCTGAAGACAAGTTGGATGGACCATTGGGTGCCATCAATGATTGAGATAACTGCTGAATATTTGCCAATTGCGGTACTGAGAGTGGATGTATGCTGCAAATGATTGCAGAGAGGACCTCCATCAATCAATGAGTCAAACCAAAAGAAGCATCTTGAGCCATTTCCAATTTTCACAGAAATGAGAGGTCTACTATAGTTTAGACTATATATATATCACCCTATTCATAGGGAACCTACTACCTTAATTAAGGTGTTTTTGATTTCCCATGCCCACTGAAGTGATCCAAATTCATTAATTAAGCTGTTTGAAAGCAAGGACTTACCCTCTAGAGTTGACCATAATAGAAACTGAAGCCCTGACCAAATATACAGAGATAGAAAGAAAGTCATTTATGAAATTCTAACAAACCAAGGGGCCATTCCCTGGTACAGTGGCGAAAGCTTGGACTTCTAAGTATAAGGATGTGAATTGGAGTATGTCAGTAGTTCCTTTGTGCAAATAATGCCAAAGGTTAGGTGGGAGCAATATTGGGAAATGGTCTTTTCATGAATAGCAAAATAAATTTAAATTGAACTCTTTGAGCTACCATTGTGACTGCATATATGGATTAAAATTATAGAACTTGAAGACGAGTCAGCGTATTCATTTCATTAAGTATATGACTGATATACAGTTAGCTAGCATGGGTATGTTTAATTTAGTGCTTTTTTCATTTTGCTTCTTCCGTATACTATGTTTTTTTTTCTTTTCATAATTCCACATACTATGTTTATTTTATGTTACTAAGGTTCTTTGGAAATAATTGGCAAATTATGAAAGAAACAACACCATTTGTACAAAAGGAAATGCCCAACCTTTATTATACTTCTCAGTGTTGCAGTGGAGCTGTCCAGTAGTAAATTTCACTAGGCTACTTAAGAGTCCGTGCATTTTGCTATATTCTTTCATATCAAACATCCATTTATCCGAGATTTAACATCCTGTTGAAGTACTATAGTTGAATGAAAAATTCCCACTTGATCAGTTCTCTAAGTTCAACACACTTGTTAATTAGTATTAATGTTATTTTATCCTGGAGCCTGGAGGTCATTGTTTGTGTAATGACAAAAGTTTGAATTGACTAGTGTGAGGAAGCAAGTTTAAGTCCCAAAGTCACTTTTTGCAACAAAAAAAAAAAGGCCAAAGGTTTGATATGTATCACATCTTCACTTTCCATCACCTTGCATAGGCGGGATGGATAATGGCATCTAATCTTACTTTTTTCTGGTGGTAATGCTCTTCTATGCTTTAGTTGTTTGATTTTCTACATGATCGAGAGTTCTGTTCTGCATGGTGATGGTTCATTCACTTTGGTCAATTCAAATTCGTTCCTTATCTTCTCTGCAGCACATAGTATAAGTTTTTATGTTCCCAAGGCTATAATTTGGATCATATTTATGTATGGAATTGCAGGCTATCCCCAAAAAGTTCTCTGACAAATTGAAACAGAAACTACCAGAAGCAATAGATCTTAAAGGTCCAAGTGGCACAGTATGGAACGTGGGACTAACATTAGATGGGGATACTTTGATCTTCCAACATGGTTGGGAGAAATTTGTAGAAGATCATTCTCTTGAAAAAGATGATGTATTGATCTTTAAATACAATGGGGAATCTCAATTTGATGTTTTAATGTTTGACCAACGAAGCTTGTGTGAGAAAGAAGATTCATATTTTGTCAGAAACTGTGCACACAAAGAACTTCACGAGGGATGCTGGACAAAGAGAAACATAACTGACAGTTCTGTTGAACTTGCCCTTGATTCTTCTCAAGATGATGATGATGTTGGACGCAATTCATCAAAGAAGAAGGGTAGGATGGATGATAAATTTGTGCCAATGTCATCAAGAAGGCATTCCCAGGGCAAAGGAAGGAGTCGGACTCAGAAAGGTGCTAATCATGTTAAATCTCTTCGTCCCAGGCAGAACTTGAGAAGCACAGAACCTTCTACTTCTGCAGAGGGAGAAAAGGTTAATTGTGGTGAGTCTCTTCGAATTTTGATTTCCAAAGAATGCCTTGCTTGATGAAATTATACTATAATGCTATGAACCTTATTTTTTACCCTGCTTCTTCCTCTTCTTAAAATCTAATTTATTACTTAATACTCTATTGCATTTTTTTTCCCGGTAAATAATACTATATGCATATTCCATTTACATAAATGAGCAACTTTGTTATTTTATTTTATTTATGGTTGGGGTGCATTTTTGAAATGCCAAAAATTTGTAATTCTATGTGGTTATGTTTGTTGAGTTTAGAGAGTATACTTCTTCTTCTCTTTAATTAGTTTCTTTTGTTTGATTGATTAATGACTCAGATGCTAAAGAAAGACCCATAGCCCGATCCGTGCATCTTGTATCCAATAGAAGACCTGTAACTGATGAGGAGAAAGAGAGGGCTATGCAAAAGGCTGTTGCAGCCTCATCCCAAAGTGAAAATTATTTCACAGTGGTTATGCAACCATCCCATGTGTATAGGGGATTTCAAATGGTAACTTCTCATTTGACTCCCTAACCTTCTTTTTGGGTTTCTTTCCTTTCCTCTTCCTCCTTTTTATTTTTTATTTTTTTCAGTTATATTTTGCATTTTAAGTACGAAAAAAAACTAGATAGGAGTTTCATCTTAACTCTGTATTTGTGATGGCTTTGCAGACTGTCCCTACTCCATGGGCTTGTAAGAATCTCCAGCCTCGAAACCAAGATGTTACTCTACGTCTCAAAGAGAATACATGGTAGGTCAGATTTTACCATAGAAAGTACGGCGGTGTGATATCTGGTGGTTGGAAAAGTTTTGTTCATGAAAACTGCTTAGAAGAATTTGATGTCTGTCTGTTTGAGCTTATCAGTGGGACAAACGACAATGTTGTATTGGATATTAGCATCTTCCGAGTTGTTGAAGATGTAAAGCCGCCAACAATATTGGCCTCTCCCTCCTCAAGGCATGGAAAGGCCTCAGAGCATCTTACCAGAAACTTAATTGACGGCCCCAGTGCATGAGTTGGGAATGTGCTCTATGGTTTGCTCTTAAACTTGGTTATGAAATATTGCACATGTTGGGATGTTTCTGGAGTCCATTTTCTGTAGATATATTATGCATTTTGACAGTGTAGAATATGTTAGAGTAATTCTGTTAGACACAACTCATGTTATGACAATTATATTATGTTTTGTTAAATGTTATCATTTTCACGAGGATCTGGTTCCTTAATTTCTCTGCTAGCTGGACTTGCACTGTTCTGATCCTGGCTGGAACAAAAAAATATGTTGCTGGGATAAAGGGCAGTTTGTTCTGTAGGAATTGATTGTATTGTCATTATTAGCATATTGAACTAGTTAATTCGTTGATTTCAATTTGGCCAATATTAAACTGTGTTTGGTTTTGGAATCATGTTAGAGGAGAGGGCTATGTTATAACATTGCTTGTGACTATGTACAGTTCACTTTGCCTGACTAGTTTGATATGTTCTAACTTTATTTTCTGTATGCATTCCTTTTTTAGCTTGTAGATTGTGGATAACCTAGGAATGCAAATGGCCACAGTTGCTCTGTGTGTCCGACGATGGTTACTGTTGGTGGCGCCACAAAATCTGCTGGGAAAGCAGAAAAAGTGAATAAGGTGGTGTATATGGGTGGACTCATTTGGAGGGCAAAAAAGCCTACAGAGTGTGGCCTCTCCAGGCCTTCCACTATGCCACTGCAAAGTGCTTTGAATGGGTTGTTATCTCACTGAAAGCAACATTCCATGCAAAAAGAATAGGTGGGCTTGCAATGTTCTCCACATACAATGCTACTGCTAAGATTTTCCAGATTCCAACCCATCATATATATACACACACACACACACACACACACACATATATACAGCCTCGATCTTATTGGTGTGGCCATAGGTTCTGTTCTTCTCAAAATAGAAGTGTAACTTGAAGTGTGAATTTTTCATATAATCTAGTTATTAGTGAATAGTGGAGTTATTAGGCTGGGCCAGAGCATTGAACATGGAGCACTGTGCTATCCTGAATCTAATTACCCAAATAACAGAGGCCCAGACCCCGCCCAGGCCCATAAATAAACATATGGAGCTTAGGTATGTAAACACATTGGATTTGGATTAAATTAAAACTGATACGAGTTTTATCCAATTGATCAACAGAATACTAACCTGAATCTGAATCTATTAATAGTCAGATAACTGAATTGAAACTGAACACAATTTTAGTATTTTAATGCTCTAATGAAATTATTAATTGTATTAAATATAAATATCATTTTATTGCGCTTCTCACCGTTCCATTACATAACTATTGTAAATATATAATTTTTGCAAAAACAAATACTTATCAAATGGATAATTCCAAATTTGGGATTTCATGTTGGTTGTTAGATCAATGGGATTCTGATTATTATTATGGAGTTAACAAATCACGAGTCACTATCATTATAAAGTGTGTAAGTAATTTCTTTCATTAATCTAATACAACCATGTCTATTAAATATTTTCCTTAATTACTTGGTTTCTCATCATCTATCAGCCAAGTTATCTTAAACCCTACCTTAATGCATCCAAGCCGGTGTGATGTATAATAGTGCAAGAACTACAAACACAAAATTATCATAATCAAATTTCTTTATGTAATAATTAAGAGCGCATACATACACACACACACACACATATACATATATATATATATATATCATGCATTAGTGCCTCATCAAGCTCTGACAAGGGCACAAGGCGCCTCACAGCATGTTGTATCCAAATGGAAAAGATGCCAATTTTAATTAGTGTTTGATTCATCCTCGTACAAAATTACTTATAGTATAATAATAATAGTAATAAAAATCTTATTCTTTTATTATATGTGGTGGTGTGGGCTAAGTATAAGAAGGTTGAAACACTTGGAATGTGCCATGTGAAAACTTCAGCTTATTCCCTATGAAGGCGAAATGGGGGTAGTATTGTTGTTCAGATGTTGACATCTAGGGCTTCGCTGGTACAGGTGAATAAGAGAGAAAACTGACAAGCATTAAATGCATTGCTTCAATCAGTTTTTCGAATGAAAATTTATTAGACAGTGCCCGAACTTATTTGCTCCGAACAATACTAATAGTAATAGTAATATGTTCATGCAACAAATGTTAGAATAAAAAAAAAACACATATGTATACGTAACACGTCATTATTAACACGAGATCAGATTGTCGAGAGTACCTAATAATCTCTTCGCTGAAATAGTCAAGATAAGAAACTTAAGCATCGTACCAAATGCAAATAAATGGCCTATGCGATAGCCGTGTAAATAATATAAAAGAGGCCAGCATTCTGAGACAAGGGACAGGGAAAGGGAAAGGGGACAAGGATGTTAATGATTTGGATTATTGGCTCCATTGTTTAAGATGTACATACATACACATGGTCCTATCAAATATTCAACATTGGAGAGGCTTGGGATTAGTCTTTTCATACGTGTGTGCATATATACACCTCAAATCTTAACGGTTAGATACCATTAAATAAATAAAAAGAAAGTTTATGTTTTTAATCACAGATCATGATATCCAACTATACTCTCGGAGACAAAATTAGGAAAATTATGAAAAAGGAGAAAAAGTGAGACAATAAAAGAAAAGAAAAAAGAGATGAATCCCTAATAAAAGACATCATTCTCCTGCATTAAGTTAAAAGGTTTAATGAAAATAAGCAAGATGATATATATATATATATATATTATCATGGCAAGTAACTCGCATACTTATTCTTTTTCCAATCTGACTTGAACCATCAACCTTTCACTTCAAGAATTTGGAACATACTAGTAGAGTACAACTCTTTTTTACATGTTTGAAGCTTCATTCTAATTAAAATTATTCATCGAGAGGCTAAAACCATACAGCAGCCATAAATCCCATAAACTTTTAATGAAAGGAAGGTTGATTAATTGTAGAGGTGCAGAACCTGAAGCAAAATAAACTAAAATGTACAATTTGATTCGGTTCAGTCTCAACTTTTAAAAAAAAAATCGTTCATTATGTAACAAAAGTAAAAAATTTGTACAGTGTGATGTTATAACAAGTAACAACTCTATCTTTCCTCCATAATAAATTACTAGGAAAACTAATAAACCTAGTCCAAAGACTAAAATAAGAAAGAAAAAAAATCACAACCAGAGAGAGAGAGAGAGAGATTGTTGAATCACAACAAGACTGATTGGGGGCACATGATGTGTCGTAATTGCAGGAGATAGGGGCCCTGAATGGTACAGCCAACTACTAATTAAGAGGTTTGCAGAAATTAGAATGAGTACTTATAAGAGGTGACAAATTATTCCACGTTATGCCATACAGCCTCTTGCAGTACACTCTCTTTCTGTCTGTTGATTCATTACTACAGTTTTCAGTACTCGAATTCTTTTCAAGTAAATCTGAAATTATCTATGCTGTACGTACGTACGTAGCCTTATATATATATATATATATATATATATATCTTATATGCTTCCGTATATGGTGGGTCATCTATCCCACAGTATGCATTTGCCCATGCATCACCTTCAATTTACTAAACTCTGAGCAAGCAATTAATTAAGACCCCAATACAAATTATACACATACAGCCCAAGGCTGCAGGGAAGAACCTTAATATACTATTTACCATGACATGAGATGAGCCTTTGGTACGTAGCGACACGTGTACTTTTGGTCAATTGTCATTTGTCAACACTGTCTAATTTACTTTCTATATGATAAATGAATCCACCAAACTGAAACATGCGTTAAACCTTGACATTAATGTGTAAACTAATTATGGTGGGTCGTGTTAGGGAAGGAATTAAGCACAATGTGTGAATGTGCATTTGAATAGATTTAAAGTTAATTTTTATACCAGAAATGTAGGAACGAAGACCAGACAAAAAAAAAAGGTAATTCTATTACGTGGTTTCTCTAGCAACACATGTTATGAGCTATCTTTTAAATTAATAATTTTTGGACAAAAATAATAAGCATAAATTATATCATCACATAACCAATAATAAAATAAATAATAAAATAATACCACTGTAAAAAGTTTATATTGTAATTTGGTCAAATGAAGTCAAAAGAAATGATGTGTAAAAATTTGACCGATTCGTGTAACTTATTATAAATAAATTTTGGTACAAAATTTTGACGGTATAATTTTCATGCAATCCTTTCTCAAATAGTTAGATATGAGCCTCAATATTTGTACATAATTTGCACAAAATGTAGAAAACTCGTGAGAGATACCTCTGGCCATCCACAATGACTTGAACAAACTTGAGTCTAGCCAAGCAAATGACACTGTTGGACTGCAATGGTTTGGCCAAAATTGTGAACCAGACCATTGCTTGGCTAAACTGTTGGCTAAATCTAGCTAGCCAACCGTTTAGCCAAACAAACCATTTAAAAATAATTTTTTTATCGACTATTCTTTCTCCTTTTATATATATATATTTGTATTTTCTTCGCTTAAATTTATATAACTTTTATTAGAAATTGAGTTTTTTTATTAAATAATTTCTGTTAGAAAGATAATTCCGAAAGTTCCAATTTAAGTACCACTTATTTTATGTTCCGACATAATTTTAAAACAAAATTTATTACTATAGGCTAGTGAAAATCTGTAGAAACTATTGTGAAGTGAAATTCTAAAATACTACCACACTGACGGTCGCCGACAAAAATTTAAATTTGAATAAACAAATATAAAAAATCATTGTGAATGCCCTCAAGATTCTGTAGTGTTATAAATAGGGCCCTAAAAGAGCGTAAGAGTGGCACATGACCACACGAGGATGCCTTCAATGGACCATTTGATTGATATCTAGGAACAACTTTTTAATACATACATTAATATTTCTTAATACGTACAATAAGACATTTTAGAATGTACAAAGAAGAGAGAGAGACCAGCTAGTTAGAGAATGGACAAGAGAGAAAATAGGCTTTGGACAGTGGTCCAAGTGGTATTGGTGAAAAGTAAGTAATATATATACTAGTAATATGGTTCTCTACTTCGAAAGCAGACAAACCCTCTTTTCACCAAACCAGCCTAAACTGTATCTCATCTCAAGTCTTCCAATGCCATTACAATGTCTTAACTGGACTCACACCCTCTTACATGCATGGGAACTACTTCACTAACATGTATGTGAGTTCAACTTTTCGGATGCTAAATTGTAAAAACTATCACTATGATAATCAGTGCAAGAATTATCGTAATCCATCAATGTTTGGAACCCTAGCATTGATGATGTGCATAACTATTTTTCACGTATTAAGATAACTATTTTTATAATTAGAGTTGAACTTAAATTAAAAAAATTTAATTCGAATTTAATTAGAATTGAATTTTGGTTGAAATGTCAACATTCCTCCTAGCCCAATTCGAACTCATATTTTAATTTTATTTTTATATATTTTTTATTTTAAATATATTATATATAATTGAAATTATGGTCAGTAGTTTAGTTGTTATTATGTGATAATATGTACTGGTCAATTATTTCAATAGTTTAAAAGTTTAGGATATTCATCTTTTATTAATTTTTACCTTAATAATGTTTAGTGGTAGATGATGTGCATATATTCCAAACACATATCTACAAGTTGCAAAAATCCGTATGATACACAATATTTTATATGAAAAAATTCGAAATCTAAACTCAAGTTACAAATCCAAATTTAATCCGAACTAAAAAGTTTAATTATGGATTGAACTCGAGTTGATTAACTTTGATTGAAGATTAAATTAATATTCAACATTTCATATATATATAACTCATGCAATTCATTCGAGTTGAACTCCTAATTTATTGCCACGATTTTAATTTTAATTTTAACAATTTGTCTAACCTCAAACAACTCCTCCCGTCCAATGAATGAATAATGATCGTGCATTAATAGTGGCCATCAAAAGTTTTAATGTTGATTTAAAATTTGTATGTAAATTTCTTTTGACAGCTTCCAGGACACGTTGTTTGCCGACTAACTAGGGTGAAAGGTTTCATTGTAGAATAGCTAAGGGGGTTAGGTTGGAACTTTTCAAATTTCAAGGTGGGTCATATAGATATATATATGTGTGTGTGTGTGTCTATATATATATATATATATGGTGTCTGACTTATATTCATTTACTGACAGTTGTGACTTGGACTGTTCTAAGAAGGGGCCACTTTGATTGGGAAGGCTTATTATTATTATGAAACATGGCCTCTCTCCCACTGGGAAGACGTTGCTGTCAAATGTGTCTGTTTTGATGGTGATGAAGTGCCTCTTCCAACTTCTCAATTATTGATCGTTTTTATGTTGCTTTTGACCGTCTTTTAATTTGCTCTCATTTAACTATTACCAAATTACCACAAAACCTCTTATTTTCAACCTCAATTTTTTCTTTTTCAGTGTCCCTTTCCTCATAAAATAATTAAAATTTCATCACAAGAAGAAGTTCTACGAACCAGCAAAACGAAGTGTGAAACTAGTAACTTTTCATATTCTAATTTCTATGTTATGTAAGGCTTGTAATGTCGTGGCTCACGTCATTCTAAACGGCGTTGATTTCGGTGATTCCTTCCTTTCTTCTTTGTCTTTCTCTACGTAGTAGTTAAGAGAGAGAGAGAGAGTAATTGCTGTTCAAATTTCGAAGCAATAGTACATGTCTGTATATGGGTCTCACGAATTACTAAGATGAAACTAATATTCTTTCTATTTTATGGCTGTAATACGGGAATGTGCTTAAGACAAAAACATAAGCAGTAAATCAGCTACTCAATAATAAATAAACACAAAAATTAAGGGAATAATTCAAAATTAATATCAGTTGATTAAATACTATAAATGTATTTTTATTTGTTTCCGAAAACATGAGAACAAACTACCTTGAGTTTTTACCAAATGAAAGTGGGCTCCATGGTGCTGAAACTACATGCAAGTTTCATTATTAATCGCTCAAGACTCTGGTCTCCAGATGGACATGGACATATAAAAAGAAAAAAAACTTTTTTACTTCTTATTTTTCAATTTTATTGGGGCTAGATATAGGTGTTATGCATATTGAATTTTTGGAGCCACAGAATAATCTAACAATTAAGCCACCTGGAAATTATATATATATATATATATATATATATATGTATGTTATTGCTAGATCTGCACTGTCCCTATTCAATATTACAGTGCCCAATGAAGTTTAACTACGTAGGCCATTATAATGTATCCACTATCACGTAATATAGTTCCAATTTTTGGGATTTAATTAACGAGGCGGGTCTTGCTCAAGGATAAAATAAATAAATAAACTAAGCATTATATAAGTTGATAAAGGAATATAAACATGAAATTACGAAGGAAAAAAAAAAAGAAAGAGTGTATGATAAGACAAACACTTGGAATATGGAATATATATCAAGCATATTGAAGCATTTGAAAGTGAGCCCTGGAGAGACATGTTGACCGGATATTAGCCGACTACAAGCTTATTATTCCCTAATCAAACAATATATATACATACATTTATATACATATATGTATATATAGAGAGAGAGAGAGACACACAGAGAAAGATGATTAAAGTAGTAGAAGAAGTTGAAAATTCTCATTTCCCGGAGAATCTAGAGCGTATAAGGCGCTGACCATGGCTTCGAAAAGTAATTAAGTATTAAGAAAAGGATTAACGTTTTCTACTCATCTTGTTGTTGTTGTGATTATCGTTTAAACGATTATGTGATATATAAAAACAATTTGATGCCATTGGGAGGAGAGCACAATTAATCAGACAGAATGATAAAAACATTATAATTTTACAAGGAATGGTGGGGTCTACCTAGAGAAAATGAAAACAAGTGAAGAGAACAAAGAAGAACCTATTGCCTCGACAGGGTCACGTCCGTATCTCACGTGATCATACCCATGTTGACGCCGAGGAATATGGTCTTTTTTCTCGGTTGTCGATACCCACGCTCCGGCCGGGCCGGGCTCCGATTAACTATGGACCATAGAAATTCAAAGAGAATAATGTTAAAATTTTATAACAAAAGAGTCCAAAGGGTTGTCAATAACACTTAGGGGTGATAAAATGGGTGCTGACTTGCCAACTCGTTCGGATCCGTCCACTAATAAATGAATTTGAATAATCTATTTTTCTATATGGATCATAAATGAATTAAATAATAATTCACTCATTAATTTAATAATTATATGAGGTGAATAGGTACTCATATTCAATCCATGCTCCACCTATTATTATATAAAAGATTCATATGTATAAATGTTGTATCATTTCATACAATTTCATATTGTCTCACTCTTTCTGTCTCTAAATTATCTCTCTTTCTCTCTCCTCTATGCGTACCGCCCCATCTTTTCTCTCTCTAAAATTTCTCTCCTAAATTATCACACTCTCTCTCTAAATTATCGCTCTCTCTCTCATGATCACTCTCTTTATCTTCGCATCTCTAAATTCTCTCTCTCTTTCCTCAGTAGAATGATGAAATCTATTACTTGCTAGAAAGCACGGACACTTCGTATAGGGGTGCCGTGTCCTTGTCGGACACTCGGACACTCCTCGGACACTCGGACACTCCTCGGACACGTGTCGGACACTCCGTAGAAGTGTCCTGAAATTTTTTTTTTTAGAACACGGCTGGGACACGGCAAGGACACGCGGGGGACACGGCAAGGACACGCAGGAGACACGGCGGGGTACATTTTGTAATTTTTAAAAGTGCAAAAAAATCCCTGAACTTTTGCAAAGTTACAAAAAGACCCCTTTGAACTATTTTTTTTAGCATTTCAGCCCCTCATCTTCTAAAAATTGACATCTTGACCCCTTGAAATAACTATAATGACATATATCATTTAGTATGACTATTATGCCCTTTTCTATATAAATATAGTATTTTCTAAAATAAAAAATTTTAAAAATAAAAAATAGTTAGATAAAATTCCTAAATAATAAATTTAGAAACAAAAAAAATAAAAAAGCCAATATAATGAACATCCTTTTTGAAAATACATTAATTACTTGATAATAAATTGAAGTATTTGTGTGATTTATTATTTTTTTATTGTTAAATTTATGGTATTGTGGATATTGGTTAACTTGTTAAATATATATTATTTCATTGCCGTATCCCCGCCGTGTTGTGTCCTGTTTTTTTGAAATTTGCCGTGTCGCCGTGTCCGTGTCGTATCGTACCCGTGTCTCGTGTCCGTGTCCATGCTTCTTAGATTACTTGTGAAACTTTAGCGAGAGATCGAATTTAATCTAAATGCATTGATGCTGGTGGTAGATTTTTAGTTATGACAAAATGTGAAATATGAATATGAATGAAATGCCATCTGATCGAAATGCATTGATGAAAAATTGCAATTAAGAATTAAAAATTTCTAGTACTGTAATTTTTGGAAAGATAATGTGATTAATTTCTGTCTTTTGTTAGAGATACTCTGTGATCTTATAAAATAATGAAGGTGTTGCCCATAATATAATTTGGCAGGTATACACTTACTGCCATAACAATATCGATGTATTATATTAATTTCTAATAAAAATATAAAAGTTTTTGAAGACCTTCTTTTACTTACCTTGTTTAATAACTGGAGTTATTACATATCAGCAGGTTGCTTGAGCATTGCTTCCGGTATCCATTGAATATTTAAAGTTGAATTACTTAAACTGACCAAAATGCACTGAAAAAACGCAGTATGCATTGACCGGTGATAATTTTTTCATCAAGAGTTTTATCAAATGCACAGCAATCCAATGATAGATAGTGTGTGTGAAAATGGGTATGGGTTGGGTCTTTTATACGGGTTGGGTCTTATAAATGGATTGGACTCATATTCGGGTCCAGATAATTTTTTATATCTTAAAGTACGTACAAAAAAAATAATAAAAAAGTCATCTTTAAAAGAGCAAACAAAAATTTATTGACCCGATTATTTATGAAAATGTATCAGACTCTGTAAATAGGTCAAGTATTATAAACGGGGTTGGATTTGACGGGTCTCTTTATACGGATCGAATTTGATCCAATTTAACTAATTTGTGTCACAAGTTTATTTATTCATATTATTTATTATATTTTTTAAAGCATAATTAATGAATACCAAAAGAGTAGGAGTGTTCAAGTTTAACAAAGTCGGTCACAAATTTTTAATCAAGTTGGGTTTGACCCGTTTATTTGGATCAGATCGACCCATTTTATCTAGGCCTGAGGTGATTTGACTAATCTGGGTCAAGTTAGCCCATTTATTTGGATTGGCCAACCAATCCGGCTCATATTATTTGAACCACCCATATTCAACCCGTTACAAACGGGTTAAATATGGATCACAACACATATTTGACCCGCCTATATTCAACCCAGTCAAAAACCACCCATTTTGCCACGCTTAGCTACTATCGTGTCTAGTCGGGTCAAATATAGATTGACAGGTTGACCTGACCCATATTCAATCAGCTCATATTCGACCCGGTCCAAACCCGCCCAATTCACCAACTTTGCCACCCCTAATAACACCGAAGACTCAAAAGGCAAGATAAACTTAAAGAGATAATTACATGTTTGGTCTTCGCTGAAAGGTAAAAGTTGTGTGTGGGAGAATGTATGAACTATTATAAAATGAGGTGTCATTCAATCCAAAAAGGTACACCAAAAAATATATATATATAAAATTACTTTTCTGTTATGTGATTACAAGTACTAACTTGATCGCTGACTGGTGCTGCTCAAGGTCCTTACTTCTCTATCTTGCAAGAAGTCGACGCCAAATCAGATAGTACAAATTTGTGCATCAACAGTTATTCACAATCGTAATTGTTCAATGTCATTTGCTGAGTGAAATAGTCCTATGAAGCAATCATGTAAAGTTCATGGATAAAAATTGTATAATCGGTTGGAAATTTAGTTTGATCAAACTTCTTTGGATCAAAATTAAAGTAAGCTTCACTAAGCATTTAAGGTGGGATCACGTTAGAACATATTATTCTTCGAGAGGAGATGAACATAGTATATTTACTTAGTCAAAACCATTTCCGAGTGAATGAGAAATTGGATCAAAAGTAGTCCACTTAATCAGGTTAAAAGAGGTGAAAGTTGGTTATCCCACATTGGACGATTGTGAAAGAGTTAGTGTCCTTATATATGTTAAGGTTGGATTTGAGATTAGGCCTCAAGAGGCACCCCACTTTTGTGGTAGTACCTTACCTAGACCAAGTTGTGTTCAACATGTCGCTCGCCCGATCCGGTCTCAGGCTTTTTAAGCCAATATTCTTTGACAAAAGTTCTTTTTGCTTGGGCTTTGACCTAATTCTCAAACAAAACAGGATGGAGATTGGATCGGCATGCTCGTTGTTTATTTTAAACGTCTAGACTATTGAATTTGACAAAAAGTAACGTATGATTCTGATTATGGCACAATTTTTCTAGGAATGAGAGTTTTTGAAACAAAACAATTCAAATGAAACTAATTTAAAATCGTCATTGCCATTCATGTTTCTTTTGAATGTCTAGACGATTGATTCTGGCACAAAGCACCATACGGCCCGGAACTGCTTTTTTTGAATCAGAACGACTCAAATAAAAGAGGATGAAATTCGGGTCGATATGCTCATGGTTTCATTTAGACATCTAAACGGTAAAATTTGACAAAAAAAATAAGGTACGATTTTGATTGTGGCACGATTTCTTTAGAAATTGGACAATTCCAAACAAAACAACTTGTATGAAACAAGTTTCAAATCGTTGTTGCCATTCGCAGTTTCAGTACCAAGTGGAGTAAATTTTGTCTTGCGGTATAAACATGTTCTTTTATTTACTATTTAGTTTAAGTTTTGCTTTATTTAGATTTTGCAATATTCTGCACCTAGCGAGGACAAATTTGTGTTACAAAAATAAATTTTAATTCTAGTCTCGATCCATAATATATATTTTTTATTTACTATATAGTATAAGTTCTGCTTTATTTAAAATTTCACATTATTCTTTGTGTAAATATTACACGGTAACATTCAAACATAATTTTACTTTCATAATCATACATAAAATTTTACTTTTCATTGAACAATATATACATATCAACCAACTTCCAACCATCTTCTGCATTATACAAATGGACTAAAATGCTCTCTTACAAGGGTTTTTTTTTTTAATTTTGTGTATTTATAATAATTGATGGTGACACATAATTACAATGAGTGACATCAATTACTAACAAAAATATATTATAAAATGGGTTACAACAATTTCAGTCAACGCAAAGAATTTTAATCCGAAACAAATTATCTCTCAATAAAGTACAGAGTAAATAATTTTTGAAGGGTTGTTTCACTGTGAACTTAACTTATAATTGTTAATTGATTAGAGAGTCTGGTATAAAAAAAAAAAACCCATAGTCAGAGCACAGTGTCCTCAATGAAGGCTTTTTCATATATATCTATATCTATAGATATATATATATATATATATATATATATATATAAATCCTTGATGGAGGGAGAGTATGGAGGCGCGTGGTAGTTAAACGAAACTGGGCCAATGTCAGTTGCATGTGGGTCTGAGGCGCCATTGTTGCCGGACAACCCAGCCACAATCTGACACTTGCTCGTAATTATATATCTAAATGCACACATTATATCTATATATATATATATATATATATATATGTTCCTTACCTTCTCATTCTTCACGAGTTCATACAAATTCGATTTTTTTTCCCACAGTTCGCACGTGTACAGCTAGATATTTAGTGGTCCACAAACGTGCAAAGACTAAAGCCTCGAGTGGACTTATAATTCATGTTTACATGTACCAAAATTTAGAGCTGGCAATCAATGGTGTTGGGGATGGGTTGTACTTGTGCACGAGCGGTAATGATATTAAACATGTTACACAACTTTTATTAATACAAAGAAAATAATTAGATCAATGCTATTCAAGTCAATAATTCAAATGAAGAAAAATTAAGTTGATTAATAGGTATATATTTGTTCATGTAGACTCCATATAAAGTCAAATTATTTTTTTTAATCACATTTTTTAATTTTTCTAAAAAGTAATAACTAATATGTTGAGTTAATAATTGAATTCAAGAATTGCGTATTTCTGAATCATTAGATGTATTGAGATAAGATTCATAAGAGAACTCACGTCACCGTCCAAAAATACTTAGACTCTGTGTGTCCACCTCGGTGTATGTAGCACCACTCTTTTTTAAATAGTCAAATTTAGGTACTTTGCATTAGTCAACCTATATTCCCTACACAGAAAATTGAGGATGACTCTACTCAACCTATTGGTTTTAGTTTTTATCATTATAAATCAAGTAAAAAAATTCCTTATTTGCGTACCAGCTGTGTATATCTATTTAATTAGAAAAGGGTTATTGTGACATGTCTAAATAAACTCCAAATTAAATGAAAATTTAATTTTTTTTTGCCAGAAAAATGAAAATTTCATTCTGTGTTAGGCATGGGATTCAAACCCTTCCCCTTTTTTCCAGAATTGTAATATATTGTGATGTTTTCGTTTAACTAAAATAAAAACACCATTTTTTTTTAATTTTTAAAATTTGTGGGCCATAAAATGAATTGTAAATCACATTTGTTCTACCTCCAACCTAAGCTTATTATGAGTTTCTTTTAATTTTCATAATGCTATTTGTCGTATTATTTGCAGTGAAAAATGTGGAACTGCCTCCAAAAGAGAGAGAGAGAGAGAGAGAGAGAAATTGAGATAATTTGAAATAGTTACTGAAGAATTTATCTTTAAGAAAAATTCAAAACTGAGTCCAAGAATCAATGAATTAAGTTCGATGAACAAAAAAGAAAAAAAGGGATTAAATGAAAATTAGTAGTCATTGCTTACCTAAAAAAGAAAAGTAGTTGTCATTTATAATTTACCCGTCATCAAGAATTTAGGAAATAATAGAGAATATTATTTTCAATATTCATGATATTTGTTAGTGATATAGAGAACAATGAAATGATGTGTGTCGAGAATAATGGAATCACAATAATATAGACCTAGTCTCTCTTTTTAAAAAAGAATGTCTTAAAAATTTAATGTTATATTCCAAATTTCCAAGGACAAGTCTAAGTCACATAATGTTGTTGATACTGTGACCTGTGAAGCATGAAATTAAAAGGAGGAATGAATTTAAATAAAAATAGAAGTAATGTAAATTACATCAAGAAAAAGCATAGAAAACAAAAATAAAAATTTCATAAATATATACAAAAAGAGAAATGGAATTTAAATGGGTCACAATCTATCAACGTAGAGATACACTCAATTCCATTCCAATATTCCACTGAACAGTACTCCTTTTGTTTTCTCGAATTCCAACCATTCCCTGCAGAACCACCATTATATGCCTGCAACTCCTTTTTCATTCATTCCCCATTAAGCAGATAGAGAAAACCTCTCTCTCTCTCTCTCTCTATGGAAAGGTCTCTGATCCCTCTGCATCCTTAAATACACAACTTCCCCTTTTCACTATCTTTTCCTTCAAAAGCTTCATCCCCCCCAAAAAAACTCTGTTAACCACCTCCTTTCTTGCCTGCATTATTTTTCTGACTAGTAATAGCATACTTATATATATATATATAGTCTCTGCAATTGCTTCTCCTCTAGCTTCTATATATTTTCTCTTGATTCTTTATCACTATCCCTACACCTATCCTACTAATTAAACTCTCTCTCTCTCTCTCTCTCTAGGCAGCCATGCAAATCATAAGGTACTCATGATATAATCACAACTCACGACCCTTCCTAATTTCATGCTCTCCTCATTTCCCTCCAATAAACGTTCAATCCCAATTCTTTTCTTCTCTTTCCATCTTTAATACACTTGTTTCCTGGACGGAGAGTACTACCCTCTAATCTCATGTTCCTAAGCTCAAACCCCATGAGAAGTGCTTCAACTTTGCCTGATCTCTCTTTACAGATCAGCCCACCCTCCATTTCAGATTGTGATAATGTTAAAGACATGAGAAAATCAACTTGCAGTGTCGACCGGAGCTCAACAACCGACACCGGTAGCAGCGGAGGAAGTGATTTAAGCCATGAAAATGGATTCTTCCCGCAAGAAATTGGTGGCTTCAAACATGTTCCTACTGCAGGAGAACCAACACTGAGTTTAGGGTTTGACGTAACAGCTTTGAATCCTCTACCAGCTGTTCAACTACCAAGAAACTTTCAACCTCACCACCATTACAGTTACCAACCTCAAATTTATGGCCGCGACTTCAAGAGAAGCTCAAGAATGATCAATGGGATTAGGAGGAGCGTTAGAGCTCCTAGAATGAGATGGACTTCAACTCTTCATGCCCATTTCGTTCACGCCGTTCAGCTTCTTGGTGGCCATGAAAGTAAGCCAAATATATTCTCACATTTATTTTTTATTTTTATTTGATGGTTAGAGTGTTTGGTCCATCGTTATACATGTTTTGATATTGTGATCACAGGAGCAACGCCGAAATCTGTATTAGAGCTGATGAATGTGAAGGATCTAACCTTAGCTCATGTGAAGAGTCACTTGCAGGTGGGTTTAATTTAGTACTGTCATTCAATCACTATTTCTTTGAATTTAAGGAGGAGATTGATTTTGTTCTGATTTTCATGATATATATATATATATATATATCTATATATATATATATATATATATTATTCAACTGTAGTGGGGGTCTAGTACAAATTAAAGGGTAAGGACAAAATGGCATCTGGTGTAATCTTAGCAATGTGGACCATTTTTTTTAATAAATATTTTTGTGGGTGTTCATGCAGATGTATAGAACAGTGAAGAGCACTGACAAAGGAACAGGTATTTCAATTTTTTCTTTGTGAGATTGTTGATATAATGATGACAAATCTTCTATATTTCAATAGATCCACACTTGTCTAAAACCTAAAGCAAAATAGTTAGGATTGGACTGACTTATAGTCCATGTGAATTATTTACTGTGGTGTCTGATAAAGTAAGAGCAACAGGTCTATGATTATGATGATGATCAAATGTTGCAGGTCAAGGGCAGACAAATAAGGGTTTGAACCAAAGGACAGGGATAATTGAAGTGGAGGCAGCAGGATTGTCTAGTGAGAAAGCAGATCATCATACCAATCCTACTTATTCTATCAACCCATTACTACCATCACCACCACCACCAACACTTCTACAAGAAGCCCAAATGTGAGTTAATATGCACCAAAGGACAATCTATTTTTGTTTCTTTTCTAGTACATCATTACATAAGGTACACTTGCATGTTTCCTCTTCTCCATCATTACAACTTGAAAGAAATAATGATTCACATAAAAGGGCATCTAATCAATCAAATACACAGACATACATATAGTTTGTCGATTTTTCTTTTTTGTTACCGACTAATATGACAAATCATTGTTCTAAACGTCCTTGTATTCTCATCAAACATCTGATAAGAGAGTTCTTGTTGGACATTATCTATTAGGGTGGCACAAAAAACTGATTGGACATTATATCATTATTGAAATACATATATACACACACAAATGCCTTGGTGGTGGAATTTCTTGGTCCAACTCCAATATGGTGTCTTTCTTTGTGAATGGTGTAGATATAGAATGTGATTAATTTTATTCCAATTAAGTACTACATTGATTGTGATGAACAAAGGCCTAGGGTTTCAAGCTGGTGGAGTAGTGGTTATGTGTGTGTATATATATATATATATATGCCCTTCTCTGGTCACTCATATATATCCATTAGATATTGTGTATGTATAGATCTCGAGGAACTCTAAAAGTCAAGGAGTAGTGTTGCTCAAATCTCAATGTCGTTTTAATACAAAGGTATATGTGTATGTGTAGTGCCATTACGTGCACCTATTGAGTAGGTTTAGGTCCTTAAAGGAGTATTGTTGAATGTTGGCTGGATTATGTTGACTTCATCCATGGACGGCTATGGACTTACTCATCAAAGACTCGAGAACTGGGTTTTGTTACTATATTTAATATTTGAATGCAGATTCTACTACCTCATCGCTATGAAGAAGAGTTCAAAAAGACAAAACAAAATAGTCTTCATTTGATTATATGAATATTGGCAAGTCCATTTACACACACATACGTACACACAGAAAGATTAGTGTAAGTAATAATTTTTATATCTCACAATAATCATTTTTAGACCTCTTGATCATATATATATATATATATATATATATTTAAAGGTGTGTGTGTTTTATGAGCTGCTGATTTAATCTCATGCCTTATGGCTTCCAAAGAGGTGAGAAACCTAATTCATGGGAATTGAGAATGACATGCTATAATATTATATAAGTGCAATATATATCTTTAATATTATTAATTAGTACCATGTTTGTGGCTTTCAATCATCTACGCCCAATAAATTAAAATGTTGAAACTTGCTAAATATATTTTGCAAATTACTTCACTTTTATGCAAATTTCAAGAATCACTAACAAGTGAATTTTATCTCTTGTTTTAGCTTGTTCATTCCTGATTCTCTTCATTTTTCTCTGAATTTGTGAGCAGAGGTTCGTGGTCATTATCGATGGAGACAAAATATTGGAGTCAAGAAAATGCATTAAGTTATTCTCATTCCAGGGAAAATGAGAGTACCAAGGTATGATATGATATACTCAACAAAAAGAATATTCATACAAACATTTAAAAAATAATAATAATGTCATGATCAATTCTTGTACTTAATATATATATATAGAGTTTGATTCCTTTGATCTTTGTTAGGTGGATGGACATGAAGCTGCCCTCCATGTGTCTGGAAGAGAGAGAAAAGGATTGGAGAATAGGCTGAATAGCTCATCCTTGTCATCTTCTGATATGATGGTTGATCTAGAGTTCACTCTTGGAAGGCCAAGTTGGCAATTCAATTGACTACACCTAGCTAGTACCAGTACTCATCAATTAATCTTCAAAGGAGCTAACCCTAGCTTCTCGAATGTATTCTATGAGCATGGAGGACATAATTACCTTTAACGTGCATACGTTTTTTTCCATGTTCTTCAAATTCTTTCTCGAGCAGAAAAGAGAGAGAAGAGAACCAAAGAGAAAGTAGGGGGAATGGTTCGATTTTGTTGGTTGAATTATAGATGACTTGTAGAATCTAAAAAGTTGTAGGGAATAGCTAGCTCAAGGGCGTCTCTAATGATTTTCTCTTGGTGTTTAATTAGATTGCTTTTTTCTGAGATATATTCTGGAATATTAATTCATGATAATTATTGAGCCATATATATATATATATATATATATATATGTGCATGTTCCATACTGTAGCCATTGATGGTATCTGAGTAAGCATGTGCATTCAAGATGTGGACTAGTTTAGTTAAAATTATGTTCATTCTTCATGTGAGAATCTAGTCAGTATCATCATCCTTGAGGGCCCTGGCCTTGCCAATTATGTGCAACCTAAATTGGGGCTGTAACACAATATATATATATCATCATGGACCTTTGAATGGAGTAATTTGAATATAATGCTAGTGTAAAAAGATCCATTATATATATATATATATAAAAGCAGCAAGATGTTGGTCTTTGATGTCATACATGCAGTGTGTTCCATCATAAGAATAAGCCTAATATGTTAAATGATAAATTTGTCGACTTATGAAAGCTAAGGAAGTCAATTGAATTAAAGCGCATGATAGAATTCAAGAACAAACTTCAGCTGAGAAGAAAGTAATATATATATATATATATATAGCAACTAATGGCAGAGCCTTTAGAAAATAGCAAGAGTCCCAAGCACCCACCGGTCAACATGTTGGGTAATTTTCTTTCTTTGATAGGAGAAGGGAAAAAAATGTTCAAAGCTCCAAATTTTTAGAACTCTCCTCGCTTCTAGTTTTTCATTTTAGGAATGAACGGCTGGGCTACAAATGGGGCAGTTCTACCCTGCAGCCCAATGGTATCTTTAAACCATCAGCCCGGCCCAATAGCCCATATTGGTTTCAATTTCTTCTTTTTATCATGGGCCATCAAAATGGCCTTTGTAACTTTTAACGACGAGACTGGAGAGAGATTGCAGTCACAAAAACATGGCATTGATCTATATGTGTCAGTCTGTGTATTTATTATATATCAATGTGACTGATAATGGGAAGTCATAATAGTTAGGCGTGAGTTGAATTATTCCCAAAACAAAAATTAATAATAATAAAAAAAATAAACCCAGGATAAATTATACTCGTATAAAAAGAATTTTCAATTGTACAATTGTTTTTTAATCCAATTTGAAATTTAAATTTTAGGATTATATGATGCCAAATAGATTACTAGTATTTACTCTCTAACCAAAGTTTTTGCATTTAACAATATACTCCTCAATTTCAGTATTGAACATATATGTATCAGTAAAACAAGTAAATAGTGAAAATTATAAATATAGAAGACTAGTAAAATCCACCAAAAGAATGTAGAAGAATAAGTGAAAATAAAATGAAATTTGTCCATCTTTAACTTTTGAATCTTTATAACAAGTGAGAATATGCATATATTTATATATACACACAGTTATATGTTTCTTTCTCAATAACATCTTCAATTGTATCTCATATAGACAAGCAGAAAAAAAAATATTATAATTAACATTGAAACAGAAAATCCTTATTTCTTCAATTCTTCACCAGCTCTCCTTGCATTGCCAATCCCTTTTCATAATCATTCAAGTCCCACACCAAGTATCATACTACATTTTGTCCAATCAACACGTGTCATACATGATCAAAGAACACGTGGCACTTACCAGAGTCAGATACCCGAATCCTAGAGCCCACGAATCTTAATAACCCGGTGGTGGTATCGATTCTACCAAATTGTTCGAATCCCACTTCGGGTCCTGACTCGTAGACTGATTCTGTTGAATTATAGCCATTTGATTCAAATCAGGCGCTAGCTCCGAGACACTCCACACCTTTACGGACTTGTCGAGACTTCCACTGTACACTTTCCACCGTTGCTCACCAGAACTTGATTGACCATTCTCCTCCACTGCAAGACATTTGACGGGCCCACTATGACCGGTCAACACAGACAGGCACGTGTGAACCGTGCCGTCCCTCCTCCACACGCATATGTTTTTATCGGCTGATCCACTGAACACCAGATTACCTGCGGCCGCGACGCAAAGAACCGCCAGCTTGTGCCCCTTGAGGACCCCACCGTGTGACAACTGCTTCTCACGTTCCCAGAAATTCACAAACCCATCCGAAGACCCGCAGTACACAACCGAACCCGACCCGCCCATAGCTAACGCGGTTACAGCACATTCTTGCTCCAAAAGCGTCTGTACCAATGTGTGTTTCGTCACTTTTCCCACCATATCTCTCTTCCAGACCTTGACGGTGCCGTCGGCGGAGCCGGTGAAGACCATGCCGTCGCCGGTGGTGATGACGGAGTTCACAGCGTCGTCGTGTGCCTTGACCGACTCGAGACACTTGGAGTCCGAGATTCTCCACACCTTAAATGTCCTGTCCCAAGAAGCTGAATACAGAAGGCCCTGTGCTTCGCTTATGCTGAGGCAAGAAATAGCGTCGCAGTGCTTGATCCAGAGAGCGGTACGATTGCGTTTCACTTCCACGTAATTGCGTGGTTTAATCGAGCATTTGAATATGTCCATGAAAGTGGGTAAATTTCCAGCACGCTTGTGAATGCTTGGGTTCTTTGGGTGGACTTTCCAAACCCGGACCTTGCCGTCTTGATGACCGGTGAAAATCTTCTTCCCGGAGATTATAATCGCCTTTACCAACCCACTGTTGGATTTGAATGCTGAGAATTCTTTCATGTCCTTCCAAACCCGGATGTTCTTGCTGTCGGAGCCGGTGTACAAGAGGCTTCCAGTGGCGGCCAAGGAGTATATGTGGCCTTCTTCGCGGACAAGTGATCCGATGAGACAATTCTGGGGCAGGTTTTGAGGTGGGTTGTCCTCAAAATTGGCCCATGAGGTTCTTACAAATCCAGAGGTTTGGTTCCATGGGGACATCATCATCGGAGAGGCGTCGCCACTCAACCGGTTGGGTTCGTAGGCGGAGAAGCTGCTGTTCCGGACGTTGAAGTCTTCATAGTTGGGAGCTGTCGATGAAATGTTAGGATCAGAGTACATCATTTTGTTGCCTGTAGGCAATTGATTCGATTCAGCGAACATGATCAATAATCACATCAACACAGAACAATGAAGGTGTTCAACCTAAAACAAATAAAGAAGATTGAGAATTTGATGTTTAACAGAGTGAGTGAGAGAGAGAGAGAGAGAGAGAGATGGGTATGGTTTGTTATTGTTAGGAATGTAAAAGAAAAGGCGGGAGAGGAGAGAGAGAGAGTGAGTATATAGGAACCGTGGGAGGGTATGGAGCAATGGGATGATGACACGTGTAAGGACGAGACTTAATCGTTGCGTGAAGAGGCATTTGCGGGTCCGGATAGTCCGGGTCGGACGATAATAATAAAGTGTTTGTTAGCTTTAATCCGTTTAGAAGATCGGAAATGGGTTGTTAGATGTGGTCTATTCTGGGAAAATTAGAGCTGTGTAAGAGACAACGAAACAAAAATAGTAGTTGATGTAGTAACAACCTCTGGGCGCGTGGAATGAACGTACGGGCCAACGTAGCTTTCCTTTCAATCCGTGCTCTTACCTTTGGATTGGAGGGTCAGGGTGTACCTCTATAGCTAGCTAGATTTTACCATGTCCTTTTCAAATTTGTGAAACCTTTGTAACTACTTTGACATGAACTGGGTCTGACTAAATTACTAAAGACCCTTGGTTGGTTCATACATATTCTTATGTATACATATACATATATATATATATATTGAAATAATTTTAATCTTTAGTGGCATTGTTATTATCTGAATGATGTGACATTAGCAAAATGTTTTTGATTACATGTATTTATTTAAAGTCGTACAAGTTAGCTCAACTTGTAAAGTATTTGCAATTACTTTTCTTAAATATGTGATTTTAACTGAGACTTGAATTTAAATCATAAACAGTCATTTGCAGACAATTTCACGTAATCAAAAATGACAAATCTCCAAAATGATTATCGAATGAAAATAAAGCTTTCCGTACTTGAGACGCATCAGGCTTTGATTGAGCCTACCCTATCATTAGGGGTGCACAAAGAACCGTCGGAATCGGAATCGAGGAGAACCGTACTGGAATCGTACTGAACCGTGGCTACGGTTCCGGTTCCGGTTCCTAAAATTAGGAACCGTTACCAACGGTTCCGGTTTCGATTCCAGGACCAGTAAAACCGTACAGAAACCAGAACCGTTTTATATTAAATATGTGTATATATATATAATATCATAACTATATATAATATATATATATACATTACATATAATAATTATATATAATGTATATATAATAATTATATGACATATAATTATTATATATACATTATATATAATTATTATATGTAATGTATATATATATATACTATAATATAGTTATTATATATATATAGGGTGCCATTTTTAGATTGTAAGTTTCACATTTATTTAATGAATATATATATATATTTTGTATCAAGCTTCATTAAAAAAAAAAATCCTAAGGAATTGCGGTTCGGAATCAGAACCGGAACCAAACCGAGAACCGCGGTTCGGTTCCTCACGATTCCAACCCTTAACGGTTCCGGTTCCGAAAATCAGGAACCGTTGGTAACGGTTCCGGTTCCGATTCCACCAAAAACCGTGGGGAACCGTACCGTGTGCACCCCTACCTATCATAATCAACAACCAATTTGGTATAGTTTTCCTATGGACTATGCACATTGACCAAGTTACTTATTTTTGGATAGTTATCAAAACCTTGTAGATTTTATTTTCTAATTTGATTCAATGACATGGGCTATATACAATAAGGCATGTGAAATTATGCATGAAGTTATACTCCAAGGAAGTATCAAAGAAAAAGAAAAAAACAAGGGAAAAAAAGCATGAACATGGATACAATACGTAGACACATCAAATTCTAAAAAAGTAAGACACGAACACGACGTAAGCACGGCTACTATAAATGTAAGTTATAAAACTTTAATTAATTTATAATTTCTATAATAAAGTTACATAATTTAGAAGATGACACCATTCCAATATAAAAAAAAAAAAAAAAAAGTATGTTATATTATATTACTTTCTTATTTTGTTATTGAAGTTATGTTTTTGTTCATTATATATTGTGTTGTGTTTAATGTCAATTTTTTTAAAAGAAAAAAAAGATGGACACTTTGATATATATTCATAAAATTGTTTTAAGACTTTCATGCGTCTCTTTTGTATAAGATGAAGAGTGTAAAATGTGTTGATCAAATGTCCGAAATATGTTGACCAAGTGTTAGAGATATGTCAGTCAAGTGTCCACCAAGTCTCTGAAATAATAAAAATTATTTTTAAATTACAAACCCGGCCATGAAATATCAAACGCGTGTTTAGAAGTGTCCATAGAGAAACGTCTGTCCTTCCTAAGGAAAGATAAATATTCATTTTTCCTTTTGATATTGAAATACTCCATGAATCAATAATATAAATTTAACAGCCTCGTACTAAAACAGAAGCTATATTAATCACTTCCTATCATCTCTTTCATGTGGATATAGTATTAACCCCTTTGTTATAACATATATTTTTTAATAACAAAAAGTAAATTCCTTTTGCAGATACAACATCAAACAATGCCTAGTAATTAATGCATATGTTTTGAAGATGACATGGGTATTGAGTAGAGTGGTGCTATTTTGTAAAACTGAAAAACTAAACATTGAAAAATTTTAATAATTCATTTTTAAGCGTTATTTTTAAAATGAGAACTTATTTGAATTTCCAGTATTGCACTATTTTAAGTGAGATTCATTCACCCCAGTGGAATCTAAATTATGATATCAAACCAATTTAACAATCACTTATGTTGCATTTCTAAGGAAGGAATTCACCACTTCAAATTGGAATAAAAAAAAAATAGTGCAAATTACACTTACCTCCCTTTTAGATTGGTTTTATAATACTTACCTCCCCTGTGTTTTGGCATATAACACTTACCCCCTCTAATTTGCACATTGGTAACAAATACCCCCTTTTGTCAATCAAACTAACAGTTATTGTTGATATCTTCAAAATTTAATCTTAAAAGGACAATTATACCCTACCATGAGCCACCATTTTGAGCAGACCCACTTCGAACCTTCAACTATAGCAACATCACATCTAGTCGGGCCACCACCCACTTCCATCTCCATTAAGCTGCACCACCACCCACTTCCATCTCCATTAAGCTGCACCACCTTCGCTATCAATACTCACCATTGAAATCACTGTCGAGAAGACCTAGCTTCGACCAAACCATTAGCTACTACCATCCCAATGCTGGAGCTGCCATTGAAGCCGAGACCCACCACTTCCACTGCCGCACTTAGAAGACCCATATTTCCACTGTCGTCATCTCCTCAACCAAACAGACTCAATGTAAATCAGACTCACCAAACCACCAACTCCACCACCATTATTCAAGCAACACCCAAACAGTCGTGTAGGCCCACTTCCCCCACCATGAGCCACCACTGTGAGTAGATCCACTTCGGACCTTCAACCGTAGCAACATCATCTCCAGCCAAGCCACCACCCATCTCCATCTCCACCATGTTTCACCACCTATGCCATCAACACTCACCATTGAAACCATTGCCGAGAAGACCCACCTCCAGCCAAACCACTAGCCACTACTATCCCAATGCCGGAGCTGCCATTGAAGCCGAGATTCACCAACTTCAATGGCATCAGCAATAACCGTTAGTTTGATTGACAGAAGGGGGTATTTGTTACCAATGTACAAACTAGAGGAGGGTAAGTATTATATGCCAAAACACAGAAAAGGTAAGTTTTACAAAGTCAAACTAGAAGGGAGGTAAGTGTAATTTGCCTAAAAAAATAAACTCTCAATTTTCAAATTCAAAAACAAACCTCATATATCCAAACATAATTTTAATTATCTAAAACTAAATATTCAACAGACTTATCAAACACAGAATCAAATCCTCTTCATTACACAATTTTATCCCAACAAATATAAATTGAGAACGCAACAATATTACATCAAAGATTTTGATGCAATACCAATGTAACATATTTATTAGTTTGAGGATGTAGCAAGTATACAATACATTTATATAAAAAATACAACAATACAAACAACTTTTTTTCGGAAATCGAACACATTTCTATATACGTATTGCATTGATTTAAAAAAGCACAACAAAGTAATGTATGATACGAGAGTCCATAATGTGGAGGACACTAGAGTCATTTTGTTATTAAAGGCTCAATGGAGCCAATCAGCTTTCTGTTGAAGGTTTAAGCAATCAACGGACCACAGTGATAAGCCCGTTGACAATTTGACACGTATAAAAGTGACCGTTGTGATACAAGTTCCAAGGCAGCCTAGAAAACTGACACGTAAGAAAGTGACAGTGGTTTGTTGCGTAGTCGCTTTATGAATCGAATAGTGTGGTTCCACCTTGATGTGTGGAAGATATATATAGGTGCAGGACCACCACTTAGTCCTTGCCACGAGATGGCATAATGTATTTCTGACTATATATATATATATATATATATATATATATATATATCAAGCATGAATCTAAAATAAGAAATTCCAATAATTAAGAGCTAAAAATAGAAAATGATCCATTGCAGTGACGACATTGGGGCATATAATTGCTCTGTTTTGTTCTAGTAAATGGAATGGAGTGGTTGCTTCTTATCTTTTTAGGACACTTTGTTCTTGGTTGCCAATCATATGAAAAATATCACGCATGGGTGGTTAAGATATATTAACTCAAAAAAAATAAAAAAATGACATCTATCAACTTCATTTGTTTAATTATTTGAATCAAATGCAAATTATTTAAATGAGTAGTTTGATTTTTTTTTGTCAGGATGAAAGATGAAGTACGTCTACAATATACTCTGTGTAAATATATCAGATGAATATGAACCGTGTGTGTACAATATGCATGGTAATTTCATCATTCTTGTATAATACGCAAAGTTCAAATTCACCTGATGCATTTACACCGAATACATTATAAATCTTCTCAAGACAATGATGGCTCGTGAGAAGACTCAAGAAAATTATAATTTCATTTCATCATTTAACACATTAATTCGATCGTATTTAAAAGTTATTTATGTGAATGGAGTGGTGAATTTTATCATATGACACCATTCCACTCACAAAATATATATTTAAATTCAAAAGAAAAACATTATCTATTAAGATTTATGTGCAGTCAATATTGGCAAAAGCATGTTTTTGGGAGTAAATTTAGTTTAAGATAAAACCTTTGATATTTCTATGCTGGAATTAGTCATTCTCAAGAACCAAAGAAGTAGAAATCACGCCGAGAGAAAGAAAATAGTTGATGTTAATCATAATTGAAAAATTACGGATTAAATGGAGGGATAATTTTGTAATATTATGTGATCTGCGTATACTTCTAAAATTGAAAATTAAATTCTATAAAAAATAAAATAAAAAGAGAGTAAAATACAGAGTGATCAACTGGTGAGAAATAGTATATTCATAAAATGATTGTGAAATAATTGTAATGTATAGATGGGTGTATGACAAGACAATAAACCAACAATACCAGAACAGATATAAAATTAACTTAGTTTATTGTATAAAATGGACAATCCTATGGTTTGGTGTGATCAAAATGTCTACCACTCGGATAGTCACAACTCATAAGCTCTAACTCATATGGTTACTTTTTGTCCCTTTTTTTTTTTTTTTTCACAACTAGTGAATTACTATATAAATATTTCTACTTACATAATAAAAATATTATTGTCTGAATAAAATTCACACTATACTAAACTTTTCTTCTGAAACAAACAGCTTTCTTCTTTTCACACCGTGCAAAATTTTCCAATGAAGTGCCCAATGTCACGTCCAAATAAGCTTAATCACGAAGTAATTTACCGAAAGTAAAAAAAAAAAAATTAACGTCCAAGTTGTTACGTAAAATAAAAAAATAAAACAAAAAAACATTGATTTTATGGTTGTTAAGATTTGTTAGATGGCATGGGATTATACACTGCAAAACAATCTTCATAGTAATTTATTGAATAAATTGCCTTGATGTGATATTGAACCGTTTTCTTATCCCAAAAGGGCCTCTTTTTTTTTTACATCTTTTATCTCTATATAACTTTTTATTTATTTGTTTATTTAATCGAATAATATAATTTATTTAAAATTCAAGTATGAGTTAATTAGAGACAAACCTAGCATTGAGAATTACTGTTTATAGAACTCTCTTTCACAAACTTTAATTGATGCCAAGAAGGGAAAGAAGAAAACCTCATAGTCTGATTTAGGAGAACCAAATGGAGTATGTGAAAATAAATTGGACTAGAAAAATGACCCATTCAAATTGTTTAAGATTTTAGCCCAATAGACATAATTCATGTGGCTAAATAAAAGTGGGCTTCTTCAGGCCTGAAGGATAGGTTCAAAGAACCAGAAAATAAACCCATCTTACACACAAAACTCTACATATCCATTCACAAATATGCACACCAAAGTCACAAAGAGCAGAGCGCGAAAATAACAAATTTTATGTCATACAAAGACAGACAGCAATAGAGTAGGAGCATGGGCAGAACGCAAAAACGGCACTCAATTTAAAAGAAGGGTAAATTACTTTGATCTTTTTGCCTAATTACTCTCATATTAAAGTTTTTAAAATATGATGATCAATTTTCTCTAAAGTTTGATTGACTTTTCTTTGGGTACTCTGTCATTAACAGTCAGTTCCGCTAAAATCAATTAAAATAAAAAAAATCAAAATGTCAAAATTACCCTTAATGACAGTAATGTTGGTGTGATATTGATGGATAAAAAGAATAAAATAAAGGGTAATGCTACTCAGGCAGAATTCGTAGGCAGAAAGTTTTATATCCATTGGATGCATGTGGTAGGCCCCACCACATACACTCACCACATGTATCCAATGGATGTAAAACTTTCTGCCTATGAATTCTGCCTACAAAGTCTGCCTAAGTAGCATTACCCTAAAATAAAACATGTTAATATGAATCAAAGGATTAGAAATTGATATTCTTTTTGCACAAAAATATTATAACTTGAAGGTACTTTTGTAATTGTATATTAGATGTGATTTTGTTTAATGAATCGATAGTCTAACAGAAGGGTCGGAGTCATTTTGTAAAAAAATTAATTTAAAGGTAATTAAGCGAGAAGTAATTTACCTTTAAAAGAATTATGTGACTTAAGTGCACACTCTTTACTTGTATCAATTCGATTGTTTTTTTATTTTTTATTTTTTATTTTTGAAATACAAGTCCTGTTCTCATATTCCAAGTGGATATTTTTTTAGTATTCAAGAAAAGCAAGTGGTCCAAATTCTGATAGCATAGATCATTTGTATAAACATAGTATTAATAATGAGTGACTCAAACTATGCATTCAAGTGATCAATGACCTAAACCAACAAATAAATGGGAGTAGGTGGTACGTTGTACTAAAAATCCCAAAAGGTAGGAGTGGTTGGCACAGAGTTTATAAGCAATGCACTATGCAATAGGGACATGTATTAATCTAATGATCTTTGGAAAGTATAACAAACTTCAGATATATAAAATGGGAAAAAAGTGTTCTTGTGAGGGTCAATGTGATCAATGACCTCTTCTGGCTCATCTAGGACTTTAGAATATCTAGGTGCAACTTGTCATTTTAAATCTTAACTTCCTACCCTTAAAAGAAAGTCTATTAACCCAAAAAAAAAATCAAGTTATTCACTTTTATGTGGATTTTGATATGGGAATTCATATGCCTAAGAAGATTGAGCGACATGCAATTCAAAAAAGGTAGTTACTTGTGGGAAAGGATAGGGTTACGTATTAAAGAAGATGGAGATTTGTTGTAGAAGAGGATGTGAACTTATATAAAAAGAGGCGTTCAATCTTAAAAGGTACGCAGACAATTGTACTCAATTGGCTTTTCTACTTCTTTGAAACTATCCTATTTTAATTTAAATGTTGGAGTGTACTTCCGGAATTACACCGTTGTCCTTCTGATTACTCTCTCTCTTTTTCTAGAAAAAGTTTTTATTTCGATCTGTAATAGAATTCTGCTTCCTCATCGGATACATAAGAAATACATATTTCACTCTAATCTTAACTTCTTAGCCTTAAAAGAAAGTTTATATATTAACAATTAAGTTATTCAAAATTTTGAGTTATGGTGATGGTTATTATTGATGCTCTCTCACTTCAATGTTCACACATGTTTATTAATTGTTAATGCAAGATGGTCATCTCTTGATATAGCTTTGAGCTCAGCACGTTTTCAAACATTTCACATTAATTTGTAATGTTGCTGTGGTGTTGAGTTTTGCTTTGGTCTTGTATTAAACTAATATATATTGAAGCATACGTTGTACTTTAAAATTTGGGTTCAATTCAGAGTGTTGGTGGCTTCAATGTTGCTACTTGGTCAAAATTTATAGCCAGGTATGGTAGGGGATTTTTTTTTTTTTCTTTCAACTCATTAATTGTTATGTTCTTAATTTTTTTTAGCACTATATTGACGTCTCATTGCCCACACACAACACTGAAGAAAATGAAAAGAAGATACAAGTAGCTAACAAAACAAACACAACTACATGAAATAACCATATTTCATTAACAGACAACAGCAACATAATCCTTGCCAACAACACCACCTACATTAAACATTTGATATATATATATATATATATATATAACAGATTAATGCTCGGTTTTGTATAGAGTCCAACCAGGATTCTTGTCAGCATTTAATTGCCACACCTGTCAGTTTTTCTACCAATCCTCAGGTTTCTACACATATATATCCAAACAGAAAAATGATTTATTTTCACCGACTTAGGCCCTGTTTGGATTGACTTTTGAAAAATGGCTTTCGGCTTTTTAAGCTCAAAAGTCGTTTTGGAGAGTGTTTGACTTGATACGGCGGAAGAGTTTCGGAGTCCAAAAAGAGCGTTTAAAGGAAGCTGGGGGTACCAGCTTCCTGATTTAGCTTCTGCTTCTCTTTTTTTTCTGCGTAAAAGCTGAAGCAAAAGCTCTGCCAAACAGAACCTTAGTCATTTAAGCGTTTGAGAGGAGAGAGACGATATGTTTATTGTTAGAAGTTGATTCTTGTTCTACATCAAATTCGAATGAAAAAGAGAATGAGTATAAATAAACAGGTAGACAATACTATTCAATAACTTAAGTTTTTAAGTTATTGGTAAGCACCCGACCCGTTACCGTTAATATCTGAATCAAACCCAATTCTTAATCTGATGTCACGTCTAGCGTTCGATTTGGCGTTTTCTAAAAAAGGTCTATTTGATTTAATTTTTGAAACTAATTCTAAGAACACGTTTTCTAAAAAAGCCTGTTTGATTTAGTTTTTGAAACTAATTCTAAGAACTTAGAAAACTATAAAGTCTGTGCTATGAAAACATGAATTTTTTTATTCAGTTTTATGAAAATAGTTTTTAACAACTTAGAAAATAAAAGGCCGTATTCCAAAACCTATAAAAGATAATACTATGAAAAATAAACCTTTTTTAAATTGAGTTTTCAACAAAAAATTGACAACCAAACAAGTTTATATGCACTTTTCCTTGTAAAAAAAGCCGTAGTGGAAGCAGACCAAGCTGATTCCAATTTGCTTAACTTTTCGGGAAAAAAAAAACACACACACACAAGCCCTAACTCTTGCTCTTTGCAATTTTTTTTGGGGTCTGTTAAATAAAATGAAAACTAGTTGCGGAAAGTAAAATTAAAAGAAAGTAAATTGAATTAATGAAAAATAAATTTTCCACCGCACATTTGATTAGCATATATTTTTTTCAAAAAAGTTATGAAAAATTATCATTTAATGATATGTAATGCATAAAACTAGCGAGAAAATTAAATAAATGATATTACTGTAAATTCATAAAAAAATCTGAAAAAAAATTAAATTTTCATGTGTTTCTTATGATTTTTTTATTTATGAAAAGTTATTTTCCCTCAATTATTTTTTCTTGTTATCCAAACTCCATTTCATTTTCTTTCTTGCTATTTCCATGATTTTTAACTTGAAAAGAACCACAGGGGCTTTACAATATTGAAATGTAAAGAGGTCTTTTTGAAAATGGAGAAGGTTTCGGGTATTCCGGAGGCACCGTGTTTATAGAGATTCCACCAATACAAAATTTGTATTTTTTTATTATGTAAGAATTAGTGTTTGTATTTGGTGAGATTTCATAATTCATGGTACTTTTAATATTAAATACTTTTCCGTGTAAATGGACCTAAATACATGAAATATATACAAATAGAATATAATATAAGGGAGGCGATATTTCCATTCTACCTTTTTATGTTTGCACTCCACAACCATTTTTTTAAAATAAAATGACAAGAAAGTCCCTAAACTCATTAATGCATCATACTTTATTTTATAATATCATAACTAACCTTTATATTATAAGCTTTAACTCCTTTTATCTTCTGTTTACTTCGTTTAATATTTTTATTTTTTTGGTTTTTGACGAAAAGAAAACTTTTTTCTTCGGTACCTTTTTTTTATCCGGTCTAAGAGATAACCTTTTAAAATTGATACTCTATTTTTTTTTGGGTCCTTTCAAAATTAAGAGATAATTTATTTAACTGAGGAAACTTTTTTTTTGGATTTTTTGTTCGTACCATACTTTTTTTTCCCATGCTGTCAATGGAGATAAGTTATTCAACATCGATAAGTTTTTTATTTTATTTTTTACATAGCATATATATATATATTTTTTGCATAGTATATATTTTTTGGTCCTTTTTTTTCGTTCCTATCAAAATATATAACTTATTCAATAAAGATAACAATTTTTTTTTTTTTTGTCCTATGGAAAGAAATAATTTATTTAACATAGAAAACCTTTTTTTTTTTAGTCATGTCAAATAATAAAACATCTATTTTTGGTAAAATTGTTTTTTGCATCATGTCAAAAGATAATGAAAACATTAAAAATTAGAAGAAAGGGTAGTTGTGTAATTTTAAAAAAATAATCATTTACTTTTGAATTTAAAAATAGAAATGCCATTTCTTTTGAAATTAGAATGCAAATGTAAAAGAGGGATATGGTGTAAAGGGCAAAAGAATACAAATAAAAATGATGAACCCCATGATCCGGAGTCTCCTGGCCAATTTTAGGGTTTGGAATTGGAATATAAAGAGCCAAAAAAGCCGTCATTTGAACCATCATTCACATAGTCAAAGGTATGAAAGTTTGAACATCTAGAATCTATATATCAAGGACAAACTAGGGAATTAATATTAACCAGTCGAGACAAAAAGAAAATGTTAATCCAAGTGAATCATAAACTCAGATGAATAACGCTCCACAAAGTGTGAACCTCTTCAATTTTTTTTTTTTTTTTTTGTATTTTATATTCAAGAAAATCCAATCAAAAGACAGTCAGATATATTCTTTTACAAGTTTCATTTCTTATGAAAATTAGTAACATTTAGACATTGTTTAACATAATTTTGCTTCAACTTTGAAAAAGAAAAGCAAAAGCTAAATGAGAAAATACCCACCAGTTTTTTTTTAACGTTATTTTTGAACTCTGAAACTCTTTAGCCTTATTAATCTAAACACTCTCCGAAAATGACTTTTGAACTTGAAAAATCGAAAGACGTTTTTTAAAAACCAATCCAAACTAGTTAAAATCTATCTTTATGTGTGAATAAAGATTGATAACAATCTTTTCGTGAAAAAATTATAGTTAGTGTTATGTTTACAATAAAATCTAATTTTTCATTGTTTAATTGCTCTATCTTTATGGAATCAAATGTTGAAGATGTGTAGTATTCATTTCTTGTTTCAAACATTTGCATTCCAAGTTTTATAATTATTTTCGAGAAAAGATAAAATTACATAAAAAGAGGGTTGAAGAGGGTACAGGAAGAACCGTAGACTTTCATTCTAGAATAAATGCAACATTATCATTTTCTTTTAATAAAATAAGGTTGAAAGTGTTAGAGTAGTTTCATAGAGCGCAAATATCACTACCCAATGCAAATTACCTGAATTTAAATAATACATATGATTTATAAACTATTCGGGAGTCTAAATTGAATAATGGGTATATTGATTCTTCGTTAAAAAATAATAATAAATAAATAATGCGAGACTTACGAAAAGACTCACATGATCAAACAGTCATAACTTCACAATCATAGAGTGCTATGAGTGTCACCCATCAATGCTCTTAGTAGCACTTCTCAAAATCTAATATACTCAAATTTGTGCTAGTGTACATAGATGAAATTAGATGAGAGAAATTTTTAGATGGTGTTGTACTACGTGGTTCAGTTCAATCAAGATAAAGTGTATAATTAATAAGTGAACTCATTAAAATTTAATAAAATATTAATTGGACTATTAGGAAAGTGACATTCGAGACTTTTGCCCTCATTTTTTATTTTTTTATATTTTACGGTCGCATTTATCCATATCAATGGATTCTTTTCTTATGGATCTGAAATGTGCAAGCCAAGTAAAGGATGAGCCCGTTAAGTAAATCAATCTTGAAGTCAATCGACAATCTGGACCGTTGAATTTACAGACCTGATGAGTCAATTTTGCTATATGATTGGCAATTCGTTTGTATTTGAGTATTCAATTAATAGCATCAATCAAAATCCCAACTATCACGGGAATTTTTGTTATATTGTTCAAGCAGTGGGTCCCATATATCCACCCCACATGATGACTTCCACTGTCGATGGTTTTAAATTAGGTTGACTTTTTTTTCCCAAGTTTAAATTAGCTCGACTTATTCATCCTTCCGCGAATTAAGAAATACCAAAGACGCGGTAAGAAACAAGGATTTGCCTCTCACTTGATTTTTCGTATGGTGTGTGTAGAAAAAGATGGCCAAGGAAAAATCAAAATCAAAGGGACTTCTCCTTCGTTTTTACATAAATTAACTCTCTCATAGAATATATATATATCAAGAGGACTTGTCCTTCGTTTTCACATAAATTGGCTCTCTCATAGAAGGAGAAGTCCCCTTGATATTTCCTTAGCCATCTTTTTCTACACACCAATACGAAAAATCAAGTGAGAGGCAAATCCTTGTTTCTTACCATATATATATATATATATAGTAGGAATGGCAACAAGGCGGGTATGCCAAAATCCTATCCCGCTCCATCAAGGAAATACTAAATTATTTCGTTAAGAATTCTAACGAATTTGTGATAAGCATACTACCACCGTCCCATTTAAAGAAAGAGAGAAATAACAAAATTCTTAAAATCATTTACTTTATTTGCTTTGAATTCGATGTTTGGGCTAAATGTACCCAAACGATGATACAACACTCCTACAGTCAACACCCCAATATATAAAACCAAAGAAAATGACACAAACATATACATATGTAGATAGAGATAGAAACGGTTTTGGTCTTCAAAATTTTTTTTTATTATAGATCTATTATGTACACAAGATATAGAGAGTTCTCTTTTACCCATAAGATAAAAAGAGAAATAGAGTAGAACAAGGTAATCTAGTGGCTGCCATATATCTAGTATACTATATTTATATAAGTAATATAATAATAAAAGAAATGACACACTTCATAAAATTATATCACTATATATATATATATAATCGGGGCGGGACTAGTATTAGGCGAGTTTTCTTAAAAAAATCATACCCGCCCCTACTCCTATTAGGGGCGGACCAAATCTCCTCCATTAGAGGCGAAGCGAGGCGAAAACCCACCGAGGCGGAGGAAATTGTCACCCCTAAGTAGAAGAGCACGTGCGTTACACGTGGATAAAAAGTGAACTTATAATTTAAATTAAATTTTTTTATACAAAATTAATTAGTGACTAATATCCAAGGACTATGGGATACGTCCTGTCACACGTTATTAACAACAAACAGAATTCTTAAAAGAAAATATTAGAGTCAAGAGACTATAATTCTCATCAAAAATAACCTTGAACAAATATTCACACATACAGTTAAACCATAATAACCAATTCTATACTGTTTCATAAATATGTAAATCTCTAAATTTATTTTTTCTTACTTGCCACACATCTATCTCATTACTCATATTTTGGCCACACTTATTATACGAATATATTGTTCTTTAGCCACCCAAAAATTTTATTCTGTAAAGCATTTATTGTTTAATAACTGTTCTATAAATTCAACTTTTAATTTTAGAGGCGTGCGCTAATCACACAATATGCTAGAAGCAACTCCGTCCCTCGTATTTTAGTATGATTAACATCATCTACAATTTTTTCTTTTTTGTAAAAAATTCAAGCCTAGACAGCAAAAATGCTCACCTATTGATATCTCTTGATGATTGACTTCACTCTATCTCCATTTGTAATTTTACTAATGTTGCATTTTACATAATTAGTTTTTGTCCGATTTATTTTAAGCTCTCGTTTGATTTACTTATTTAGAAAGCTCTAACTTAGTTTTTATCATTGCTCTAGGTTCATCAATTAAAAAATAAAATCATAATCAAATGTTACGCACTGTAATCCTCATCCTAATGTGTTTTGTTAGTCAACACTCATCAACAAGTATTACGAAATAATATGGCCTTAATGCTTATTCTAAACGTAGACCTACACTAAATGAAAATTAACTTATTTCTCTCACATTTATTCTAACTATAATCACACTTTAATCATACATATCTTTCAAATACATTTATTTGTGATTTATTTTTTTTCTAAAATTCATAATATTATAACTCAAACATTCTATCATAGACTTTCTAGAACTCTATTTTTGTATCGTACCTAGTACATTGCTTTTACCACAACGGGTCATAATTCTTGAAAAAGGAAGGTTGAGGAGTAGTTAAAAGTGAACTTATAATCTTAATTATAATCCTTTATACAAATATAATTATATATTATATACATGTGAAACACTTTTGTTTTTGTTTGTATGTGTGTGTGGGTAAGGACATGTGCAACACCACTAAAAAAATGATACATTGATACCTAAATACAAATATCAAGTTAAGATGCATAACAAAAAAAAAAAAGCATATGCTCCGAATTTTGTATATAAAATAACTTTTTTCAAAAATATGTCAAGCATATATTGATAAAACTTCCAAAATACTAAACTCACAAATCCATAACATTGAGCAATAGGATTGGTAGGCAGTGATTTTCATTCTTGCATGCAAACAAGAGAGTTTGATCCAATCAGGCCTTGGATGAAAATAGTCTAAAGCCTCTTGGATGAAATACAGTAAATCTAGCTAACTAAATCATAAATTTTCATTAACAAAATCATAAAATTTACTCAAAATCACAAGTACTCTATTCTAAAGCACGATAACTAATCGTACTACTTTGCATGTTTAATTCATCACATTCAAAAAATTGATATAGTAATCCATTTATATAACAACATGATAAAAAAAAAAAAAAAGAGAACTGAGAGAATATAATCAACATCATGGAGCAAAATGAAATATAGACCATCTCATGACCAATAATAGAACACTTGAAAATCTGAAATCCCATAATACACACGGGATATATATTTATATAAAAAATAAAGCTATAATCTTTGAATTAGCTGCAAATTAAACATCAATTTAATGCAACAACCAAAGAGAAAATGAATCTTTTTTCACATATCATAGAAGAAAAAGAAAGATGGTCAAGAGTGAGAGGAGTTTGGAAAAAAATGAGTAGCTAATTGAGTTGTTAACTTTGAGAATAAAGAGTTTGTATTTAACATGACCTCTATTGTTTTTAGATAGAGTAATATAATATAGAATAAAATAATAATAAAAACTTAAAAAATGTTTAGAAACTCTATGTATATTTAATACTACTCAATTAGTTATGGTCTATTATTATTATTATTAGGAATCTTAACATAGTAAGGAAATAGAAGGAGAAGTGAATTCTAATAGAATTAAATGATTTGAAACAATATACTACATAATTAGTTATAGTGTATTAAAAAAATTTGATTCTAGTCTAAAATTTAATTGATTGAAATAGTTGGAAGTGTAAAGAATAGGATGAGTCAAGAGTCCAAGGAAAAGTTGTGAGTTAGAGTAGATATAGGAGTCTATTAATAGAAGAATTATTATAAAAGTGAATGATTTGAAAGAACTTGTACTTTTAATAATAGTATATATATATATATATATATATATATATATATAGAGAGAGAGAGAGAGAGAGAGAGAGAGAGAAAATTCTAAACAAATTTTAAAATAGGATCCTAAATAATGGACTTTTATGTGTAAAAAATATTGACTCATAGATCAAACCTAAATAAAATTGCTATAACGTGATTACAAAATCAAGAAAAAGATAAATAGTTACCAAACTTAAAAGTTAAATATTAATAAGTGACATTTGAGAGATAATTTTGTCAAATAATTATTTACAAGAGTAACGGACTCGTATCGTGTTCATATAGGATACCGATACTCTTCAAATACTCACGTGTCTCATACTTCATAAACATATCCATAATTTTAAAATATTTATTTTATTTTATTTTTAAAACGTATCTGACATTTCTGAGATACTTCGAAAAACATATTTAACAAGTTTTAAACATTAAATGTATTTTTTTTAACAATAATATCATAATATAATTGTTAAGAAAAGTCTAAAATTTATTTAAAAAAGAAGGGTAGAGATATATCATGATTTAGTATAAAATTGGGTAAATTATACTGACCTCCCTTGATATTTGATCTAATAACACAGCATTAAACTTACGAAAAATGTTGTACTAACCTCCCCTTTAACGTTTTTGTTGAAAAAAAAATGAGGGTAAAATTACATTTATACCCCAATTATTTTAATAGTAAAAGAATAAAAAATTTTATTAATTAAAATGACATATTTACCCATTGATCTTTGTTCCAACGTGTTGAAGCACAGATCGCCATCAATGGAAGAGAAGGAAACTCCTTGTACTATCACCACCACCCTTTCAAAACCTTAATTAGAACTCCAATCACTCCCAACAATCATAATCACCACCATGTGCTTGTGGTCCTCTCCGATATCTTCATCGTCGTCGATCGTTTTTTCATCCTCGGCGACATCATCTACAACACCTGTGCATTTATGACATCGTCGACAGTAACATCGATGTTCACCGACTTATCAAAGCCATTAACATTGTTTCATCAGATGGGTAGAGCTTGAAATCAAGAGAAAGAGAAAAAAATTATTACTACGATCTATATATTAAGAATATATATATATATATATATATATATATATATATATATATATATATATCTTCTCAAATCCCTACCTCTCAATCGACTCTGAGTGAAGACTTTCCCATAAGAGTCTTTCTTTTACCTCTTGAGGTGATTGTACCACTAGCTCTCAGATTTTCTTACAGTTGAACATAGATTGGGGTGTTCATTGGATATTTTGGATGAAATTGACCCAACATCTAAGACATTTGAGACCTATTATTAACCCCTCAAGACTAAAAGTTTAGATTTCTGTCATTCACCGTCAATAAGTTTCTTTCTCTCTCTCTCTCTCTATATATATATATATATAAACCCAAATGAAAACCTATTTTATTCTCACACTTCAATAAATCCATTATTACTTATTTCCAAAAATTCTATGTAGTTTGATAAAAGTTGGATGTGTTGAAATGTATAAATAGTTCCTACTATAACCAAAGCTCCATCTAATTGATACTCATTGCCATCAATTCATCTTCCAAACATCGATTTGGATGTTGCAGGAAAGAATATGATATGAGAAATTAGTAATTTTATTTTTTCTTTAGGCAAGTATAATGACTTTTTGATTTGGGAACTGATTTGTTTTGCTCTAATGAAGATGATTGCGCTGTTGTGGTGGGTGGAGAGAGGTGGGTGGTTGTGGATAGAAAAATGGAAAAGAGTGGTAGTGGTGAGAGAGAAAGAGAGAGATAAGGGTATTTTCGTTAATGAAAATAAGGTGATCCTGTAATTTGATGCACTTCTAAGGGTAATAGGGTCTTTTCGGCTAGGTTGAAGGACATTTTAGTCACCATAATCAATTTTTTGGACGAAAAAGATAAAATTTTGGATGGAAGGGGTCTTTGTCATAACAGAGCAAACTTCAGGTGAGCACGGTGTAACATTTTGCATAAGTTTGATGTCGCATGTAATTAGGCCAAACCTGAGGGGAGGTCAGTGTAATTTACTCTATAAAATTTATTCATGCAAATTATGCAATAGGACTCTTTTAACTCTTATTATTTTTGTTAATCATAATATTTTATAAAGAAATGTTAATAATTCAATTTTTTGTACATATAAAAATATTAATTTATTATTTTTATATTGTCACATCACGTCACACACGTATTTTTTTTTTTTTTGAAATTTATCTTATAGTCATATCCGTGCTTCCCAATTTTTCATTCATGCCTTCTCTCTCGCTCCTCTATCTCCTCAAACCCTATAATGGGTTCGATTTCTGCCATGGTGGTGCATAACCCCACTTTTTGGGGCGCCACCATGGAGTGAGTGGATTTAATACATAAATGATATCTTTGTTAGGGTTCCTTACTAGTTATTACTCATAATTTCCGATCTCCCCTAATCAATGATGGCTTACAGTTCCACCATGGCAGCTAATCTTTCATAGTGAAAAGATCTTATCATGTGCTATATAAAATGTATAACATTTCTTTGGATAATTCACTATTTTTTTTTTTTTTTTTTGCATATTTGCATACAATGGATATATATGTATAAATATATATACCACTTATATGAGGTCCTGCACTAGTTAAAAATTGTTGAAAAAAATATAATTTAAAAAGTTTGATCACAATTGTTGTGCTTAGGCATGGAAAATCTTAATCTCAACGAATGATCTCAGTATATTATGTCATTTTGTTTTGAAAGAAAATAAATTAATATATATGTTTGAATGATTTAATAAGGACATTTTCGTAATAATTCATTAAATGGTCACTTAATAGCATTTAACTTTTAATTTTAGTACCTATTCACCTTTTCTCGACTCCGTGGGTAATTTTAGACTAATTTTGTTTAGATTGGTCACTAAATTCTATTTGTTTTTACTATCGTTCTTTTCTCGACTTTGTGGTCACTTTAGATTAATTTTGTTTAAATTTGGTAACTAAATTCTAATTTTTCCTATCTTGATTGATATCTACATATATGTGTGTGACGAGTGTAGATTATTGGATGTTTGTTGTTACTTTTCTACACTTCATACAAAAATAATAAAACCTGCAAAAACTTTACTAAAAACTGTATAACAGTAAGCAAGGTCGAACCACTCGCAAGTGAAAATCAGTAACAAGTCTAAACTTCAAAACCTAAATCTCTTGAGATGAAAAATGAATATTTAAAAAATAAAATTCTGATTTTTTATTTAATAATAAAAACTAATATTAAATGTCTTAGATCAAATGATGAGACAAATCTCAAGGAAAGAGAATTCATCACCATGGATCCATATAAATAAAGTTTTTTTTTTTTATATTCTTATCTAGTTTTTCCTCCAATAACCAATACACTTCACCAATCCAATTAGAATTTGGAAAGATGAAGGAAAATATGGAATAAAAAAGAATGACTTGATTATATATGAGAGCGAAATTTCTTTACTTAATCTAATGCACATTGGCTAGGTAAACAGAGGTAGGCATTCTTCGAATTACCATTATTTGACAAACATGAAGAATCCTTCCTCTAATTTTAGAAAATAAAATCCAGAATAGAAGAGTAGAAGAATGCTCTTGGGAGGAAAAAGTAGACAAGAAAATAAAACAACTTACCTATACTTCAGCCATGATGACTTCATCACTCCCTTAAGAAGGATGTTTACGCTTGCATATTAATAGAAGACAAACAAATAGAAATGAAACTACTACTCATCATTGAATCAACAATTATAGTATTTTTTTTCTATAATTTATCTACAATTTCTAACCCCCTTCACCATCCCCTAAGACCCCCTATTTATAGAGTTAAAGGGAAATGGTTTAGGTGAAAAAAATTTAAAATACAAAAATTCAAAATTTGAAATACAAAATTCAAAAACAAAAATTCAAAATACAAAATTTTGAATTTAAATATCTAATATTTGATCTCCATATTTTTAATTTGAATTCTGGACTGCAGACGTGGTCGTACAAAAAAGTATTTTGTAAAGTTTTGAACTTGAGACCTTTTGTGAAATAGATTGCACAGAATACCATCTCTCCTACAATTGTTCTAATGTTTATATTTGGCTATATATATCGTTTCTAGGCCTATTCTGCTGCTTTTCTTCTTATTTGAAAATCAACTCTTATAAAACACAAAATGCAAAGATAAGAATATTTAAATAAAGTAAAAGAGTAATTAATGACTTATTTTGAGATATAAAATAACATGTTTTGTACACTTATCAGTGTATGCGTGGGTGTGTATTTTTTTTTTTTGAAAAGTTATATATGTATGTGTTGCTTATAAAAAAAAAAGTGTGAAAATAGCAAATGAACTTCTATGGCTTATTTGTTTTATGATAGTTTTACTCTTCTTTTTATGTACACGCTGGAGTGGAGAGCTAAGGGTGCGTTCACTAAAGAAAATATTTTTTTGTTTTTTGTATTCAGAAAAAAATAAAAATATATTCATTTTTTTTCTGAGTATAAACAGAAAGTAGAATTAACGTTCATTAAACTTGTTGTTTCCACATTTTTTAGAACAAAAAGCAAAAAACAGTGTTTAGTAACATATTTGTTACACATTTTCTTTCTTTTTTTCATATTTGAATCTGTAATTATTAGAACTTTTCAGCAGAACTACTCTTCCGTAAGTATGATGTCATATATATGTAAAAATTAAATTAAATTAAAATTGATATTATATATATATGAAAATTAAATTAAAAAAAACGATACAAGTTAAAAGATAATAGAAGACATAACATGTATATTATAAAGAGTTAAAATTTATAAGGTAAACTTCATTAACATCTCCTGATGTTTGATGTATTATCAGGCGGTTACAATTTCGTGATTTTTTATCACCAACACCCCCTGTTAGAATTTTTAATTTTTTAATAACTGAAAATACCTAATTGCCCCTAATTATTTAAATAAATTTTAATATAAAATATTAGAATTTGAAAATGACAAAACTGCCATTCTCTCTCTACTTTCTTCAACCACATAAACTTTAACCACCACCATTATAACCGCCGCCACCATCACCACCACCACCACAGCCGCCACTCTCATCTCCTCCTCTAACCATAGCCGCCACCACCACCACAGCCGCCACTCACATCTCCTCCTCCAACCACAACCGCCACCAATCATAACCACCACGGTCGCTACCACCACCACAGCCACCACTCTTATCTCCTACTTCAACTACAGCCGCCACCAACCATAGCCACCACCACCATCACAGCCGCCACTCACATCTCTTCCTCCAACCACCACCACCACCACCACCACAGCCGCCACTCTCATCTCCTCCTCCAACCACAGTCGCCACCACCCATAAGCACCACCACCACAGCCGCCACTCACATCTCTTCCTCCAACCACAGCTGCCACCAACCGTAACCATAACCACTACCACTACCACCACCACAGCCACAAACCACAACCATAACCACCACCGCCACCACATCCGCTTCTTTCTCTCTCATCTCCTCCTCCAACCACAATCGCCACGAACCACAACCACAACCATTGCCACCAACCACTAAAATTAAGACCTATTTTTTTGCCTAATTTGAGGACTGAAATTAAGACCTAATTAAATATATATGTTAACATTAATATTTATAGAAACAAATAATTAAATATATATGTTAACATTACTATTTATAGAAATAAATAATTAAATATATATGTTAACAATAATATTTATGAAAATAAATAATTAAATATATAGGTTATATATTATATTATAAATAAATATAACTAGAGAAAAAAAATAGTTCATTTTTTGTATTCTATGTTAACATAGTATTTATGGAAATAAATAATTATATATTATATAATTATTTATTTCCACAAATACTATGTTAACATAAAATAAAAAATAAACTAAAATTGTCTTTCTTTTCTCTCTCTCTCTCTCTCAGGATATATATATATATATATATATATATATAGGGTTGATGAAAGGGGCATTTTGGTCTATTAGACATGGTTAAAAGAGTAAATTTAGTATTCAAGTGAGTTAAATTAAAAGTCAAAAGATAGCAGAGTCATTTCACCATTTAAAAGTGGTCTGACAAGACGTACTTTTGGTAGAAGGGGGGTGTATGTGATATACGACACAAACTACAGGGGATGTTGATGAAGAAATTGCTCAAAGTTATAGCTGTATGACAATACCTCAAAGCTTAGGGGGTGTCAATGAACTTTTCCCAAATTTATAAGTGAATTTTTTTAAAAAAAAATGAAATTAAGAGCATTTTCAAAGTATTTTTATTTTAATATAGATAAATTATGCACATTATATATTATTAGATTAATTTATTATATATTATTTAGCTAACTAGACAAGAAAAAAATTATAATATGTAAATAAGAAAACAATTGTGCGAAAAATCATGGATAGTGAAAGTTTTGTTTAATATTATATATTATTTAATTAAGTGAGTTCCGCTATAATAGAGAGAATATTTTCCTGCTACAGTGAAGAAACAGAAGAAATATGTTTTTTTTGTTTACTTCTCCTTTTACAAAAATGAGAAACATTTTTCATTATAGAAAACAGAAACATTTTATTAAACATATTTTTTATTTTTGTTTTTGTCTTTTTAGAGGATAGAAACATAAAAACAAAAAATGTTTCTGTTTGTGAATGAACCCTAAGACACTCTCATGCTTATTTGTTTTGTGAAAATATTTATCTTTGTTTGTTACTATTATTTTCTGAATAAATATCCCAATTATAAGAGATGTCCCAACAAATTCTTAAAAGAATATAGTTTTTTTTCCAGGGAAGATGATATTCACACTCTTCTTTTCTACAATTGAACTACACATACCTTTTTCTTTTAAAGAAAATGACAAGATGGTCCCTAAGCTAATTAATACATCATCCATTATTTTATAATACAACAACTACCCTTTATACTATCAAATTAAACTCTTTTTTACCTTCTTTAATTTCTTAATTTTGTTTTTTTTTTGGGCATCATCAAAAGAAATAATTTTTTTTTACCTTTTTAACTTTCTTTAGTACTTTTTTTTTCTTGTCAAAATGGATCATTTATTCAACAAAAATAAATTTTTTTTTTTGCTTCTTTCAATATAGATAATTTCTTTTTTTGAACTTATCAAAAGATATAATTTATTAAATAACAATAACTTTTTTTTTGGGTACTCTCAATCTAGATCGTTTATTCAACAAAAATAAATTTTTTTATGTACTTTTTTTTTGGGTCCTGTTAAGAGAAAATTTATTCAACAAGACAATTATTTTTTGGGTACTTTTTAATTTTAATACCGACCAAAAGAAATAATTTATTCAACAGAGATATTTTTTTTTTATCTTATGCCAAAAGATATAATTTCTTTAACAGATATATATCTATATAAATTTTGGTCTTGTCAAAAGAAATAATTTATTCAACATAGATAACTTTTTTTGGGTCTTGTAATAAGAGAGAATTTTTCTTTATTAATTTTTTTCGAGTTTTTTTTTATCCGATTAAAAAAGACTAAAAACATTAAAGATAAGAGACAAATAGGATGTCTGAAAGAGTAACTTAGTATTTTGAAAAAAGTTAATCATTCACATGTAAAATAAACGTTAGAAGTGACATTTCTTTTAAGATAAGAGTGCAAATGTAAAAAATGAGAGTGCGAATATCACCTCTCTTTTTATAATTATTAAGTAAATTTGGAATTAGGGATATTTTGGACATTTTGATTTATTCTTTTAGCTGACATCAGCTACTAGTAAAAGGATATTTTAGTAATTAATCATTTGAAAATTTGATGTCATTTTCGTAAATGAACAAGAAATGTTGAGTCTATTTAAGGATCGGTGAGTGGAGTGTTGAGTAAAACTTTGTCAGAGTAATCAAGTTAAATAAAGTTAAATCTACTTTAACCTTATATATACAATTTTAAAATTTGACGCTCTGTGGCTCATTCTGTGTCATAAGCTTTAGTAACTAACATGCTTGTGATAGGTAATTGACATTTAATCTAACTGCTTTGAAATTCTATGATTACCATACTCATATCATCTGTTACATATTTGCCAGAGATTTGGCTCCTCTTTAATAAAGCAATCCAATCATTTTGTTGTTTTGTTTCAAGGGTACAAGTATCAGACGCTTTCCGGACACGACTGAATTATGATAAAGGGAGGCGATATTCGCACTCCTCTTTTCTACAATTACATTCCACCTATTTTTTTTTAAAAAAGAAAATGACAAGATGATACATAAACTAATTAATACATCATCCCTTATTTTATAACACTACAACTATCCTTTATACTATCAAGTTAAACTCTTTTTCACCTTCCTTAGTTTTTTTATTTTGTTTTTTTTTGGGTCCTATACTCCTATCAAAAGAAATAATTTTTTTTACTTTTTTTACTTTCTTTAGTACTTTTAATTTTTTGTCTTGTCAAAATGGATAATTTATTCAACAAAAAAAATATATATTTTTTGCTTCTTCCAATAGAGATAAGTTCTTTTTTTTGAACTTATCAAAATATATAATTTATTGAATAACAATAACTTTTTTTTTTGGGTGTAAATCATTTATTCAACAAGAATAAATTTTTTTATGAACTTTTTTTTTGGGTACTGTTATGAGAAAATTTATTCAACAAGGATAACTATTTTTTTATTACTTTTTAATTTTTAATTCCTATCAAAAGAAATAATTTATTCAACAGAGATATTTTTTTTTATCTCATGCCAAAAGATATAATTTCTTTAACAGATATATATCTATATATATTTTGGTCTTGTTAAAAGAAATAATTTATTCAACATAGATAACTTTTTTTGGGTCTTGTAAAAAGAGAGAATTTCTTTTTTGATTAATTTTTTTCGAGTATTTTTTTTGCATCCGATCAAAAAAGACTAAAAACATTAAAGATAAGAGAGAAATAGAATGTCTGAAAGGGTAGTTTAGTATTTTGAAAAAAATTAATCATTCACATGTGAAGTGAAGGTTAGAAATGACATTTCTCCTAAGATGGGAATGCAAACGTAGAAAATAGGAGTGCGAATATCACCTCACATGATAAATAATCTAAACTAAATATATGTAGAGGACTAAATAAGTTCAATTTTTTAATTTATTTATTTTATAAATTTGTTTGATTTTTAATTGCTTGATGATAAATTGAACTATTTTTGAAAAGTTATTTTTTTTTGTTGCATAATGAATATATATTAATATATTATATTATTATTTTATAACCTTATTTTTGTCCTATTTTTTTTTAGACTAACGCAACACATCATGAAATTATTTCATGAATTTCTATCTACAATGATGTGACAATTAAATGGTGAGATAATATTGGTGGAATTCTTTCAATAATATTATTACCTATCATATCATTCATAATAGAAATTCATAAAATAATTTCTAGCATTTTCCTTTTTTTTTTTATAAAAACAATTCATATTATCCCTGTATGTATGACTACTTCATAGGGTATAAGTTATGACAAAAGTGGGGGGAATTCAGTTTAAAGTATTTAGTTCTCCTTATGTAACAATTCAAAGGCCGGTTTAGTCAAATAGACAAAAGTCTATTCAGTTTCATACACTGTCCCCACACTCGTTTGAAAAGAGAACAAAGAGAGGTGTACAAAGAAGAAACTCTCTCCTTAGTCCTATAGTCCTTCTCCTAGATATAGATAGATATATCTTCTCATTCATTTCTTTATTTTCTTTTCCTTCTCAATTTATTCCAAACAATCTCGAGCCCCATATTTCAGCCATTTCTTCATATTCGACCCCCTAAGCAAAGAATTTTCATTCTCGTTAATTCCAGATTTTCAGTCCTAAGATCAACCTATATAGGCACCTCTCTCTCCAAATATATATTATATATACATATATGTGTATCTTAGATCAACCCTTTTCTCTTCTTCAATTAAGATTAAACTTCTTTTGCAAAAAAATCAAATCAAGCATTTCACTTTTCTTCTTGATTACAAATTCTTGAAGATGATCTTAAATCTCCAAATCATCAAACTATTTGCTTTATGTATAGTTCCAACATTAATCATAGCTCACACCCCAACCAAGTGCAACCGAACATGCGGCAATTCTCCAACCAAACACTTCCCCTTCCCGTTCGGCTTCTCCGCCGGCTGCCCAATTCGTCTGAATTGCACCTCAGCCGGTGACAGTCTCATCCACGACTTTCCGGTCCAAAAAGTCACCGCCGACTTCATTCTGATCAATCTTCCGGCCAAATGCGACCGACCCATCACCGCCCTCCGCCACCTCTTCGGCCCGAACTACGCTCCGACGTCCCGTAACGGAATTCTGCTACAGAACTGCAGCTCACCGATCACGGCATGTTTGATACCGACCACCATGGTTCAAACCCACTTTGAATTGCTTGATTGTGGTTCGAAGGGTAATAATATGAGCTGTTACTCGGAGCTGAATAACAAGAGTCAGTTCATTGACTATGAAAAGGTGGTGAACGGTGGTTGTGAGTTACTTTTCTCCTCCATCTCTGCAGAGTTAGTTGGTAATAATTCGGCCGTATCGTTGGATGTTCAGGCGGTTCAGTTGGGGTGGTGGCTTAAAGGCAGTTGTCAGTGTTCTCAGAATGCGAAATGCAGTAAGATTGTGTCTCCGGTCGATCAACAGCCAGGATATCGGTGTCAGTGCATAAAAGGGTTCGTCGGCGACGGATTTCGGGCTGGTTTGGGCTGCCGGAAAGGTTAGTTTCAGTTTCCTGAACGAATGGGTTCTTTTTTATTTTATTTTTTTCCGTAAATTTTCCTTTTTTATTTATTATGGTGCATAATACATTAATTTTTGGAAGGTCAACTACGTTGATTTAATAATGAATGAAAAAAAAAAAAAAAACTACATTGATTTAGTGAACTAGTTTCATGATCAAAGTTTTCATTTTAACTGAAAAACTGCAGAAGTGTAAATATATACATCATTAGTTTAGACGCAAATGGTGGGTCCACTCTCTTGGAAAATTTTATATAGAAAATAATAATAATGAGTTGATGATAGAAATTGAAGATTAAAACCATACTCATTTCTACTGAGTTGATGAGATGGGTTAATTTTTTTTTTCTCTGTGAAATAACTCACATATCCACTTTATTTTTTTTAAAAAAATTTATTAAAAAAAAAAAACTATAAGTCGATCAAACTACATTGATCAGGAGTCCGCTGCATTAATAATGAATTTGACTTATTTATGTTTTATTTTATATTTTATATATAGCAGTGCATTCATTGAATGTCTCAAAAAAGGGGCACTAATTATGATTAAAATGCGCCTTCAATCATGAAAGTATTTAGGGTCAAAGAAAGATAATAATAATGGCGAATATCAAATCAAATCAACAGTAGTATTAAATCACGGACTTGATCCTATAATTTGGCCCAAAGTCAACATACTCTCTCAGCTTAGCTAATAAATTTTCTTTCATCGTTTGGTCGTGGAAATGGTGTGACTAAGCAAATAACAAGTCACGATCGTGTATTAGAGAAACGGTTAGTTTACCTAATATTCATCGTGACCTATTCGTATTATTTAATTTCAACTTGTAGAGAGATTTCAATGTCCTTATTGTACGTTACAAGTTGGCAATGTCATCCACAACATTTGAAAAGTATTCTGAAAACAACATACTCCGTATTTGATAATCTAAAATTTGCTTATATATATATATATATATATATATATATATATCTCATTATATTCCTTTTATTACTTTTTGGCTTCAACACCAGTCAAGAGTCCATGTTCACGTGCTATTCTATATCTATATTCTATATATACCTGTATTGACATAACATAGTTTAAAATAATAATAATAATAATAATAAAAATTGAATTTTATCAAGAATTACTAATATCCAAATTCACATACCACATCTCAAAGTTAGAAAAACACATAAACACATAAACGTGTGACAAGTTAGAACAATAAGCTGCGGTAAATTAACATAAAATAACTTTGTGGAACATGATAATGCAGTAGGTGCCTAAATTAAGATGCTCACCAAGGCTTCAATCATTGTTAGGAAGTTATTAGTTGTTTGTGTAAATTCAATTTTCCATTCTTGCTTAAATAAATCATCTTCGTTTATGTGATTTTCTTATGTAAACAGCCTCTTCATCATGCAACCTTTCAAAGTACATGTCAGGCGAATGTGGAGGTACAACAAGAGTCGCTGTTTTAGTTGGAGGTAATTCTTCTGTTTCTTACAAGCTTAATAAAAGAGTAACACGATCAGTTTTTAGGACTCTTGGTTAGTGATAATACTAGTATCTCACTTCTCTTAAGTGTTTATCTTAGTGATTATCACATCAGTCGGTAACAACAAACTGATTGACACTTTTGTTTTCCCAATTCAGTCACAAGAGATTGACTAACCCTTTACGATAAATTGTCATGGCTTCTCATCTTTCTCAAAATTTTGTCTTTTCTAAACCATTTTCTCCAAGGTCAATTTACTTGGCCTTGTTCCCCAAAGTTCTTAATTACTATGTGCTTGTAGTCTTTCACACAGAAAAGTGCACCATTTAGCATTTTACTGATTTAATGGGGGGGTCTAAAGTCTAAATGGAAGTTAAAACTTCATCTTGTGAAAATGAAACTGAAACTGAAACTGTATTTGTTGTAGTTCACATAATCTTCAAATACTAAATAGCACTCCTGCATTAGAATTCTAAATGTGGAAACCTCCATTTGCAGGTATTGCTGTAGGAGCTTCTTTGATGGTCAGCATGGGACTCATATGCTGTTGCATCCGGCGACGCTCCAATTTAAAAACTAGAAAGAGAACAAATCGCCGGATATCTGAAACCACAGGCATCAACATTCCTATCTATCCCTACAGAGAAATTGAGAGAGCTACGAATAGTTTCTCAGACAAACAACGGCTGGGGACTGGGGCTTATGGGACAGTTTACTCGGGAAAACTTTACAGCAATGAATGCGTTGCCATTAAAAGAATCAAACATAGCGATACTGATAGCACTGGGCAAGTCATGAATGAAATCAAGCTCATCTCTTCAGTGAACCATCCGAATCTTGTACGCCTTTTAGGCTGCTCCATTGATAAAGGTGAACAAATCCTTGTCTACGAGTTTATGCCTAATGGAACACTATCTCAGCATTTACAAAGAGAGAGGAGCAATGGACTGACATGGCCAGTTCGCCTCGCCATTGCCACTGAGACAGCTCAAGCCATTGCCTATCTCCATTCGGCCATGAAACCCCCCATATATCACAGAGACATCAAGTCTAGCAATATACTTTTAGATTACAACTTCAAAACCAAAGTTGCAGATTTTGGTCTTTCTAGGCTTGGTATAATCGAATCATCCCACATCTCAACCGCCCCACAGGGCACCCCAGGTTATCTTGATCCTCAGTACCATCAAGACTTTCATCTCTCGGATAGAAGTGATGTTTATAGCTTTGGGGTTGTCCTTGTGGAGATCATAACAGCACTAAAAGCGGTGGACTTTTCTCGGCCCCAAAATGAGGTGAATTTGGCAGCACTTGCTATAAACAGAATTGGGAAAGGGTGTTTAGAGGAAATAATAGACCCTTTCCTTGAGCCAAATAGGGATGCTTGGACACTTTCCTCGGTGCATAAGGTGGCCGAGCTAGCCTTTAGATGCCTTGCATTTCACAGAGACATGAGGCCTTCAATGATGGAAGTAGCAGCTGAATTGGAGCAAATCAGGCCTAGCAGTTGGATATCATCAGAAGATAACATCACTGCTTCATCAGAGGGGTCCTCTTGTTCTTCATCGTCCAATATAAGCGAGAAACCACTAAGTGTGACGATGAAGAAGCCCCAATTGGATAAACTGGATAGTAGAGGCCTATTTGAACTACAGATTGGTTCCGGTGGTGCGAGTTCAATGGATAAGATGAAGGATTTTTCCCCTGTTTCTGTTCAAGAGTACCTATGGTCAAGTGAACAAAGCTCACCATCATCAAATAGTTTGCTCAATCATGTAGTTCAGTAACCTAAAGCTGCTTGCTCTTTGTTCTTGGTGATTAGCTTCAGCTCTGAGGATACTTAGCATTTCGAAAGTACTCATTTTGCTATCAAAACCAAAAATGGCTCTAGAAAGCAAGATAAGTAATTTGAAAACACCTAGAATAGCTTCACTTCCTGTTAATATCATTAAATACATTTTGCCTGCAATTTCTCTATACTTGGTGTCATCACTTGTATAGGTGTGCTTTTAAAACAGCAAGTCAGAGAGTTCAGATTTTGTTTTTCCAATATATTTAGTTCAAGCACAAGCTACTGTTCTTCCAGGAGGTCACTAAGCTAGGATGTGAGTGACAGATTCTGGTTTGCAAGCTCAACAACCCAGACTTGGAATGTATAATCCTTATTTGTGGAATTCCATTTGTATTCTTGTTTTAATATTATGTAGACAAAATTATCATTTTGACTAGCATTGGTGTTCTGTTCTGCCTTTGTAGTAATTATTAAAATCCACATTAAAACACCACAGTTTGTAAAGCTCTTATGGGTTGTGATCTTGGGCCTTTAGATATTCACTATTTCACTCTATTATTTTCGATATCCATCTGGTGCTGCAGAGCTTTTCCTCGTGGTCATGGCAATGAGGTCGCTCATGTAGTCGCCAAATTGTCTCAAAGACATCTGCCTTGTGATGCAGAGTCCTTTGGACATCTTGGCCCTTGCTTGTAATGTTGTATCTATCTCTTTTTTGTAATTTCCCTCTTGCCAGGAAAAAAAAAAAAAGGAATGGAAAAGGATAGTTTGAAGAAGGATTTTCTTAAAAATAATTATTTTGGATATTACTTCTTTTTATCTTTTTCATCTTGCCAATACTATGTCGAATGAATACTCTAACCGAGAAAGCTAATCGAGTGATAGAAAATGCTAGCCTTCTTGGTTAGAGTTTTAGACTTGAGAATCATTATCTTTTTGGTTAATATAATATCACTCTTTTCTGAACACATTAATTGCCCAACTTGTAGAGAGCTTTATAAAAATAAAAAAGTACATAAGAATTTAAAAATGTTTAAGCAAAGGATCCCTTTTTAAGCCTTTTAATTTTTTTTTATTGCAAACAAATAGTTCAATCTTATTTAATAAAAGTATAAGATTTTTTTTTTTTTTTGAAAAAGTAAAAGATTGACAAGATTCATCATAAATCAATCTCATTACATAAAGTTAGAATTTATTTAAGAAACAGTGTTCCGAGTCTTGTGACCAATTGGGACATTACATTAGAAAATTGGGGGACAGTTTCTCCCACCATTGTTGTTCAAATATTTTAATGTATTAGAAGGGTCTCTAAGCTGTAGGTTATGCTTGATCAAACATGATGAAGGAGGTTCGTGCTATCCGGATTGGTTGAGCTCCTGCAACAAAAGAAGGACAGTCGCCTAACTTGGCATCAGCCTATTAGCCAGAGATGTATTTTCGGACAGTCACCCAACTTGGCATCAACCTAGTAGGCTTCGATGAGCAAGCCAGAGAAGTATTTTGTGTGAAAGACCGACCAGGCCAGCCAAGAAGTGAATTTAGTATATTTGTATAGTAGTTGATATAATATGTGTTCATTCGATATATTTACAACATAAAAATTAAAGAATGAAAATGCTTAATCACCACTTTTATAAGAATGAGCAAATAGCGAGAAATTATTTGATGGTGCTAGTCCATTGACATTTAATATTTCAGTCCAATCAAAACCTTTGAATTAAGAAAACTGAACTCAAAATTATGTAATAAGACAAAGGTTTGATAAATCACTCGACACTCTCTAACACAGCCGACTACTCAAACATGTGGTGGAAAAAGATTTTAAGAAAAGGAAACTCTGAGTGTAATAAGATAAAATTATGCATATGCAAGTACTCATGTGTGGTGAGTTCCACTCTAATTTTGAGTCTATGGCAAGAGGTGAAAATTTATGTTAACAAATTATAATCGTGTTGTGTTTATTATGCTAAACAGGTCTATTTAATAATTGTGTTATAAATTTTTGACACAGAACATAACTTATTTATTAAACGAGTAACATGACAAAACTTGTGTAATAGTAGTCACATAATGACACGACTTATTAATGACATATTTGACTCGTTTAACTTAAATGAATCATATGTAACTCGTTTATTAGCAAAGTATAAAATACAAACATAATGTAAAAATTGAAATAATGGATGACTAAATCCTTGAAAGTGAGAATATTGAGGCAATACATTATGAAAAAAAGCCCAAGATTTATATTCAAATAATAGAAATGTTTGACCTAAATGATTAATTAAATTGGTCTAATCGGATTAAACGAGTTTAGTTTCAAAACACGAACACTATAAGATTAATTAAACAAGTTAAATAAGTTGACACAATTATAACGCGAATATGATTAACGTCAATCTAAACTCTAACTTTCCACCCCAAAAAAACATACAAAAAAAAAAAACTATGATACTCAAAACAAAATTATTTAATCAAAATGCCTGACCTACTAATTGGCATTTCTTGGATGCCAACGCTTTGTTAACAATTGGCATCTCTTGGATTTCAACACTTTGGTACCCACATGAATCCTTTGGTATTTCATATCAACAGGGTGAAAGTTCTGGCAAACAATTCATTTTTTTGTGTCATTTTCTATCAAAGAAATGTTGATTATTGGAATTTTTGAGTGATGACAGGGTGGAAGGAATACTAGAGAGACAAGGACACGTATTCAACCTTAGACGTGGCAGTCACTACAATTGCCATCCAAAGAACACGTGTTCAACCTATTATTGGCTAATGTATCCGATCCTACGAGTCGGTACTATGAGCTCGGATGGATTTTAGGGTTTAAGCAGTCGAAAAGATTTAACGAATAACCAGAAACCCTGCTAAAACCCAGAAAGAAAAGAGAGCGCAAAGAAGATGGAGTTACAGTCAGCTTGTGGTTGGCTTCACAATCACGCCCCAAAGATCAGATTATCTCCAAATCGACGTTTCTTCTCTCATCACACTGTAAGTAATTTCTTCAAAAATTACACTTCAAGTCACTTTCTCATTCTTAATTTCGCTAACAAACTCACTCTGTCGTGAATTTTTCATTTGAATCTGTTTTCAGGTTTCTCCTCCATTATCAGTACGGAGCAAGATATCCGGAGACCATGCCAGACTCAGAGATGCAAGAATTTTGTTGCGAAATGCATCCAAATGTATGTATGTTCTCTTTTTCTTTATCTCAAACCTCTCGATTTATTTTCCTATCATTTGTGCTGTGTTTGTTTGCCGATAAAATATCGGAAGAAGTACAGAAGTTAAAACTCAATACTTTTTTGTTTGTTATTTTTCATAAAATTTGATTGATTTTATCTGAAACCAAAAAGTGGTTTTTTAATATGTGCGCCAGGCATAATCTTTATTTTTACTAGAGTATTTCTTCAGCCGATTTGGTTCTAGGGTTGAGGACGACAATGAATAAGTTTTCACAACCAAGCTTGAAGAAAGGAGTTATATGTGCTTATAATTCGAAATCAGAGGGGAAGCTGAATTTCCACGGAAAAGGTGTGCGTCTAAACGGGCTTGATGGGGTGGAGCCGTTTCATGGTAAATCGGGTTCTGTTTCATTTTATGGAATCACTCACCAGTTGGTTGAAGAAGGTAAATTGGTGTCGGCCCCTTTCGATGAAAGTAAGGGCTCTTTGCTCTGGGTTTTGGCTCCTGTTGCTTTGATTTCATCATTGCTGCTTCCGCAGTTCTTTTTCTTTGCAATTGAGGGCTTCCTCAAGGATGAGATTCTCTCAGGTATTTGATCAGTGAGTTTTTGATGTTTTCTAGCATGAATTGATTGTCTAGTCTTATGCGCAAAATCGTGTCATTGTCTCTTGTTATATGCAAATCAATTACAGAGGAAATGACCATAAAATAATTCTATAGTACGATCCATTAAGATGTTACCGATTTAGTTTAATCAAATTGTAATATATCGTTGAAAGGCTCATCGGCAGAAAAGTACTACAAAATTAATATGTGAATTGGTTTGTGAGCTTCCCTTTTTCAAATGAATGGCTAGGTTTCTTTCAAGGTAATCTTTATGGTATGATAGTTGGAAGCATGATAAACTTGCATTGTTTAGATTCTTAAAGCACTTTGAAGAACAATATACTTTGAAGAACAATATGTGAACTTCATTTGCTAAGAAGCATGGTTGGTTATAAGGAGCAATGATTACATTGAACACATGTTAGACACAGATACTTCTCCAAAACCCACGCTGTGTATTTGACACATCTTGAACATGTCCATGATTTTAAAATAAATTTCTAATTTTGGACTTGTGGCTGGCATTTTCTGAGCACTTACTCACATTTGACTGACAAACCTTGGGTGTCTAACATTGACTTCCTTTAGCTTATATTAATGTATGCTTGTAGTGAAAAATCAAATTAAATGTTTACACGAATTAACATAATAATGTGTTTACATATACATATGTCTTTACCCACACATATAATAATGACAGATCCTTGTTGTGTCTTCATCAATGTGACATGGGTGAATATTGATTGTTGTGATTCATAAGTTATATATTTCATATTAGAATCTTAGAACGTCAACTTAGCGAAAGTGATTTTCTTGTGTATAAAATAATTGTATATATATAAATATATTTATTTATTGTCATGTCTTTAACATGTCCAAGTTGTTTCATGTCTGTATAACTTGTCAGATCTCCATGCATCATAGGTCATCTAAACCATTTTATCTTTCACTGTCTGCTGATCTTCAACATTATAAGCTCAAACAAATTGCTTCTTGAGTGATAATTCTCTGCATTCTATTATCGAAAGACAAAAATTAAAAATTGTTTACATCTGAAGTAGGCATTTATTTGGTTTATGACTTTATTCTCTGTTAGTATTTCCCAACCCTTGAAGGAGTATAAGGGTTAATACCAATTGTACAAGTCTCGCCTCACTTTCTTGGCAACGAATAAATTTAGGGCCATATTTTATGTGCATTACAGATATTTTATCCAATTACTTTGAGAACACTATTCTAGAATTAGTAGTTTGGGATCAGCATCAGCTCTCATGTTTTTCTGTAACCTTATAATCTTAAAGTTAAACTATAACGGTAATCATGTTTTGGTTTAATTGATGAAAGTTTTAATGACACACTGGCATGGTGTCATGGAAACATTGATACATACCCAAAATTATGGGCTGAGGCAATGCTACAATAATAATGCAGTTAACTGGTTGATTCTCGTTAAATTTTTAATAGCTCGATAAAAAGGCACTAGGAAACCTTTTTATTTATATATTTATCATTTATCGCAAGGCAAGGAGAGACTGCGAGGACAAGAAGGAAGTCCCAGAATGACATTGTTCAAGTTGCTTTGGTGGTAAGTTTGGGTATAATGGCATATGAATTAATGGAACACATGGAACAAAATAGAGTACTAATGCTAGGGCTGCTGTCTGCTGACTGCAAATATCTGGGATGGCATTTTTGTTCTTAAATCAAGCGGCTTGATAGGATTTACATCTTGCTGAGTCTCAATCAGGTGGGATTTGCGAAAACTTCAGTTTGACATTTGCCTCCTATGTTTGGAGTTTTGCATGGGTAACAAATGGTGTTTCAAAAACCAAATCAGATCGAGACAAGTGACTGCTCGATTTTATCCCAGTACTACTTATGTGTTGGTTCATGCCTTAGCTAGGTTAAGTTACAAACTCGAAACTTGCTGGAGCACCACTGATATTTTGATAAATTAGAATGTTTGTACTTCTATCAAGAATGTTCTAGTGCAGATTATAATTAAATTTCGGGTAAAGAGAAAGCAAACTATGATCAGGTAGGGATAATGCATAGAAAGAAAAGAACATAAAGAACAATACAGAGAGAAAAGCACATGTCAATCAGTCTGATATAGTGCATGAGCATTTTTGGGTTTCTTTTATATCTAGCCTTATATGGTTCGGAACTGCCTATTTGGAGGGACTGTTCATGCTTCTAAAACAGCCTCTAGTTGAGATCTGTTGCACTTTTTAACTGTTTGGATTTCATACATGAAAATTTATCATTATAGTTTCTTGACTTCTCTTTTATAAGTCTGACTTTATTATGTTAGTGGTTTTGTGCGTGCGGCACATGGTGCATCAATTTTTCTTTGTCTTTTTAATGCAATCCGTTATTCACTTCCATGACTATGGTTATGCAGAAATTGTGGCTTCAATAACATCTGAGGTCATGTTTTATATGGGTCTTGCAACATTTTTGCTTGTAACTGACCATGTTCAAAAGCCATATCTGCAATTCAGTGCAAAGAGGTGGGGCCTCATCACAGGCCTCAGAGGATTCTTAACATCTGCCTTCTTCACAATGGGTTTTAAGGTTGTCGCCCCTTTGTTTGCCGTCTTTGTCACCTGGCCAATGCTTGGCTTGCCAGCCTTAGTTGCAGTGCTTCCTTTCTTAGTCGGCTGTCTGGCTCAGTATCTATTTGAGACGCGTCTTGAGAGGCGTGGCTCTTCTTGTTGGCCTCTAGTACCCATAATTTTTGAGGTATATATAATAAACAATGAATGTTCTGTCTGTAGTAAAAGGGATTCTAAGACTTTGAATTGATCTGGCAGGTCTATAGACTATATCAGTTGAGCAAAGCTGCTCATTTCATTGAGAGGTTGATGTTCGCAATGAAGGGGGTTCCTGTGTCCCCAGAAGTGCTAGAGAGAAGTGGTGCCTTGGTTGCTATGATAGTGACCTTCCAAATCCTGGGTGTGGTTTGTCTCTGGTCACTGATGACATTTCTTCTTAGGCTCTTTCCTTCCAGACCTGTTGCAGAGAAGTACTGATATTTGTAATGAATGCAGTAAATATATACTTTTACGTATTGGTATATTTCTATGCAATGGAAACTCTTATCTAGTGTTAGGTCTTACACTATTACTGTGGTTTTACACAGGTTCATCAAGACAAAAGAAGTGTGACAATTTCTGGAGTGGTCAACAAATATAGCTTATATCAATGATTAATTGAGTGAACACTTTATATAATCCTTTCTGTTTCGATTTTGTAAGTGTTAAGTTAATCAGAAAATGGCTAAAATTTAAGAAAATGCTGATAATGATCCAAAAGTAATATTGAATATTGTCCTGTCATAATGGTCTGTCGAGTTCTAATGTGGAAAAATCAGATGTTTCACATAAAACATAGTATTTTTTATAAACTCGATCTCATGTAATGCATTACATCAGGTTTTATAATCATGCGACTATAATTTTTTTCCGAATTAGATATTCTATTTTATCTAGTTGGTATAAAAAATACTAATTAGAGTATCATACTGTCATTTTATATTATTACATGCTCATATATTGCATGTTATGATAGAATTTCTCATGGATCAAATGAAACTACATCTTTTTATTCGATGGGATACTAATAGGAACTAGATCACACATTAGTGTAGACGGTTCAAATACTCCTTTTACAAAAAAAATAAAAAACAAATATTGGAATGAGCAATGTTACATGTCATAAAAATATTTCATGAATTTTTATCTTGAATGATGTGACAGTGAATTATCGATCTTCTTCCGCAATAATGTTCGGTATCCATACCAAGTAACTTTGCCCGATTACGTGCAGACACGCGTTATATTAGGCGGTTGGTGAGAAAAAACCAGAAAATGGGACACACACAAGGCGCTTAACCGTAGACGTTATGCCTTGGCGCGCAAAACCCATTTAAAAGTCCTCACCAGTAAGAAAGGTCACACATTTTGCAAATCTTGTTTTAGAGAGAGAGACAGAGGGAAGCGAATCTTTAAGGAAACTCATTAGGAAAGTGAGGATTGTGAATGTTGAAGAATGGCATCATCATCATCATCATCGAAGGAAGCTTCTTCAATGGCGGAAGCAACAATCGGAACTAGCAAAATTTCAGATTCGGTAGGTGTTAAAGTTGGAGAGAACCTTATCACTGCCAACCCTGATCCAGGGCCTTTCATCTTGAATCTTGCTGCTGGTTCTTCTCCATCTTCTTGCCATTTGAATGCTGTTGCTGATTTGATGGAGAAAGGATCGAGGGCTTTTCAACATCGTGATTTTGCCACGGCCGCCAAACTCTTCCAGCTTATTCTTCACATCTTGTTAGTCTTTCTTAATTTGATCTATGATTGTTGTTTTATCTTTGTCTCTCTCTCCCCCCCTCCTGTTATGCTTTTGTGGTTTGAGCACAGTTCAGTCATTTAATTATATATTCTGCTACAAAGTTGAATCCATTCTCTATAAGTTCATGGAGTTCTTAATTTAGGGTTCTTGACTAAAATGGAATAGATGCCTAAATATACTAAACTGTGGTGAGAACTATCTAGTATATAATTCATTGTCCTTTTAATTCTTTTTTATCTCCAATTAGATCATTTTAGGTCTATGAAATTTTTTTCCTCTTTTGTTCTTCCCTAAATCATTCGTCACCTGGAAAAATGAAGTTCATTTTCCTAGCATCATCCTGGAACCGGGATAAGAAGTGCGGGTATATATACACATATACATTGCATGAGATGAGTGTATGAATGTATGCACGTATATATTTATTTATGTATTTTGGATGTGTACAACAATATGATTCCCTTTTTGTATACGCACAAGCTTATCGGCAATGCAACAATTCATACTCAACTTTTCTCTGTCGTTCAGGATTGAAAACGATGCCGAATTTTCTGATGAATTTATCCCGGCATACTTTAAATACGGTCTTGCCCTGCAAGCTCCAATTCAAATAGAAGACGATCTAATGATTGAGGTTGTGCCAATGGAGGCAGATTACCTACTTACTCACAATGAGAGAGGTCCGCATGATGGTTAGTGCCTGTTCTCTTGATGTTCATCCAATTTTTTTTTTTCTGCAATCATCAGACCAGAACTTCTCCCACACTTACATAATGGATAGTGAAAATTCTTGGTTTTTATGTCCAATATTGGTGAATTTTAAATACATGATTCTGGTCATATCATTGTTGAATAAGTGATTTATTCAGGTTCTGCAATTGAATCTCATCCATGTCTTTTATGCATCTGCATTGATACAAAAGCATGCATTGTTAAATGAATTTAATAAAGGGTGTCTTTTGATCGGACTATACGCATATATCAAGCCACATACATGCTTTGATATATACATCTATTGCATCAACCACTACTGTAAAGAAACACGTTTTGGCATTGAACAGATTCTCTTTTGCTGTTATGTTTATGATATTTTTTAATATTATGGAAGATGAAATCACAATTGGAGTATTTTGATGATGCTAAGAGATGTATGCATTCAGCATTTCCATAACAGAGGGCTTGTTGCCATGATATTCATCAATTATAAGTTAATTGAGCTATTATCCCTCTTTGTTTTCCCTGGAACCAATTTGCAACCATGTGCCGCTAATTGACATATTTGAACCTTGTTCATAAGCACTCTTTGAGTGCTTGAAGAAGGAATCAGAATTAAACTGGCATCATGTCTTAGAAGTGATGTAAGGAACCCAAGAGTAGTCACTCTTGGGATTTCTCACTTGGAACCTTTAAAAGTTTTCCATGCATTCTTTGTGAAGCTGGTTATACCTGTAATTTATTCTTTGTTGTGAATATAAGAATCTCTAGTTTTTGATTGAGAAAGAGGCATGAGAACATTACCAAGTATCTAGGTGCCAGTTTGAGATTTCAGCGAAACCTTCAGTATCCATATTCCTACTAGCTCGAAACAATGACTATAACTTACTTTTCTACATGAATGAGCATATCTTGATCACGAACTTTCTAATTGTAGCCGCGTTTTTGTATTCCTGATAAAAGGTATTAAGTGTAATCAAAGTAAAGAAGACCTGGAATCTGAATGGGCAGTTCTACTTGGTGCATGGTCAATTGTAGAAAAGCAACCGGGTGACTCGGTGGAGAAGGTGGACTTCTTATCTGCCCTTGGGGAGGTGGCACTAAAAAAAGGTAATCCATCCTATACTGTTAATTTGAATTTTTTTCTTGCAACGGAAATCTATCAACATTTTTTTCCTAGGTACACACACCCACACCCACATCCAAAGAATTATTTGTACCCAAGAGGACTTGATCCTTAAACCTAATGCTTGCTAGGCAGTAGGCACTAGGGTCAAGTTCTTTATCGTCATGAGAAGATTGTATTCATTGACCCTAGATGTATGCTCTATATTTTGCAGGGAAATGTGACTCGTACAAGCACTATCAGGAAGCACTATCCATTCTGGAGCGTTTGGTTGAACCATACAATCAACGCATAGCTCATCTGTATCCGTTTTTAGGTGATTTAGTACCTAATTTATTGACTGCTACTTGTGTGTTGCTTCTATATAGGAGTATTATAATTCCTAGGCATATACCAGTCTCCCCCTGGTTTTTGACCGATCACAGCCTTCACTTAAAGTTCCCAGAAATTTCAAAATATGTCTGTCCATGGCAAATTGCTACAGGATTACAGAAGCCATTGAATATTGCGACAAGGCTATGTCAGTATGCAAGAACCGGATTCAGAGACTCACTGATGAATTAAAGAGTTCATCAGGACTTGTGAATGTGAAGCAGGAGCCTTGTAGTTTGCCTGATGTTGGTCCCTCTCTTCTGAAGAAAGATGAGGTTGCGATGCTTGACACACTCTCAAGAGAATTTGAAGAGAAGGCAAGCATCCATTCAAGCTTTGTGTATGAACTTGTGTTTGAACAAATTTCATCTGCAATGTGCCTTAGTGAAATCTTACTCAGTTCTCATATTGCAGCTTCTGATTCTGGAGCAGCGGTTCAATTCATCCCCACCTCCAACCCCAGGTTTTGACTCACTCAACACAATAAACCAGGAAATAACTTCCCCTGATGGGACGAGTGGCGAACAGAATATTTCCAACCAACCTGGGATTTCTAAAATTGAGTCTCCAACTGATTCTATTGCTCACATAAATGAGAGAGATACTGACGTGGCGGCAAATGGAGCTGATGAAGTCCCTAGCCTAAAGACGTACACTAGGCGTAGGAGGAAGCTACCCTAAGACTGCAGCAGAGATATTGTTGTAGCCTAAAGACCTACACAAGGCTTTTTGACAACTTTTCCAGTAAATATGAGTATATAGTGGAATCACCAAAGAATTTGTTGATTATCACACAGCAAGATACTCTATTTCTGCTCATTAATTCTTTCAAACTACTTACTCCTCTCTTTGTATAGTCTACAGTACATATTGTGAATGTTGGATCTTAGGATTGGTGTGCTTCATTGTAGAATATAAATAGATGAGCAAATTTAATCTTCCCATAAATTCGTCGTCTAAATTTGGTTCACCCTGGTAGCCACCTACCTTTGTGCTTGATCTTCCACCGAAATTGGCTCTTCAATATTGTTTACAAAAATCTACACATCTCAATGCTGGTAAGACTAAAGAATCTACACAGTTCTCACATGATTTTAGGTGATCCACCTCTGACCAGTTTTACACCTTGTTAGCCTAGTGTCATAGCTAGTGATCATGCTATGATTGCAATATAGATTTGCAGAAGCTCTGTCTAGTTGCGATTTGGTATAGGTTGAAGAAGCAAATCCAAGTTAAGCTCTAGTCCAATACTTAAATTTGGTGCGAGCTTTCAAAAAATTGAACATCATCCATAAAAGCTGCTAATACTTTCAATATTTACATATTACAACAAAAGATAATCATCTAGATCATTCATACAAAACATTACATGGAAACTTCATCCCACATCTTGGGTATTGGCTATGTACAACAAAAATAATTAGATGTCAAAAGAGTTTACATATAGATGGTCTTCATCGTTTTGTACCGTGCCTCCATCATTGGGTACTGAAAATAAAATGGTGTGAACTCACAAGCTCAGCAAGAAAATTGTTAAACACTATCATTACTCAGCAAATTGATCTTGCTTAATATTCCTGTATATATAAGAACTCGTACAACATTCTTTAGTTTAGATTCACAATTTTTTATGATAATTAAACTCTAGTTAATTATCATATCCACAATCTTTTTCATATAAGAACCATATTCTCAACAATTTCTTATTAAATTAATCGTCTAGATTAACTTAACATTATTAATCTCACATGAGCCCCGGACTCTCTTCAATTAAATGGCATGTTTAGCTAATAAGTGGTGCGCATCGCATAGTCTCGGATTATCGAATATCGCACATGTGGCCAGTGACGGACCCATGAATTTTTGTGAAGGGGGGCAACCTTTAACACTAAATTTTTTTTTCAAGCCATCATAATAATTCTATTGAATAAATTTATTATTGTTCATTGATAACATTTACTTTATTATTAAAAATTTTCAAAAAAAAATATTTATTTCATTATTTTTTTAATTTATTTATTAAAAATTAAATGAAATTTATTAATTTAAATTATTTTTATAGATATAGAAAGAGGGGACAAAGACTCAAAGAGAGAGAGAGGGTAAAAAAGAGATAAATGGATCGGATAGAGAGAGAAATATTGGGGAGAGAGAGGGGACGAAGAGAGAGAAAGAGAAGGGAAAAGAAAGAGAGAGATTAAAAAAAAATTAGGAGGGGGCCTATTGGAGTTTTTTTTGTAATTTTAGCGGGGGTAAAGTGTTATATATAAGTATATAATTTGAAAAATAAAGGTATATAAGTGAAGGAAAAAAAAATCCGGGGGGGGGGGGGGGGGCATATTCCCCCACTGCATGTGGCTGTGTTTGTACGCCTACTTACCCAGATGAGCCCGGACCACGTCCACACAATAAGGGCATGTTTCGCCCAATGGTCATAACAAAAGAGTAGTGCACTCCTAATAGGTAGGTCCCTAACCATATATAAAGAAATCCTTTAAAAGAGTTAGTCCCAGACTACCTCTCCAATTTTAGACCAAATTTGTCATATTTTATAATTTTATCTTATTTTCATAATTTTCAAGCTTTCAAGATTTACCAAATACTTTTAACATTTAATAAATCAAATCATCCTTTAATGTGCTAATTACATTAATTTATCAATTCAGGATTCATTACTTTAATCTTTTCTAAACTTAATTATTTATTATTTTTATATGCCGAAATATACCACTCTAAGATTTTTCTAAATTTTTAGAACATTAAAAATATTTTTCTTCAATTTCCTAATTTTAAATCAAAATCTTTTTCCCCAATTTTTGGAGCATTAAAGAAAGTATTTATATTGTAAATTACTGTAGTTATATAAGAAAATGAATTAATGTTTTGGTACCTCCCCCTAACACAACCAATAACCAACGTTATACTGTAGGTTTCATGCCTAGCCTACTGTACATTCTTTAACCTCAAATGACATACAATTCCATATAATCCATGGTACTTCAAGACCTAACACAAGACTCACTATTTCCTTGCTAGCAGCAAACCACCCACTATAGAAAAATCCTTACTCCAGAATCATGTGTCAGCCATGACTAAAATATACATCTAGTTTCTGTTATATATATATAAGTCCATATGTATACACATCTACATTACACCTCTATAAAAGATTATTAGCCCAAGTATTTACATATGCAAATGACTTGTAATAACAATGCATGTAAACAGAGTCTCACATTTAAACTCTTCCACAACAACAAACAAAAACTAAACATTCAACCTCAATCAAAGTTAAAAAAAAATGAACTATCACATATAGATATTTTCATCATATACAGTTCAGCTCACATGTTCATTTGCATACAAATATACTAATACACACGACACACACATATATATATATACTCCTATTCACCAACAGATATACAATACACATACCCACCTATATAATCCTAGTATCAAGCTTCAATTGAGTTGAATCTTAAATTTAAACCAAATCTACTAAAGAATAACACATCAAGGATCAAAGCTTCATCTCACTTCACTTAAGATTTAACAACCAAATAGGCTCAGAATTATTCATCAATTTAATGCTATATATATATATATATATATATAAGGGCAAGAATCAACTTGCCTTTTTATGGGTGAGTCCTTTCTCCTCTTCTTCTTTTCTCTCTTTCTCTCTCTATTTTGCCGAATGTTCTCTAGTGTCACTCTTTTCTTTAGTTTTTCTATTACAAAACATGTATATCAATGATATACTTAGTGGACTGGTGAAGGTCAAGAGGCTCCTACGTGAGAGAATTAAAACATCCACAATGACACCTACAAGGTGACCAGATATATGTGCTATCACAATTTTTTTTTTCAAACATAAATTACTCTCTTAACCCCACAAGACCCTAAAATTACATTTAGATCCAAAAATTATGAAAACAAAAATTCTATTTGAATTCAGAATATTACAAAGTTCCACTTAAACAATCTCCTTTAATTGAATTTAGGTGAAATGATGTTATTCTAACATAAATTTTCAAAATCCGTATCATGGTTCTAAAAGGCTATATAATTATATGTACGTTTCCATAAGAGTAAACAGAACCAATTTTTACAGACCTGGAAAAAAGATAGTGACCTTCAAGTCCTTCTTGTAGTTTGTCTCTGGTCATTGACGACATTTCTTCTTAGGCTCTTTACTTCCAGACAGACCTGTTGCAGAGACGTATTGATATTTGTAATGGATACAGTACATATATATACTTTATGTATTGATGGTACTCATTCCAAAGCTGCCCATTTGTTTGTAATGGAAACTCTATCTAGTATTTAGGTGTTACATATCTGTATTCAACGGGTGAGTTGTAGAAAATATTGCAATTATCAAAATTGTGAAATTAATGTAACAGAAACCTACTTAAGAAAAGTACAGTGTAAGATTTTAGGGTTAGGTTAGAAAGTGTCCCCGAACCGATCAAAAGTTGTTCAATGATAATTCTTCAATTAAGTCACACTGACTCATAGTAATCTTCTCCATTGCACAACAAAATACAGAAGCGCTGAGAATAGCTGAGTTCAACCCCAACTACACCAAAGACAGTTAGATTAACGTTAGGTTGATTTCAAGCATCTCCGGTGCACTGCAACCTACAGAGATGCACTGGAGAGGATTTTAGTCCCATTAAAATATTTGATCAAATGTACTAATCCAAACTTGTGTCTGGGCTAGTGAATTATTAAATGCATTTAGGGTCCAATGAATTCAAAAAATGCGACCCACATATGGCTAACCGCGCTTAACGGAAAGAAACGTGTAGCCGTTACGACTTGGCGCGCAAAATCCATTTAAAAGTCATTTACATTAAGAAAAGTCATACATTTGTTCTGCAAATCTTGTTTCAGAGAGAGAGAGAGAGAAAAGTGAGAATTGTGAATGTTGAAGAATGGCTTCATCATCATCAAAGGAAGCAACAATCCAATTAATGGCGGGAAACAAAGGGAACTGAATCAAATGAAGCAACTCAGACAGACTCTGCTGGTTCTTCTCCATCTCCTTGCCACTTGAATAGTACTGTTACTGATTTGATGGAGAGAGGATTGAGGGCCTTTCAAGATCGTGACTTTGCAAAGTCTGCCAAACTCTTAGAGCATCTTCTTCACATATTGTTAGTCTTTCTTAGTTTGATCTTCGATTCTTGTTTAATCATTGTGTCTCATTGATTCAATTCCTTGTTCTCGATTATTTGTTAATTTTGGTCATCTTTAGTCTAATTTTACCCAAGATATATATAACAGTACTGTTAGATTTGTTTATTATATAGTACTGCTGCTGATTTTATGGAGAGAGGATCGAGGGCCTTTCAAGATGGTTCTTTTCGCACATCCGCCACAATCTTCGAGCATGTTCTTGCCGTCTTGTTAGTCTTTCTCAATTTTCCTCTTTTTTTTTTTTACTCAAATCATTCTTCACCTGGAAAAATGAAATTCAGTTTCCTAGAACTCGGGTCGCCATCAATCCACAATAAGCATCATCTTGGACCGGGATAAGAAGTGCGGTATATATACACAGATACATTGTGTAATATGAGTGTGTGTGAATGTATCAACGTATATACTTATATGAATGTATGAAACCTTCTAACTAACAGTTCCTACTCAACTTTTCTCTGTTGTTCAGGGTTGAAAACAAAGCTGCTGTCTTTGCTGATGAATTTGTACTGGCATACTTCAGATATAGTCTTGCCCTGCAAGCTCCAATTCATATAGAAGACGATCTAATGACTGAGGTTGTGCCAATGGAGGCGGATTGCCTACTGCATTCAAATGATGATGGATCAACCATTGTTGTAAAACAAGTTGACAGTCCTACTCACAATGAGACAGGTCCGCATGATGGTTAGAGCCTATCTCTATTTTTGATGGACAGTGAAAATTCTTGGTTTTTATGTCCAATATTGGTGACAAGTGAAAACTTGTGAATTTTTCAAGTACATTCTTCTGGCCAAATAACTCCTCAGTATCCATATTCCCTACTAGCTAGAAACAATAATTATAACTTATTTACCGAAAAAAATCATTATAACTTATTTGTCTATATGAATTAACATATATATCTTGACCATAAACTTTCTAATTGTAGCTGTCTTTTGTGTTTCATGATAAAAGGTATTAAGTGTAATGAAAGTACAGTAGACCTGGAATCTGCATGGACAGTTCTACTTGATGCATGGTCAATTGTAGCAAAGCAACCAGGTGAGACAATGGAAAAGGTGGACACCTTATCTGCCCTTGGGGAGGTGGCACTGAAAAGAGGTAATACTATTAATTTGAAAATTTCTTGAAACAGAAATCTATCAGCATTTCTCGTCGTGGGAAGGTTGTATTCGTTGAACCTCAATGTATGCTTCATATTTTGCAGGGAATTGGGATTCTTCTTACAACCACTATCTGGATGCACTATCCATTCTGCAGCATTTGGTTGAAGAAGACAATCAACGCATAGCTCATCTGTATCCTATTTTTTTTTTGTGATTTAGTACCTAATTTATTGATTGCTACTTGCGTGTGTTGCTTCTATATAGTATAATTCCTAGGATTATAACAGTCTCCTCTGCTTTTTGACTGACCACAGCCTTCACTTAAAGTTCCCAGAAATTTCAAAATAAGTCTGTGCATGGCAAATTGCCACAGGATTACAAAAGCCATTGACTATTGCAGGAAGGCTATATCAGTATGCAAGAATCGGATTCAGAGGCTCAATGATGAATTAAAGAGTTCACCAGGACTTGTGAATGTGAATCAGGAGCCTCCTAGTTCTAGTGTGCCTGATGTTGGTCCCTCTCTTCTGAAGAAAGACAAGGTTGTGATGCTTGACATACTCTCGAGAGAATTTGAAAAGAAGGCAAGCATCCATTCAAACTTTGTGTATGAACTTCTTTTTGAACAAAATTCATCTGCAATGTGTCAGTAGTGAAATCTTACTCAGTTCTCATATTGCAGCTTCTGATTCTGCAGCTGCGGTTCAAATCATCCCCACTTCAAATCCCAGGATTAGACTCACTCTACCCAATAAGCCAGGAAATAACTTCCCCTGATGGGATGAGTGGCGAACAGAAATATTTGACACCGATGAGTGCCAGCAACCAACCTGAGGGTTTTGAGCTTGAGGAAAGGGAAGCAAAGATACAATTATCAACAGATCCAACCAGCAATGAACAGAGCAATACACACACGAGTACCAGCAAAAAGGGCCAGAAATACTCTACACCTATGCGTTCTGCCAGTAACCAACCCGGAGGTTTTGAGTATACTTCTCCAACTGCTTCTGCTACTCACATAAATGAGAGAGATATTGACATGGCAGCGAAGGGAGCCAAGAGACGGTTATTTACAGATCCATTCAGCAATGAGAGTACTCCAACAAAGAAGCACTCATTGAACCCTTCAGCATAGGAGGCTAAGGAGAGCACATCTTGAAGCCTTTCTGACAACAACTCCAATAAGTAGTGGAATCTCCTAAGCATTTGGTCATTATCTCACAGCAAGATACTCGATTTCTGCTCATTAATTCTTTCAATCCACTTTAATTGAGTTTAGGTGAAATGGTGTTATTCTAACATGAATCTTCAAATTCGGTATCATGGTTCCAGATGTCAAGAGGCTCTTCATACATTTCCACATAAGAGCAAACATAACCAATTTTGTTAATGTGTCATGGAGAAAATTTTTAGTGACTCTACAAACTAACATTGTACATGGCTTTTAGTGATAAACTATGCATAAATATACTTGTGTTCCTAATGATCTCATTATGTTCAAGTTCTTGTCAGTTGTTTGTTCACTCTAATACTGCTAGTTTCACCAGATTTAAAGTACAACTGCATCAATATATTGAGAAAAATGATACTGGATTTCCTCAGCTTCTGATGATTTAGAATATATAGAGATTTGCATCAATTGATAAACTATGCAACTAACATTTGATCCGCGACTTTCAAGAACTGATCGCGCATTCCCTTTGCCATAATGGTCTGTCGAGTTCTAATCTTATTCGTATTTGTTATATCAACTCGATCTCATGATTTACATTGCATCAGATTTGATAATCCTGTGAGTATAATTTTTTTGGGAACTAGATAATTCTATTTTATGTGGTATAACAAATACGAATAAGATTATCATACTTATTCAACAGGAGAGTTATAGCATTACATTGATAGTGCAGATGGTTCAAAGACTCCTTTTACAAAGGAAAATAATGCAATTATCAAAAAGTTAATGTAATAGAAACCTACCTAGGAAAAGCAAAAGGTAAGATTTTAGGGCAGATTTGAAAGTGTCCCAATCGAGCAAAAAGATTTTGGCTCCCCTTAACCAGACCCATCCTGTACTTACTCTCGCATGGTATAAGAGCAAGACATGGGATCGTGACATCTGCCCAGGGGTCACCATCCTGGTAGTAACTTGCAACGTTTTGGCTCCTCCGAATCTGAGACTTCTCGGGAGTCATCATTCTAGTACTACTACTCTCACAGTAGAGTTATGATGGATTCACGATTTTAAAACAAATTGGGTCAGGTGATGAACATACATATAACATTTCACCTTCACCTACTTAGACGATGTGAGATGGTGTCACCTGTAGTCTACTAATATGATAGCTCGCTTAGTAACTTGCACCCACTCACGGATGTCAGCCACACTTCCACTATAATTCTTCCATTAAAGAACAGAACTCACTCATTCTTAAAAATCCTCACCAATTTCGCGAGCACGGTTGGTATTAGCTCACCGGAGACGGTTGGTATTAGCCCGCAGCCGCTAGGTTGATTTCAATCATCTCCAATGCACCACCACAGAACGGACTGGAGAGATTTTTTCTCTCAAAAAGTTACACCGAGAGAATTTTGATTTAATTGAGAATCCATATTATATTAGCACGTGCACACACGGGCCTGCATTAGGCGGTGGGGACTGAATTCAAGAAATGGGACCCACATATAGCTTACCATGCTTAACTGAATAACCGTAGCCTTGGCGCGCAAAACCCATTTAAAAGGCCTCTCTATACATTGAGAAAAGTCATACTTTTGTTCTGCAAATCTTGTTTCAGAGAGAGAGAGAGAGACTCTTAAAGAAACTCATTAGAAAAGTGAGAATTGTGAGTGTTGAAGAATGGCATCATCATCATCGGATTCGAAGAATTCTTCAGTGGCCGAAGCAACAATTCAATCGCAGGAAGCAACAGGAAGTGAAGGAGAGAGCTCACTCAAATGTTCTGAAGATAGCTCTTCGAGGTTTTCCGACACACCAGAAACTTCAGATGCGGTGGGTGGTGGTGTTAATGTCGGTGAAAACCCTGACGCTGCCAACCCGGATCCAAATGAAGCAACTCAGACAGACTCTGCTGATTCAAATGATACTGTTGATGATTTGATGGAGAATGGATCGAAGGCCTTGCAAGGTGGTCAATTTGCCAAGGCCGCCAAACTCTTCAAGCGTGTTCTTCGCTTCTTGTTAGTCTTCCTTAATTTGATCTTCGATTCTTGTTTTATCCTTGTGTCTCATTGATTCTTTTCCTTGTTCTCGATTATTTGCTAATTTTGGTAATCTTTATTTTTTTCCCAAGACATATATAATCTTAGTTTTGTTTATTTAATAAATTCAATTCAAGATTGGGTTCTTGAACCAGAGACATTCAAACACTTAGCTTCGGTTCTCTGTTTTGTTATGCTATAAATGTTTCTTTGCTGCTTCAACTTTTGAGGCTCTCTCTCTCTCTCTCTCCCCTGTTATGCTTTTGTGGTTTAATCAGAGTTCAGTCATTTAATTATATATTCTGCTACAATTTTGAATCCATTTTCTTTAAGTTTATGGTGTTCTTACATTAATGCTTCATTTTTTTTAACAAAATCAAAATCCACTGTAGCACAATGGCAATTCTGTGATGAAAAGTTTATGGTGTTCTTAATTTAGGGTTCTTGACTAAAATGGAATAGCTGCCTAAATAGACTAAACTGTGGTGAGAGCCATCTCATATATAATTCATTGTCCTTCCAATTCTTTTTTAATTATCTCCAATTAGATCATTTTAGGTTCTATGACAAAATTTTCCTTTTTGTTTTACCTAAATCATTTGTCACCTGGAAAAACGAAATTCATTTTCCTAGCATCATCCTGGAACCGGGATAAGAAGTGTGGGTATATATACACACACATACACTGCATGATATGAGTGCATGAATGGATGCACATATATATATTTAATTATGTATTTTGGATGTGTACAACAATTTGATTCCTTACTCTGTCATTCAGGGATAAAAACGATGCCGAATTTGTCCAAGCAAAATTGAAATACGGTCTTGCCCTGCAAGCTCCAATTCAAATAGAAAGCGATCTAATGACTGAGGCTGTGCCAATGGAGGCAGATTACCTACTGTGTTCAAATGATGATGCAAAACAAGTTGGCAGTCCTACTCACAATGATGGTTAGTGCCTGTTCTCTTGATGTTCCACAGACCAAAAATTCTTCGACCCTTAAATGATGGATAGTGAAAATTCTTGGTTTTTATGTCCAATATTGGTGAAATTTAAATACATGATTCTGGTCAAATCGTTGTTGAATAAGTGATTTGTTCAGGTTCTGCAATTGAATGTCACCCATGTCTTTTATGCATCTGCAATATTGATACAAAAGTATGCATCAATCACTACTGTAACACATTTTGTTCTTAAGCACTCTTTGAGTGCTTGAAGAAGGAATCAATCAGTATTAAAGTTCTGCACTTTGAACCTTTGAAAGTTTTTCAACAAATTCTCTGTGAAGCTGCTTATACATGTAAGTTATTCTTTGTTGTGAATATAAGAATCTCTAGTTTTTGATTGAGAAAGAGAAATGACAACTAGCAAGCTAGCATCTATTCCATGTTCTCCATCCAATGCATAAAGTGTGCCCAAACTCCATCTAGGTGCCGGTTTGAGATTTCAACGAAACCTTCAGTATCCATACTTGTACTAGCTAGAAATAATGATTATAACTTACTTGTCTATATGAATGAGCATATCTTGATCATGAACTTTCTAATTGTAGCCTCGTTTTTTTATTTAATGGAATACAGAAGTCCTGGAATCTGCATGGATAGCTCTACTTGGTGCAAAGTCAATCGCAGATGATCAGCCAGGTGACTCAATGGAGAAGGTGGACATCTTTTCTGCCCTTGGGGAGGTGGCACTAAAAATAGGTAATCTTTCTCCTATACTATTAATTTGAAATTTTCTTGTAACAGCAAAAATCTATCAACATTTCTCATTGAACCTCGATGTATGCTTCATATTTTTCAGGGATATGTAATACTTCTCACAAGTACTATCAGGATGCACTATCCACTCTGGAGCGTTTGGTTGAAGACGACAATCAACGCATAGTTCATCTGTATCCTTTTTTAGGTGATTTAGTACCTAATTTATTGACTGCTACTTGTGTGTGTTGCTTCTATATAGGAGTGCTATAATTCCTAGGCATATACCCAGTCTCCCCTGGTTTTTGACTGATCACAGCCTTCACTTAAAGTTCCCAGAAATTTCAAATTATGTCTGTCGATGGCAATTTGCAACAGGATTACAGAAGCCATTGAATATTGCAATAAAGCTATATCAGTATGCAAGAAACGGATTCAAAGGCTCACTGATGAATCAAAGAGTTCATCAGGGCTTGCCAATGTGAAGAATCAGGACCCTTCTAGTGTGCATGATGTTGGTCCCTCTCTTATGAAGAATGATGAGGTTGTGATGCTGGAATTACTCTCAAGAGAATTTGAAATGAAGGCAAGCATCCATTCAAGCTTTGTGTACAAACTTGTGTTTGAACAAAATTCATCTGCAATATGTCTTTGTGAAATCTTACTCGGTTCTCATTTTGCAGCTTGTGATTCTGCATGAGCGGCTCAAATCATCCCCACGTCCGATCCCAGACTGGGAAACAGAATTATCAGCAGATCCGGCCAGCAATGAACAGAGCTCTACACACACAAGTACCAGCGGAAAGGAGAGTGATGATGGAAACCAACCCAGAGGTTTTGAGCAAACTCCAACTGCTTCTACTGACCACAATAATGAGAGAGATGTTGACGTGCCGGCGAGGGGAGCCAAGAGAAGGTCATTTACAGATCCATCCAGCAATGAAAGTACTCCAACAAAGAAGCCCTCATTGGACCCTTCAGCAGAGGAGGGTAAGGAGGGCACACCATGAAGGCTTTCTGACAACTTTTCCAATAAACACAAGTGGTGGAAATTCCCAAACATTTGGTGATTATCTCACAGATAGAGATTGTTGTGCTTCTACTTTTGTGTGCTGCTTCTAAATTTGGTTTACCCCAGTGTGCTTGATCTTCCATTGAAATTGGTTCTTCAATATTGTTTCCATAAATCTACACATCTCAAATCATGATCAATGACGTTCATGCTCACTTGTAGCCACTTGATGCTTCATTCAACCAAAGTCTTTGTTGAGGCACTCTTTAAATGATGCATTGATAAAAAACACACTCCAAGCTCTTAGTCTTCAACTTTATGATCGATTACAAAAATATAAATAAAATATTACAATTCCAGCAAATTTACTTTTGACAACCAATTACACATATATACGTCAGAGAATGATCAGACATTTCCTTTGCCGCATCTAATGTCTTTAATTAAAACATATAGAGATCTTGTTGAGAGACTCAGTAATTAATATCCATATTAATTTTCTTATTAGAAAAACAGTAGTAGGAAAGACAGAATGCCTCTTATGGACATAACAAAGCTTATAACTGAGCTTGATAGTACATATATACTACTATGTATTGGTACTCATTCCAAAGCTGCCCATTTCTATGCAATGTGCCTTGGTGTTACAAGTTCAAAAGTTATCACCAAATATAGCTAATTTGAATGATTAATTGAGTGAGCACTTCTATAATCCTTTCAGGTTTGATTTCGTATGTGTTAAGTTAATCAGAAAATAGCTAAAATTTAAGAAAATGCTGATAATAATCCGAAAGTAATATTGAATATTGTTAAAGCAAGGTTGTTGAGCATTTGTCCTCTCATACTGGTCTGTCAAATTCTAATGTTGCAATGTGAAAAAATCAGACGTTTCAGGTATGTCAAGTTCTATTGTCGCAATGTGAAAAAATAAGATGTTTTACATAAAATCTAGTATTTTATCAACTCGCGTATCCTACATCAAATTGAATATAAATTAGATTATCATACTATTATTATTGATGGAAACTAGTTTTGAAATAGTGTGTTTAAGAAGACTTTGGACCAAATTTAAAGTGAGTCTCACCAAGATTTTGAAGTGGGTCTGGTTGGAATGCTTTTCTTTTCGAGTGTAAATGAGCGTCATATATTTACTTGTTCAAAATCATTTTGAGATGAATGAGAAATTGAATTTAAACTGAAGTGTTTGATAAATATTTAAAGAGGTGAAAATGATTTCACGAGAATACTCGTCTCATGTAGAAATATGGAGGTGAAATTAGTGAATATATATAAGTTTGACGCTATAGGATTGAGCCCTTTGGACACCCAAGTTTTGTAGAGGGGAGTTCCTTGCCAAGCATAGGTCCAAACCCATCATCATACAAGCCGACCCGACTTGGCTCAGTCAGGCATGGTTTTGGGCAAGTTAGGTTTTCACAAAGATTATTTGTTTTTTATTAAAAGGGATTATCAGTTTGGGCTTGGGCTAATTGGGCTTTAGTTTGTGTGTATTTATTTGGACTTGGGCTAGTCCAGAACAATTAAATATATTATCCAAAACCCGCATTAATTTAAATGAACCAACTAAAATAGATCAAGCTAACCAAATCAGAAGCGGTTAGAGCCCAAACGGTGGTAGTTAAATGGTTAAATCAATGGTTAAAAGGTATAATGGATTGCGCCGAATAGTAACAATTAATGTAGGTTCAACCTCAAGGGTCGCACCTGATGATGATTCGGGTTGGCCCAATTAGACACCAAATCCTCTACAAATACAACGGGCTGCCATTTGCAAATTGATTATTCAAATTTCACATTCTTCTCTCGTCTCATTATTCTTGAACCCAAGTCAGTGGGTTCTAGCCATTAAGTCATGGGTTCAAACCACATGGTTCGTACTAACTCTAAATTATATTAGTAGTATAATAAATTCATTTTATTTTTCGAGTGAAGTTAAAGTAAGACTATTACACATAGTTGGTTTGCCGGGTTGATTAATTTGGAGTGCTACTATTAATCAACTACAAATTGTTATATTTTAGGAGACAAGTGTCGTTGAACTAAGTGAGACCTAATTCGTCTTAAGAAAATAGTATTCAATACATTTCAAAATCTTCTTTCATTAAGGGCACCAAGCCTTGGTTTAGTTATAGGTTCTTTAGTATTATTTATTTTATTATAGTAATTTGCGTGTATTCGTATAATGTGATTGATTTTGTATATTAAAATAATCTTTACTTGGTTTTAAATAGATCATACAGGTATAAATTTTCCTACAATTATATGCTCAAATATTGCATGTTAAGATAGAATTTCTCATGGATCAGATGAAACTTTTGTATTCAACGGGAGAGTTGTAGGATTAACACATTAGTGTAGATAGTTCAAGACTCCTTTTACAAATGAAAATATGCAATTACCAAAATTATCAAATTAAGAAAAGCACAATGTAAGATTTTAAGGCAGGTTGAAAGTGTCCCAACAGATCAAAGTTAATTCTTGCATTAAATCACATACCCTTTTCGGTGCACAGCAAAACAAACTGATCTCTCTCTCTCTCTCTCTCTCTCTCTCTCTCTCTCTCTCTCTCTCTCTCTCTCTATATATATATATATATATATATATCTAATAGCGTATTATTAGTCTCATGTTCTTCATACATCTTATTATTATATGTAATAACATAGGCATTATTATAAATATATATTATATATGATAAATAGATTTTATTTTAAAATTTTAGTCCTAAACCATAGAATTGAACCGAACCAAACAGTTCTCTTATCCTCCGGTTCCATTTGTTAGGAATTGTGTCTCAAATTTATATTATAATTAGGTTTCTATTTAGAGGTGTAATTTATTTAGTAATTTCTTGTTAGATTTGGTGTTGCAGTAATTGTAATCTTTATCTAACAAAAAATTGGGTTTGAAGACTCTATAAATAGACGTGAAGTTGAGAAGAGAAGTGGTGGAGAAAAAAGAGAGATAATTGTAGAGAGAGAGAAAGTGTGTAACCAAAATATTGAAGTAAAGAAAGTCATTCTTTGTCTGTGGACGTAAGCAATTTGTCTAACCACGTAAATCTGATATTATTTGTGTGTGTGTTTTTTATCTATTTTATTTGCCAATAGTGTGTGTGTGATCCTAATAATTGGTGTCAGAGCTATGACAACAACTATTGCAGATGAAAAGTAAGTGGTCACAAAGTTTGATGGAAGAAGGAACTTTAGTCTTTGGCAAGTTCGAATGCGGGATTTACTGATTCAGCATGGTCTCAAAGAGGCTTTGGGTTTGAAACCGAAAAAGATGAAAGATGAATAGTGGGGAAGATCAACTCAAAGACAATGAGTGTTATTCGATTAACATTGGTGGATAATATTGTATATGATGTGATAGAAAAAGCTTCAACAGTAGATATGTGGAAGAAATTGGAGAAATCTATATATGGGAAAAAATCTCACCAACTAATTAATTTTGAAGCAAGAGTTGTATCTTTCCAGAGAAAAGAAGGGGTAAGCTTGTATGAATATCTTGGTGAGTTTAATAAGATTATTTGTGATTTATCTAATATTGATGTCAATTTGAATGATGAGGATAAAATAATTATTTTTTTTACATCGGTACGCTCTACCCATAAACATTTATTTAGTACTTTGCTCTATAGAAGAGATTATAGATACCATCTCGGTAGAGCAAGTTAAAAGTGATTTGTACTCTAATAAAGAGTTGAATGATGAAAAGGGTAACAATGATCAGGCTCAAGCTCTTATTGCTCAAGAGAATAAAAGGTTTGGGCTTCAAGAAACTTTATGCCATTGTTAGAGAAAATATGCTATAAGTGTAGAAGAAATAGGCATATTCAGTGGTATTGTCTACAAAAGAAGGTGAGTGCATATGTTATTGTTGTTGTTGTTGTGTCTAAGACTACGAAATAAGAGAATGATGACGATGAAACATTAGCAATTATTGATAACAATAGAGTGGTTAAGGAGTGGATACTTGATTCTGCTTGTTCCTTTTACATGTGACCTCATAAAAAGTGGTTTGCTACCTACAAACCTGTAGGTGGTAAGGTATTTATGGAGAATAATGCTTCTTGTGATGTTATGAGAATTGGAACAATCAAAATCAAGACAGCTAATGGTTTGGTAAGAATCCTAACGCATGTACGTCATATTTCAAGTATCAGAAGGAATGTAATTTCTGTTAGAGCATTGGATTCCAAGGGTTGTTGGTGTGAAATGAAGAATGGATTAATAAAGATTAAAAGGAGGGTCATATGTTATGCTTTTGGGAAGGAAGGTCAATAACATCTATGCTTTGTTAGGAAATACTATGTTAGGTGGAGCACTTGCAAAGACAGAATGGAAGCCTATTTCAAGATCTATTAGAGTTTCCAATCAAGAGTGGCAAGAGAAGGAAGAAGTCTTGGCGATTGCAAGAACACCAATCTTTATTCCAGAAGCAAAAAGAATTCAATTTGGTGGTGTGAGAGTAGATTCTAAGTTCGACAATTTGAACGTAGAGTTTGCTTGCAATAAGTGAATGTAATGGAATGACGAAGAACGAAAAAAAAATAAAAAAAGGTGTTTTGTTCAATGTGGAGCTATGGAAGAGCGTGTGAAGATCAAATTTGAGCCAATGTGGAGATTGTTAGGGATTGTGTATCAGATTTTTATTGTAATTAGGTTTCTATTTTAGAGTAATTTATTTAGTAATTTCTTATTAGAGTTGGTCTTGAGGTAATTGTAATCCTTGTCTAACAAGGAATTGGGTTTGAAGACTTTATAAATAGAGGTGAGGATGAGAAGAGAAGTGGCAGAGAAAAGAGAGAAAGATAATTGTAGAGGGAAAAAGGTGAGCAGAGATAGAAAAGTGTGTAACCAAAGTATTGAAGTAAAGAAAGTCGTTATTCTCCCGTGAACATAAGTAATTTGTCGAACCACGTAAATCTCATGTTATTTGTGTGTGTTTTTTTTATTTTTTTTATTTGCTAATAGTGTGTATGCAATCCTAACACCATTGGTTTCACGGTTCGGTTTGCTTCTAATTTTATGGAACTGTTAGGACTAATTTGGTTCTAAAATATTCTTAAACCGATCCAATTGAACCATGTGCACTCTTAGGTGTACTTGAGTCATAACCCAATACTGCTGTTAGGTTGATTCCAACTGCACCACAAAATACCGGTGCATTTTGGTCCCATTAAAATATTCCATTATGTTACGACAAATGCCGTGAACCAAGATTGCAATCAAGAAATTGATTGAAATATAAACATGCACCACACATAGAACAAAAAGATTTACGTCATCCGATGTAAAGTTGCGTCCACGATTAAGATCAGAGTTCACTATTCAGTCCCCAAACCCTATGGCACACACTCTCTCTCACTCTTTAAAAGGGTTTTAAGTGATTTAAATGTATTAAGGACCCAATGAATTAGGATATTTTCCATACCAAGTACTAGCCCACCTTACGTTGGCTAATTAGGGATGGCAACGAGGCAGGTTCTCATCCTTGCCCCTTTTTAGCAAAGCTCCCCCAACCCTGTCCAAAACCGTTTATTAAATAGAGCGGGGCGATGTGGGGCGGGGGTGGAACAGTACTTTTGTAGTTGTATTACAAAACTAACGAATGTAAAAAATGAAACAAGTTTTCAACCATGGTAACAATTCTTTTTCTCTTGTGCGGGTAAGAAAAAAAATTTAAATTTTGAATTGGAGCTTGAGATTTAATATTATAGTATGAATATCAAGGTAATACATAGAGGTTCTCAAATAAGAATAATACAAAAGGATATTAAAAGCACCAATATTCCTCTTGATGAGAACCATTTCGCAAAGATCGTTGATTTTGAATTTGCCCAGTGAGACTCTTAGCACTGGAATTGTAGGAACATTGTAAGAGTGAATTTCTAGTTAGTATTTTGTTCACTAGTCTTTTGGAGTAACTTGTAAAAAGAGATACGATTTGAGAAAGAGGTGGATTGAGCGGTGACAGTCTTTAGTGTTTGAAATAAGATAACCTAGGGTTTGATTAATATATACCCAATATTTTTAATATAAAGTATATTATAAGGGAGAATATGATGGGGCAAAGTAACCTTTTCCCATCCCCGCCCTACAATTGCACGGGTTTTCAATCCTCACCCTAAACCCCACCCAAAATCATTTAGCCACACACCATAATCTTCTATATGGGGCAGGGTGGGGTGTGTACTAGATGGGACGTGATGTTTTGCCTTGGGACAATTTCATTTTTGACAAGTTTTTAAGGCAATATTCAAAAGATGACCGTATTCAAATAATATTGGGTGAAAAAGTCAATTAACGCAAAGTAATTTAATATTTGACAACTTCCACTGTTCATCTATACATTTGGTCCAAATTACCCTCAACATCTTTTTAAGTTATTACCCAATTGCCTTTCACCTATCATATTACCAAACTGCCCCCAATACCCCAAATTATTTTCCTCATTCTTTCTCTATCTTCTTTCCCATATTACTTTCTCTTTATATCCGGTACTAGTTCTTCTCTCTAAAAATCACTAGCAGAAACCACAATCTAGACCTAACAAAGAAGAAGCCAAGACCACAGAATTTCTATCAGTGAAGACCCAACAAAACAAAGAAGCCAAACAATATGGCCACAATATGAACCAATAGTAGTGCCTAATAAAAGACAACCAAACCATTGCCCCAATTCTTTAAATCACAAAACCCTAATTTTGAGATGTGAGTGTTAGAGCAAACAACATCACCACACTCACACCAGTAGGTGATGTTGTTGACACCATACACATGGTAGGTTTTGAAACAATTAATGTGGTAGGAGGGCAGAGACATCGTGCTAGAACACAGATCTCAACCGTTGATTTCGCCGTAGTTGTCGTCGCCCGACAACTGGATTTTTTTTTATCTAAGTTCTCTATGAATCACAGAAAACACCATTAAAGTTCTTGATCGACATCGGAATAATTTGATCGTTGTTATATTGTTAGGTCTGAGATCAAGCTAGAGATGGTTCTGTACAATTGAATTACATGTCCTTTCTCTTTCTCTCCCTCCGTTACCAATTGACTTCTCCATTTACATATCAAAAGGATCAACATAACACCTTCCATGGCCACTCACTTTAATCTCACCCCTGATTCATACACCCATTACCCTATTTAACAAACCCATCAACAACAAAACCTTGAAAAGAAACCCATTGAGGGAGAGATGGATTTTGATGGAAGCAATTCTATCTTCTTCAGGAGCTCCATGCAAGGCCCATATTTTAGAGATAAAAAAAATGTATAGAGAGAGAGAGAGAGGAAGATGGATGGAGATGCAGTTATTGGTGTAATCGTCTACTTATGTTTATGATGGAATTTGACCTTTTGACAATGATCTAACATTATATATAATGATATATATATAATGATGACTTTAAATATATAGAAAGAACAAGAAGCCTCAAAAGGTGACGAGGGTATTTGTATAATAGCCTCAAAAGAGGCTGATGACAATTTGGACCAAAAGAGTACATATTACTGTATTGGTAATTAATTTTGTCAAGTAACTTTTTCACCCAATATTTTTTCATATTTATTATATTTTGAATTATGTAAAATTAATTTGTCAAAAAATTAAAAGGTTAAATATACTAGGTTTGACCTAATTACACTCGGATGAAACTTTTCAAATTTCTTGCAATAACCTCCCCTCATGCAGACAATGTTAATTTTTAGAGTGAAATGACATTTATACCCTCAAATATTTCAGTATAAAAAATATCAAAATATCTTTTATTATGAAAAGACCAAGATGCCCACCTTTATAAAATGAACTCTTAAGGGTTTTCTATTCACGACCTAACCAATGGCCACCCTTCTCTCTTTACACCCACCGTCAGCCCCACCCCCACCATCTATTCTTATAGTTTCCTCTCCAAGACTCAAAACCAGTATATCTTGGGTGAACGGAAGATTACTTGACGACAAGGAGTCAACGACAGATGACTCCGGGACCATGACTAGTTCAAAGGGATTCCATCAGGCAACTATTTTATGACAAACTTTAATCCCTTTCTGCTTCGAATAGTAGGCCAAACAGCTAAAAAAAATCAAAATTTCCCAAAGTATGTGGAATTCAATTGAACTCATTATCGATAAATTGACCCATTTTGTCAATTTTATATCAAAGTGATGGATTGTGGTCTTTGTATCGAAGTATTCGATCGATTCACTTCGTAATCTCACAAAGATTAGAGGTTGACAAGTCCTTGTAATTGGGAATTCTAAGATGCCCTAAGATTGTGGTCTTTTTCTTTTTTATTTTCAAACCATGATTGTGGTATTTACTGATTCAATTTTTTATTTTACGCGAAAATCAGTGTGGAAGATTCTGATATTAGTTTTGATGAGTATTTTGAGTTATATAATGGTTGAGGAAAGTTTTGATTTGGATTTATACACACACACACACACACACACAAGTCAATAAATGTTGTTTTATATATATACACGATGTTTATACATACACACACACTTACAAGGTGTTTCTCTCTTCTCTATTTGGGTTTAGATTTGTATATATATATACACACAAAAATGCATAAACTATTGATCTCCTTGTGTCAGGATTGGGTAATTTGTGCGCATGCTGCCTTCCTTGGATGTGGTAGCTGTTTCTCAAGCTCCCTCTCCGAAATTGAACCCTAATTCTCTGTCACCCGTCACCACCATAGTAGGCCACTATCCTACCATTGAAAGTTAATAGGGCAGAAATTTGAATGATGTGAAATTAAATGGAAATGGGTTCCAATTTTGGGGATGAAAAAGAGACGGAAGATGATTCTTGGCGGTGGTGATGGTAGAGGAGGTGGGTATTTTTTTATTGGGTAAATATCATTGATGCCCCATGTGGTTGGACTTATTTCACACGAAAATACTTTTTGCTTATAACTATCATATAGACCCCAACCAATATTTCCATCCCTAACTCCGTTAATTTGGATGTGAAATGTCTATTTTACCCTTATTTTTTTAATAAAATTTTAAAAAAAATATCAATATTGTCAAAAGACAACTTTTCCCTTATTAGTATATGATGTCATTTTCTTTCTCTTTCCTTTCTCTACATTCCGTCATTGCTGATACACAACCAGCCACCCATGCCACCACAACCGATCACCACCATGGCTCAACCTCTATCAAAATTGAGATCAGCTATTGCCAAACCACTTCTCTTATTTTTCTATTTCCACCACGAACAGACCCAACCTTATCAACATCACCATCTTCATTCTCTCTTCTCTCCCATTTAATGTAGAGCTTCAGAAGCATGTGATGATGGTGATCTTTGCATGGGTCCTCTGCAATGGTAGGTCTTCCCAGTTGGTGAAGAGCATAAGTAGTGGTGGTGCCCGGTGGAGATGAAGGGCTTAGCCGGAGATGATGGAGACCATGGGTGGCCGACATTAATGGAATAGGTCTTCAGATGACTATGAAGATGTGGCTTGGCGGGCTTGTTCGGAACATGGGGACAATAGTGAATATTATAAGCCATGGGTGGCCATACCCATACATTTTCTGTCGATGAGCTTTGAGAATGGTGATGATGGCTGTCGTGGAACAGACCAGCAACAATGCTAGAACTCCATGTCCAGTTCATTCACATCTATTGTCTCCACACCACTGAAGTTCCTACCACCGCCGATATTACTGATTTGTTAAAGTGCCGTTGTAGGTCGACACCAACACACCACCATAAAGCTCCTCCAACGCAACTCCACTGTCTAAGTTGACAAACCCACCACTATAGCATTTTCACCGCCGAAGACACCACTGCTATCATCTTTGCCAACCGAAACTTCATCTTTGTTCTTTCTTCGTCAAACAAGCCATAGAACGGAAGCCCATTTTCGAAACATTATTGAAACCTCTCTACTGTTCACGGCTGAAACTGTAACCATTAGAGTTCAACCATGCACTGTATCAACCATGCATTGTTCACGGCTAAAACTATAGCCATTAGAGTTTAACTATGTACTGTATCACTTCCATTCCACCATTGTCGAAGCTTCTATCGTCGATTGCTCATGGCCATCTTCAACGAACACCACCATCTCTGTCACGCCTCGATTTCCAACACCCAAAGGGGCATGGGAAATAGGGGTGATTATGTTAAACATCCACACTCCTAATCACAACTACGCTCTTATATCATACTCTATTACCAAGTTGTCATTCCTCGATTTTTGGGTCACCGGAGACTTCGTCTCCGAGCCCGAATACCAAGGGTGAGTTTGTCCATTAAGTCCTAATGAACTATCTCAACCTTTAATCAACATGGAAGCTTAATAACGTACATACAATCATATACATATAACTTAACATCAATCTATCATTATGGCCCCACATGTGGCCACACATGCACATCCAAACATTACTCATATCCTCAGTCTAGTTGTAGACTACGATGCATCATAATGGAGATTACGATGTATCATAATTTACAATACATCGTAGATGTCTCGTAATATGCTACGAAATGTGTTATTTTTCATCCAAATTTCTTACCATTTTTATGATACATCGTCATTGGGCTTTCGATGCATTGCTGAATTACGATATATCATAATAGGGATTACAATGCATTGCCAAATTATGGTACATCGTAATGGGGATGGCAATGCAAATACATCGTAATCACTTGACCTGCAAACCTTACATAACCCTCAAGTGATCACAATCTTCACAATTCAAGTTCATTTCGCATTCCTCAACATACATACATTCTCCATAAAGTGTAAAACATCATAAATGATCCAAAACATGTATGGTGTGATCAAAACATAAAACTCTCATATATAAATGGATTGCATCCATATTACATATACATTGGGATTTTCAAACTATCCATCATACATTCATTCATTCTCCAAAAGTTGTCAACGTGTCACACATAGCTAAAACATATAAAGCTCAAATATATCAAATGTATCCAACATAAGGACAATATTTTTGAAATAGTCAACAATCCACAACCTAGCATGGACATCTATATACACAAATCCAAAGGAACACCAAAATCCCACTCGAGCATATCTAAGCTTCGTCTTCCACCGGTGCTTTATCTGAAAAAGGTTTGGGGAAGGGAGGTGAGCATACAACTAGTCCAATAGAGATGATCCATCTGACTCAACATTGACTTAGGCAGCCATGCATGAATGTACAATGAAATCTCTATACAACTGCATGGCATACTTTAACATTCATAACTCAAGATATGTTCAGCATGTCATAAAAATGATATCACATATCTCATGTATGATAGGCAGTTTAACATGAATTACATTCGCAATTAAACTCAACACCACATATACTCTGAAATTAATTTAACTGGAGACTTCTGATTATCACATCCATAATAAAAGTCTTTGCAAGTACAGGTTGCTAACTCGATGGTAGCGACATCCGTTTGGCCAAGTTTTGAGCCTTTCACCATGGGGCTCCGAGCCCTTCTTAATTCTCACACTTGCCCTAAAAATCACCAATCACCACATAAGTGCACATTTATTGCATATATGCACAAAACCAAGATTGTCACAAAACTCACTCCCAATACATTACATCAATAGCTAATGCATATACCATCAAACTCAAGCATGTTACAATGCAATTCAAATCAATTAATGAAAACCAAATAAAAATGCATTTTCAAGAAATCTCTTTTATGCATTTCTTCCATACATATAATCAAATTTCATATACAATTCTAAATAAACACAATGACTCATAAAGGACTCATGAATAACATTCAACACATGCATAAAACATAATCTCAATCTAGGACATGCTAGATAATATTAAACTCATAATATATATCAATTTCTATATGAAGAATTCATAAAAATTTCATATTATAAGTAAGGGACCTATAGAATCAAGGTTAAGAAGGAAATCACACCCTTACCTCAAATTTGAAGCCTTTTCTAGCTAAATTCCATAATTTCTTCAAGTTTCACCTTGCCAAAAATTGACTTTGTTTGATTCAAATTGACATCCTTGACCGGTAGAACATTTTACCCTTCTTCGTGAACTTCCAAATCCAAGCTCAACAATTTCGAAATGAAGAGATAAAGAAAAGAGATGAAAATGGGGAGTGAGAGAGATATTTCAACTATATATAATGGCTGGGATCTCATCCTCTAGATATTTATAATATCTTGGGATACGAAATAACCGAAATGCCCCCAGGTCACTTAACGTACCATCTTGACTTCCCGGCTACGGCTCCGAAATCACTTTCTTAACTCATCTAACATTTCATTTGGTCTAAAATCAAAAATAAATTTTTCTCAAAAAAAAATTCAGATTCTCGAGCCCATCCGACCTGTATCTTGGGCCTCGCCGACCCAAAATTCTCAAATTTAACCAAACGCTCCAAAATTTTTTCTGAACCTATAAACAAGTTCCCAAACATATTTTCCACATTTAAAACATGCAACACATCATTTAAATTACATTTGTGACAAAAATGATGAATAAAAGAAAAATCAGTCAAAATTGAACCCTGTCTCTATAACCTCCCAACCTTTAAGAAATTTCATCCCCGAAATAAAAACGTACCTCAAGTAGTGAATAACTTAGGATACTTGGAATGCACCTCTTGCTCTTGTTCCCACATAGCTTCTTCGATTTCATGGTGTCTCCAAAGTATCTTGACCAATGGAATAGTCTTGCCCCAAAGTACTTGATCTCTAATGTCCAAAATCTGAATCGGCCTTTCCTCGTATGACACATACTCCTCCACCTCAAGATCTGTCCAATCTAACATGTGTGAAGGATCCAGTTCATACTTTCTCAACATAGAAACGTGGAAAGTATTGTGTACACTTGACATTTGCGGTGGCAATGCTAAGGGATATGTAATATCACCAACTCGATCCAAAATTCCGAATGGACCGATAAATCGTGGTGTTAGCTTGCCACTACGCCCAAACCTTATCAAACCTCTCCGTGGTGAGACCTTTAGAAAGACATGGTCTCCCACCTCAAATGCCAAAGGTTGCCTCCCCCTATCGGCATAACTTTTTTGATGACTCTGAGTAGTAATCAACCGCTGCCTTATTACCTTGATCTTCTCCGTAGTCTCTCAGACTATATCTAGCCACAAAGCAACTCTCACCGACCTCTGTCTAACAAACAGGTGATCTGTAGGGTCTGCCATATAACGCCTCAAATGTAGTTATCTCAATATTAGCTTGATAGCTATTATTATATGCAAACTTTATCAATAGAAGGTGATCCTCCCAACTGCCACAAAATTCAAGCACACATGCCCATAGTATATCCTCTAAAATATGTATAGTACGTTCCGACTCACCATCCGTCTGAGGATGAAAAACCATACTAAAGTGAAGGTTTGTATCAAGTGCTGTTTGAAAAATTTGCCAAAACCGTGATGTAAATTGTGGGTCTGTATTTGACACAATAGAAATTAGCACACCATGAAGCCTAAGGATCTGCTTAATATACAATCGATTGAGTATCCACATCATCAGTCACTCGGGTAGAGAGAAGATGAGCCACCTTGGTTAGTCTGTCGACAATGACCCAAACTGCATCGTGACTCTTCTTTGACCTTAGAAGCCCTGTCACAAAGTCCATAGTGACATGCTCCCACTTCTACATTGCCACAAGTAATGGTTGTAACAACCCCACCAGCCTTTGATGCTCGACCTTTACTTGTTGGCAAGTGAGACACATTGCTACAAATTGAGTTACATCTTTCTTCATACCATTCCATCAATATTATCGGTGTAGGTTATGATATATCTTAGTACCATCGGGATGTACTGCAAGTCTCGAGCTGTGAAACTCTCTAAGGACATCATCTCTACAAGGTAAGGGAACAAATATCTTCCACTTGAATTTTAAACTCCCATTGGAATGAATCGTCTAACCTTCTACCACCTCGTCACTCGTAATCTGAGTGTGAATAGTCTCTATCTCGCTATCCCACCTCTGTTCCTCAATCACTCCATTCACTAGAGTTGGTTGAGTAATAAGGATAAATAAAGTTGCCGGTCCATCATCCTCACTGAAATATAATCTTATTTCTGAGACATTTTCCATCATCCTCCACTCACGTATAACTATGCTTTCCAAGCTACCATGTGACTTCCTACTTAAGGCATCTGCTACCATATTAATCTTTTCTGGATGATATTGTAAGTCAAAATCGTAATCTTTCATGTACTCCATCATAAATGAACACAATGACTCATAAAAGACTCATGAATAGCATTCAACACATGCATAAAACATAATCTCAATATAGGACATGCTAGACAATATTAAACTCACAATAGACATCAATTTCTACATGAAAAACTTAATAAAATTTCATATCACAAGTAAGGGACCTATAGAATCAAGGCTAATAAGGAATTCACACCCCTACCTCAAATTTGAAGCATCTTCTAGCTAAATCCTATAATTTTTCCAAGTTTCACCTTATCAAAAACTAACTTTGTTCAATTCAAACCAACGCCCTCGAACTGTAGAACACTTTACCCTTATTCGGGAACTTCTAAATGCAAGCTCAACACTTTCGAAATGAAGAAAGAAAGAAAAGAGGTAAAAGGGGGAGTGAGAGAGATATTTCAGCTGTATGTAATGGTTGGGATCTCAGCCTCCAGATATTTATAATATCTTGGGGAACAAAATGACTGAAATGCCCCCAAGTCACTTAACGTACCCTCCCGACCTTCATTTTCGATTTTGAAAACGGTTACGGCTCTGAAATCACTTCATTAACTCATCTAACATTTCATTTGGTCTAAAATCAAAATTAAGTTTTTTCTAAAAATTTTTTAGATTCTCGAACCCGCCCGACCTGCATTGTAATACACTGCTCCAACACATGGTATGATATTGTCCGCTTTGGGCCATAGCCCGTACGGTTTTGCTATTGGGTTTACCCCAAAAGGCCTCATACCATTTGAAGAGAACATACTACATATAAGCACATCCCCTTTTCCACACCCAGGCGATGTGGGATTGAGCACCTTGTACCCTGTCAGTGTGGTAGCTCAGCTCAGTGTCTGTCTATGCACCCGCCCACTCACACCCGTCCACAAGGGTTACTACAATCCACCCCCCTACAAGGCCCGACGTCCTCGTCGACACACTTCTTCCGGCTGGGTTCAGGCTCTGATACCAATTGTAATACCCCACTCCAACACATGGTATGATATTGTCCGCTTTGGGCCATAGGCCACACGGTTTTGCTATTGGGTTTACCCCAAAAGGCCTCATACTATTTGAAGAGAACATACTACATATAAGCACATCCCCTTTTTCACACCCAGGCGATGTGGGATTGAGCACCTTGTACCCTGTCAGTGTGGTAGCTCAGCCCAGTGTCTGTCTATGCACCCGCCCACTCACACCCGTCCACAAGGGTTACTACATGCATCTTGGGTCCTGCCGACCCAAAATTCTCAAATTTACCCAAACGCTTTAAAAACTTCCTCGAACCTCTAAACAAGTTCTCAAACATGTTTTTCATATTTGAAAAATACAAAACATCTTTTAAATTGCATTTATGACAAAAATAATGAATAAAAGAAAAATCAGTCAAAATTGGACCCGGTTTCTACAATCTCCATCACCATCCAAGCATCATATTCACCATAGAAGACCCACCATTGAAGCTGAGTATAGTACCCATGTCACTGGGTGGTGATCAATTTTGAATGTGATGACAATGACGTCTGGTATAGTGATTGGTGGTGCTGTCTATGGTGAAGGACTATGGAGATGTGGCAATGAGCTTTGTGGTGCTCTAATGGTGACCGACAGAGGAGACCCGGATGGTGCTATTGGAGCTCAAGAAGGAGTTTATTTTCCTCCATGTATATGTTCAAGGAGCTCATGAATAGTTTACCATTTTATGTTTATCTACATGAAACTAATAGTGTGTGTGTGTGTGTGTAAATATTTGTATGTATTGTTTCGTCTTTTTGTTAGTCCCAATCCAGATGGAATTTTATAAGACTGTTAAGAAATCAAACTTGATATTGTTATAAGAAAAAAGAAAGAGAGTTAGAGGAAAAAGAATAGAGAGAGAAGATAAAATATGCATGAACAGTTGCAAAGGGATACTTATAAGCAAATAGGTACTTAGGCAATTTCTTATATCATAGAAAGGGTTAAAGGGTATCAACGTCTTTTTGCAAGGTATCAGATAGGGTTAGACCTGCCTATACGTAGTTTGGGGTCTCTCTAATAGACGGTGCAAAACATTTGAATTTATACTGACACTATAATCAAACTTTCGTTCAAACCACATGGGGTGTCACTGATATTTTCCCTTTTATTTAAATTTTTTTGTATGGGATTGAAGTAGATTAGCTAATTGGGTGGTGGTAGTCGTAGAAGGTTGAGTGGTGGTGGCCGTGGTTGGGGATTGGTGGCAGTTGCCGTAATCTTGTGTGTGTGTGTGTGTGTGTGTATATATATATATATATGCTTATTTTCACATGTCCTCATGCTAAATGCATACACAAGGGTCATAATGTCATATCTTACACATAAACCATGGTTGCACATTTTTCATCGAGGCATTAATACAAACACATGGCTACATGTTTCACACGTGTACCAAACAACTCTTCACCCCCAATTTTTCACATGTTTTGCTCACAATTAAATCATACAAGCCATATCAACACATATTCATTATTTTCATCTTTTCAAATCACACAAATACAACATTCATACATGTTTTTGCATACAAAATACACATATAAATATACAAAACCCTAGTTATATGCTTTCGGCATCCAACTCAACAAAACCCATAATTCATGGGTTAAAAATCCCTACCTCAGTTTAGAAAAGTTTTCAAACAAATTTCAAATCTTCCCCAAATGAAAATCACTCAAAATTGACTTTGTTCTAACCAAATCCAAGCTCTTATTGCATAGAACAAACTTTCCTTCTTGGGTGTCTTTTAAATCTCACCTTAGAAGCTTCGAAATCTAGAGAGAATGAGATAAATGTAGAAAGAAGGAAAAGAGAGCCAGCTATTTGGCCTTTGGTTTCTAGCCAGAATATCAGCCCTAGGTGTATTTATAATATCCTTGGAGAAAAATAACCAAAACGCCCTTTAGTTACTTAACGTAACTTCCCAAACTCCGTTTTTGATTCCGACAATTTCTATGACTCCAAAATCAATTCCATATCTTTTAAAACATTTCAAATGGTCCAAAACCAAAAATAAACTTTTTTGAAAAAATATCCGATTTTCCAAGTCCACCCAACTCGAGTCCTGGACCCCATCGACCCAAAAACTCCGAATTGAGTCAAACTACTCCAAAACTTTTCCAAACTTCTAAACAAGTTTCCGAACATGCATTTCACATTTATAACATGTATACTATTATTCAAAATCATTTAAAACGATAAATGATGAATAAAAATGAAACCGACCAAAAATGGTCATAGTCTTTACAAAGATGCCCCAAGATTGTGATTGTTTTCTTTTTTTTTTCCTTTTCAAACCAGGATTATGGTCTTTGTTGATTCAATTTTTTGTTTTACGCAAAAATCAGTGTTGAAAGATTTTGATATTAGTTTTGATGAGCATATTGAGTTATACGATAGTTGAGGAAGGTTTGGGTATATGTACACACAAATTTCATGTCCGAAAATCTAGGAACGAAAATGAGTAATAAATAATCAATTTTATTAATTTTAGAAAAACGGGTACAATTTTTTGTGGTCGATTCTTTTATAACAAAAAATCTTCCATTGATTCAATCTCCTTGAAGTTCGGTATAAGAGCTTCAAAAGCTTGTTCTTGAACCGATTGTGACAATCTTTCTTCAAAACTTTAAGATTGAGGAAGACTTGACTGGATTTTCGATCAAGGGCCGGTAAAGCTCGATCTCGAACGGTGGGTTGAAGGTCTTCGAAGAAGAATGACACTTATGTGGCGTGCTTGTTGTTCTTCGTCTTCAAATTCTTCAATGGTTGAAGGTCTTAGAAGTAGAATGACACTCGTGTGGTGTGCTTGATGTTTTTTGTTTTTAAAACTTCGATGGTTGAAGGTCTTAGAAGTAGAATGACACTTATGTGGTGTGCTTGATGTTTTTTGTCTTCAAAACTTCGAGCGTTAGTCAAGGCAGAGGTTCGACAGAGCATTTGTGTTCTTTTAATCTCTCTCCCTTCCCGAATGTGTAGGGTGACCTTGTATTTATAGGCCAAAGGGTGGGGGTTTAATTTGGTAACTCCCCATTAATTGTGTTAACTTCCATGAATAAAGAGATTTTGCCTCATTTTATATGAAAATAAATTTAAATTTAAATTTGAATTGTCACACATTTTTTTAAAGGCCTGAACCTTCAAGATTTTGACACGTGTCCATTGATAGGACCCGCAATTATAGAATTTAATTGATCAAGAGCATTTAACTTGTTAACCAATCGGACAGTGATTAGACCATCACATAATTTATGTGTCTACAGTATACATACACACAAGTTAATAAATGTTGTTTTATATATATATATTGTTGACCTTAAGGTTTCAACCCAAGGTTATTTGGGTGATTTTGATGATAACAACCTATTGTAGTGTAGATTTAATAAGTTTACTTGAGTGTGCAGTTTACAAAGTATTATATTATCTCAAGTATCTTAAAGGCATTGGACTTTAAAAAGAATTAGAAGAAGATATATGAAGCCACATGATCATGGAACTCAAAGATCAATAATCAAGATCAATGGCGAAGTTGAAGTGAATCCAAGCCACATGATGAAGGAACCCAAAAGCTTAAAGATTTGAAGATCAAAAGACTTGGGTAGGCTAGTCTTGAGTGAGTGCTAGATTTAATGTAAAGTTATTTATGAAGTAACTTCTTTTGAAAGCTCATCTATTGACCTAGTGGACCTTATGACCAATGCATATCATTCATATCATATCATGGTTCCTTGGACACTTAGAATTAGACTATGAACCTCATTGAATCATCTTGAAGGCCTTCGTTGAGATTGAGTTAATTCAAGCTTATGTTTAGCTTTGAAGAAATTCAATTCTTGAGTAAACAAATTCTAAAACTTATACTTGAACTAGAAATATTATTTATGGTTCTTAGATAGATTGACTTAGGTTTTGAACTCAAATGAATCACTATATAAAGTCGTGTCATGCACAGTTACTGTTTCGGCTACTTAGCGCAGAAATTTGGCTAAGTGTTGGATTCTAGGGGCAAAAACGTAAATACGAGTTTTTTTAATGAATCTTGACATAAAAAGTTCCGGTAATTGTACCCTATGATTTATCACGATCATATGAATTTTCTCAGCCCCAAATGACTTAATTTAGTCATTCATATTGCACGATAAATCTTTATGTTAAAGCTGTGAAAATTCGTTTTGTACTAAAACTGAAAAATCAGATTTTGATTCACTTAGAATTTGATTTTGAAACTATTTTTATTGAATCCAAATGGGGGGTACTTTGCTTAATTACATTGAATAACTTATAGTAAATAGAAATATAAAGGTTTATGAGAAATTTACTTAAATGTTTTTAATGTAATTAAATATGCAGTGTATTAATGCACTGTGCAGGAGAAACTGGCTGAGTCTGAGAACAGATTCTGACCTGGAAACTTTTAGTCGACTGATGAACCCATCAGTCGACTGATAGAGGCCTTTCGGTCGATTGAAGGAATCCATCAGTCGACTGATAGAAACTGAAAATTCATTCCAGTAGGGTGTGCAAAACAGGGGAGGTTTCAGCCGACCGAAGCATTGCTTCAGTCGACCGATGAATTCATCAGTCGACCGAAACCTGGAGATTCAAACTCCAATGGCTATATTCTTCACTAAACGGCTGCCACATGTCTCAAACGACCATATTTCTTCCAAAACATTATATATATGAGTGTGAGCTGCATTTTGCAAGTAAGAGAGAGAAAGTGCAATGTAGAGCCAAGAGTAGAGAAGAGTGGAGGAGAGAGCAAGAGAGGTTGAGAGAAACCTACCCATAAGCATAAACTTGAGAATTTCTTGAATGTAAATATTTGCATTCTACTTGGTAGTATATCTCTTGTAGGAATCACTATTGAGCCTCATCTTTCCCATCATTCATTGTGATTCATCTTACATATCTAGAGTTGAGCTTTTCATTTGAGATCTTCATATATAACTCTAGGATTTGAGTTATCATTTGTGTATCTATCCATTGAGGGATATTTTTTATTGTAATCAAACTACCTATCAACCTTTGAGAGGAAGATCAAGTGATACACTTGGCAAAGAAGCCCAAGTCATGAGCTTGGCAAAGAAGCCTTGGTGAGGTATTCATTGAGCAAGGAAGCCCAAGTCATGAGCTTGGCAAAGAAGTCTTGGTGAGGATGTCATTGATCAAGGAAACCCAAGTAATTTACTTGGCAATTGTAAGGTTTGCTTTCCACTACTAAGGAAGGCTCTATAGTGGAAACCTCAAAAAGTGCTCTTGCGGCATGGACGTAGGCAAGAGGGGCCGAACCATGTAAAAATCATGGTGTTACTTGGTTTGCATTTCTCTATCCCTAAACTCCTTTATTTTATAGCATTTCATATGTCTAAATTATATATGCTTTATATTTCAATGCTATGAGTTTATATGTTTTTAATTTTTATAAGGAGTATGGGATGAATGCTTGAAGTGCATTGGTTGAGCTGTGGAATTAATTAAATTGTTAATTGATTGAGTAGTTATTTGAGTATCTATTTTCAATCAATTTGCATACATGTATTTAACAAATGCATAATCAATATTTTCATAAACTACAAGCATGATATGTTGCACTTACACGTACACTTACACTTGTTGTATCCACTAAATCATTTAAGTAGATAGAGTATTTACAATCCCACTTGTTGAATACATAAGTTCACCAAGTATTTGACAAAATTTCATTAAAGCTAATTTTTGTCAAAATATGCTAAATCGAAAAAGTTCCATTGTTTGCTTAAAGTCCCTATTCACCCCCCTTTAGGGATAATTCTCGAGTCACACATATATATATATATATATGCACACACACACACACACACACATATATACACGATGCTTATACACACACACGCAACATGTGTTTTTCTCTTCTCTATTTGGGTTTAGATTTGTATACACACACACACATGCATAAATTATTGATTTGGGCTTGAGATTAAATGGAAATGAGTTCCAATTTTGAGGATGAAAAAGAGAAGGAAGATGATTCTTGGCGGTGGTGATGGTGGAGGAGGTGGGTATTTTTTTATTTTATTTTTTTGTATGGTATTGAAGTAAATCGACTAATTGGGTGGTGGTGGTCATCGTTGTCGTCGTGTTCGGGGAGTGGTGGCGACCACCATAGTCTTGTTTTTTTTGAATTTTTTTCATTATCAGTGTTCTTCTCATTTCAATTTTTCTAATATTTTTTTTCTTATATTATTATATAATGTATGTATATATGCCTATATTATTAGTAATAGGCATATATGCTAGTTACTGAGTTGGTGGTGGTAGTGGGTGGAGAGAGAATGGGGAAGAGAATGGTGGATGGTTGTGGGTCTAGAGAGAGAAGTGGTGGCACTGGTGGTGGAGAGAGAAAAAAAGATGGAGAGGGTATTTTTGTCCTAAAATATGAAGTATTTTGATAAATAAATGTTATTATAAAGGTTAACAAAATCATTTCAGATAAAGGGGGCATTTGGTCGGATCACTCATGTTTTTGGACAAAAGGGGTAATAGTAGCAAGTGAGCAAAGTGTAAGATTTTTAAGAAGTTTTATCATAGTGTAATTTCGTCAAATTTTAGAGGAGATCAGAATATTTAACCCAAAATTAAATTGTTCCACGTGCACACACGCGCATGCATTAGGCGGTCGGTGACCAAACTCATACCCACATATGGCTTACAGTGCTAACAGAAATAACTGCAGTCGTTACGCCTTGGCGCGCAAAACCCATTTAAAAGTCCTCTACGGTCATACATTTGTTCTGCAAATCTTGTTTCAGGCAGAGAGAGAGAGAGAGAGAGAGAGAGAAAGAAAGAGAGAGACACTTGAGGAAACTCATTAGGAAAGTGAGAGTTGTGAATGTTGTAGAATGGCATCATCATCATCACCAAAGGAAGCAACAATCCAATCGCACGGAGCAATCGGAACTGAAGCACAGAGCTCACCCAGAACTTCTGAACAGAGCTCTTCGGTAGTTGTTAACGTTGGTGACAACCCTGACGCTGCCAACCCAGATTCAAATGAAGCAACTCAGACGGACTCTGTTGATGCTTTGATGGAGAAAGGATCCACAGCCTTTCAAGATCGTGATTTTGCCAAAGCCGCCAAAGCCTTCGAGGATGTTCTTCACATCTTGTTAGTCTTTCTTAATTTGATCTTCAATTCTCGTTTTATGGTTGTGTTTCATTGATTCTTTTCCTAGTTCTCGAGTATTTACTATTTTTTATCATCTTAATTTTTTACCCAAGACATATACTGTTAGATTAGTTCATTTAATAAATTCAATTCAAGATTGGGTTCTTGAGCCAGACACATTCAAACATTTAGCTTCGATGCTCTGTTTTGTTATGCTATAGATGTTTCTTTGCTGCTTCAACTTTTGAGGTTTTGTTCCTCTCTCTCCTGTTATGCTTTCGTGGTTTAAGCACAGTTCAGTCATTTAATTATATATTTTGCTTCAAATTTGAATCAATTTTCTATTAGTTTTTGGTGTTCTTAATTTAGGGTTCTTGACTAAAATGGAATAACTGCCTAAATATACTAAACAGTGATGAGAGCTATCTACAAATCACTGTCCTTTCAAATTATTTATTTATTTATTTATCTCCATTTAGATCAATTGAGGTTCTATGAAAAATTTTTCCTCTTTTGTTTTTCCTAAATCCATTTTCCTAGCATAATCCTGGAACCGGGATAAGCTTATAGCCAGTGCAACAACTCCTACTCAACTTTTCTGTGTCGTTCAGGATTAAAGACGATGCCGAATTTGATGCTGAATTTGTCCAAGCATACTTTAAATTCGGTCTTGCCCTGCAAGCTCCAATTCAAATAGAAAGCGATCTAATGACTGAGGCTGTGCCAATGGAGGCAGATTACCTACTGCATTCAAATGGTGATGGATCAACTATTGTTGCAAAACCAGTTGATAGTCCTTCTCACAATGAGAGAGGTCCGCATGATGGTTAGTGCCTGTTCTCTTTCTTCTGGTCAACTCATTGTTGAACAAGTGATTTGTTCAGGTTCTGCAATTGAATCTCATCCATGTCTTTTATGCATCTGCATTGATACAAAAGTATGTATGCGTTGTTAAATGAATTTAATGTAGGGTGGTTTTTTGACAGGATTATATGCATATATCAAACCACATACATGCTTTGATACATCTATTGAATCAATCACTACTGTAAAGAAATACATTTTGGTCATTGAACAGTTATGTTTATGATTTTTTTTTAATTTTTTTTGTATGGAAGATGAAATCACAAATGGAGTATTTCGATGATGCTAAGAGATGTATGCATTTGATATTCCCATTACAGAGGGCTTGTTGCCATGACATTCATCAATTTGCAATCAATGTGCCACTAATTGACATATTTGAACCTTGTTCTTAAACTTGGGGTGACTTCTGCACTTTGAAAGTTTTCCAAGAATTGTGTGTGAAAGCTGGTTATGCATGTAAGTTACTCTTTGTTATGAAATATGAATATAAGAATCTCAAGTTTTTGATTGAGAATGAAGCATGACAACATTACCAAGTATATATTCTATTGTCTCCATCCTACAGTCCATATTCCTACTAGCTAGAAACAATGATTATGACTGACTTGTCTATATGGATGAGCATATCTTGATGATGAACTTTGTAATTGTAGCCGTGTTTTTGTATTTCATGAGAAAAGGTATTAAGAATAAAGGAAGTACAGAAGACCTGGAATCTGCAAGGTTAGCTCTACATGAAGCATGGTCAATTGTAGAAAAGCTGTCGGGTGACTCAATGGAGAAGGTGGACATCTTATCTGCCATTGGGGAGGTGGCACTAAAAGAAGGTAATCTGTCCTATACTAATAATTTGAAATTTTCTTGTAACAGCCGAAATCTCTCAACATTGAACCACCATGTATGCTTCATATTTTGCAGGGATTTGGGATTCTTCTTGCAAGCACTATCAGGAAGCATTATCCATTCTGGAGCTTTTGGTTGATCAAGAAAATCCACGCATAGCTCATCTGTATCCTTTTTTAAGTGATTTAGTTGCTAATTTATTGACTACTACTTGTGTGTGTTGCTTCTATATACTACCAGTCTCCCCTGCTCTGACTGATCACAGCCTTCACTTAAAGTTCCCAGAAATTTCAAAATGTGTCTGAGCATGGCAAATTGCAACAGGATTACAGAAGCCATTGAATATTGCGAGCAGGCTATATTAGTATGCAAGAACCGGATTCAGAGGCTCACAGATGAGTCAAAGAGTTCATCAGGACTTGCGAATGTGAATCAGGAGCCTTCTAGTTCTAGTTCTAGTGTGCCTCTTCTGAAGAAAGATGAGGTTGCGATGCTGGAATTACTCTCAAGAGAATTTGAAAACAAGGCAAGCATCCATTCAAGCTTTGTGTACAAACTTGTGTTTGAACAAAATTCATCTGCATTGTCTCAGTGAAATCTTACTCAGTTTTCATATTGCAGCTTCCGATTCTGCAGCAGCGGTTCCAATCATCCCCACCTCCAACCCCAGGTTTTGACTCACTCAACACAATAAACCTGGAAATAACTTCCCCTAATGGGACACCGGTGAGTGCCAGCAACCAACCTGGAGGTTTTGAGTATACTCCTTCAACTGCTTCTACTGCTCGCACAAATGAGAGAGATAGTGACCGAGCGGCGTGGAAGGAAGCCAAGAGACAGTGGTTATTTACAGACCCATCCAGCAATGAAAGTACTCCAACAAAGAAGCCCTCATTGGACCCTTCAGCAGAGGAGGGTAAGGAGGGCACACCTTGAAGGCTTTCTGACAACTTTTCCAATAAATACAAGTAGTGGAAATTCCCAACATTTGGTGATTATCTTACAGATAGATATTGTGTATCTGCTGATTAATTCTTTCAAACTGCTTACTCTGCTCTTAGATGTATAGTCTTACAGCACATATTTCCTCATTTCTCTTCCCTCCTTTGATCATAAATGGCATCATGTCTCATTTTGAATGTCAACTTTTCCAATAAAGATATAGCAAGCTAGAAATGCTCACATGCTAAGTAGAGGTGGTGTTGAAATGAGGTTTCTAAGTTCTGACATGAATGAATGTTTTGATGCAGGGAAGTTAATTGAAAATCTGTTTGGATGCCTGGGAATGAGTGGATGATCCGTAAAAGTGAAAAATACGAAGGAGGAAATGTTGATTAATTGAACTTGAATATGAAATGTAAACAAAAATTGAGCAATATTAAGCTTTGATTTGAGGTGATCCACCTCTGACCAGTTTTGCACCTTAGCCCAGTGGCATAGCTAGAGATCATGCTTGTGAATGCAAGATCGTTTTGCAAAGATAGCCCTGACTAATTCAGGCTGAAACAGTACTGCATAATGTCTTTAAATTATAACACAATCAAATACAATTACACAACTTGGAGATCTTGTTGGTCAATAATGCCCATACTATATCGGTATTACGAGGATTGTTAAACCAATTTGGACTGCCGCCCACGCCGAAAGCCCTACAGATGTGCCTATCCAAAATAGTTGAGTGGTCTCATCCTACAAATATCTCACAGAAGGTGCCAGAAGGTGGAAATGGCATTGGAGGGAAAGCAGAAACCATCCAAACACCCCACTAGAAACAATTTAGATTTCAATTGGAAATTTTGTTACAGATTAAAGAGACCCTCACCCAGATATATTTGAGATATGTTTCTTTTCATCAAGATTATGTAAGCAAGGTCAAATTTCATGTACATTCCACTTAAAAATAGTAAAATGTGGCAGAAATGCTAAATACCATAAAGGTGCCTGACATAGGTCTTGTACAATATTGTTAGCCAAATCAGCCACTAATTTGACTTGTTAGAACTTGAAGCTTACAGCAAGAAAATAGACCTACCAGAGAAGGTGGGGGAGACAGAAAGAAAGAAGTAGACTTCCAGAGCACTTGAATTCTGAATAATTAGCATCCAGAAATATTTATTTCTTATAAAAATAGAATACAAGGTAAGTATCTAAATATGTCAAGAAATACAAGCCTCTGGGTTGTTACATTTAAGTAGTTGAGCTCCCAATTTATAGATATAGAAGACCATAAAGAATTTCAATAGCATTCTACAACAGATACAATGCCTGGTTGAGATGATTCAGACAAGCTCTTTTTAATCTCTCAGTTAAATAGGTTCCCAGTAAGCTAGCTTGGCAGTTTCCCTTTTCAAAATTCTGATACGGGGATAGATTTTTGGAGGAGTTCAACTTGGAAAACTTCACAAAACGCTCTGGCTAATGATTTGTGAGTAATATCAATTAGTTGACAATCATCATGACATTGTATGTCTGTTCTTCCGCATCCATCAAATGACAAAGACTCCATCAATAACCCCTTTATGCTTCCAACACGACGATTCCTTATTCCACATGGAACTATTCTTTGAAAAGGAGTTAGATCTGTGGTGACATTCAATGCCAAGCCATGATATGCTACCCACTGTGTTACTCGTATCCCAATAGCTGCTACTTTCTGATCTCCTGAAGCAATTCAATCTTTTAGGCTGCTATTGCTTTTCTCAGCAAAATAAAATCAGGAAAAGAAGAAATAAATAATGTTGAATACAAAGTACTATTATAGTAATAATGATAATATGCCATTACTATCAAAGATATTCATGCAGCGCATATGTTTTCTAGAAACAACTTGCATGGAAAGGTGTTTGCTGGAGATATTTCTTAGTTGTACACCCTTGTGGTACCAGTCTGGTGCTGACCAAAATTCAAGTCGCTGTAGAACCATAGATGCAAACATTGTGTGCATTATAGCCCCAAACTGGGACCCTTGTATCATTGATCCAGATAGTTCAAATTGATGAGGAATATATCAAATTAATCAAATGTCACCTTGACTATGTAACTTCTACCATGCATTATGTCCTCCAAGTTAGGAAAAGAAAAGAATAAACTACAATTTATAAAATTTTACATATCATCATTTACATTTTGTTAATGTAGAAGAGTCCACTCTTATAGGATGAAGGAGAATTTTGGATCCACAAGCTTAAAAAAGGACTAAAAAGAGTGCCAATTTGGATCCACAACTTTTTGAAGCTCGTGGATCTGCGGTGACATTCAATGATCTGTAGAGTGACAATAGTACACATTCCTTAAGAAATCAAATAATAACACTTTTGAAGCTCATGTAAACCTGGCATACCAAGCAATAAGATAAATCATACAAACTGAAAAAACCATAGATACAAGGATTTATAAAACATACCAACCCAAACACCAGTTAAACCTTCAAGCCGGGAAGCTTTGATAGAAAATGCTGAGGAAAGAGCAAGAATGACCACCTCTTCAAGCGCCCTGAGGTACCAATGGAGATCCATCTTGTGATAACGTAGATTGATAATAGGGTACATAACTAGCTACAGAGCATCACATGTGCATGAAAAGTTAGATAGAAAATACAATAAAGTCAGTTGACCTCATAGTCAATTGCTTCACATACTCAACCAAACAATCTTTTAGAATAACCCATGCACCCATGAAATTAGACTACAAATCAACACATACAAAATGTAAACTTAAGACTGATTCTAAGTAGGCGTTCTTATCCCAAATGAGACACTTGAGACTTGGAAAGGATGCTTTGACTAGATAATCTCTTCTAACTTTTAATTTTTGTCATACATTCATATCACATTTTTCTTTTAGGCAAGCATACATAATACTAAATTTCATTAGCATCAAATCACCAATGATTTTAAAGCTAGGAATTTCTTTGAGGTGTGCAAAATTCCATGAAACTCTTCATTCCATAACATTTTTATTCCTTCCAGTTGTCACCTATTAATGTGGCTTTTAAGAAGATGCTTCTGAGTATATAAACAAACAATGTTTCCAAAATCATCATCCTTTAAAACCCATTAAACTGATCAACATGAAAACCAAAAATAATAAAATTAATATCCATGTTAGCTGTTGAAATTTTATAGAGAGAAAAAAAAATTGGAATGTGTTCAAGAAAGCATGAAAAAGTACCTGCCCTGGTCCATGATATGTCACTTCCCCACCACGTTCTGTTCGATAGAGATCGAAAGGAGCATCCTTTATGTCAAAATTCAAGAACTCTTCCGAACTAGCACTACCCAATGTATAAACAGGTTGGTGTTGTAAAATGATCAATGTATCGGACCAATCTTCGTTCCTTTCAATCAATGCCGTCCTCTCTTTAACAATGGACTTTTGCCAAGACCATGCTTCCCCATATGGAACTAGCTCTTTATACAGATCAAAACACTCACACCTGTAACGGGACAATCTCGAGCTGATCAAGCACTACAGTGCACATAAGATGTTTGTTAAAAATCATCACACAGCGATTTTTACCTTCTTTTTCCTTTGTGGGTTATGGAGTTCACCTCTGGTTCTTTGAAATCCGAGTCTGGAATCAATTTCGACAAGACAAAGTTAGACGGAGACCAATTTGATCTCTTTGAATGCTTTTGAGATAGACATGTTGGGATTGACCCCAAATTGAGACTCGCCACAACAATCATATATATATATGTGTGTGTGTGTGTGTGATATCTATAGTTCGAGTAGCCAATTATGGCAGAATTAGCAGAGAAATGAGTCAATTTCAATGGAGATTGAACTGGGGTTACAAAAGTAGGAGAGAGGAAGTTACAAAGCAACGTAATATCATAGCGGTGTCAGGGCTAGTTTAGACATTTCGATTCTATCGTCATTTTCTAGGAAAATATAGGGTCTCTTTCGGTATTCCCTATTCCAGCTCCGCGACGCAATAAACCCTAGAAAGAAAGACACTTTCGGCTATAAAACGAGCAAGTAGCAGGGTCGATCTTCATTGAATGGTTCTTTGTTGCAGGTAAGTTTCTCATCCAGATTTGTGGTATGAAGATCGCTCTCTCTGTTGCTCACTTGGTTGGTACTTTATTTATTTATTTATTTTTTCTGAGTTATGTTTTTTTTTTTTTCTTCTGAATAATGAATCTATTTGTATTGGACTAACGGGGGTTTCTCAGTGATGATTAAAAATGATGACGAGTCCGATCTATAAATCCATTCCATTCACCCTGACGACAAATCGAGGCATTTGTCTGAGAGAAACCCTTTTCCGAATACAATGGCTTATTTCACTTCTTTTTTTCTTTTCATTATGTTCTGATTTTGGTTGTTGCATACATGAATGTATATATACACACGTGCATGTATTTCTATAGCCACACATTTTATCTGTTTTGCTATGGATGTGATGCTGATTTTTCTGTGCTCGATGTTTTTTTGATAATTTATTCACTGAGTTTGATATAAACAATTTCTTAAGTGGACCAACCAATAGTTGGGATCCTCTGCGGTGTGCTGTACCTCATCGGACGGGATAGTCCGATGCGGCAGAGGATCCCAGCTCGTGAAGCAAACAGGCGAATGAGTGGGCTGACTAGAATTCATGTTGAACCAAACAGGCGAATGAGTGGGCTGACATGCATCAAACGGCCCACAATCAGTCGGTCTGCTGTTTGCTTCCCTTTGCGTAGGTAGGTTCTTTTGTATAGAGTGGTTGAGGAAAATCATTCCACAAATAATCCAATTAGATTTTATTTTTGGCTTTTGGTGCTTTTTGAATTGTATGTCTTGTGTTCTCTACTATTTATATTTAGATTAGCAACTTGTGTGTTTCTTTCAAGTGGAGAGCACAATGATGCTCTCTTGTCATGTTCTTGTCTGAGTACTAATATTAACATGCTAGCATTTGTGAAGCTTTTAGGTGCATGGTGATGTGAGAGTTTGGATATTCATTTCATTGAGTGGGTATCTCAAATGTTTTGAAATATGCTTGTTAATGCATTGCCTATGAATATAAGTTTCATGCTTATGCCAATTAATTTGAAATATTGACTCGAGGGTTTGAAATGGAAAGTGTAACAAGGGTTGAGCTTGTTATAGGGTTTATCTATGTTTGCTTTGTACTTTAATTGAGCAATGTACTTTGTTTTCTCTCTCTCTTTTGAGTTCTCAGTCAACTATATGATTATATAATCTGTAAAAATTATGTTTCATACTAAATTAGTGTTGCAATATTACCTTCTTTTCCCTTTGTGGGTTATGGAGGTGGCTTCTGGTTCTTTGAAATCTGAGACTGGAATCAATTTCGGCAAGACAAAAGTTAGACCGAGACCAATTTGATCTCTTTGAATGCTTTTGAGATAGACATGCTGGGATTGATCCCAAATTGAGACTCTTCACAACAATCATATCATGTATATATATAATATCTATATCTCGAGAAACCAATTATCGCAAAATTAGTAGAGAACGAGTCAGTTTCAATGGAGATTGAACTGGGATTACAAAAGCAGGAGAGGGGAAGTTACAGAGCAACGTAATATTGTAGTGTTGTCAGACATTTCGATTCAACCATCATTTGCTTTTGGTATTATCTATTCCAGCTCCACGACGCAATACACCCTAGACAGAGAGACTCTTTTGCCTATAAAACAAGCAATTAGCAGGTCCTTCACTGCATAGTTCTTTGTTTCAGTTAAGTTTCACATCCAGATTTTCTCTGTGTTGCTCACTTGGTTTGTACTTTTTTCCCAAGTTCTTTTTTTCTTTTTCTTCTGAACAATGAATCTATTTGTATTAGACTAATGGGGGTTTCTCAGTGATGATTAAAAATGATGACGAGTCCGATTATATATCCATTCTATTCACCCTGACGACAAATCGAGGCATTTGTCTGAGAGAAACCTTTTCTGAATACAACGGCTCATTTCACCTTTTTTTGCAATAAACCCTAGGCGCAGATTCTTTTGCCTATAAAACAAGCAACTAGCAGAGTCCTTCATTGCACAATTCTTTGTTTCAGTTAAGTTTCACATCCAGATTTTCTATCTGTTGCTCACTTGGTTTGTACTTTCTTCTAAGTTTTCTTTTTCTTTTTCTTCTGAACAATGAATCTATTTGTATTAGACTAATGGGGGTTTCTCAGTGATGATTAAAAATGATGACGAGTCCGATTATATATCCATTCCATTCACCCTGACGACAAATCGAGGCATTTGTCTGAGAGAAACCTTTTCGAATACAATGGCTCATGTCACCTTTTTGGCAATAAACCCTAGGCACAGATTCTTTTGCCTATAAAACAAGCAACTAGCAGAGTCCTTCATTGCACAGTTCTTTGTTTCAGTTAAGTTTCACATCCAGATTTTCTCTGTGTTGCTCACTTGGTTTGTACTTTCTTCTAAGTTTTCTTTTTCTTTTTCTTCTGAACAATGAATCTATTTGTATTAGACTAATGGGGGTTTCTCAGTGATGATTAAAAATGATGACGAGTCCGATTATATATCCATTCCATTCACCCTGACGACAAATCGAGGCATTTGTCTGAGAGAGACCCCTTTTCCGTATACAATGGCTTTTTTCACCTTTTTTTCTTCTTTTTATTATGTTTTTGGTTTTGTTTGTTACATAACATACATGTATGTATATATATATGTACTCACACGCACATGCATGTATTTCCATAGACAGACATTTTATCTGTTTTGCTATGGATGTGATATTGATATCCTTTTGTCCTTGATTTTTTTTTGATAACTCAAAGTTTAAGTTTGATATAAATAATTTCTAAAGTGAACCAAACAGCTAAATGAGTGGGCTGGGCTGACTGATTGTGGGTCGTTTGATGAATTCATGTGAAATCAAATAGCTGAATGATTGGGCCGACTGATGAAACGGCCTACAATCAGTCAGTCTGCTGTTTGATTCACTTTGCATAGAGCAGTTCTTTTGTATAATATGGTTGAGAAAAATGATCCACAAATAATATGCCAATTAGATGTTTTTGGTGCTTTTAGAATTATATTTGAGTTGTTTTGTTTACTATTTATATCTAGATTGGAAACTTTGTGTTTTCTTCAAGCAGAGAGCAATGATGTTGCTCGTTTGTCATGTTCTTGTATATGAGCACTAATATTAGCAGGCTAACATTGCTAGCATTTGTGAACTTGTTATTTGTATGGTGATTTGAGTGTTTGGATACTCATTTCATTGAGTGGGTATATCAACTTCTCTTTATATATATATATATATACATATGATTTGAAATATGCTTGTTAATGTATTACATATGAATATAAGTTAAATGCCTATGCCAATTAATTTGAAATATTGACTTGAGGGCTTGAAATGAAAAGTTTAACTGGGGTTGAGTTTGTTATAGGGTTTATCTATGTTTGCTTTGCACTTCAATTGAGTTATGATTTTGCTTTCTCTTTCGAGTTCTCAGCCAACTATATGATATAATCTAGGCCAAAGTGTAGTAAACCCCTTGTGCTTTCCAAGAGGTGCAAAATACTCCCTTGTGCTATTTTTGGGTGCAAATAACCATCCTTAGCTTTCAAATAGTTGCAAAATACCCCCTTTGGACAAAATATACTTTTCTATGACCATTTTACCCTTTATATGTTTATAAAAAATAAATTAAAAATAGAAGAAATAGTTTTTTTATATTATTATTTTTTTACCTTAATAAAAAAAGAGGAGCTTTTTTCTGAAAAAAATTTCAGAAATAATTTAAAAAAAAAAAACTAAAAATAAAGAGAGAATTGTTTCCGAAAACTTTTTTTTTTTCAAAAATTATTTTCAGATTTTTTTGTTTTTAGAAATTCCCTCTTTCTAATGGAAAAAATTTCCGAAAACAATTCTGGAAAACAAAAAAAAAAAATCAGAAACAATAAGTTTTCGGGAAAAAGAACTAAAAATAAAGAGAGGGAATTGTTTTCGAAAACTAAATAATTTCTGAAAAAAAATTTTGGAAAAAAAAAATTAAAAATAAAAAATTTTCTGGTTGTTTTTAGAAATTTTTTCCATTAGAAAGAGGGAATTTATAAAAACAAAAAAATTAAGAAAATAATTTTTGAAAAAAAAAATAGTTTTTAGAAACAATTCCTTCTCTTTATTTTTTATTTTTAATTTTTTTTTTCCAAAATTTTTTTTCAGAAAAAGGTCCTCTTTTTTCATTAAGGTAAAAAAAAAAAATAGATTAGCATCACTTCAGCCAGTGGTTTTGAAAAGTCACTAATATTGAAAGTTATCTATCCCCAAAATGAAAAAATTATATCAGGAAGTCTAGAAATTTAGGGTTTTGTAGTCTGGTAAGATTAGCATCACTTCAGCCTAGGGTATTATGAAGTCATGTTCAAAGGCATCCATTCTTGAAGTGAAAAAATTGTTCTCTTTGTTTTGATTGCCATTTTTCCTTCCCTATTTGGAATTTGTCCATGCTTTATGAGGTTTCTACATGTCACCCCCCAGACTGGCCCCATTTGATTGACCAGTGCTTCCAATACGTCTCTAACTGAATTAGAATTTTATTTCCAAACTCAGCATTGCCAGTTGTGTATTATATATGAAAAGACAGGAATTGCCATACCTTTGGTACTAATGCCTCTTCGTAGAAAGTTCATTGATTGATTTTTGACTCAATCAGAAGTTGCCTTCTCTGAATCCTCTTCACAAATTGTACCTCTGGTAGATCTATTGCTGCCAGATGGGAGTCGCTGAACTCTGTTTTCTCTGACCATTGCCCACCTGCTGGCTTCTCTTTTGATGGTTCTCTCCAGTAATGTGTCTTGCCCTTGCTGGTCTGCTTCTTCCTTAAGCTTGAGTTATGGTTGTTCCATGTTTCCATGGCTTTGTTAGTCAATTGGGACTCAGATCTCTTACCTATTTGTCCCTTCTATGTTATTATTTTTTTAAATTTGGTTGCTTCTCTCAATGGTCATCTTGTTTTGCCTTTTGCTTTCTTTTGTTTTGTCCTTGTCTTGCTTGTTTTGTTATGTTAGCCTGCTGTGGACTTGTTGCTCCTTTTTGGGCCTCTTTTCTCTTGCCAGGTTATACCCTTTTGCTCCTGTATAGCTTTTTTTCTTTAATTCATTTTCAATTTACCCAAAAAAAAACAATAAATGTAGTAAATATTTATCATGTTTTGAAAATGTCTATATAATTTGGTATAATTTTTTTTAGAAACAAAAGAGGTGTTAGGAAATGAGGGTTTGAGGAGATGTGCACCCCATGTAGTCACTATTGGATTTTTAACTTCAAAAGAAATGAAATATGATTTCATTACATATTGTGATTATTTGCCCACTTTTGGTTTGCATGTGCACCACTTTTTGTTTGAAAGTGCACCAATTTAGTTTTTTATTTATCCTAAGCTGCACCAATTCTAGTTTGCCAGTGTATTGCTTTTGTTTGAAAGTGTACAATTTTATAGTTTGCATCACATTTAGTTCGAAAGTGCACCACATTCAATTTGTATGTGTCCCGCATTTCGTTAGAAACTGCATCACTCCTTTGGATTGTTTTTTCAAAGCACAATAAAAATGTGAATTTATTACCATATTGTAAGTGTGCACACCATTATCAGTTTTTATGTGCATTTTTTTTTTTCATGTGCACCACTCTTGGTTTGAATGTGCAACATTCCTTTTTTGCATTGTTAATTACAAAAGTATAAACAAAATGCGATTTCATTATTATATTTTGAACATTTGTACCAATTTTGTTAGATGTGATCAACTTCAATTCCCTACATGCATTACTCTTTTTTCTTTTTGGAAAGTATAAGTAAGAGCATGTGTGTAACAAAGGGGAAAAGGCACTATAGTTTATGGGGGTGAACCCTAGGTATTAAAACAAACCCACAGGCATGTGCACTACTTGTGTGTGTCATATTTAGTGCATGCATTATACTTTCTTTAGTGAGATAGAGATAGATTGGCCTTTGTTGTTAGTAGTAGAAGCAAGCCTTGACTTCTATATTTCCATATTTGAATTCCAATTTTAGTCACACTTCATAATAATGCTATTAAATTTTTTATTTCCGTTTGTACCTTATTCTCAGCTATCTAATAATTTTGGTTTTGATGTTGTTGGTAGGGTGTTTATGTATTTGTCTTGAATGGATGATCAGTGTTGTAATGCTGAAGACTTGCCAATTGTGTCTCAGCCCTTGGGGGACTCTGAATTTATACCCAAGTATGGGATGGAGTTTGATTCTGAGGAAAAAGCATACGAATTTTATAATGCTTATGGATACAAGGCTGGCTTCAGTGTAAGAAGAGAGTACGCCAATAAACACCGCACATCTGGAGAAATTACTTCAAGATTGTTTGTGTGTTGTAAAGAGGGTTACAGAGGGAAAGACAAGAGGGACCGTCTCACGAAGAACCCTAGAGCCGAGACTAGGACTGGTTGTGGTGCACTAATGCACATCAAATTGGATAGGAACAAGGGAAAATTCTGGGTAAACAAGTTTGTAGAGTTGCACAATCATCCTATGGTGAAAGAGGAATGTGCCCATATGTTGCCATCCCAGCGAAGAGTTTTTAAACCTCTGGCAATTGATGTAAATGAGGGTACTGAACAAGATTCTTCTGGGCGTGAGGGTGATCGTGATCGTGATCGTGTTGTAAAAAATGAGGGCACTCAAAATTCTTCTGGACGTGGACATGGTCGTGAAGTTCATTTGGATCCGAAAAATGAGGGTACTGTAGAAGATTTTTCTGGTTGTGGTCGCGAAGTTGATTTGGATCCTAAAAATGAGGGTACTATACAAGATTTTTCTGGTTGTGGTCGTGGTCGTTGTCGTGAAGTTCATTTGGATCCGAAGTTAGAAATAGCTCATCGTTATAGGAAGCTTTGTCGTATATATGAACCCATTTGTTTCATGGCAGCGCAGAGTGAAGAAACATATAATTTGGCCCTAGATTATGCAGTAAAATTGGAAAAAATTATTAGAGACATGAGAAAACGGAAAGTCGATGAACTTGAAGATCGAAACTCATCCTGCCAGTGAGTATGATGTCGTCAAGGGAGTGTCTCCATTTCTATCATTACTTGATGGAAGGAAGCTTTTTATTATGAGCGTCATCTTAATCAATGACAATTTAGTAAGACCAGTGAGGGGAATTTAACCAACCTTTTTGTATTTGTTTTTAATCACTACTGGTTGCTTATTGTTACATATACATATGTATATATAAAAACATGTATTTGTACATTATGAATGTATTTGGCAGGCACTTATTTTATCTATTTTTCTATTTATATAATCCTGATTTTTTTTTCTTTCTCAATTATCTAATAATCTATTTATTCTATAATAATGAAAAAACGTCTAAAATTGTTTGCGATTTTTTTTTTTCCGCACAAATATTACTAGTGGACTGTATTTTTTCCCACTCTTCAGCCACAGAGTGATATCTTCTCTTCTTTGTTAAACTGCTCATTTTTTTATTTTATTTTATAAAAATAAAAGAAAAATTAAAATATGCTTTTATATATTTACCTGCCTTCAATAGTTGTGCCGCGGCTGCTTTTATATCATGACAGCTACAAAAATAAAAATAAAAATAATATACAGTAATAAAAATAATTCTAAAAATAGAAAATAAAAATAATCTATTGTCCATTAATTATAACATTTTTTTTCACTAAAAGGTATTATTAGGCTTATTTGGTTTAGTTTACCTAGAAAAAAAAAATAGATTTTGAAAATTTGTCTGATGAAAACCATATTAAAAGAATTTTTTTTAAAAAAATTTCAAATTTGTTTTTTGCACTTTACTCATTTTTAAATAAATAAAAATTTATAAGGTAGGAGTACTTTAGTTATTTTAATGTTCAATTTCTTTCAAATTAAAAACTTGTCCTTATTTGTACAAATTAAAAAATGTAAAAAATTTTGCACAAAACAAGAGATATTTACACATTTTTCATACGAAAAGTTTTTTTTTGTACTTTACCCTTAAAAGAATATATGAATTCAAATTACTATGTTTTAGATTTTTCTAAAATCTAAAAAAAATATTTTCAGATATCTTTGAATCCAATATTCCTATTTGAACATTAATGGGCATTATTAGTCTATACTATGACCAAAAAAAAAGAACGAACTTGAATAATAATAAAACAAAAATAAATAAAAATAAAAATAAAAAGATACGAAGTCAAAGTCATTTTAAATCAAAGTCCAACTTGAGTTGTTTGTGGAATAGATCACTTGCATGGTACTATGTTCACCGTCAATTATTCTCACACGCATGTGCATTGCTAAGAAAGAGAGAGAAGAGAGAGAGAGAGAGAGAGCGAGATGCATGCCCCGACCAAGTGAACGGTCGAAATACTACAACCATCTAGTAAAACTCCGCGTACAGTACGCACTGCCACGTGTCCGGCTCAGAATGGCAGTGGACCCACTCTCTGACTTATTGCAATTCGCCACGTGACGGCCCTCGAGTTTGGAATAGTCGAAAGTTCAAAAATCAAAACCAACCTGTCCAAGAAAAGTGGAAAAGAAGGAAAGCCAACCAAACTAAACGACAAGCACAGCTCATATGCTCCGAATCTTCTCTCCGTTCCTTCACATATAGTATAAATATCACACAGTAGCAAATGATAATCACCACCAAACCAACAACAATGGCAACCACTAGATTAATGTTACGTACTTTGAGCCCACTAGGTCTTGCTTCTTCTTCTTCTTCTTCTTCTTCTTTGTGTAGATCTACTAATAATTCAATTAGGTGTTTAAGTAAGGTGGGGATTAGTGGAGATGGTCATGAGATGAGGAAGCCATTGATGGCGGCGAAGGTGTCAGCTGCCGCCGTGGCAACTTCGGAGAATTTGATCACTTCAAAACCAGAAACCAAGAGATCAGAAGTGGATTCTCTACTTGAATATCTTAGAAATATGGCGCTTTTGATAATGAAGGTGGCTACCAAGCGAAGGCCATGGAGATTACTTGTCCAGATGTTTGTTGCAAGGGTATGTCAATTACAAATATCTTTAGTGTTGTTTTACATATTATTATTGTTTAATTTCGACTGTCACAGTTCTAATAAAATGCAACTACTTTATGAGGATTGATTCGTAGTTGACTGACTCATATATATATATGCATGATAATTGACTTATAATTAGAAAATAATAAAGAAATTTTGACCAGCTAGCCATACCATATATCCAAACTCATCACTTAATATATATTGTGCAGACTATAATTGACTGCCGGTTCTTTACATTGTTTGCTGTTGCGGGAACCTTGGTTGGTTCAGTACTGTGTTTTGTGGAGGTAAGAAAGATATACTATATATTATTTCATATATATATATATATATGAGAAGCTTAATTGATGTTAGTTTCATAATGCTAGCTTTTAGGACAATAAATAACAATTAATTAAAGCAATTCAATCTGTGATTTGCAGGGTTGCTTTTTCGTTTTAGAGTCGTACTTCCACTATTTTCATGCCTTGTCCCATAGATCAGCAGATCTAGGACATGTGGTGGGGCTACTAATTGAAGCCATAGGTATGTTCTCCTCTCTCTATCTCTCTCTTAATTTTAAGTTTCATTTTTTCCTCCAATTTATGGTTATATATATATATATATTGCAGATATGTTCCTGTTAGGAACTGCAATGCTTATTTTTGGAATAGGACTGCATGTCATGTTTGTGGGTTCAAGTCATCTGAAAGGAAAAGGGTCACAGCTTCCGAGATCAAATTTGTTTGGCCTCTTTTATCTCAAGGTACTTTTTAAGTTTCCTTATCGATCTATATATATATATATATATATATATAGGCACCATCAAAGTCACACACCATCCATCCAATTGTTAAAAAATCAAGTAAATTACAGTAAATTAAGTGATTGGTGAATATTAATTGTTGTTCAGACACTTCCATCATGGGTTGGAATGCAATCAGTTGCTCAAGCAAAGTCGAAAATGGGGCAAGCTGTGACAATGTTACTTCAAGTGGGAGTGTTGGAGAAGTTCAAGAGTGTACCTGTGGTTACTGGCTTTGATCTTGCCTGTTTCGCCGGTGCCGTCTTTCTTTCCTCAGTTTCGCTATTCCTGCTCTCTAGACTTGCTGCTGTTGCTACTGCTACTACTGCCACTACTGTATCAAATAGGTAGTAGCAGCCCGAAGGGAATTTCAAGATTTATTTTTGCATCTACTGAAGAAATTGATCACTAGTATTGAAAAGAAAAGAAAGCTCACCTACCAGCTACTTTTATCACACTTTAGCTGCTACCTATACATCTACAGAAAACAAACCAACAGTACATATATATACATGGAGAGTTAGATATATATAGATCTAGCTTGGATGCAATTTCCAGTAATTGAAGTACTGTCACAAACTTAAGCATTAGAAGAAGCATGCAATCAAGCCAAGACTCACCTTTCCGGATATCCATTCTTTTTACTGTTTAATTTTTTTTTTATAATTTATATATATATATATATATCCCATCTTCGTATCTCATTATTATTTTATTGTAATATTTTAAATATATAGTGTTCATGAAGCACTCAATTTGTTATCAAAATTCCTATTCCAATAAATATGTATTTCAATATTGTTGGATGAAATAGGCCGGGGTGAAGAATACCATCTCCTGCCAACCACCAAAGAGTGTGATATTTTCTCTACCTTCCAAAATATTGGAAGATCAGAATTCAAATTCCCTAGCAAGTGAATATGTGACTTGTTTCTCATGACTAATAAATAAATTACAAGTCCTTTCCAAAAGTTGCTTAGAGCAATACATGTTTCAGTCTGCATTGGACTTGACAGACAATAATTAACATATGGATGAAAAATAATCAGCACTGAAATTTGTACTGTTCATTTCGAATAATTAGGGCAAAGGATATTCAAGCATGAATGATGATTAAATATGATAAAAATAGTTTGGCAATGTTTGCACTCCCATTTTGAACCATTGCACTCTATTTACCTTTTTCTTTTAGAAGAAATAATAAGAAGGTTCTTAATCTAATTAATACATCATCCCTTATTTTATAATACCACAACTATCATTTATACTATAAATTTAAACTTTTTTTTTTTTAGCTTATTTACTTTCTATATTACTTTTGTTTATTTCTTGTTTTTGTCAAAATTTATAATTTTTTTACCTTTTTTAGTACTTTTTTTTTTTTTATTCCTGTCAAAAGAAATAACTTTTTCTTAGATTTTTTTTTAAACTTGTCAAAAGAGATAATTTATTCAACAAAGATTACTTTTTTTTTTAACTTTTCTTTTCGATCCTTCCAAAAGAGATCATTTCTTTTTTTTAATCCTATCAAAAGAGATAATTTATTCAAAAATATATAACTTATTTTTGAGTCCTCTCAATGGAGATAATTTATTTAACAAGAATAATTTTTTTTCAGGTACTTTGTTTTTGGGTTATGTCAAAAGATATAATTTATTGAACATGATAATTTTTTTTTGGGTACTTTTTAATTTTTGATTCTTGTCAAAAGAGACAATTTATTTACAAATATATATATATATATATATATATATATATATATATATTTGGTTTTGTCTAAATATAATTTATTCAACATATATAACTTTTTTTTGTGTTATTTTTTCAGGAATTTTTTTTTTTTGTATTTTTTTGGTTTATTCCGTTAAAAGAATCCAAAAAAATTATAGATTAAAGACAAAGAGAGGATATTTAAAAGGGTAGTTTAGTTTTTTAAATAAGGATAATCATTCACATGTGAAGTTAAGGTTAAGAGTGACATTTCTTTTAAAATGAGAGTGCAACTGAAGAAAAGGGGAGTGCGAATATTGTCTCCTTAAAAATATTATAAAAATTGGAATACAGTTTTAAGTCCTCAAGCTGCTAAGCAACTTTCATCTCACTACTTAAAGGTTAGGAGTTCGAATTCTCTAGAACCACTCTCAAAGAATTTTTCTAGTAATTGCTTGGCGCATGTGAGCCGAGAGAAATGCATGTCCGGTAGTGAATTATGAGTGCTCTAAGAGGCCCGACACCACCTTCCATCATTTAAAATAAATAAATAAATATCACTTACACCCCTCAGTTTAAGTAATATTCTATTTAGACCTCTCTAATTTTATTATTTCTAATTGCAACTCCTAAATTTTGAGTTCATGTATCGATTTTTTCCGGTAGCTAAAAAAGTAAAAATTTTCAATTTTACCCTTCTCATTTAGCAATGCATAATTACAAAAGTACCCTTTTGACTTTTGGTTAGCATTTAATTTTTTTTTTTCTCTCTTTTCTTTCTCCTCTCTCTCTGCTCTCTCTGCTGCCGGCAGTGGATATAGGTGAAGACGGTGGGTCTTCGGCTTTGCGACGATGAGTTGTAGACTTCACGGGGAAGAAGGACCCAATGGCTGGTGAAGCTTCAGTTGTGCTTCAATGGTGGATACGTGGCAGTGGAGTTTGACGACAATTGCGGGTGGAGCTCTGGTGGTGATGATGAAAACGATAATACTGTTGGGTCTAGGAATGGACGGTGGTGAACAATGGCGTTTCAGCTGGTGTAGTTCGCGGCGGTGAGGTGTAGACTTGACGGAGAAGAAGGACCCGGATGGCTAGTGAAGCTTCGGTTGTGCTTCAATGGTGGATACGTGGCAGTGGAGCTTCGACGGCAATTGTGGGTGGAGCTCCGGTGGTGAAGATGAAAATGATGATACTGTTGGGTCTAGCAGTGGACGGTGGTGAAGATGGTGGTGAACAGTGAAGTTCGGGCTGGTGTAGTTCGCGTCGGTGGAGCTTTCCTCGGTGCTGGGTCTATTCGGCAGAGGCTCCCTTGTCGGCAGTGACACTTTGAGCTGAATATGGTGATGAGGATGGCTTGGAGTTTTGGTAGAAATGGCTTCGTCAAACAGTTATCATCGGCAGAAGGTGGTGCTAACTCCGGATGTTTGCTTTACTTGTCGGAGACGGTGGCGTGAATGATGAATAGTGAGTTCCGACTGGTGTATTTCCGGCAGTGGAGTGGTCTGTACATGGGAATTGATCGTTTTGTGTGTTGCAGTAGGGTTTTATGTTGAAAGGAACAAATTTGGAAAAGAAGATCTGTAAAGGGTGGTGCTAGAATTTGATTGTGGGTGTTGTGTTGCAGTAGGTTTTCTGTTGAAAGGAACGAATTTGGAAAAGAAGATGGACCCAATTGGTCTGGTCTGAGTTTGACCCAATTGATCTGATCCGTATTTGCTTCAATAAATAATTAAATTTAATATAATAATAATAATGAGTAAAATGATAAAATTACAAAACAACATTACCGACGTATTTTAGTCATAGGAGGTGTAGTCTGAAATTTTTGTACGTGATATTTACCAAAAAGAAGGGTCCTCAAGCTGCTTAGAAGGACGCTTATCTTAATGTTAACCTATAAACCTTGTTCTAAGAGCTGTTGCATTCTCACGTCCCTATTGTGAGGTCACGGAATCAACAATGCAACCTCTACCAACTTGTAATTAATCTGCAAAATGGAAAGACCTAGCCATTTGATCTGTTTTCTCTCTCCTTAATAGGGGCTTGAAAGCACAGAAATTTTAAAAATCTAGTTCCCAAATACTTGCTTACCATCACTTTAGTTGTCTTCATAACAAAATTTTCTTTGCACACATGTTAGCTTGCACAGCACATTGGCACTTGTGAACAAAGAAAGATAGTATTTTGGTATGTAATCATATAATGTGGATTATTCAAAAAAATTAGGGCAGCGAGAGGCTAAATATTCCAAAAAGAGACCGATAAAATAAAACCAAAAAATAAGGTATGTTGGATCTTAAAACAAACTAATTAAGCATCAGTTTTACAGTCAAAAATGTTATTGTCTCAACAGCTCTGCATAGGGAGCATTAGTACATTATAATTTGTACAATAAAGAGGAAACCGATGACACTAGTAACTAGTTTAGTATGCTTTGCGTTCTGGCAACTGACTTCTCACCAAGATGATACGTAGACGGTCAACAATGGCCGATGTTCCCAACCAAAATAACCTAGGTTGTGTGATTTCTTTGCCGCAGTAAATCCAATGCGTGCAAATGCTACTATGTTTTTTTGTTTGAAACAAAAAAGAAAAGAAAAGATTCGTTTCCAGTCAAACAACCACCATGTAAGCTAAACAATAAATATACAAATGGGTACTTATCCGTAGGACATAAATAATTTACCCTATGCAACACTATACAAACATGAGGTTCATATGGACCATTTTAATGCACGCAAAAATTCTCTATCTAATAAATAAAATGGGAAGGGGCGGGGATCGAATAAGGAAAATTCAATTACAACAGACTTTAGTACAACACATTCAAAACCAAACTTTCCGGAATTAACAAGACCAGCTCTCTCTCTCTCTCCCTCTCTCTCTACAAGGATGCCAAAAGTTCATTCATTTCTGCTACAGATGGAATGGTCTCAGTGGGGTATATCTTGGCAACAAGTGTTGCAAAGCTATCATATTTGTCCAGAAACTCCTTCTGTCAATGATAAAAAAAAAAAACAGCCTAATTAGATGCAAACAAGCAAGATCCTTCAACTATCAACGAAACAGTCTTATTAGATGTAACAAGTACGAAGCTCCTTCTGTCAATTGATAAAAACAGCCTAATTAGATGCAAATAAGCAAGATCCTTCAACTATCAACGAAACAGTCTTATTAGATGTAAATAAGTAAGAAGGTCCTGTCAATAATAATACAGCCTCATAAGATGTAAACAAGATACTCATGGTGTTTAAGCTTAAAAAAAAATTCAATTTCACTTTAAAAATTGGTTAAAAATTGAAATACAAACCTTTATTTTACTTGCCAAAATACTTTGAATTTAAGAATCTCAAAATTTTAAATATAATGTCACAAAAATAATATTTGATGCAAATCCAGACTATGCAAGGATTTCATTTACTTGCCAAAGTACTTACCAAGAAAAACAGTATATTTGAATTTTGACTGCTAACTCATTTATCAAATTATTCACATTTCTTCATAACATGAAAAGTGACCCATCACCACAACTCGGTTACCAATGTTTTTGTCTGTTGAGATAGTACTTGTATTTTTTGCTCTCTCCTTCTCTACTTCTAATACTTAAAATTTAAGATCTCTCCACATTGACAAACAACTGACATAAACAAGAACATCATAGTAAGCTCTCTCTCCACATTGACATAAACAAGAACATCCAAAGCATTTGAGATGATGGAACATGATCCAAGAAAAAGAACAGAGGCATATATAGCTTCCATCATAGTAAGGCAAAATATAAAGTGGGTGGAAAAGAGCTTGTAGAGAGTAAAGTACCAATGGAAATCTTAAGCTTGTTTCTATTGCAAGGTGTTTGGCCATTCTACTAAAACCTGTGAAATTTTTCCAAGAATGACAAGCTAAAAACAACTCTAGTGCAGACTGCAGACTGTAGTATTCCCTCTGAGAATTGAGTTCTAGTTAAAGGAAAAGGGTAAATTTGCAAATTTCTCACTGACAATATAACCCCATCTAACATGGAAAGAGCAGAATGCTGTTGTACTACCATTCACCAAACTGAAGCAGCAGTTATACTGCTGACCCCTTTTACTGATGTACACAGAGGTAGACTTTAGTTAACTCCAATTTGTAAATGCCCATATCCTCAGTTCCTCTTACCTTACCTAATTCTACACATTCTGTTTAAGTTATGCCTGCTCCAGGATAGGCAATTATTGCAATTCCTAAACCCTCAATCAGCAGCTGCTTCCACACTTTTGGTCACCAATTCCCCATCTTAATTCCTCCCATGTTGTCCTACCCCCTGTAGTTAATGACGCTACATCTATAGCTCTCTCTCCACACCAACTGTTTCATTGCCTTCCATCCCCATTTTCTAACACAGCTATATTTTTTCCCTCCACTACTGCTACAGTAAAAAATTACGCTGCAACAATTGCAATAGTTTTTCCCTCAGTTCTCTTCCCAACTGTTCGCTCTCAGGCAAGCAGGTTACCATCACCCACCCTGAGGCTCCATTAATGCCTTTTCCCTGCAATCCTGTTCAAGTAAATGACAGGAGGTTCCATTCACCCAAAGAACAAATTTCATGCTTAATATAGAAGAAGATTCAAGCTGACACATATCAGACATTTCAATATAACCAGATGAAAGGCAGGAAAGGAAAGAGAAGTAGATCACAACAGCCTCAAGTGGGTAAAGAAGTAACTCTAAACCTTCTTTTTATTGATTAAGATATGACCTTGATTCTTGAGAAGCATATAAGCTTAAGTGGGATTATTGAAACCAGAGTACGAGCTACTAACATAGTTCTCTGCTAGGCCAAGTTCCTTCTAGTTTGAGCTATTATGTTGGTAGAATTTTGGTTGATTAACCCAAATTCGCTGCTACACCAAGTTCCTTCTAGTTTGAGGGAATTTCAGCCTGCTATGGAAAGTTCTCTGCATTGTTTTAGTCAGTAGTTAACAGAAGAGAGTCTTCTTCTGTTGCATTAATAGGACCTGTCTTCCTCAGCATAGAGCCTGCGGTTTTAGCATTTTTCATTCCTATGTTCTCTTCTATTAAGTAGAATTCCTCCATAGGTCCCCGAGTTTAAAACCTGCAATTGTATTTTTTTGTCTGTTTTGTTTCTTTTAATAAAACCCTTATCTAAAAAGATTCAAAAAGTTATAGTGATATCACCAAATTTACCAGTCTGCCATCTATAGATATTTACAGCGAACATAAAGTCCAGGACATGCTTGGGGTGGGTGGTCTAGTACTGGGATGTCTTTGAGATTTATATTGTTACAAAAACTATCTGTATGCCTCTTAAAACAAAGTTATTCCTTCATCACAGAAAAAGAAAATACATATGGCATATTGCCAGATAATTTTCAACTTTCAGTAAACCCTGAACATCTATTGGAGAAGACTCTACATACCTTGCATTTATCCCATAATGAAGGCAGCAATTCCTCTGAGGTTAAGTTCTTTTGCAATTTCTTATACATTACATTAACGGACTTGTCAACCTGTACAAGACAAAATTGTATTACCAAAGTACCTTTGCAACCCAAGACGGAAGATTCTAGAGGTTATCAATTGACTTACCCCAGATAAACTGGATTTTACCACCTTCCGAAGATCCATTTTTGACAATCCAAGCTGGAATGGTATCTGAAATATTTAAAGGAGACTACTCTCAGACATGACATTGGGCAACTTGGTTACTATGAAGTTGAAAAATAGTTGTCTTTTTTTTGTTTTTTTCCATTGAACATTTAATATGCATTGTTTTACATTTGATAGACTAGTGATGAAAATAAAGAAGAAAAATCTCGTCATGGAAAAAGCAATTAATGATATAAAAAAAACATATTATATTCAAAACTTCCACTACGATCAGTTATTTCTTTCGTGATTGAAGATATTAATTGACAAACGATATTTAAAGTTGCAAGTTACCAAGTCATACATAAGTCAACATAATATCACCAAATAAAATGCAGCCTCAAAGGAAACAAAAATATACAAGACGCTAGCCCTGTTTAAAATATTAAAACATAAACTGAGATTGCACTTCATGGAGGTACATACTTCACATATATTTCATAAAAACGTATGTTTTATAACAAAGAGAAATAAAGATCCCAGACATACGTGTGACATGTCCACATGATTTCTGACGATCACAACACCATGAGAGCAGAAATAATTTCTGAGGAGCATAATGCATACACTACAAGACATCAACCACATGTTCTCTAAATAAAGTAATAAACCCCTCAAACATGCCCATGAAGCAAAATTTTACTTCCATTCTTAAAAATGTCCTTTTTATCAATATATATATATATATATATATATATATATATATATATATCTGCAATTAAGCAAAGTTAAACATTTCCTGTCCAGCATTTTGGTTGTGGTTGACAGCATGTGATAATGCAGATACACTGTTCCTTAAAAATGTCTAGAGGGGCTTTGATGCAGATTTAACTATACGAAACAGGAGTACCCCGAGTCCTAGCTTTAACAATAGTCACCACTCAAACATAGCTCCGCTCGTATAGATGCTAATTCAAGAATCCATGGTGTGGCGCAATAGTATCCTTACTGAAGCACCTAAGATATTCTAAGCATCTATCTGAAAAATAAGATTCTTGTTGAGAATTAAGAGAAAATATGCAATCACTCAGAGACTAACCTCTTCTGGTGTGATTGTGTACATCAAATCCTCGATTCTTCGAGCAAACTGGAAAAGTCGTTCAAATTGCTGGAAGCAACATATTAAGTGAAAATGTGTCATTGTGTCTAGCTATTTAACAATACATCATAAGTGGAAAACTTGATAATTTTTAATCAAATATAAAAATAAAATTTACAATCAATTAAATTTTTTTTTAAAAAAAAGATAGAAAATGGGAATATTAAGCTTTAAAGATGGATGACTTACATAATATATGATCATGCTGATATGACTTGTGCACGCTAGTTCATACTTTTCACTTGCCTGGTTATAAAATCTTGCTAAAGTGGGCACAACATTGGCAAGGTCATACAGACTGCATGCAACTTGTAATCAGCAAGCTGATGACGATAATTGTTGAGAAACAAATGTGATGCTTTAAGAAATGCTAACTTGAAGATCAACAAAAGGCACATAAAGTGTGTAACATATATTCATGAATACCTATTCTGAAAAGCAGCATAGTTCTCTAAAAGAAAAATATCGGCATATTTTGGGTCTGTCTTGGCAATATTCTCCAAAGTTGCAAACATCACGCTAACCTGTCAAACAGTTATCCCCATATTCTAAGCTTAACTCATATATTTTAAATAAACAACAACAAAAAATCAATCTTGCAAAAACAATAACACAGTACAAAATCCTGAAAAGAGTTGCATGTGCCACCTCACTACTCACAGTCAAATTATAAACATAACAGCAGCATAAGGGCTGCCTAATGGACAACCCATATTTTTTGTACAGGGGACACGCATACACTAGTCACCTGGACAGTTAAAACCCACCCCTTTACATGTTATGCACAATGTAACACTTCCGATCCTTGAATCTCTTAGGTGAGGGGTATCCTGCTTTATAAAAAATAGGTGTCCTGAAGAGTGACCCACTTCAGATCAATAAAAATAGAACAAGCAAAAAATATGACGAATAACTTGTACACCGGCATTTAATATTTTGACATACATTAACAAATTAATATTACATGATCCAAGTTCATATATTCATTTTCTTACACGAAGTGTAATAATGTGATATTGAAAAGTAGAAGATAAGAAGATATTGCTCAAACTATGAATCTCTATTCAATCATAACAATTGCAAAATTTCACTTGGACAGAACCATATAACCATGATATGCATTGTTATAATAGAGATTGTTCCAAGACCAGGTGGATTAGTGATTTTGTTCAGAAGTCTTATCATGTCACTAAGAAGTCATACTGCCCTTCCACTACTGTCCCAATGATGTTTGGATGACAGGAAACTGAATGGACAATAACACACATGGTTAAGACCACAATAAAAGTACTGTTATACATTTAGTTGTGTGGAACAAAATTTTGGATGCAAACCCAGATTGAAGTCCTCCTCTATACATGTAGATTTTCCAGAATGAACAGGAGTAAAAGATATATAGCGATGCTGAAAGGCAAACCTCATAGCTCAGAAGATTACCGGCAGACACATATATCACTTTAAAGAGGCCAATAATAACGTCTGTTTCTTCCAATAATCGTCATTTGCTATAAGTTTTTCCACAGATTTATTACCCGGTTTGGCGGAGCTTTTGAAAGACTTGGGAGAATTTTAAGCTCAAAAAGATCTTTCTAAGAAAATATTTACTTTTGGTAACGTTGTACAATGGATTTTGGCCGAAGGCATTTCCTCTGAAAATCCGTTCTGCCAAAGCTGATTAAATTAGCTTTTCAAATCCAATTTCTTGGGAAGCTGTAGAGCATTAAGTTAACAATTGTAAACTCTCGGCTTATCCCTATATAACTAACGGTTGTGACTATTTCATCCTTGTCTTATATTTACAAACCAAAGCCTTGTGCAGATGAAACAAAAACCATTTGCATACCATGAATAGGAGGGACCACTAAACTCGCCATGGACCAATTCTTGGGTTTTTCATCTTCATAGCCACCAGCATTCCACAGTGGATGTCTTTGGTCCACCAATTCCACTGGTATCCACCATTGCCAACACATCAGCACACACTGACTTTAAAGTCCAGAATCACTATCTCTATAACCATCACGACACCAAAGAACCAACTATTACTGATTTCTCGTAGAAATATATTCCTGAAATTGCAAGTCTAGCTGGTTCCAACCTTTGAGTTACTGCTGCCTACTCCAGTTTCCCAACAACTCTTTATTCTTGAGTTTAGGTCACTTTTCTAGGTAGGAAGAGTTTTATTAGTGAAAGAGTGAAGAATATTTGTTTTCTATACTGAAGGCTGCTCTGTAGAATGAACACAAATTTGAAGTTTAGGACAATGAATACAACTTTTCCAATATTAAAAGATTCCAAACTAGAATACTAACACATTTTGAAATAGAAGCAAAACTTGACACAGCAACATGCTGTCATAATAGTTTTTGTCATGTGGAATTTCTCTTAAACTGAAGCGTATTTTAGGTATGATAATGGAATTTCCAAAATTTAGTTTATGTATGTATTTATTATATTCTCTACATAGTGCATGGCTACCTAAAAGAAGAATTCATGAGTACAACTTTGTATCTGAAAATGTTTGTCAAATTATTAAATGCAATGTAGGTTATTATTGAGCGTAAAGGGTAATATTGTAAATTAAAGATTAGTGTGATAGTTAAATGGAATTTAATATTGCATTCATCAAACATTTTTTGTTTTTTGAATTCCTTTTAGTATTAGGAAGCTCTCCCAAACTCTACCTTAGGATCTCACATCAGCATTTTTGGAAACGGCAGGAGCTCCTGCTTTAAATGATTTATGCTCACTAACACACTCGAGGAAAATTTTCTAAGGAAAAATCGCTGAATGATGAGACAAGAACTATTGCATAAGGCCAACCTTCAAGTAAGCTTTGATTTGGAAGCACTTGAAGCAGACTCCATGGATCCTACTAAACAGTTGAGATGCCCAATTCGAGTGCACGTTTTCACCAGATTCCAGAAGCAAAATTCTGGATCCTTGTCTCTTTTACCTTTATATTGTACAAACACATATTTGTAATCCATACAAGGCCTACTTAAGTCCTTGAGAAAGCTTTCAGGATACGAGATATGTTTAGGTAGGAAAATATTGCGCACGCTTAAGGGGTGTCTTTGATTCAGGAACATATTAAATCATATCACATGGCTTGAGGTATTATTCTGATCATTTTACAAGAGGGTAAAGACAAATCAAGTCAACTCAATAAAACTTTGTCTGAACTTCTTGCACCACAATTACGAACTTGAGCATTACAAAATCATATAATCATCTTTGGCAAGTTACACTGCTGATTACAACAATAATATGTTGCAGGAGGAGTACTCACAAATTTAGTGTATGCCTGATCAACCAAATCCCTCGATTGCCCCTGGATATACTGCTCCATACGGGTCGCAAGAGTTGCAAATCTATGCAGAAATGTATAAACAACATATGAAATGATTATAACCAAGAACTTAAGTACTTGTATGGAAAAATAAACTAACAGTAAAGCACCATAGAAAGAACTAAAGTAACAAAGCAGTCTTGAAACTTAATTTTGTAACAGGTTCATATAATACTATAACACAGAAAGCTAACTATATGAAACCATAAAGCAAAAGTTAGCCATGGATAAATAATCAAAGTGGACCAGTTAATTAAACAATAAAGAGCATGTGTAAGGTTGTGAAGAAAAAGTCCACAACGATTATAGATAACAAACATCCAGCAGGAAACACCTTCCTGAATTTTGGCAGAGTTTGATTCATTTATTTTCTTTGATAAATGGCACAGTTTAGAGGATATTGCTTGGTGCAATGATAAATGTTGTGGATGATAAGCATGATAATGCTAGTTCAAGTTTGAGAAAAGCCACTTTGTGGGGATAATACTAAATGCACCTCAGATTGACACGACCAACACTTGTAATGGCCGTTTTAGAAATGGCAATTTAACATAAAAATATTCCAAAAACAGTCAACTATAAGATAGAATGCATGGATCAAAATAAAAAAGCGCTATGCTTTCAAAAATCACTGCAAAGTGCTACCATAATTGACACGACCAACACTTGTAATGGCCGTTTTATAAATGGCAATTTAACATAAAAATATTCCAAAACAGTCAACTATAAGATAGAATGCATGGATCGAAATAAAAAAGCGTTATGCCTTCAAAAATCACTGCAAAGTGCATGTATTGGTCTTATATATTCATCTTATCACGTCATACTTGAAAACATGTACTTTTCTGAATTAAGCTTTCATCAATGCTCCTAGAACCACTAGAAGCACCTTTTGTTGGACAGTGTTTTCCTCCTCCAACAAGTTTAAGTCATGGACATGCCCTTGAAACAGTTTATTATATCTGATGTACTACTAATAGTTATTTCCAATCTTCCTAAAACCGGACTTCTTAATTTCATAGGCACTTTCTTTGACTTTCTTTAGGGAGTGGTGCTATCAAACTCGAACATATTTGTTCTGTAGTTGCCTATGAAGTTGCAGTTTGAGTAGCCCATCATCAAATAAAAAAATTCAACACCTTCCAGGTAGCTGGTAAAAGAACCTCTGATGTAACCTATATAAATTGCCATTATATGATCTAGGGCCACACTAGCTACCTTTGGTTTAAAACTTACCTTCAAATTCCTTTTTATAAAAAGAAGCGGGCTCAAGTGTCCCATAAAAGAGAGAGAACAATGAAAACCGCAGGAAAGAGAGTGAGAAAGAGAGCTAGGGTTTGGGGGCTGAAACTTGTAATACCCTGATTTTCGCATAGTGAAATCTTTCGCCGGATCTTCACCATGAACGTAGGTTTTATGCCGAACCATGTAAATCTTTGTGTGTGGCGTGTTTATGTTTTCTGTCGTGGTTCTTGTTGTGTTCTTGGTTCGCGGTATTTGTAGTAACAGAAAGAGAGAATAATACTTAACTGGAACTAACAGAGGCTCTCAATCACACTAGTATACAATGAACAACTTAAAATAGAAAGAGTAGGCATATCTGTCATAGAAAAAAGAGACCAGGTCAAAATGTTCTCTATATGGAGTTAGTATAGAATGTTCCATTGCAATACTATTGGGAGTTTTAGATATTTCAGAGTACATCATTGTCAACCATAACATCTCCAGGTACAGCTTAATATTTTTGAGAAACATACCAGTTCAAAAGTTTTCTTTGATTTGTAGAGGTCTCAAATAGTTTTAAAAAAATTATAAGCAATTTGAAATCTGATAGTTCCCCATTGTACATCCCAAATATGTCTGCTCCTAATTCATTCCATCTGACCAAAAAGTGAAATACCTTGAATTGACAATTGCCTAGAGTAGTAGTAGAATGCAAAGCATAAAATCAATAAACAGAAGCATAAACCTGCGGATCCAGTTCACCTTGGTATATATGACAAGACACCCATTTGCCGAACATTTCGTTCATTTCTTTCAATCTGGTGACAGGCTTCATCAACAAACTGCAATAGAGATCACTATTTGAAGTCATTACAATAAGAATGCAAATGGCTGTAAATTGTTCAGGGTAAAGGGTAACTCACCCGACTGAACTGCACAGAAATTCTAGATTCTAGGTCATCAAGCAGGATGCGGACAAATCCTGCTGCATCAGCTTTCTGACCAGAAATATAGCGTTCTGTAATCCCATGCATCGATATGCAGCGCAAAGGATCAATCTTATATGCCCAGTCCACCACAGCATAGAAGTCTTCCTAAAATTATAAAAAAAAATAAAAATAAAAAGAGAGAGGCTTGTCAAAAAATTGGGGAACAGCCGAATACACTGCTGCTGCTAAGCAACATTTGAAAATTTTAGAATGCAAAAGGAAATTGTGCTGCAAAATCTAAATAATATGTTAAAATGCCCAAACCAAACAACAAATTCTCACACTTGCAAACTGCCGTTATCATATAAAAGAAGCAATTGTAGTTCAACATGCAATAAGCAACATGATAATCCAGAAGGCTGCCCATATATGAAAATGAGTCATGCCACATTAGGTGTTTGGAGGAGCAGAAAAAAGAATCTTGAAGATATCAAGTTGTCTATACAGACTACAGATATCGTCCTTCCATCTCATTTTCTCATGGACGGCTCCTTGGTATGTTGTCAGATTTCTTTAACAGATTTTTTGCATTGCTGTAGCCTAAGCCTTTGTATTTCCTGCGTGAACCTCGTCTTCATCCATTCCCTTCTAATAATTCTGTTTTGAGTCTTTGAATTGATGAGGCGCCAAACATACTATTGGCAGATTGCTTTTCAAGGCCAAGTACGCATTCTATTTTTGATACCTTCATTTTTCACTCTATTTTGAGGGAATTCTGCTCAATGTTCCTTCATTCTTTCCTCTTTTGGGTTTTGATAATACAGCATACTCTATCTCGACAAAGAACCAAGAGTTAAACCTTCTGTTCTTTTTTTTGTCAACTTCAGAATCATAAGCAGAAGTTGGAGGTTTGAAGTGCTTCTCGAGAGAGAAAAATACTTCTTTTTTCCTTTGGTATAAGTATAACAAACCATGGTGCATTGAGGGTAAGCATTAGTTAGGAGTGATATGGTTCAAACTGAGGTAAATGTTAGTGGAAGGGTTAAAGCAAAATTAATATGGGTAGAGTTAGTAATGAAAGATATGATAATATGCAGTTTGACTGAAAGTATGGCCTTTGACCTCAGTTCCATCTCAAGTCCAAACCAAAAACCATCTAATGGAATTTAAATATCCATCCTGAGAAAGAAACCAACCCTTCCCGGAATATAACCCAACTAAAAACCCACTGATGAAGTCTTCTTAAAAGTGCTTTTTAACAGAATTATAAGTTCGGGACTTCACTCTGGATTATTCTCACCAGGCATTAGATTCAACATGGAGTAATGCAGGTATTAAATTCTACAATTCTAACATAAGCCAACAATTATCATCTGAACTTGGCAAGCATCAACAATTTTTTCTTTTGGGACAAATAGGAGAGTCAACATTTTTTTACATAAAGTAATATCAACCCCTTTAAAGAGGCATTTAATTGTTACATAACAAAAGCCAGTAATAAAGTCCAGTAACTGATATAATAAAATTAAATGATATATTTTATGTATTACCTGTATCCCATCAAGTAAATCCTGAAGTGATTCATTTAGTGCTCCAAGCTCCGAAGAATTTTTGCCTACAAAATTAAATAAACAGTGCTGAATCAACTTTAGCAGGGATGAACAAGATCAGGACATTTGGGAAAACAAATACCTGTTTTGCTGTCATTCTCATCGATGTCCATGATGCCCAAATCGTCATCATTGGCATCGTCGTCATTGCTTCCAGTCTTGTTACCATTGGCAAGACCTCCTGGTGGGACAAGTGCAGGAACTTCAAAGCACATAAAGTGTGCAAAAAAAGAACTCTGCAGTTGAGCAATGGAATAACTAAAGTTTTAATTTAATACAAGGGGAGAAACATATCATTAAGATTTTAGAATTTTAAAAAGAAAAAGAAAAAGAAACAGAAGAACAATAGATAATTAGGGTTGCAACCTCATCTACAAGGAGTGGGATAAAGATCGTAAGCATTTTGGCGTAGGCCTCTGAAACTGTAGAAGTGTCTGCATTGTTCACATTTTGACTGGAACCTGTGGAAGCTTCAAGCCATACAGTTGGATTTCTTGATGCTTTGGTACTAGAACGAAGCTCATTTGCAAACTCGCGGGCCTGTAAATGATCAAGGAAACTTTAATTCACCAAATTTGAAACTCCTGAAATTCCTAAACTGTCAGAAATCCTATGACCTCCACCTCCAACAGAATTAACATCAGTGGATAAGCTTTGAAGTTAGTATAATAGTCCATAAATCATAAGAGAAGGCCATATAAGATGATACAGTAGCAGTATCAAACGTAGGTTCTAACACATCATATTTTATATAAAGAAGCCCAAAAGATCCTTATAGGGGGTCAAAAAATAGAAAAGTACGATGGAGATATCAAATCACACAGTATCAACATAGTCTTAAAGTTTGGTCAAAAGCAAAGTTTTAAGCAGGGTAAAAAATTATGGAATTCTAAATATCGGGGAAAGGGAGGGGGTTCAAAATTCCACAATTTCACACTAACAAGGAAAAAAAACATAGGAGTTTAGTAAACAACATTTGCAATAGTTACCACCAACCAGTACAACCAAAAACATCATAAACCATATGAATTGAATGGTTGAAAGGTTTAACACGTGTGTGCATAATGAACAAGCCCAAAAAGACTTGCATAACCTGCCCCAACAAGTTATGACAATTACTTGTATGAATATGTATATTACTTTCACATTTAAATACACACGTGTGTGTGTGTGTTTTGTGGGGGGGAGAAGTGAGAAAGGGAGAGTAAAATGCATTATCAGCCAACTTTGTCAACCAAACTTGATAAACCCCCTAGAACCAATTCAATTCAAGATCTATTTTAATAACCATGCTGGCTTGTGATAATGCATCCTGAATTAAGATAGGGTATACATGATCTGCTAAATATCTCATTGCTACATCTTTTAACGGTGTGACAGTTATGCTGTCTTTTGAGTAGAGCTTGAATTTTTGTTTGTCTTTATAACATTGCATAGAATATTTGTTAGACTAAATTTAGGATGCCGCCAAGCAATAGAAGGGTCCACGAACAATTGTATTAATAGTTCGCAGATGCAAAGTATCATAAGAGGTCGTATCTTTGAGATTATACCCAGCTCTCCGACACTGAAAAATATTATTCTTTTCAGTTTTCTAGCAACATATATGACAAAGTACAGGTGCTAATTGGCTCTAAACCAAAGTGACCCTGCTTGTGCTGGCTCAACTATAGGTTGATACTGGATTGAACCTAACTACATTACAAACTTGGCTCAAGTGGATGGTGATGTCAGAGAGTCTGAAGACGGTTTCTTCAGATGGTCAAGTGCACCAAACTCCAGTAAACTGGAAATCCATTAAGGTTTCATGAAATATAATCCAAGACAGAAATAACACCAACAGAAAAATAATAATAATATTAACTGCAAGTCAATTAAATAGAGGTTTATTGTCCTCAGACCTCCCGGCGTAGAAGCAAATTAAGGGAGCTGCAGTAAGCTTTTCTCAATGGACCCAAGCAATTCTTATCAAGACTCTGCAAATGCAAAAGAAAAGAAGAGAAGATTCAAAAAACAATGCAGTAAAGAAGAAGAAATAACTATTAATACTTGCGGCAGTTTTTAAGAAAGTTGACCTTCAGGTGTTGCAAAAGGCGAGCATACGTCCTGCACTTGTATCGCAGATCAGCGTGATCAGGCCTCTTCAATTGTCCACGCTGTTAAATCCAAGAAACAACAAGCAAAACTCAGGATTCTCTTTCCCCAAGATTAACAAATACCGTAATAAGTAACATCCTGTGGAAGTACCTGAGAGAAGTAACTCTTGTCACTTATCATGAAATCCACCAGACTAGAGAAGTAGTTTCTCAAGAATTCAGATGCTCTCCGAACAAAAGTATTTTTCAATTTTTCAAGTTCTGCCCGCTTCTCTTTAACCTGTAAGAGTTCTATCTGCCGTTTAGAAACAGATGATTTCTCAAAATTTTCACACACATCATGCTAGTTTGCAATTCAGTTCGAAGGCAAAAAGTAAATTCTCATGACTAATCAAGGGGGGGTTGGGGGGGGAGCTTCAACTAAGGCTCACGCCACCAATTCATGAATGTACAGCACAAAGTTCCTGATCCACAACCAGGGAAAGAATATAAAGGCATGTGACTGCACGTTCAGGTTGACCCCTGAACCCATTAACTGAAACAGATGAGTTCAGCAGCTAGCAGCTACAATAATGAGGTAGCCAAGGAGCTGCGATCTCAAAGGATGAACCCAGAAAGTAAAAAAGATAATATCAGGTCTTGGAAAAATATAGTTCAAAAGAGGAAAATAAAATTAAGCCATACAGGAACTATACAGCATATGGACTTGGCTATAATTTCCATTTTTGAGGTTACCGAAGAGCCACACCAACATCAAAGCTCATAAAATATTCTAAAGACTAAAAGGCCTTCATGGGTTGATTGCCTTCTTGATCATATAATTTTTTACCATAAAACTTAAAATATCAAAATATATATATTGTAAAAAATATGAAATTTCAAATTGGTTCTAAGATGTGAAAAGAGAGGGGGAAGAGCAAGAAAATTATGGCTCTAAATTAACAATTGATTCAGAAAATTACAAAATCCAAATAAACCAGATCCTATGGCAATACTAGGTACACATCCCATGGCTCATGAAAAGATTGGCATCATCAGCATGCTATTTGTCATAGTTCATACGAGCGTAGTTATCGAACCCAAACTGGATTGATCAGTTCTACTAGTAAATATCTGAATTGATGGGTTGAGTCTGTTAGGCCATATAAGGTTATGAACCACTGCAAACCTTAGATCCGGCTGATATTTTAATAACCCTAACAACCTGGATACGTTTTAATGACCCAAAATTGTCAAAAAAAAATTCCCCCAAAGGAATCCTCTCACAAGGGTGTAAAGAGAAGGTATTAAAACTCTTTTATATCTAATTACCTCAAGGTGTTCGTAACCCATTTTGAATCAAAACTAATCCCTACAGATGAATGCAATCACTTGCGAGCCATGTAAACCCGGTAAGACAGAGAGAGTCGAAGTCAAGGCATCTCGTCCCTGAGCCATTGCCTCAGCCAGCTCACCTACCAGTGTGAGATAGGTAGGAATTTTGCTCTAGTTTACTCTTTGATAGATGGAACCCTACTACCACTGAGTTGCAATTGTGTGCTATGCTATAACTTAGCCATTATATTACAAATATTAGTTATATGATATCCAGACATTTTCTGAAATATCAAAACACAAACTACTAAACATGGCTAACATACAAAAAATAACAAGAGACATTCAAACATGTATATAAAACCAAGACAAGACATAATAAATAGATAAAATCACTCGTATGTTACTATTTCCTGGACACATTCAAATCTACAAACAAAAGGCATGCAGTGTATAAAATACATATTATGGATACATTTATAACTTCATTCCATATTTTGAACCAGTGACCTAGTGACAGAGTCCCTTGACAGGGTCAAAGTCCAATCTGCATTTGATATCTATGCTTAGAAGTGAGATACGTGCATGTCTATGGCAATCCCACACTTCCTATATTAAGGATTTGCTTAAACACATTGCAGTAACAGAAGTAAATGAAAAAAGAAATATAGACAGCACACATACAGCTCGGATGTTTGCATAGCTAGGATCCAAATTAGGTGCTTCAAGACCACGTAAAGCACCAGTTAGCCACTCGCATGCCTCGATATTCTGAAGCATGCGTGCCTCATCAAATGAACCTCCTGTCAGACATGCTGCATACTGCAACAAACAGAACATGCTTAGAACGTAAAAAGATTAAACAAGTTGACCAAAACTCAAATTCGTCATTAAATTCCCATAATGGAAGTTATGCAAGGACACCTCAGAAGGGACACGCAATCTTTCAAGAAGCTTATCAAGTTCCTCAAGTAATGCTTTATTATTTACAAACTGCATTTCCAGATTGTTATTACGGTTTTCTATCTGCAAATCAAAACAGAAAATAATACAGGTCAACAAAAGAAGTCTTGCATTAAGCTGCAAAAAAACTTAAATCACCTTAATTCAGGCAAATATGTAATCTAACATGAAGTACAAAATCATGTAGAAACTATGGCACCCAAAGAAATTACTCCTTACTGTCCTTATTATATTTCCTTTCAAAAGGACCAAATGGAAATTTAGGGGGGGACCTATGAAGGGATGCGCCCACAAAAATTTTAAAACCCCAAGGAATCAACCTTTCTATAAATAATGAGCTTGAAAACAAACAAATAACAACAACAACAATAGATGCCCACAATAACAACAACATATACTCTCAACAATGTCCAAAATGATCTCAATTTGGGCTCTTTTCAGGCCTTTTGGCTTTTACTTCTGGAAGCCCACAATTAGAGGGAAAGGTCAAAACCCAAATATAACACGCATCCCCTTCTTCTCATTTCATGCACTTAATCTATTATGAAATACTTTTGATATATAGACAATCTCATCTTAAGGCCCTGTTTGGCAGAGCTTTTGCTTCGGCTTTTACGCAGAAGAAAAAGAGAAGCAAAAGTTAAATGAAGAAGCTGGTACTCACCAACTTCCTTTGAACGCTCTTTTTGAACTCCGAAACTCTTCAGTCTTACCAATCCAAACACTTTCCAAAACGGCTTTTGAGCTTGAAAAGCCGAAAGCCGCTTTTCGAAAGCCGCTTTTCAAAAGCAAATCCAAACAAGGCCTAAATATTCTTTTAAATTTCAAAAAAAAAAAGTATCTAAGATACCTATTGTAAACAAAAATATATTATAATTTTTATTTTTTAAAAAAATTTATTTTTGTACTACTAGTTCAATCCCTCCAATTGAAAATTCCTGGGTCCTCCCCTATGTAAATCCAACTCAGCTTGTCACTAGCAAGGCATCACTAGCTAGGCATCATGGACATTCTAAAGATGAGTCATAACTGTATTGAACACCAATATGTTTTGGAAACTACTAAATACATATCCAACACTTTATGGATCAGTCTGCAAGTTATAAATAGAATTAATAATTTCAACACTAGGACGTCATTTCTTAGATACTCTCAAAAATATAATCAATGTCGCACAATCTGAAATGAACACCCTCCAATATTTCCAACATTGTCTCTTTAGGAAAAAGAAAAGAAGAAGAAATTTTCCATCATATACATGGCCTCCACAAGTCAAGCATGCAACAAATCCCATCTGAAATAGGAGAAGAATACAATAGTAACGAAAAAAATGTAATAATTTGTAGTGATCCTAGTATACATAATATAATAATGTATAATATAGTTTGCAAGTTCCATTTTTCCACATATGCAGTTTACAATAGAAAAGGCTGTTAATGCCAGTCCCATCTATACGGAGTGCTCAAAGTGAAGACTGGAGACAAACCAAAATTTGGGCATTATTTTGCACAAAGTGGCTGCTCTTAAACTCAAACTCACATTCCAACGTTTATCAGCACGAGTTTTTCCATTACACCAAACAATTAACTATAAAAACTTAGAAAATTAATCAAAGTTACATGTTCATCTTACATAATGTATGTATAAAAAAAATATCTTTATATTTTTCTGTCCTTATCATGTCCATTTCATATTTTATAAAACTTTTCTGTATCAACATAACCGTGCTGTGTCTTGTCCGTGTATGGCTTTTTAAAATGTCGGTGGCAACTGGCATGCAAACGCTAATTTTCAATTAACAAGGAATGAATACATTTTTGGGGAACAAATCCATCATAAGGTCTGAATAAAACAGAATTGTGTGCTAATTAAATCTCAGAAAAGATAAGAAAAATACATAAGTTAAAGTGAATTTCTTGTTAGAATGATTAGAATGTCAAATTGTCAATGCTCAGACATAGGAAGAGAAAAGTAATATTGATATATATATATGGACATTTCAGTGACAAGTCACGGATATCCAAATAAATTTGGCCTGATAGGAACACACTTCATTATCACAACATAGAATGCAGAGATCCTTACCGACTCGATATCCTCTCTCATGTGTCGAAGTTTTACATTGAAAATGCCTAGCCATTCATCCATATCATCAACACAGTTTATGCTCAAATCAAGTCCCCGCAATACCTGCAGAACTCAAATTAATAATTAAAGATCCAAACTGTAGCTATCACCTTAGAAGACTAGATAGATGAAAACATTAAATAAGAATTGTTGCTACAGAAAAAACAATATGTTGAAAGATAACTGATCCCGTAAGAGTCGTGCATATATGATGAACAGTTGTAGCTCCAAAGGGAACTTTATAAAGAAGGGTTGCTCAAGATGGTGGGCTTGATCACAAGTTCGTTAACAGAAATCTTGTGACCAAATGCAAGTTGAGGGTTCCATATAAGGAGAATAAAGCCAAGATGAAAATTGATTAATACAGTGAATAAATTTTTAAGCATTGGTATATAATAGAGATGATCTTGGATCAAAAGGGAATGGTAAAGCATGATATTTTTATTTGATCAAATAGCTGGGACTGGAGGCAAGTGTCAATGATACAACGAACCACAGGAAGCATGACATAAGAGGCCGATATTTTCTGTGGCTCATAATTATAAAGAAAAGCCTAATCAAGTTTATAAAAAAAAAATGTAAGAAATATCAATAAGATGAACTAAAATTCTGCCCTAATATAGGAAATAATTATGGATATTCTTATAAAGTAAAAGGATTACATCATCTATCAAAGGTTCACTTTCCAAGATCGCATGCACATTTGCCGCTTCCAAAGCTTGAAGTTCTCGCTTCAACCGCTCAGAAAATGCTTCTGCTTCGCCAATGCCCATCACATACCTGCAAGCAATTCCATGCTCAAACGGTCAGCACTATTAAGATGACTCCAACAATGAAGAGAGTGGGAATGTTGGGTTATCTGCTTACATCTCAGTGATTCAACAAACAACCAAAACAGAAAAACAAGAATGGCACAGAATATGGCACACTACCACAATTAATGGAATGAGTCAACTACTTTCAACAAGAAGATGAAAAATTTACTCAACCTCCAAGTCTAATTTTTCTAATAAGCAGGAAGGGATAATTAAAAAACAAATTCTTCTAGAAAAAAGAAGATATATATATACATATACATATACATATAAGCTTGAAGAGAGCAATGCACACTAGCCTGCAAAATGAATGCAGGATAATAAATTAAAGAATTTTTTCTTCAGTTTATCGGATCTACTTATTACCATCAAGCTAAAAGGGAAACTGTCAACAACTTTAAGGCCAGCTAAGCTTTATGGTATGGAGTGTTGGGTGGTAAAAGAGTAACATGTCATGAAATGAGTCCAGAATTGATTAATCTATGATAGAAAGGTGGTAAGACAAAAATGGAAATAACTAGATATGCTTTACCAAGAAGTAGAGGTAGAACTTGGCGCAATAGTAAGGTTGCTAGGGAAACTGTCAACAACTTTAAGGCCAGTAAAGCTTTATGGTATGGAGTGTTGGGTGGTAAAAGAGTACCAGGGTGGTAAAAGAGTAACATGTCATGAAATGAGTCCAGAATTGAATATTCCACGATAGAAAGCTGGTAAGACAAAAATGGAAATAATTAGATATGCATTACCAAGAAGTAGAGGTAACACTTGGCGCAATGGTAAGGTTGCTCCATTGTAACCTGGAGGTCATGGGTTCAAAACGGGAATCAATCTCTGAATGTAGCGGTAAGGATGCGTATGTTTAACCCTCCCCAGACCCCGCAATGGCGGAAGCCTCGTGCACTGGCTAGCCCTCGTCTACATACTTCCAGGTTGGTGCCTTGTTAAGTCCTAATCTTTATGGGGTTTCCCTAGTCAGCATACCCATGTCATGTTATGCCTATGATTTTCCACATGCGACCTATGAATCCCCAAGAAGATGAATGAGCAACAGAACCTGTGTATCTAGGAAAAGACGTAGAATTGAGTTTATTTTAGTCTTCAATATTAATCCAAAATACCAATGTACCTGTTCCTTAGTGGACTTTACTCGTATATGATCCCTAGGTCGCCATTAACATGTATTAAAATATCACGGGCCATCTGGCAGGCAGGTAATACCTTTTCTGTCTTGATTCATGGAACTTCAAATTAAGTTTGATGATCTCAGGATAGCTGATTTCTAAGAATTGGAATGATAATTTCTATTCTCATTTGTCTACTCATGCATTATAATGAGGAATTTATGTCATCATAATCTCATTGCATTCACAGTATATCTAAATTTTACCAATTCAAAAGAAAAATACTGTCCAAAAATATAAATATAAACTGCATATATGTTTAATTTTATGCTTTTTTTATTAGAAAAATGTATTATATATCAAGCATAAAACTCCACCTCTAGACAAGAAAAGAAAATACTTACGTGCCTAAAAGAGCCTCCATGTCCTCTTCCTCCACTTGAGAGACAAGTTCTTTTTCAACAGTCACTTTCATTTCACTTTTGGTCACCATAGCTGCAACAGGCCCATCTTGAAGATTCCTTTGATTAGTGATTGTGGGTGTATTTTCCTATATTAGATTTATGTAACTTAAGACTACAAGTTGAAAAATGATCACAGAGAAGTAATCATTCACCAAGAAAACTAAATCACAAAATAAGTCTTGTGCAATAACTTTTTACCACACAGAATACCTTAAAATGTCAAATGAGACGGATTCTTTACAAATTGAAATAGAAAAATATATAATACTGATCATATGATCTTTAAGATCCTTTTTGACTTGGAATACAGATCTTTGTTGAAGCTGGAAAACTTATCATCAAAATAAAGGGCTTTTGCTTCAAGCTGACATGTATGATAAAACTATAAATGAACCAAAAAAATACATGGGTTTTTAATATTATTCATAATTGTTCCCCCGATCATACAACATTTCTTCTATATACATATGTTGTAATGGTAAGCGCCGCTCCTTGCTAAAAAGGCCATTACCAGTCTGGTTCTCATTAACTGAGGATGCTGGGAGGGGCAAACTAGGTAGAAACACATGTCTGACATTAGTTGCACAAAATGGCTGGCCTCATACTCAAATCGACATTTTCATGCTTAGCAGACCCATTTTTTATTGCTACACCAAGCAATGCCCTCAAGCATAACCACTTGTTGCTGATAACATCAAAATTTTACATTTGTATCTAGTCCATCCCTCCCAGTACTCTGCATTAGCAACACTATCAACAGGTGAAAAAACCCTTTTACTATATATGTGACAGGTGACAATGATTATGTTCCTTGAGCAATGAGTGAACATCATTCATATGAACATATAAAGATCAAAGCAGCATCATGCATGTCACGACTGCCAGAAAGATAGCTCTTCTTAAGATGAATAAATGATAAATGAACTGGAAATAAGTGCTTGAATCAGATCAACCACATAATATAATGAGAGGTAAAAGCATTATATAGATTCTGACGTAGAGAACTAGAGAATTATCATCTGCACCTTGGCCCAAAGAGCCATCTCCACGACATCTATACCAACAACTTTGGGAAGTCGATCCATTACGTCTTTGCAGATGTTTAAGATGCAAAGTAGAAGGCGGTTCCTAAAACATAAGAAAATTAGTGAAGAACCATAACGAAAAGATATAAAGAATTTCATAATATGAAAATTAGATATCCATGTGTGCAAAGTTTCCTATATCATTACCTGTCATCAATATTCCGCATAGTCCACTGAGGTGGTGCAACACTCTGGCTTCTAAGGTTATCAAATCCCTGTAGTTCAATCAGAAACAAAGTTTGAAAATGAGATGGGCGAAGGCAAATAAATTAAGAAATTTCAAGGAAGAAATTGGGCCGTCAATGGGCGAAGTTTAAACCATCAGAACTCACATAAAATGCAGAGTTTTCCTAAAGTGATTCCAAAGAAGAAGCATTACCAGCATAAATGTAAATCCACTGGGATCATTAGTTACAACTTCCACCTTCGTTAGATGCTTCAGTTTGTATAGTTTTGCAGGCTACAGGAGCAAGGAATATTTTTAAAAAATATCAGCTAAAAATACCTTGAAGTTAGTAAAATCATAACAAAAATCAGTATGATACTATTCTTCTTCAGCATGCATGAACCAAGTATTGGCTATTAAGGCTTTTTTTTTTTATAATTCATGCTTCTAAAAGAAAAACAAGAAAACAATTTAGAGCCCATTTGTTGAATTTTCTGAAGCACTGTTTCGGTTTCTTAAATAAACAGTACGTCTAATTTGAGACACTGGCCAAGAACAAAGCCATTTATTAGTTGATTTCACTATTGAAAGAAGTTGCAGCTTCAGATAACCGAATGACTATGGTGTTTTCTATGATTAAAAAATGAACTCACCAAAGAACCCTTGTACATGGTTTTATATATCGGCCATCACCTAGCCGTTACGTAACAATATCGTCAAGGAATGAATCTCTTACCAGCCAATATACTAGTCCTACTCAAAATCAGTCATGAAGACACTACGCCATTGCAAAAGACCATAAGGACCATTAGGTCACTATAATAGAGGCTGTTACAATAGAGATTAAAAAACCTCTGTTCTACCAAGTGTTCCCAACTCTTTTTTGTTAATTTTAGCTTCTAAACTCACTGAAAACAAATCATAATACTAAGCTGCTATTTGATAACTCAATTCAGCGCTTAATTATGAATGGATTAAGTGCTTATCCAATTAATTGTGTTTGATAACGCAAGTTGAATATTACTGAATAAGTAGGCACCACTTAAATTGGGATAAAATTTAAGTGACAGGGACATCACTTATCACTGAATGCTAAACGCTGAAAATTCAACGAGATATTAAAAAATATTTATCTTTTAATTACCACTTAAGAACTTCAGCACTTATAATTCAGCTCTTAAAACTTTCGGTACTTAATTTTCAGTTTTATCAAACAACACATAAATTTACTATGAAAAAACTAGGGGTGCACAAAAAATCCGCGAATCCATGAATCCGATCCAATCCGATTCGATTCAATCCGGACTAATTCAATCCGATCCGTTAGTTAATGGATTGGTGGCGGATTAAAAAATTAAAATCCGTTAGATCGGATTGCGGATTGGAGGGTCAGAAATCTGATCCGATCCGTGGCAATCAATGGCAATATATTTATATATATAATTAGTAATTATATGTATAATAATATAATATGCTACATACATGGGTAAACCTAAAAACTCAATATATATTATATTTGTTTATTTAACAATTGTGTTCATTTAAAAAGTGTTGTGTTTGTTGATCAAAATTTTTTTTGAAATTTTTGAAGTAGAAAAAAAAAATTCAAATAGGAGTCCTAGGCCAATCCGTCAATCCGATCCGATCCGTTCAATCACAGATCGGATCGGATTAGTGGATTGCCACGGATCGGATCGGATTGGATTTTCTCCAATCCGTAATCCGCATATAGGATTAGGATTATGCAAAATCCGATCCGATCCAATCCGATCCGTGGTCACCCCTAGAAAAAACTATATAACACAAGATCTAAACTTAAATCTTGAATTATGAGCTTTGGAAAAGTTTTTTCATCAATTTTAAACTCTTTTTACTTGAGTTATATTACATCTTACCTAATTTGTCGTTTAATGCTGTATCATTAAAGATTGTTCGTGAATCTTTCATAGCCAATGGATAAAAGAAGAGGTGCATATTGAGGATTGCGATTGACTGTAGTTGGAGGCATTCATTGGAGGAATCAAAGTGGAGGAGCTCATTAGGTGAGGGGTGCTATAAGATTTTGTTTACAGAATTAAGTGTGAAAGGAAGAGTCTACATAAAGTATGGCAAGAGAGTAATGTAATTCTTTAGGTATAACTGAGGGGTAATCGTGAGACAGTTTTGGTAAGTAACAAATAAGTCCATAACCTACAGTAAACGTACTTTTCGTGATTATTATTTTACTTTGAAAAAAATGAACATAGGAAGAAATCCTGAATTGGATGGAGTAAATTCTATTATTTTTTCAAAGTACTATGTTTGATTACTAAGAGACTTACAAAAAGGCATCCTCCCATGGTTATATGAATTTATTTATTTTTCACTTTTACATCGTGAACAACTCATTCACGAAGTCCAACTAGCAAAACTTTGAAAAATATTTTCACATTTAGGTACATTTTTGTCATAAAAATAGTGAAAAATAAAAATTATTGAACTTTTCTCACTGACGCAACTTAAAATTTAATATAAATTCACCCCAATAAAACCATATTTAGAAATTTTTAATTAGAACTTATTTAACACCCAATTTTATAAGAATCTATGACTAAAATATCTATATATGTAGGAAAAGTGCATGATGAAAAGGAAAAAGAATTCAAGACTTCGGTAGTCACATCTGTTATCTTACATTTGTTAGCATGGATGCATCACCACAATCATTATTGTTAAACTTTGCCCATTAAACAGGACATATATAAAGCAAAGTTGCAATACCCTGTAAAGATACAAAGGGATCCACATTGAGGTTCCCCGTATAGAACAAAAAAAAATGATTGCAGATCCTCTCACTAAAGGTATTTAGCTGAAAGTATTTAAGGAGCACATAATTAGGATGGATGTTTGAGAGTCATTGTGTTATGATGTCTGATATTTCTTTTATATCATGTTACATTATAGTTAGCTTTCAGTTTATTTACACCTCGTGGTAACAGTTATTTGCATGTAAAATAAAGTAATGATGCATCATCATTATTGTCTTGATATATTTGGTTTATGCACGTGCTATTATGTTGTCTGGGAGTGATAGTACACTCATGAGGATGTTTGGGTTAGACGTGAAATTGGCACCACATTGGTAAATCCAAATATAATTATTATGTTTGCCTGGGAGTGGTATTACACTCATGAAGTTGTTTGGACTAGATGTGGGATTGGCACCACATAGGTAAATCCAAACATAATATTTGCCTGGAAGTACTCATGAGGTTGTTTGAGCTAGATGTGAGATTGGTACCATATTGATAAATCCAAACATAATTATTAAAGTTTGTCTGTAAGAGTGTCTAAAATTCCATGAGGATAGCTTGGGCTAGATATGGGATTGGCTTCATATCGATAAACCCTTACACTAAACAGGAGGTTAACGATTTGCCATAATATGTTCAGGTGACATACCGTGATAGTATGATGCAGAACGGATGGTGAGGTGTGCATTTAGACCATATGCAGTTTGCACATCACATGAAATGCAGTCAAAACCACACTATATTTGCTCGAATCCTAGATGGAATCGATTTTGAGACCATGGAACTGTTTAGACTAATATATTACTTGTCTACGAATTCACGATTTACTATTGAGGAAGTTTATGGAAGAGAGTGTTTTGAAGTTTCAACTCATCTATTTCAATAATTATATTTTTTTTAAATAAAATAAGTGGTCACTCGACTTTTCTAAAGTGTTGCAATCCAATATTAATTTTATAAAACTTAAAGTGCATGAACCAAATGGGAGATTGTTGAAAATTTTAAATAAATAAAATTATTTTGATGGTCCTATGCACTATATTTTCTAAAATTGGATTACAATGCAATTATCAATAATTGATTGGTTGGGGTTATACTTGTCAATTTGTGGTCTAATTGGCAGTATAATATTTATACCATTGGATTGTGATTTTTCAACTTTATTTGATCAGATTTAATCCTAGTCGTTGGTATTTAAGTTTCCATGATGGAAAGAGAGACTTAGATATGTGTGTTTGTAGAAAAGTTGTCCCCCCTATTGTTGTCATATATAAGGGTTTCATAACTCTATTGAACTCCATCAGAGGACAACTCTCAGAAAGGGCATTTTCAACTTATAATTATCTCATATTTAATAAAAGTATTCACTAAATAAATAAATAAAATTATAGGAGTATGAATAAACAAAAAAAGAAAAAAGAAAGAAAGATAAACATTGAATTTACCTCAAGAACTCCTCCCGTAGAATCCTTTAAGACATGAAGAAAAGCTTTACTCTGCTGACCTTTTGATTTTGCTGCATGAAGTACAGGCTGTCACAAAAATTCCCACACAAGATGACCAGAACTAATTCACGAATTTTAATATTATATGTAGTTCGAGTAATTGAAAGGCTTAAATTCCTCCCACTCTAATATCAGATTGCCCAAACCTTCTAAAGGGAAGCCAGAAGATAAGTAAATGAGTCTCACATCAGCAAAAAAAAAAGACAGTATGGCCCTAATAAGCTATATATATATTCTTTTATAAGTAACCCTAATAAGCTATATAAAACTTCATAGGCATTGAGATAGTCTAATACTGCTGCCAGTAAATGTTATGTAAGTGTAAAGTTCAATATCTGTTGCTGAAATGACCTCTTGGAGGATTCATCAAATGACCCTTTACACTCCCCCTCACAGACGAAGAGTTAATTTCAATCAGTTTATACCCAGCATTGAATAACTGCTAATACCAAAAAAATTCTTGCAAAATCCTCATGTGATGGCACAGTGAAGCATCCTTGTGGGTATTAAAGCTTCATGAATTTAATTGACCAGAATGTCATCAAACATCAGGTAGGACAAGAAATCTTTCAAATTATCACACTTTTGTCAGTTGATACGACCAGAAATCATAATGTATTTTGTTGCAGAGACCTCCCCTTTGAAACTGTGATTCATGCCAACTTTTTCTACAAATCAATTATCAGTGTCTTACCACCTCTATTTTGGGTCAGCAACAGCAGGAAAACTCTGCATTTTCATCATGCAAGAGCCTACACTAGTACCAATCCTCTTTTTTTTTTCAGTAAGTCACTAATACCAATCCTCATCCCAACTTTCCGTCCTTATCCATTTTAAACAGCTAAACCATTCCCCTCCACTCTTGCTTACCGGATCACAAACCTGATAACAAACATCAATTACTTAAAAATCTTCCCCAATCATCATACTCACTGGATCAACAACTTAGTAAGACATGATCTGCCCGGCAGTACATTTTCAATTTTTCTTGTGTTGAGACTATAAGCAATATAACCACTGATGGATTCCAAAGTGCTCCAATTGACATTACCAGCAAGAAATTTTGAGTAAAAATGAAGGAATTAAGATTTTGGTACCAAACAGCACCACTGGCCAGGAATTCTTTCTGCATTCTATATGCATTACATGGACTTCAGAATTTTATTTCAAGATATCACGAAGACAAAATGTGAAACAATCAAACACCGAACAACTTAAAAAAAATCTAGTGTGTACCATACACAGTTAAAGATTGATTGACCAAAAGAAGTAGCAAAATTTAGTTAATTATTTCAGTGTTGTAAGTAATTGCACTAGATTCTGAATATTGCCGTTAGAAGAAATGAAAAAGATTGAGATGGTAATTGTGAAAATTGTAATAGTAGTTGAGAGATAGAAATAGAAAAGAGTTGATCATCGTACTGGCAATGGCGAGAACCCTAGCTTTGGTCATGTGGCTGCGGCCTAACTTGCCGGCCTTGCCCCAGATCCCGCGGCTCTTGGCGACGCGGATCGACAGCACTACCTTCTGCTTCGTGTTCTCGATCGCCGCCTGACAGCCACGCCTCAGCTCCTCGTCGTCTGCGCTAGATTTCGCCATCCTTGTCAGGCGATTGAAACGTCCGCCTCTGGCTTTGGTAGTACTCTTGGTCAGGGGTGTGAGAGAGAGATTGACTTGTGAGAGAGCGCGTCGGTGTGAGAAGAAAGATGTGGATATCGTTTTGGACCCGAAATCAATGTAAACCCAACCTGTCCTGGGAAAAATACTAGATACTACCAACAATCTAGATATCAGCCTTGCTAATAGGAAATAACTACGCAGTCACATACCCAATATTTTAGGTGCCAACGAAATGAAAATCCAATAAGGTTTATGTTTCAGCCTGTTAAGATAGTTTTTTTTTTTTTTGGCACGTTAGGCTAGTTCATAGACTATAATCAGGCATATATAGTTGCTTCATCCCACATGAATAAAATATTAAATAATTATATAATTAAATGTGTGTAACTATTTATCTAGATATTACTTAAAAATAATTTTATCGTAAAATCTCCCGATATAAAAAAAATATGAAAGAAACACTCATGTTATTTAGTATGTGCATATAAATTAAATCATTACCATTCATAACAAATTCGCCCCTATTGCAAATTGATGATGTCAAATTTTTTTGAAAACTCAAAAATATTCTTTTTGTCATTTCATGTTTTGCTTTTTTTTTTTTTAAGACAAAGTGCAAAAAAAAACCCTCCTATATACAAATTGTGCATTAAACACCTCTACGGTATAGTATGTACATATAACCCCCAAATATTTAAAAACTTTATACAAATACCCCTGTCTGTTGATTATGATAAAAAAAAAAAATCATTGAAATTTTCAAAATACTCTTTTTATATGACCAAAATACTCCTCACAACCTTTAATACCCTTGTGTCATGTTTGGATGTCATATTTTTCACTTTTTATTTTATATTAACTAAAAATATATTTTATTATTTCGAATGGGCACAAAAATGAATCTACTGGTTGGGCTTGACGAATGAAAACAAATGGGGTATTCACACTTTTTTTAAATAAATGAGAAATTGATAATTTTTCTTATTTTTTATTAATTTAAAATATATTTTAATTATTTTATTATTTCATATAGGTCTGAAAATGGATACATTGGTTGGACTGGTGAGTGAAAACTAAGGATGTATTCACACACTTTTTAAATAAATAAGAAATTGATATTCAGATAGGCCCTTTTTGGACATCCAATGATGTGGGAGTATATTAGACATTTTAATTGTTAAATTGATAAAATGTCCTTATTTGCACCTAGAAAGTACAAATATTTCACTGATAGTGCCGTATTCGTATCGAACACTTAAATACCGTGTCAAACACTTGGACACTCCTCAGACACTTCTACAAAGTGTCTTGACATTTTTTTTAGAACACTTCTCGGACACTCATTGAACACTTCTCAGACACTCTTTGGACATTCCTTAAACACGTATCGAATACTTCGTAGCAGTGATGTATATTCAAGTATTTTGAAAGAAAATTATATGCGACTTTATGATTAAAAATCTAAGCTAAATATATGTAGAAGACTAAATAAATCTAGTTCTTTAATTTATTTTAATTTATTTGTCTATTTTTGTTTATAAGTTTATTTGATTCTTAATTGCTTGATTATGAATTAAAATATTTCTATAATATAGTTTTTTTGTTAAAAAATTAATATATATTAATATATTATACTATTATTTTGTAGACATATCATCGTAGTCTCTGTATCCTTTTTTGTAGAATTTCTCATATCGTCATGTTCATGTCGTATCGTATCCATGTCTATATTCGTGCTTCCTATATTTGCACATGTTCAAAAATATAAACAAGTTAATTGAACATCAACCGGTATTTGTACACTTTGTATATAATATGATTTTTTTGACTTTACTCGTATCTAAAATGGGGTATAATTTTAAGCATTGAAAACTCAAATTTCACACTAGTATGAAAAAAAATTATATTTTAAAAATTAACTTTTAATTTTTTTTATTTTTATTAAACAACACTTGGAGACCAGACATTGAAACAAGCGTCTCACTCCTTGTAAGGGCATAATATTTCTTCGTGAAGTCAAAAACTTAGGAAGAGATTTTGTTAGTATTTGAATTCATCTCACTTATTGTGACACTGTTTTGAGGTTAATTTTTATTCCAGAAGCGTAATACAATTATTTTATTAAAAATAACAAAAGTTTTGTAAGTAAGAAAAATTCATCAACAAGAAAAAAAAATTATCATATTGGATCTAGTTCTGTGTGTGTTTGGGATTTCCACTTTTTTTAGGGCAATTAAAAAAAACAAAAAAGATTTTCCAATGCAAATCGATTCAATAGACGTCTTACCTGCATTAAAAAATGGATAGAACAATTGCCCCGCTGAATTTTTTTTATTATTATTTTGTATACAAGAATTTTGATAATTATAAAATGTTTCCACTAAACTACAAAAGTATTTACAAAAGGCCTTAAAAAAATTCAAAATTCAAAAAGACCCCTCATTTTCTAAATAATTTGTGTAACAAAATTTTTGAAAATAAAAAAAGATCCTTCCTTTGCTGTTAAATATTATATTATTTGTACATTTCATATATACACAATTTTTTTATAATTATAAAGTGTCCTAACTAAATTAAAAAATTGACCTTAAGAAAAACTCGCAAAACTCAAAAAGACTCCTCATTTATCCAATAAAATTTTCAAAATTCAGATCCTGCAAAATTTTTGAGAATCAAAATTCATAAAAGACCCCTCAAACCTTTGTTATTTCTTATTTTGGTTCCAAATTTCTTATCATATTATTGTTAATTGTTATTCTTTCTGGACTAAATTTTTGAATTCGCCACTATGTGCCACACGACATCATGTGCAAAGGGGGTGGATGAAGACCACTCCATGTGAGTTGGAGTCCACGCTGTTTGTGGGATCACACATCACATGGGGTGATCTCCACCATTCATTTGTGCACACGACGTCCCGTGACATATTATAAAATCCTCTTCCTAGATATAGAGGGAGATGCTATATAGTATGTAGTCTAGAAAATCAAAATGTAATAAGATGTTATTATAGATAAATGGAAAGTCCTATAGCCTAAATCTTGTAAATCACAGTCATCCATCAATCATCTCAACTCTCAAAGTATCTAAATTTGCTTTGGAACAACTCTCTCATTTTTTGGATGGATGCAAGATGTCATTAAAATTTCCAACCCCACTTCAACTGAGCATGTCTCAAATAATTCCGCTGTTTTCCCCATCTGAATGCAATGCATTGAGCAGAGAAAAACCTTAATCAGCTCCTCCATTTGGAGCATGTTTTCAACTCCTCCATCATTGATCTTCGTTGAAATTTTAAGGTAGATTAACGAGTTTAATTAATGTCTTTGTAGAATGTTGAAACTTTTTTTTTTTTTTTTTTGAAGTGTGAGATTAATGTTTGGAACTTAGGATATGTTCCTTTCTTTGGAATTGGGTGATCCAATTCCAAATTTATTATTCTGTTCCAATAAATAAGGGTATGTAAGTGAGAAATAAGATTCTTATATAGTTGTAGTGAGATTTACACCTCCCTTCAACATATTTATGACTGGACCTTGTTAAATATTAGGCAGATGGATTGTATCAGTTGTAACGTTATTGTCTATGGATAGATTTGGACTTTACTATTATAGTTTAGTTAGTTCATAGTTTTTTAAAGGTTCAAGTCTTGCTTTTCAAATTATGATTTAGATTAATATGTTTCTTATCAGTAAACGTGTTACAAATATGAAGCACTTTGAACTTTTATTAATAAAAAAATTCATTTTCTTTCCACAGAATATGGATTATTTAGGTATTTATCGCTCTAACCACTATGAGAATGAAAGAACAAAGAGAAAAAAAAAAAAAAAAAAGATAATTGTTGCTTTTTACATTGTTATAGCGACAATTGCAGTGGTGTGGTGGCATGAGAGATATAGAGTTAAAGAGCCCTGCTAGGATTTGAAAATGGCAAGAGAATTTTATTTATGTCGTGTTTACTTTAGGAGTGCTAGGGTTTGCATTAAACAATTACGTGTTAAGATTCTTGATAACCTATATAGAACCCTAAGACTAAGGGGAGGGGGAGGGATTGCGTGCATGACATGATTCATGTATGTGTTGAAGAAACAGTACGATGTTTTTGTATCATTATTTGAAAAAAATCGAGTGTTAAAATTTCGATTCATGCGTTCAGGGGATACAGTGAGTAGACACATTTCAATGCAGTGCTTGATGCAGTAATCAAATTTAGTGGAGAGTCTCTAATCCAATCAGAGAGTGAAGTTGGAGATTTTGAAGCACAAAAATGGATTTGGTTTCAGGTATACATGTTAGCTATTAGTACCTAGTTGATATATGTTGACAAATAAAATTAGATTATACCAACACTCTTCCTTTTGGTTGGAGTGCCTTGGCGCACTAGGATGCATTTCTCTTTAACTCTTTCACTTGAAGATCAAGGAACATACCGAAATAGGAAAAATTTTATTCCAACAAATGTGTTGGGTGTTTGTTCTCATGATTTAAATTTCGTTTATGTTTTTATCTGGTTGGGAAGGTTCAGTAGGTGATGGTAAGGTTTTGAGAAACGCATTTGTTGCAAAAATTAAAAGATCAAAGACGCAAGCAAAAACACAGATTTATAAGGTTCATCTAAAATCTAACGTTACGTCTTTGGTGTTGCAGGAATTTCACTGTAATGAGAAAAACGACATCCAGAGTTTAGACTTTATATGTAGGCACATCCTAGGACTAAATAAAAAACTGCAAAATTACCAAAGTACCACCAAAGTTTGAAGGCGCAAAGTTGGACCAAGATTTATTGTATAATTAGACTACACACTTCCCATCAACATTTTCAAGAAGGAAGGAACTGATTGTTGCATGCTCTCCAACAGTGAAGATATGGGTAGATAGTGCATTCACTCTGTAGAACCTAGAGGCATCAAGTTATCATACCAGAAGAAGGTGGATCTGCTATTGCCTATTTGGTGTTTGATGAGTGGCCAAGCTAGAGATCTCAGTTGAAGAATCTTTCTCCAAGTCCAAGAAGCCTGCTGAACTATGTTAGCTTTCCCTAAGCTCTTACCTTTTAGCAAATAACAATGTACCCAATCAACCGACTGAATTTGGGATTTATTTGCATACAATTCCACAGTAGCTTAAGGATAGCAGCTTTATTCCATATCTCAATATTTGGTAGTTTTATTTCCAAAAGAGAAGAAAATATACTCTTTTGAAAACATATTTATTATACACATCATAAAAATATTTATTATACACATTACAAAATTATTTGATAAGTGCCCCTAATATGTGAATTGAAAAAAAAAAATTATTGGATTAATGTGACTGAAAAGCAATTTGAGAGGCTTCATAGCCTTCCCAACAAGGCTGACAAGCAAATCCACATTAACCAAAGATGGAATGAAATAATCATTGCATTGATGAAGGACATGCTAGAAGTTTGTAGATGGAGGCTTTGGCAACCAGATAGGATAGAAAGTCTTGCTAAGATGAAGATTGAAGCTGAAGTTTATAGATGGAGGCTTTAGCAACTAGATATGATAGAAAGTCTTTCTTAGAGGAAGATTGAAGCTCAAAATGAGCAAATTCAACAATATATATATAATTATATATATAGAAAACAAGAAATGGAACATCAGAGAAGAAGGCAATATATAGAGCAGCTTTATGCTCATTTTGGAATACATATTGTTTGGCTCGCAATGCTGAGCCCCACGAGGCAAGCCAAGATTGGTTGGCTCGTAATATGGCTCTGGGTAAAATGCGCGGGCATGTCAGTGTTCCATCGAACACAAGTGTCGGTAAGCCAAACTATTCTTATTTCAGACTGTGAGTCGGTCCTTTTAAGGATCAGGCGACTTAAGGGGAGTAGAAATGACCATCCCCATTAAGTTCTCAATGCCTTGAAGACAAAGACTTTCAGTCTTGAAAATGAGAAATTAATAAGGAAACTAGAAATAAAGTGCAGAGTAAGAAATTCAACACGTTCATGAATAAATGAATTTCATTGATGCTGAAAAATAAGTTACATTTAAAGAACTAAGGTGCTGAGAAGATAGAGTACAACCAATTAAAATTACTGAGCTAAAGCTAAGGAGCTAAAGTAGCTAAAATTACTGAAATAAAGCTAAGGAGTTAAAGATCTAGATAGACATGAAAGATAAAATTGAGAATCTAAAAGCTTAAAGCTTAGACAAAGGAGATAGATAATAAATGTATGTTAAATGCTGGTGTTGGGACCTCTTTCTTATGAAATTTTCATGAGTATTTATAGAAGCCCTTGATCTGATGATGTCCTTCTCAATGAAAGCGATTGGTGCAGGTTAAAAATGACATTTTCTAACCACATTGTTGAGCTCATTTTTGGCACATTTGCACACTTCTCCATAGACTGATAGAGATGCATGTATGGCATAGCATTTTTAGCTTTGGGTTGTGGGTTCTTGCAAGTTTTTGATTTGGGTTACCTCGCCATTTTCAACTTTCCTCAATTACTAAGTTTGTCTCTGACTTTTGCTTAGGTTATTTACTAATCACTGACCATACTGACTTCTTTTATCAAAAGTATGTGAGATCCTCTCATTTATAGTTTTAAGTTTCTGAACCTTAGAAATAATTAGTTTGTCCTTTTCATTTTTAGCTTTATTAGTCTTCAAACAAGACTTCTGGGTTCTCAGACCCTTGAAATTTACAATTGGTTATACTTTGACTCAGATCAAATCTTTGTCAATGGCCCATGACCTAAGAATATGTTGAATATATCTTGGCCCAGACTTTTGATCATGGTTGATCAAGACTTTTTTAGTTGAGTATCTCCTTAGGCGATTTAGTCGAAAGTATCTTAGGCAAGTTGGTAGAGAGTCTCTTAGGTCACTTGGTCAAAAGTCTCTTAGGCGACTTGGTCAAGAGTCTCTTAGGCCAGTCTTTTAGGCAACTCTCCTTAGGCGAGTTGGTCGAGAGTCTCTTAGTCCATGAGTGGTTGAAACTCTTAGATCACTAGTGACTGAAATTCTTAGGCCATGAGTGGCTGAAACCATTAGGTCACTAGTGACTGAAACTCTTAAGCCATGAGTGACCAAAACCCTTAAGTCACGAGTGAGTGAAACTCTTAGGTCACTAGTGGTTAAAACCCTTAGATCATAAGTGGATGAAACTCTTAGATCACTAATGACAAAAAATTTTAGGCCACTAGTGGCTGAAACTCTTAGGTCACTAATGACTAAAACCCTTAGGTCACTATTGACTAAAACCTTTAGATCACTATTGATTGAAACTCTTAGGCTATGATTGGCTAAAACCCTTAGGCCATTTTTCAGTTGAAAATTCTAAATAATTAGGAATGACAATTTTGTCCGCCCCACCGGATTTCTGCCCCGTCCCGCCCTGTATGGGACGAGCATGGGAACATTTTTTTTCGTAGGGCGCGAGTTTGGGAAAGAAAAGTAGAACCCGCCGTGGGTACGGGGCGGGTTCGGGATTCTATAATGACCCGCCTCGCAATACATTTAATTATTATAAATATATTTATATATATTATATATACTCTTTAATTTTTTTAACCTAAATCTAACCTAACATCTTATTCTTTCACAAAGTCCAAAGTGGTTGTATTAAGCCTTTCTAAATGTTATATTTGGATTATGTTTTTATTTTATCTTTTGAGTTTATTAAGCCTTATTTTTATTTTATCTTTTGATCGTATTAAGCCTTCTTTCATTGTTGGATCATGCTTATTACTGAATTCTTTAATTGTGGAATGTAGTTTATGTAATAGGTTCTTTAATTGTGGAATCTTGTCATTTTACTTCTTAAATACGAGCTATATTGTTTTGAATTTAATAGTATCAAACTTGGTACGGGCCATTAGGCTTGTATCTTTTGAAAAAATGAATTTTTGTTGATGTTTTGATGGGGTTACAAATCTGCAGGGTGGGAGATGGGGTGAGTTTTCTCCCAATGGGGCAAGGACAGGGACGGGTTTTGAAATCCTGTCCCGTCCCAAACTCGTGGTGGGTTTGAAAATAATATTGAAGCCAGCCCACTACTATCCTTATAAATAATTCCTACCATCTAGATTAAGAATTCATTTTCATTTCATGATTGAGAGTTCATAGTCATGACCATAAACTAGTATAAGATCTAGACCTCGAAAATCTCGACCATAAGTCATAATAATTCTGGTCACAATTTGGGTGTTAACAACTACCCCCAACTATTTGAAAATGGGTTAATACTAAATTTTTGAAGAGTTGTATTTTCTTTGGCTGAAGTTCTAACGTGTTTCACGTTTAAACAATCATAACCAATGCATAGCCAACTTGGTCTCAATTTTGAACATGGATAATTAAATTCGTATACCAGTTAAGGACTCTGTGTAAGTCACCCAAATCATCTTAATGTCTTGACCAAAATATATTTGGTGGGTTCACTTTGTTGTTTCAGTGACGCAGGTTAAAAATCAATCTTCGTTTTGCTAGCTCTCCGTTTTCTTTTAGTTACTTCAACTTTCATTCATATATATATATACATATATATATATATATATATATATATAGTTGCATAACCACACATTATCTTTTTTAAAGCATGCACACTTGCCAAATGACGTCTAAGTACCCATGCATACAAACATGCCATTCCATTACCTAAGTCTAGATAGGTGGTGACCCATGTTGAGACATAATATAAACCCATTTGTTGGATGGCAACATGCATACTTGATGGATCATTGTCAGTGTGACTCGAGACAAAATTGAACACTAAAATTTCTCAACATGAGGGTAATTAAGATCATTTCTCACTCTTTCAGAGTCTCGGTCATAGGAGTCAAGACTTTGAATTTGAGACTTGTTGACTAGAACAAGTAAAGATATGGCAAAACTCCTTATTGATTAGTCCTAAGAGAAAATTTAAGGAGAAGTCACTGACTCTGGATCTTCGAAGCTCTTAATTAACCAGAGTAACAAAATTAAGATTTGGTAAGCCCCACCTATCCAATGGGAATATTAAGCTCCAAAGAAAATTTTAGCATGAAAGAAGAAAAAGTTTACCCATCTCACTTTGGATGGATTAGGGGCATTCCTCTTGAATCCTCTAGCCACAATCTTCATAATGATGCCGATCGATGCCTTTTGACGACAAAGTTTCTTTCGACATGGTTTGACATAAGGTCAAATTCTAAACCTCTATTGGCGTGGGAGCGAAATTATGACTTTAACAGAGGTGGCTCAGATCATTATTCCACCCCACCCCCCCAAAATTTCATCTTGGTAATAGAAATCAAAATCATTTTAATCAGGAATTACTTCTTCTTGACTAGAGTCATCAAAAATTAATTTTGGCTTTTGGTATTGATGGTGAGCAATATCATATTTTTCAACGACATTGTTCTTATCATCTCTTAAGCCATGGTGATCAAGGTCTAGATATGATTCTTTCTCACCAAGGATTAATTCATTTTCATTTGGTTCGTCAAGACTTAGATTTGATTGTTGGTTTTGACGATCAATGGTGTCATCCTTTTGGTCTTCACAATTAAGACCTACATGTAGTTCTTCTTGACCAAAATCATTTCTTGCTCCAAATGAGTCATCAAGACTCAATTTTTAATCATTGCCTTTATGACTAAGGATGTTTAGACTTAAATTCAGGTCACTCAAGCCAAAATCAACTTGTTTCTTAACCAAATAATAGTTATTTTGTCGACTTTCATTTTGCCCCCCACGAGTCTAGGTCATGACACGAGAGGTACACTAACCATGATTGTGAAGACCTGAATCTAGGCCTTGAGTCATACTTGAATGACTTCTGTGTGAATGGTTTTGGCCAAGATTTAGATATCTCTTCCCAGACACACTTCATTTTTATCATTTGGCTATTATCAACCTTGGACAACATGATAATTGCTAGAAGTTTCTTATCAAATGTTGCCTTTAAAACCTTACCTTGCTTATTTATGCTAAAATCCTTGTAACCAAGGCGACTAAGATTAGAATTTGGAGTTTCATAACCAATATAATAAGATGAACTACTCTCATTACTATAGTCATTCTTGTCACTCTGGTCATCATTAGCTTGAGGAAAAATAGGATTTTGAGACCAATACTATATAATAGAGTCTAAGGCCTGAAGATATGGGTCTACGACCTGATTCAACCTGTGATATCTTTCTTCCCAAATGGCATAACGCTTGTTTTGAAAGCTTTCAAACACAAAGACTTATGTGTTTGGATTGGGCTATATGGTCATAAATGAAAAATAACAATCATTATTTTTCACTGCTGTCTTGTATAACTCTTCACTTGAAAGAAATCGAAGGAAATTTGTTACTTGATAATGATCTCTGCTCTTAAGATATAATATCCCACTGGTCATGCCAAAATTGTTTGGCTCGCAATGTTGAGCCCCACAAGGCAAGTCAAGATTGGCTGGCTAGTAACATGGGTCTCGGTAACATGCACAGGTGTGCTAGTGTTCCATCGAACACAAGTGTGGGTAAGCCAAATTATTTTAATTTCAGACCGTGAGTCGGTCCTCTTAAGGATCATGCGACAGAAGGGGAGTAGGAATGACTCTCATCACTAGGTTCTCAATGCTTTGAAGATAAAGACTTTCACTCTTGAAAATAAGAGATTGATAAGGAGACTAGAAATAAAGTGCAAAGTAAGAAATTCAACACATTCATAAATAAATGAATTTTATTGATGCTAGAAAATAAATTACATTTAAAAAACTAAGTTGCCGAGAAGATAAAGTACAAGCAGCTAAAATTACTGAACTAAAACTAAGGAGGTAAAGTAACTAAAATTACTGAAATAAAGCTAAAAAGCTAAAGATATAGATAGACATGAAAGATTAAATTGTGAAGCTAAAAGTTTAAAGATTAGATAGGCTAAATGGGATAGATAACAAATGCATGTTAGATGCTGGTGCAAAGACCTCTTTCTTGTGGAATTTTCATGAGTATTTATAGAGGCCCTTGATTTGATGATGTCCCTCTCAATGAAAATGATTGGTGCTAGTTGAAAATGACATTTCCTAACCACATTGTTGAGCTCATTTTTGGCATATTTGTACATTTCTCCATAAACTGATAGAGATGCATGTCTGGTATAGCATTTTTAGCTTTGGATTGTGGGTTCTTTCAAGTTGCTGATTTGGGTTACCTCACCATTTTCAGCTTTCCTCAACTACCAAGTGTGTATTTGACTTTTACTAGGCTGTCTACTGATCACTGACCATACTAACTTCTTCTATCAAAAGTATGGTAGATTTTCTCATTTGTAGCTTTGAGTTTCTGAACCTTAGAAATAGTTAAGTTGTCCTTTTCATTTTTAACTTTATTAGTCTTCAAACTTGACTTCTAGATTCTCAGGCCCATGAAATTCGCATCCAGTTATACTTTGACTCGGACCAAATCTTCGTCAATGGCCAATGGCCTAAGAAGATGTTGAATATATTTTGGCCCAGACTTTTGATCATGGTTGATCAATACTCTCTTAGGCGAGTGAGTATCTTCTTGGGCGACTTGGTCGAGAGTCTCTTAGGCTAGTATCTCCTTAGGAGACATGGTCGAGAGTATCTTAAGCGAGTTGGTCAAGAGTCTCTTAGGTCACTTGGTCGAAAGTCTCTTAGGCGACTTGGTCGAGAGTCTCTTAGGCTAGTCTTTTAGGCAACTCTCCTTAGGTGAGTTAGTCGAGAGTTTCTTAGACCATGAGTGGCTGAAACCCTTAGGTCATCAGTGATTGAAACTCCTAGGCCATAAGTGGCCAAAAACCCTTAGGTCACTAGTGATTGAAACTCTTAGGCCACTAGTGGATTAAACCCTTATATCACGAGTGGATGAAACCCTTAGGTCAAGAGTGGATGAAACTTTTAGGCCACTAGTGGCTGAAACTCTTAGGTCACTAATGACTGAAATTCTTAGGCTATGATTGGCTGAAATTCTTATGTCACTTTTGAGCTGAAGACTTTAAATAATCCGTACCATCAAGATTAAGAATTCATTTTCATTTCTATGATCGAGAGTAATAATGATGACTATAGATAAATATAAATTTTCATTTCTATGATCGAGAGTAATAATGATGACCATAGATAAGTATAAGATCTAGACCTCAAAAATCTTGACTATGAGCTACGACATCTTTTTAATTTCAAAAATATGAGCTTTAACTCGAATCTGTTGAGATACTGTTACTGAAAATATATTAGGACTGTCTAAACATTTTGATATGCATTTCAAAAACAAGGGAGTCTAACAAATTCAAACAAATTCAAAATACTGAAGGCACTAGATCACAACAGATGACAACTTTATTTATGATAAATAAAAAATAAAATAAAATAAAATAATGGTTGCTCTTTTTCTTCTTCCTCTCTCCAGCCGCTTTCAGAATAGATTTAGGACATCCATAGTCGTCGATAAATCACTAATTTGAAAACATGCCAAAAATATCCCAACTATATATATGGTTGATTGTTTTTTTTTTCATATCATTCCTATCTAACCTAAATGTTTTCAAGATCGTTGAAGTCAGGGACGGAGCCAACTAAGGCCTAGGGGGGCACGTGACCCCCTCAACTTTTAAAAAATTTCAATATACTATCTATATTTTTTGAAAATTTAAATGTGCCCCCTCTCAACTCTTTAAAATTTTAAAAGTGGCCCCTCTAAAAACAAAAATATTTTTTCATTTTGTATATATATAGTATGTTAAATTCTAAAACTGCACCTCAAAAAAAAATTTATTTTGTATATTATCTATCAATATTAAAATTTTGTATTTATTACATTGTGCCCCTCAACAAAATTCCTGGCTCCGTCCCTGGTTGAAGTTGAAGTTGAAAAGGAAGTCATCCGCATGAAATTAGTTTGCTCATTGTTTTTCCAAAGTTTACCGAAAAAGATCGAGTTGAGGTTGAAAAGGAAGTCATCCGTCGCATGAAATCACTTTCTTCATTGTTTTTCCAAACTTTACCGAAAAAGATCGAGTTGAAGTTGAAAAGGAAGTCATTCGCCGCATGAAATTACTTTCCTCGTTGTTTATACAAACTTTATTGAAAAAGATCGAGTTGAGGTTGAAAAGGAAGTCATCCATATGAAATTAGTTTTCTCCAATATATCATTTTCTTGGTTGATAATTCTTCAAAATAATATTGGTTGATAATTCTTCAAAATAATATTGCAAGGGGAGAGTCAATGAATGTTAGTGAAACATAATAAAATAAATAATGTTGTTCTTTAAATTCAAAAATGAAAAAATATATTAACAGTTTTACCGGGAGAGTCAATCACAAACAAATGAGCTAACAAAACAAAACTCATGATGGTCATAACTTATATGTGTGAACAAATTATCACTCATGCAATAGTCACGCTGAAAGTAAAACGCCCTTCCAGTTAAAAGTTAAAAACAACTAATAAGTAGAAAAATGTACCTACAATCTAGGGGTGTACAAAAATCCGTCCAAACCGAAAATCCAAACCGAACCGGACCGGACCGGACAATTCGGTCCGATTTTTTCGCGGTCCGGTTCGGTCACGGTTCCAATTTTGTGGAACCGTATAGTAACGGTCCGGTTACGGTTTTCAGTCCCTTAGGACCGAACCAAACCGTTTCTATATATATAAATATAAAATATGTTATATCTAATATTTAAATATTCTACTTATTGTATACTTATAGTATTATAATTATACTATAATTATAATATAATTGCAATATTTGTTTTTGAAATATTATACTTATAATATACTTATAGTATTATAATTATAAGTATTATAATTTTAGGTTGGTGAACCGTGGAACCGAACCGGACCAAACCGGTTCTTCGCGGTTCGGTTCGGTCCGGTTCCATTTTTAGTGGAACCGGACCATACGGTTTGGTTCCAAAAATTGTCAGAACCGGACCAATCCGGACCGTGTGCACCCCTACTACAATCGCTAGAAAATAAAGAATATATGGATTCTATTTAATCACTGATCAAAAATAAAGAATAGTTTATTTACCAACCATCTGAGCAAGTTGCTGGAGATCCAAACAGGGCATGGTTGGGCAGTTCTAACTTCTTCCCCAATTACCCAAAAAAAGAGCTTAAATAAAAACCCTTCTTGAGTCAATAGCAATATTTTAATAGGAAGGAAAAAGACATGCTGTGATTAGTTTTGCTAATGCTTTTTATATACTATGTTTTATGAAGCATGTATTGAAAGGAGTTTAAACCCCAATTAAACTTCCCATGACCATGGTCTTTGAAAGGTATAATTATATTATATATTACAATTTACACATACTGGACTCAACTTCTGTGCCAATTGGTGACTTAGATTCTCCCTTAAACAAAGAATAAACTTGTCTAATTATCAAAAAGAAAATTAAAAAAGAGAAAAATACAGTTCAAATTAATTAATAACTTACACCTCATGATCTTGGTATTGTTTGAGATCTATTAGGGAACTTGAGGTGCAACTTTATGTGATACATTGCTTCTAAATCAAAGGCGCGCGCGTGCCGTCCTGTTTGTGCAAAAACAGCTAGCCCACGAGCAAAAGCGAAGGAGCCTGTGCCACCCACCACAGTGAGTTCTTCTTTGTCATTCTGGGCAACATTTTTGGCCTGGACACTAAGGCTACCCGAATACTCATGTGTATTAAAGGTGAGATAAATTATATTGAATGCTGAATGCGCGAAGTGTTCAATTGGAATAATGAAGCCTTGGGCTTTTCCGACCACTCGAGAAGTGTTCTCAGGCCCCTCTGTTAGGGTTCGATGAAATATGAAGGCTCCAGAACCCGATGGCATCACCGGACGCATATTAGTGTTAGCAACTTGTGGTTGTTGAATGTATAAGGACAGTGCTAGCCAAGGTCTTGTGGAGTTCTTTGCTGGCTTTCTGTGGACTACTGGTGAGTAGAAAGCTAAGAGAATGACTGCCAATGTAGCTAAAGAGACTGCAGTGCAAAATATGATCTTAGGCATCATAGTGCTCTTATGGGCTGCTTTCAATTTTTTTGGTATTTTAGGTTGGATTTGCTTCTTTATAGAGTGGCTTTAATATGGTTCATTTCTTAGTGTGTTTGTTCATCTCTTTATGATTTGGTCACCTAATCTACCTTTAGACTTTGTGTACCTAAACCTCTATCTGAGTCATGCCTGTTCTAGAAGGAATTGAATTTAATCCCCCAGCCTTCACAAGTTAAGTTTCAAACACAGTCCACAACCAAAATGAAATTTCAATCTTACACATCCGTGTCCTCCAGATAAAAAATAAATATATAAAAAAGAAGAGATTTAGGTAATCTTGCTGGGAGAGAACTTCAATCATATCACAATTACAATAAATTTCATATAGATATACATATTTTTAATAAATAAAGAAAGTGCATTTTTTTGAGTCTGTTGTGTTTGTATACTATTTATTTACAAAAGAACAATCTTACGGTTACGTTAAAGTCTACCCTCATATATATTAAGAAGTTATAAGACAACAATTTTATTGTTATGCCAATGCATGTATGTCTAAAAGTGGGTAGAAACTAGAAAATGAAAAAAGAAACACCTTCTCTTCGAATTTTACTTTTTACTTCATGGAATTTGAAAATCTCTCTTCACTTCTACTTTCCACTTTCCACTTCTCATTCGGTTGAAAACATTCTCTAACAAAGAGTCATTCAATCAAAAACACTTTCCCTTCCTTCTTCAAGGACCTACTTGGGAGTAATCTTTACAACTACTCAGGTAAGGATTTCTTAGCTCCATATGTTACTAAATCTGTTCATGAGGATTTTTTTGAGAGTTTAACTTCAATTCCTACTGATCAAGAAATCAAAAGTTGCTTATTTTTCATAAAATCCAAAAAATCTCCAGGACCAAATGGATATAACTCATATTTTAAAAAAAAAACATGGAATATTGTTGGTGAAGAAGTGACTTTAGCAATCAAACAATTTTTTCAAATTGGAAAAATCCTCAGGCAGGTTAATGCAACATATTTGGCTCTCATTCCTAAAATTCCCAATCCCTTATCCCCTTTTAATTACAGGCCTATATCTTGTTGTAATATTCTGTATAAATGTATTTCTACGTTATTGCCATCAAACTTAAACCCATTCTACCTACTTTGATTGACAAGGCTCAAAATGCCTTTGTTAAAGTGAGAAAGATTGAGGACAATATAATCTTGGCTCAAGAATTGTTGAATGGGTACCACGGGCACTTGTATTCTCCAAGATGTACTCTTAAAGTTGATTTGCACAAAGCCTATGATAGTCTTAATTGGCAATTCTTGATTGATACCCTTGAACTCCTAAACTTTCCTCCCATTGTTTTTTTCATGGGTGACCACTTGTATTTCAACAAGCTCCATCACGTGTGGCCTTAAGCTTAAGCTATTAGAGAGAGTGGAACTTAAATATATAAATTCTTTAACATGCTCCCTCACGTGTAGCCTTCTTTTTGGTCCAACACGTGTTTTAATTTTAATTATCAGGGTGACGGTGAGGTTTGAACAAGAGACATTTATATCTGATACCATGTTAACAATCATCTACTAAAAGCTTAAGTTGTTAAAGAGGGTGTAACTTAAATATATAAATCCTTCGACAGTTATAAACGGTGAGTTGTGTGATTTTTTTCAAAGTATCAAAGTCTTAGACGGGATCCTATATCCCCTTACCTTTTTGTGATTGATATGGATATTTTTTCATCCATAACTAATCAGCTGACCTCCAATGACTCACTTTTCACCTTTCATTGGAGATGTAGAACCCTCAAAATTTCACATCTCTATTTTGCTGATGATATACTTATGTTGTGCTATGGAGACATTAGTTCTGCAGGTACTTTGAAAAGAGTCTTGGATGCATTCTCCAATCTTTCAAGACTGACACCTAATTCCAGTAAAAGCAGCATTTTTTTGTGTGGTGTTTCTGAGAACACAAATTAAGCAGACCATTTCCAACTTGTTCAACTGCTTCATTGCCCATTAGATACTTATGAATTCCATTGATCACAACAAGATTGACTGCTGCTGATTGCCAATCCCTTATTGATAATATGTGTGCTAGAATCTCCAATTGGACATGAAGAGCACTCTTTGCAGGGAGACTACAGCTCATTCAAGCCACTCTCTTCAGCATGCATATTTTCTGGATAAATATCCTTATCTTACCAGCTAATGTGATTGACCAGATGAATAGGATCCTCCAAAAGATTTTATGGTCAGGCCCTGCCATGACTAAATTCAGAGCTAAGGTTACTTGGAAAATTGTGTGTAGACCTAAAGATGAAGGGGGCTTGGGCATTCCTGACTTACAGATGTGGAACAAAGCAACAATTTTGAGACATATCTGGGCCTTGTGTTCTAATAAATATGACAGTGTATGGAAGCAATGGACATTTAAACACCTTATCAAGCAAAAGAGCCCGTGGGATTTGAAAATCCCAAACACATGCTCATGGTTTTGGAGGAAGCTATTGCAGAACAGAAGTTTAGCTCAACCGATGGTGCAACACAGAGCTAACAATGGACAGTCCACAATGGTATTCTTTGACAACTTGCTACGTACCATGTGGTCCTCTCTATAAGGTACTAAATTCTAACTCTAGGTATGGTTGGAATATCAACAAATTCATGAAAGTTTCCTCCTTCTTTTCTAATGAGCATTGGGCATGGCCTAGACACATCCAAATCTTGTTAACCCCATTTTTGACAGCACCAATCTCCATCTACCTAACCTAAATTGCAATGACCTTGTACAATGGATCCCATCACCAACCAAAGCCTACTCCCTCAAACACTTCCTCAAAACCATCTCTCCCATTAACCCCAATGTCCACTGGCATAAGCTAACTTGGCTTAGCCATTCCATTCACAAACATTCGTTTTGCTTATGGTTTGTTATACAAGAGATACTACTCACTCAGGACAAACCATCTCAATTATCGGATGCAACAAAATGTATGTATTCTCGGCCTCAATGCAGCAGAGGATCACAATCATCTTTTCTATTGATGTTCCTATTCGACTGTTATTTGGAATAGATTGCAAGCCAAATGTGGCTTTTACACAAAGCCTAACAGTTGGAATGATTTCCTAGTTTGGGTATCGTCCAATTGGAAACAAAAATTAAAAGCAAGTAGAATTTTGTGAGACAATGCAAATGCCCCCTTGCACCCTACATTGCTGAAGACTGGAACCTCCCAAAATCCTTCTATGATGCCTTAGAAAAAAAATCCTCTATTTCGCCTTTTGACCCTGTGCTCATGGAGACAGCCATGAATGTTTGTTGATTTTCATACCAGTACCTGGGTTAGTTTTTTAGTATCATGTGAGAAGCTAACGAATGCATATTTGGTCCCAGTGATTTTTTGATGGTTGGTCTTTAGCCTTGTAAGCCCATTGGGCTCTGTTGTTGTTTCTGACCCTGGGGTATACCCCAAGTATTCTGTACATATTATTTTCTGTTATATATTCTCACTTACAGGGAAAAAAAAAAAGTATTCCTTCGAGCAACAAAAGTTTGGAATTTTACTTTAGCCAATATAAATATACTACTTGGTACTGAAATTATATTTTCATAATAATAAATGTATTAGGTCAATATATATATATATATATATATATATATATATATCAACTTTTTTTCTACTTAAATAAAGGTTTTTGCTTTTTCTTTTTTCTTTTTGGTTTATTTTTAAGCTACCATATACTATATTGATGTGTGTTATGGTAAATCCTTGTCACTGTGATCAAAATTAATTGCGAAAAAATTTATAAATTAAGAAAGGATGGCTCAAGATTAATTAGGAGTTCGAGCTAACCATGCAGCTAAATTGAGTCAAGTTTTTATGCAGACCTAACTCATAATCCACAAACAACTTTTTATCTTTTTATTATTTACGGAATTAATTGTCAATGTGTTTGAGATTATGAATGAAAATTCACACTTACTATTTCAACCCGATCAAAGCTCAAATCACTTTGGTACAATGTATTTTGTACAAAATTACAATATACTATTTGCGCAATCCATGACGCATCATTTTATCATTATTCTATCACGTAACAGGTGTTATAAAGTCTAGATAGAAACGGTGCGTTGTGGTTGTAAGTGGTCCATATAAGTTATTTATGTTATTGTAAGGAGTGGTCCATATAAGGTTGGACCAAAAAGATGGACCATATAATTTGCTTGTTCTTTGTTTTTGTTTTTGTTTTTGTTTTTTCCTCTTTAAGTACGTATAAAAAGAAGATTAGTTTTATTTGCTTTAAGGGCAAAACATGAGTTGACTTGTTATAAAAAAATAAAAAATAAAGGAGAACTTTTCTATCATTTTTTTTCAATTATGGAATTAGAGATTTACAAAGCAATAGTGAAAGGATTAAGTTCAATTCCCTCTATGTTTTAAGTGAAAATAAAACCCTACCCTCAAGTTCTTAATTGTTTCTAAAGATAAAATCTATTTAAGGACTGGTTATTAACCTAGTCCACTGGCAAATTTGATCAATTTCAATCATTGTACGATAAATAAAAAGGTAAATTACATTCACCTTTCTTGAAATTTGTCCTAATAACACCATGCTCCACTATGATTTTTAAAATAACATTCACCACCCCCGTTTGTCACCTCTATTAGAGTTCGTCACTTTTATTGCAAAATTACTCCTATACCCATAATAAAATAATATATTTTAGAATAAATTACTCTGACATTTTCTAAAGTTTTGCTTAATTATTTTCAAATTAAAGTTTTTAAAATATGGTGGCCAACATTCCATATGGTTTGGTTGACTTTACTCTAGGTACTTGTCATTAATTAACAGTAAGCTCTGATAATCAATGAGTATAAAATATAAAAAAATATCAAAATTACCCTTGATGACGATAGAGCTCGTGTTGCATTGGTGGAGAAAATAAGTATGTAAAACATGTTAATTTCAGTCAAATTATTAGAAATTGAGGTTATTTTACACAAAAGCATTATATAATTTGAAGATATTTTTGTAATTATATATTATAAGTGATTTTGTTTAATGGATTGTTGGTTAGTGTCAAAGTAATTTTTCAAAATTTTTAAATGAAGGTAATTAAGTCAAAACTCAAAGAAGATTGGAGTAATTTACCCTATATTTTAAGCTTTGTCAATGCAAAATTGAAATGACGAAAGTAGCCTTCTATGTGAGGTAAAAGGGAGGGAAAAACTCTACTCTTTGGAACACAAATCTTGTATAGTTGTGTTCTTTCTGATCTTGCTTAAGGACCCTTACTAATTACTACTATATATATATATATATAGATCAGCAAACAAATACTTGAACATCGACATTCGATCTATATATATAATTGTGATCATACATGGAGAGAATGAAGTCATCCCTTCTTCAGATCCAGCCCCCAACTAATGGAAACCTAATCACCATTCTCAGCATCTATGGAGGTGGCATCAGAGGGATCATTCCTGCCACTATCCTTGCCTATCTAGAATTTCAACTTCAGGTACCTACAAATCTCTTTTTTATTAATTTTCTTTTTTTGTTTTGGTTTTAGATTATAAGTAATGATTGCTTGTTCATTCAAAATCTGTTACCATATATACACATATATAGTTACTATCTTCAAGCAATTATATATTAACTATGGATCACAATAGATAATTCACAAACTACATATACATACATATATCTGTACTACTATTAAAAGTAGGAAGGGATTTTTAGTTTTAGTACTCTATTTTTTTTTTAAATTAAAAAAATAGAATTACCCAAGTAAACTATTTCTTTTTATTTCTAAATTTTTAAAAAATATATAATAAAATATAATTACCCATGCAAAACCCTTTCTCAAGCAAAACCTTAAACACCTATAAAATCATTCTTCCTTTCGGCTACGGCTATCAATTCTTTCTCTCGGCTCTTATTAACACGGCTCTCAGCTTCCTTTCGGATCCCATCAACAACCATTCGATTTGGTTTCGTCTCGACTTACATGTGAGTTATTTTGTTTGGCTTTTTTTTTTTTCCTACTTATTGTTTGCTATTAACTATTGAAATCAAAATTTTTTAATATAAAAATACGTGTTTAATGAGTCATGTTAATAAACAAACATGTAACTATCAATTTTGAAACAAACACGAAGCTAAATTTTTTTATACTTGATTCTTTTCATGTGAATAATAGTTAACTTATGTAAAATTTTAATTTATTTTTTATTCAGGTGCATCGCACGTGCTTTAAACTAGTATATACATCTATATATATGATAATGCATTACATTATTTGCTAATCTAAAAGAAAAAAGAGAGCGAGAGAGAGCCTTAAGACCAATGCAACTAGATGTCACCACCTGATATTTGGACTAGCTTTGTTTTTCTTTTCATGGGAAGTGATCATATATATATGGTATGAATTGGACTTGATATGCCTAACAAAATTAAGAACGTAATGCTGGAATATGTAGGAGCTGGATGGAGAGGATGTGAGACTTGCCGATTACTTTGATGTGATTGCAGGAATTAGCACTGGTGGCCTCGTGACAGCAATGTTAATTGTTTCAGGCTTTAGTTGCCAAAAGCCAAGTAACCAACCAGGTCTTCGACAAAATTCCAGATTTCTTTCCCATTAAGCCCATGGACTATGGCCGGTTTCTGGTGATCTCAATAGGCACTGGTTCATCAAATATTGAGAAAAAGTACAATGCTAAAATGGCAAGAAAATGGGGAATTTTGTGTCATTTACTTCACGGAGGTTCAACTCCATTAGTGGATGTGTTTACTCAAGCAAGTGCAGATATGGTTGATTTACACATTGCCGTAGTTTTCCAAGCTCTTCATTCTGAAGATAACTATCTTCGAATTCAAGTATGCTTGCACAAATTCTCATTTTCCCTGTTGTTCTCTTTTTCAAATTGAAAATTAAGGTTCAATTAAAAATATGTGTACATTTATTCTTAGAATTACTTGCGATGGTTTGCTCGGTTGATCAACAGCTTGTTAAAATTGATTAAACATCACTGATTTGTCATTGGTGGTTGATTCTACTTTGGCCATCCTTGAAACTGGTTAGCCATTGGCTACTACTGAGCACCGGAGCAAAAAGTGGGTTAAACGGTCTCCTTCTAACTTGATTGCCCCCAAGTCTGGATATTCTCGACGAAGATTATGGGGAACTAACTGTAGCCATTGTTGTTAATTTTGAGATCAACAAATATCGGTTGATTTTGATGGTGAATCACAGGCAACTAATGAAACTCTGAGGCAACTGGCCGAGGAGTTGCTTCTCGCCACACCGGAGGAAACTCACAGTGTGGCTTACTGACCGATTTGGCTAGAGGACCACGATCGATGACAGTTGCTGACAATTCGAAGCAAAATTCACAAAGAGGAAACAGTTGTGCAATTTAACAAAATGAAAAATTACCTCCAACAATTAACCAAGCAGCAAGTAGAGTTCCAGAGAGTGATGCTAGAGGAATTTTGTTAGTTACGAGTTGGTTATAAACAACCCTCACTTATGGGTGATTCTTCTTCTTCCCAATAGCCATCCCTCAAGCCACCAACCGTGCCATGACAATTCGATCTCTCAAATTGAATTTTTCGGTGTTCGATCGAGAACAACCCTTGGATTGGATTTCTCAAACCAAACGATACTTCTGTTATCACAATATATGTTTTAGAAGATTAACGTGTGGAGATTGCATCCTTTCATTTGGACGGAGATGCAACTCCTTTGATGGACTGGATGGAATCCAAGCATACAACCATTATGCGTTGATTACTTGCTTTAGGCTTTCTATGCATGTTGATTTTCATGGTGCCTTATCAAAACTAAAACAAACGGGATCTGTCCATAAACACCGGACATAGTTCGAACGCTTGTCTTCTCGAGCACATGATTAGATTGAGGACACGCTAAAAGGATGTTTCATTAGTGGTCTCAAGAACGATTGTGATTTATCTCCTTCGTGCTGTCCCACCGCCAAGGCCACCGGATTAATTCGGTGGAGCAAACAATATGCTCCTCTTTGTTGTCTTCGCCACCGGAATGATTTGGATATCCATTAGTAACGGTATTTTGACATTCTCATTATCTCTGGCTATCCATAGAATTCAACTTTGTGACTATTATGCCTTGCTTTTGTCTATTTAAATTTGCCCTTGTTTGAGCTCTCGATTGGGCTTCTGCCTTGCTTTGCCCAAATGAGCCTCTCATGTATATATTACTTTATATATATAAAATTTGCTTAACTTTTCAAAAAAAAAAAGAACGAACTCTGTTGCGAAATCCAGTCGTTTCGTCCAACATCATTATTGGAAGCCATTGGATTTGCTAAGCTCCAAGAAGAGAAATTAAAATTGTGGCGTGACACCTCTCATTGGAGTGCCAATCATGTTCTCCTCATCCTTCTTCCACTAGCACCAATAACGACAACTCAACCACCTGCTGTTGCACCTCCATTAGGATGACTTATACCAACAAATATTCAAGAGCGTCACTCAAAAAATCTTTATTTTTCGTGTGACAATCCCTTTTGGCATAGGCATAAATGTCAAAAAACTCAGTTGCCAAGGAAATTGGTCCACAAAATCAAGCTAGATTAAAACTCAAGACACCACTACAAAGCAACAAAATGAGGTTTTAGATGAGCCAATCATTTCTAGACATGATCTAACATGTATTGTCAAACACGAAACAATGCGATTGAATGGTCGTATTGGCAAGACCTGCATAACTGTTCTCATTAACTCTGCATTTACTCATAATTTTTTGAATCCCAATGTTACTCGTCGAATTGGATGCCTTTTCGAACCTTCTGAGTCTTTTCATGTTCTCGTAGTAGATGGAATAGTGGATGCTAGTTTTGGGGCTCAGTGGTTGGAATTTATAGGTGACATCTTATGGAATTTCAAGAACCTAACCATGTCCTCTCAAGTAAATGGATAACCACATTAACTGCAAGGAATCATTACCACATTTTTCACTGAAGTCATCACCTGTAAGACTCTAGAACATTCTCTACGACAAGAAAAAAAGGGTTGTTATACTCAACTCATAGCTTTAACAGAGAATTCTAAGATTAAAGATCCAAACCAAGGTCTACTTTCCCTACTAACGCAGTATAAAGATGTATTCAAACAACCTCATGGTCTTCCTCTGCAGAAACTCTATGACATACTTATCTATAATAAATTCCTTGAAAACCATTTACAACATCTTACTACTATTTTTTGATCTCCTACGACAACACTAGTTATTTGTAAAGGATCCAAATATTTTTTGGGCATGTTTCAATTGAATATTTGGGTAATCTAATTTCTCATTAAGGTGTTGTTGTAGTTGATTTATCCAAAACTGAAGGAATTCTTCACTGGCCCAAGCCTACCACTCTCAAGGCACTTCATGGTTTTTTGGGTCTTTCAAGTTACTACCACAAGTTTCTTAATGGCTATAGAAAGGTTTCTAAGCCATTAACTGATATGCTTAAAAAATATGAATTTCTCTAGTCTTCTGTAACTGAAGAGGCATTTAATCAATTAAAAATTTCTAAGTCATCTACTCCAATAATGGCTCTTCCTGATTCACCAAACCATTCATAGTTGAATGTGATACGTTCAGATACTATATAGATACAATATTATCCCAAGATAATGGTCCAATTACTTTCTTAAGCAAAACACTTTAAGATCGGAATCTCGTATTGCCAATCTATGATAAAGAGATGCTTGCAGTAGTTTTTGCAGTACAATAATGGGGACCTTACTTACTGGGCCAACACCTTTACTATTTTAACTGATCATTGCACATTGCAACATTTGTTGGACCAACAAATCACCACTCCATCACAACATAAGTGGTTGGTCAAGTTATTGGGGTATAACTACACTACCACTTACCGAAAAGGGATCCAAAATGTGGTGGCCAATGCGTTGTCCCGACAATTTGAAAATGTAAGTCTCATGGCACTTTCTATACCAATTTTTTCGATATTAGATGAGATCCGACAGGCTTGTTTCATGGATAATGACTTGGCTCCTATTGTGATAAGGTTGCAAGTTGATCCCATTGGATTTGGTCCTTATTCCTTACGAAATGGCTTAGTCCTTTATAAATAATGTTATTTGTTCCTAGCTCCTCTCCATAGCAGAATAAACTCTTACAAGAGTTTCATTCATCTCCAGCAGTTGGTCACTCCGGGGTTTTATGCACCTACAAGCGACTTTCTCAAAATTTTATGTGGCCCAGTTTACCGAAAGATATCAAACAGTTCGTGGCTAAGTGCAACATCTACCAATGTCACAAATATGAAGCCATGTCTCCGCGCAAGTACTAGGGATGACAACGGGTCGGTTATGGGGCGGGGATCCCCATCCCCATAACCGTTTAATTTTGGAAACCCCATAACCGCCCCATAACCGGTTATAAATTTTTTCCTTCACCCCATCCCCGCCCCATAACCGACAGAACTCACCCCGCCCCAAACCACCCCGCCCCATAACCAGTTAAAACTCAAATATTTTAAAAATTAATTCTTTTTTTAAGTTCTAACAAAATCATATAAAACTAACCATACATTCCTCTAACATAAAACTAACATAGAATTCCATCCTTCATGGCAAGAATAAGGAAATAATTACAATCATATAATCGTAAACTAGGAGAGAGGAGTGAGATTAGGGCTAAAGTTTTCTATTTAAGTATATATACACATAAGTAATATAATATAATAACATATTGAGTGTAGAATAATCGAGGCGGGTTTTAAATGGGGCGGGGTGATCTTTCCCCGTCCCCGCCCCAAAACCGACAGGGTTTTAACTAACAAAACCCATCTCCGTTTCATTAACATAAACGGTTCTCCAAACTCGTTTTAAATGGGTTGGGGCGGGGTGGGTCCCCGCCGGGTTGGGGATTTTTGCCATCCCTACGTGCAACCATCTCCAACCATTATAGGTTCCATTTGAAGCTTAATTGGCTAGATATTTTTCTCAACTTTATTGAAGGTTTACTGCCATGTTCTCATAAAAGGGTGATATTAGTGGTTTTGGACTGCTTAACCAAATATGGACATTTCATTGCCTTGAACCACCCATATTCTATGTCAGAAATAGCCGAAGGATTTGTTTGTGAGGTTGCTAAGCTCTATAGAATGCCACATACCATTATCAATGACCGTGATCCCATTTTCATGAGTCAATTTTGGAATGTATTATTCCAACTACAAGGTACTCAACTCTGCCGTAATTTCGCTTACCACCCTCAAAGTTATAGATAAACAGAAGTACTAAACAAAACGTTGGAAAACTACCTTATTTGTTTTGCAAATGACAAACCTTCTACATGGGCCCAGGGCCTGCCCTGACTATAGGCAACCTAGGCGGTCGCCTAGGGCCTCCAAAATCTAGGGGCTCCAAAAAAAAAAGCAGTGTGTGTGTGTATATATATATATATATATGTATATATATATATTGTATAAGTTGAAAACATAGAGAAAGAGGGCAAAAAAACAAAATTTAGTAATATATACTGTATAAGTTAAAAACGGAGAGAAAGGGGGCAAAAAAATAAAATTTAATACTATATATTGTATAAGTTAAAAACCGTCTTTCTATATATATTTATTTCTTTATTTGCCTTCTTCAACATCGACTTTTCTTTTCTTTTTCTTTATTCCTCCCTCTCTTCAACAACTCAACCAAATTCAATATCTTAGCAAAATTATGTTTAGAGCTAAAAGTCTTAAAAAGGCTTTACCACGAGGAACAAAAAAAAACAATTGAAGTATTAGATTTTATAAAAAAGATAGGTTATTGTACGTTTTCCAAATGTCTAGATTGCATATAAAGTATTATTGACTATCCCATTTATAATTGTATCTTTTGAGAGAAACTTTTCAAAGTTAGAGTTAATTAAATCTTAAGTATATATAGTCGACGATGTCACAAGAGAGATGAGAGAAACTTTTCAAAGTTGGAGTTGATCAAATATTACCTACAGTCGACGATGTCACAAGAGAGATAAGAGAAACTTTTCAAAGTTGGAGTTGATCAAATCTTACATACGATCGACGATGTCACAAGAGAGATTGAATGAATTGGCTATTATATTTTTATTAAAAAGATATGTTGGATAAACATGATTGTAGCACTTTAATTGATAATTTTGCATCTTAAAATGTAATACGATCACATTTATTTGTGACTAAGGAGTTTTGAAAATCCGCACTTTATAAAAAAAAAAATTGAGCGTGTGTAACCTTACATATAAGAGGCTTTACGTTGGAAGTTTGCCCAGGGCCTCTCGAGATTTTGGTAATCTTAGGGCCAGCCTTGTATAGGCCAAGTGGTTGCTTTGAGCTGAATGGTGGTATAATACTACATTTCAATCCTCCATACAAATGACTCTATTTTAAACTTTATACGGATGACCACCGTTTACTATTCGTTCTTATGAACTAGGTTCTACAAGCGTGCATTCTGTGAACTTTTCTCTTTATGATCATGATCAAATATTGAATCTTTTAAAAGAGAACCTCAAGGTTGCTCAAAATCGAATGAAGACTATTGTTGATCATCACTAAATTGAACTTTTTTTGCAGTAGGAGATTGGGTTTATCTGCACCTCTAACCTTATTGGCAGCACACGCTTGCTAATTATGGCTCTAATAAACTTGTTCCTTGATTTCCTAAACCGTTTCAAGTTCTTCAACATGTTGGATCAGTCACCTATAAGGTTTTTCTTCCACTAACTTGCAAGTTGCATCATGTTTTTCATGTCTCCCTTCTCAAGGCCAAGTTGGGCTCCACTACTACAATCTCCCTTACCATTCTTCCAATTTCTAATCAAAGTGTTGATAATTGAATTCCACTCAAGATTTTAGATCATGGTATCTTTGAAGTTAGCAGTCAAGTTGTTTCGCACCTCTTAGTCCAATGGGTTGGCCATCCAGTTGAAGATGCAACGTGAGAAGACTATTATGTTTCCAAAGCTCAATTTTCAAATTTTCCAACTTAAGGACAAATCGATTTTTTCACGTAGGCGAGATTGCTAGGTTTCTTACAACCTAATTCCTGCTGTCGACATTAAAAAATTACATGATGGACCCAAAATATAATTTGAGTTTATCTTCAGTTTAGTCCACTTTAAAATGTAACCCAATGAGTCAGATAATTTGAAAACCCAGACCCACAACAAATAAATGGGTCATGAGCTGATCCAAATTATCTAAAAACGTTCAAGCTCACTTGAAAATTGGTCAAATGGATAATTATATATATGTGTGTGTGTGTGTGTAATTATCATCAAAGGTAATTATTATATATATATTAGATAATTATCACAATTATCATAAAAGATAATTATCAGAAGAAAAGAAAGTTATAAATCTACCCTTCCGGTGAGCTTATAAATAAAGGTCCAGATGTGTGGGAGAGGGAGAAGACTCTGACAAAATACTGAAGTTCTGTGAAACTTTGCCTTCAATCAACACTTAAAGTTATGAAGGCATACGTTCATCCAACCCTCAAAGCTTTGAAGAACAACAATAACAAGCACATTTAAAGTTGTGTTGTTCTTCCTGCACGATTCAAAAAATTCAAAGAATCATCAACAAAACTGTTCGAGATCAAGCTTCTTCAACTCTCGATCAGAAATTCTCACCGGTTTCTTCAACAACAAACACTTGAAGAGGATTCTCAACAACCCAATTTAAAATTAAGCTCTAGTAACTCTTAAATTTGGAACTAGAAGAACCAGAAAGCTGAAACTTTGTAGAATGCTTCACTCAAAATCCAAAGCTCCAAAGTATCTAAACCTTGAAGGGGAAGAAAAACAAGAACATCATCCATGTGCCATTTTTCACCAAAATTTCAATCCAATTCAAGATCAAGATCTAACAGCCGTTGAATCCAAATCACAAAGGAGATCGAATTAGAGGAATTTTTTTTCTTTTGTAAAGATTTACAGAGATTTGTAACCCATCTTTCTTGAAATTAATAAATTTGATTTATTTGTCCACGTGTTTTGATCTTATTTCCATACTTGAAATTTGTGTGTACACCTGCTATCTTTATCTTTTCCTCTTTATTCGATGATCTATAGGAGTTGATTCAACCCATACTTATTTGATCCCCTTATTTGCCTAATTGGAGCTTATCTCTTTATTTTCTCATTAATTAGACAAGATATGATTATCTCCTTAGAATGAAGAATCAAACCTGAATAAATGTAGAGTTGTAAGTCAAGATTGGCATCACCTCGGAAGTAAGTAGACTGTTTTTTTTTTTTTTCGTGAGATGATGACCCATTAAATTTGTCTAACCTGTTTTATCAATTTAAATCTTTCACAACACGAAATCTCATTTTACCAAAAGCGATCAAATTTGAGATTGCATTATTGACTAACGCTCCCTCCATGCCAACATTGGAACTGTCGGTTGTATTTGGCTGACAAAAAGTCCCTAAAATAGTTCAAGAATCTTGCAACAAATTCTTTTATATTGAAAGCTCGTTTGCACACGACTTCTTATTTACACGCATTCATTTTACAACTTATGTGCGTTAAGTTAAAGACAAGTTAATCGAGTTCAAAGTTAAAGACAAGTTAAAAAAGCTAATCGAGTTAAAATTTAACGACAAGTTAATAAGCAGATAAATGTACGTCCACGCTAAAAAGTAAAGAATTATGGATTCTCCTTAATCATTGATCACAAATAAAGAGTCATTTATTAACCAACTGACCAGCTTGCTGGATATCCAAACAGGGCATGCTTGGGCATTTCTTCCCCAATTATCATAAAAAAAGATTAAATAAAAAAATTTCTTGAGTGAACAACAATATTTTAATAGGAAGAAAAAGACGTGATTAATTTTGCCAGTGCTTATATACTATGAAGCATAGGTTCCAATAAAAAAATAATTAAGGCTATTATATTATATTTGACTTCAGTTATATATTTTATGTGAGAAAAATCATTTTTGAGAAAAGAATATGGTTTGAGACTTTTAGAGTAGCGCTATACTTGTCTATCATATTCGAATGCGGGTGTGAAATTTTGCATATCAACGGCCATACTTCTGTCAAGAAGATGATTCTTTCGTAATTAAACTATAATATAACTGATTATTTGATAAATTCAAACTCGAATTTCCACACTAAGGTCACCGTGTTGAATCTTTTAGCCATGTACAGTACTATTTGGGCATAAAACAATGGTCTTGACGAGATCTTGCCTGTTTAATCTTCTTTTCTATTAATTTTTGTAACAATACCCACTATTCTCTCTATTTACCAAGAATTAGGTTGATCATTTCCCTGCTTGATATTAAAACTGGCAAGGACCAAAAAAAACAGAAGAAAATCAATTACAAGGCCAAGTGAAGAGTCGTGTTCACCAACACCTATTCATGAATATATTTGTGATTTTTTACTTAACAAAATAATACAAACCCCACTTGCAAATACCTATATATTAATACTCTATGACCACGTGTACGTACTTAAATTAATGATACTCCAATTAAATCATCGTTATGACTTCTAAGATAGAGCCTTACGTATGTGCATGAATGTCAAAATTTTAGTTCTTACTTGCCTCAATATATATCCAGACAACTGGAACTATGATGTTCCGAATTTTTGTTAATTAGGCCCCAGCCAGTCAATGAAGGTGGCTCATAAAAGTTGCTTGTCATCGAAGAAGATGACCATATGCTTTCTTCTTTCTGCTTCTCATGTCTCTACCATACTAATGTTTACGTGTGCTTCCAATGGTGACGAAAGCTCATCCAAAAACTAAAAATGTTAAATAAAAATGGAAAAAAAGGAAAAACTAATGCCAGGTATGAGGAGAAAATAAAATTTCAATCATACACGCATCCTCCGGGTTGAAAATAATAGATTTAGGTGACCTAGTTTCATGGCAGTTGAGAACATCCATGAGAGAGATTTTGGGTGGTAAAATTAATAAATGAGTTGACATGAAAACAACACGCAAAAATTGTATTGGATTTGAGTCTAAGTTGTCTAACCTGCAATACAATTACAACATGAATTATTCATATATTCTGATTTTATTCAAACTTATATATAATAATTATATATATTGCAATTGTATCTATTTGTTTGTTTACAGGACTGATGTAGGCATAAAATGTAAGAATGAAATTACTACGATGTCTTCCCCGTTGTTGAATCACCTTACTATGTTTTTAGAGTTTATATATAGATGCAAAATTTATAATATAATTTGATTTTAAGGTTTATGTATAGATATGTACTTTATTTTTTATATGATTTTCAGAGAGATTTTTAAGGTTGGAAAAACTCATATTATCATGTAATTTGTAACGGATTAAAAATGTTATTAAACTAGTTGTGCCATTATATATGACATGTTTATTAAATAAGTTACATGGATCGAAACGTATAATACGTTTAATAAACGAGTTTGGTTAGTATTGAAGGTCTTTAACATGATTAGTAAATGGGTCGGATTAAGACTGAACTGTTTAGCAAAATACACATAAATCGACATGCCACGATAACACAAATTGCCTATCCCTATTGTAGGGAGAAAAAATCTCTACTAACAGGGAGACGACACGTGGAGCATCAAGCAAATCGAACATCTGGCAACCACGTCACCAACACAAGCCCTCACGATCCATCAACTCACAAAAACAACAATAAAGTCCCAAATAGCAGTCATGACTAGACTCACAGTGAGAAATTATCCCAAACAAGGAGACAATCACGTTTCCCGTCGATCATAGAATAATCATAGACAAAACATCTTTAATAAAAAACATTATAAAAGAAATGAAAAAGGCACAGAAAAGTCCAAGGAATTTTGGCAGAAAACAAGATTCTTTCCTAAGTGTAGTGTAAAAGTGTAGAAAATTTCTTGCACTTACACCTATCTAATAATCTAATAAAAAAAATTAGCCAACCTAACCATTTCACTGAAAAGGTTAGTTCAGAATTTATGAGTTCGATAAGAAAATTTCGACTAGAATTTTTGGTGAAACTATTCGGTTAGCATTGTGTATGTCAAATTCCATTTTCGTTTTCAGAATTCCAAATATAGGATTTAAGTCTTAAGGATTCAACTTGATGTTATTAATACTTAATACATATCAAAGAACGTTAAACAGAATGGGTCAACAGTGGTGAATTCCTCACGTGCTGCATATATTGATCATCACTTGGTCATATGGTACGAATCGAACGATATATATGATTTTATCATTGCATAGATTTACTTATTCAATGAAATTGAGGTTTGTTAATTTATAATTTAAGTATGCGATGCGATTTACATTGGACCGGCCACTAAGAAGCCAATCATAATTTGGATCACCATTTTCTCATGGCAGAATCAAGATGTTGGTGATCGCAATTTGATTCGACTTGGACCAGCACCATTTCAGCTTGGATTGAAGCTACACGTTGTCACGTGGTATATATCTGTTAATAGCATGAGGAACTGCAAAGGGATTTCATGTGTGTGTGTGTGTGTGTGTCTATATATATATATATTAAAAGCATGACCAACTGCAAATGGAATTTGTATATATATTATATTTTAGGGTAAATTGCTTTCATCTCTCAAAAAGTTTGGTTTAATTACTCTCAAATTAAAGTTTTTGTAAAATTACTGGCACTCCCAATTAAACTGATGATTTGTTAAATAAAATCACATATAATATACAATTACAAAAGTCCCCTTACGTTATAATGCTTTTGTACAAAAATAATCTTAATTTCTAATAATTTGATTGAAATTAACATATTTTGTATATATATTTTTTCCATCCATGCCACACCAGCACTGTTGCCACAGAAAATAGTTTTGACATTTTAATTTTTTATGTTAATTAATTTTAATGGAGCTAACTATTAATTAACGATTGGGGTATTAGGAGTAAAGTCAACAAATTAAACTTCGGGAGAGGTTGATCACCATATTTTAAAAACTTTAATATGAGAATAATTAAGCAAAATCTCGTAAAAAGTTAAAATAATTTATTCTATATTTTATTTTATTTTTTGTGGGCTTTGGTCCAACAATAAGAAGTGATTTGAAACTCACCGAGTTTGAATATGAAAATAGATGGAGCCAGAGCTCCTAAACTATGATAAATGCACAATAATATGAATCTCAAACATTTATGATTTGAACGTGAATAAGTCGAATTATTTATCTATAGGTGTATTGGTAAACCATCTCTCTAGTGGTAGTGATTATGGTTGTGTAAAATGGTTGACTTGAAATATTATTTTTATTAATTTGCGTGAAGGTAAAATTGTATACATCTTATTTTATTTTATTTAGATTTTATAATAATAAAATTCTTGGCTAGCTCTCTTTTTTTTTATTATTATTATTATTATTATAATCCTTCTATGTTATTGGTTGGGGAAAAAAGAAACTAGACGAAGAGGAGTACGGAGAAAGGAAATTAAAGAGAATTAGTTTTTCTGTAGCTTGTCCGGTAAAAGAGAGAGGAAAGAAAAGATAAAAGAAGCTAGACATAATGGAGTAGAAAAAGAGTTGATGATGGTTTTGTAAGTTGTTTGGTAGAATTGAGTATAAGGTTTTTTATTTTATTTTTCTATAGGTGGGTGGAAAATGAGAGCAAAAAACACCTTCTTTTTTATTTTGACGGTTTTACTTCACAGAATTTGAAAATCTATGCCCACTTTTAATTTGCACTTCTTATTTGGAGCGGCATTTGTCCGCTATGCAAAGTCCTGAACACTTCGATTATTGAAAAAGAAGAAAAATATAATACTTGTTCTGAAATCATAAATTCATAACAATAAATGTATCATGTTAGGAAAAAAAAACCTTTATTGAAGGTTTTTTCTACTTAAACGAAGCTTTTATTTTTTATTTTTTTATTCTACCGATGTGTGTTATGGTAAATCTTTGTTACTGTGATCAAAATTAATTACACAAATATTTATAAATTAAGAAAAACATTGTTAGGATTAATTAGGGAGATCGAGCTAACCATGTGGCTAAATTCAGCCAAGTTTTTATGCATACGTAACGCATAATGCACAAACCACCTTTTACCATTTTATTATTTATGAGATTAATTGTCAAAGTGTTTATCATAATGGATGAAAATTCACACATACGATTTCAAACCGATCAAAAATTAAATCACTCTAATACAATTCAAAGATCAAATCCCCTAGTACATTGTATTTCATAAAAAAACTATCATATACTACCTAGTTGCATATCAATCTGATTATCAAGTGTGGATTACGTGCGTGGATTACGTACTTCATGATGTATCATTTTATCATTATTATATCATATTACATGTGTTTTAAAGTCTCATTAGACGGTGCCTTCTCATTAAAAGTGGTCCATACAAGTTATTTATGTCATTATAAGTGGTTCATATAAGTTATTTATGTAATTGAAAGTGGTCCATGAAAGATTCTAGGCATTGAAGAATATGGAGCATGTAATTTGCTTGTTCTTTTCTTCTCTTCTTTTTTCTTTTTTAAGAGCTTCCTAATAAAAAAAAAATATAGTTATATTTGCTTGCAGAACAAAACATAAGTGGTCTCGTTATAAGAAAAAACAAAATAAAGTAAGAGGACTTTTCTATCATTCTTTTCAATTATGCGATTAGAGATTTACAAAGCAATATAATTGAAATGATTTAAGCTCGTAATCGTTTTTAAAGATAAAACCTGGTTTAAGGACAGGTCATCAGCCTACCGACGAGTAGATTTGACTAATTCCAATCATTGTACGATAAAAAGAATTGAGGATACTATTTTCATCCATTACTTCTACCACGTCCCTCTTGGAGCGCGTGAAAACATTCTTCCTAAATTATTAATGTCCACAACACTAAGCTACTTACGCTGGTCGATGTTGACCGTCACGAACTTCTAAGGAAGGTGGGATATTTAAGTATAATACTTTGATTTGTCTAATTAAGCATATACCATATCATGACTTGAAAAAACTTTCATTATGTTACTTAATAAAGTAACACAAAAGACCAAACAACTGGTCATAGCATTTTAAACAAGCTTAATTTTCTCTCACGCAAGAAAATTTTTATCATCTTCAATTACTTGGGAAAGAAATACACACACGTGTTGTGTGTGTGTATATATATATACACACACATATATATATATATATATATATATGCAGTATTATTGTTTGGACTGTAGACTATTTCAACAATATTAACTGATGAGATTATATTAGAGTGCTTGTTTGGTCTGACCAGTGCATGTTGCACGAGTTTTCTTAACTGGAATTCAAGTTTCAATCAGTCAAACTATATCAGATGAGACTGCCAAAACGTTTTGCCTCAACTTGAAGCCTATAAAGACACCATATTCAGCACTTATATTGCATGCCAAAAACTCCGGAACTATATATTCTCATCGATCTTGTGTTCTTTCTGATCTTGCTTAAGGGGAATCTTTACTAATTACTACTCTTGGTATTTTGTGTGTGTATATATATATATATATATCTATCAGCAAACAAATACTTGAACATCGACATTCTATATAGATCATACATGGAGAGAATGAAGTCGTCCCTTCTTCAGATCCAGCCCCCAACTTATGGAAAACTAATCACCATTCTCAGCATCGATGGAGGTGGCATTAGAGGGATCATTCCTGCCACTATCCTTGCCTATCTAGAATCTCAACTTCAGGTACCATATTTCTCTTCCTTATTTTCTTCTTTTGTTTTGGTTTTAAATTTATACAAATAATGATTGCTTGTTCATTCATATATATATATATATCATCATATACATATCTAGATTCCTATATATGTAATATGTATATCAAAATGGTTATGCTATGTATATATATATGGTATGAATTGGACTTGCATATGCCTAACAAATTAATTAAGAAACGTACGTGATGATGGAATATGTAGGAGCTAGATGGAGAGGATGCAAGACTTGCAGATTACTTTGATGTGATTGCAGGAACTAGCACCGGTGGCCTCGTGACAGCAATGTTAACTGCTCCAGATAAAAATAAGCGTCCTCTCTATGCTGCCAAAGATATCAAGCCTTTTTATCTAGAGCATAGCCCTAAGATTTTCCCACAAAAGAGGTCATTTTGATTATTTATTTGCTTTGCATTCAATATTATCAATTTGCCTTACATATTTTAGTTGTTTGGTGTTTCGTTGTGGATATATGTATGAAACTAATGAAATATTGTGGTTGGAATGGCAGGGGCATATATGGAAAAATTAGGAACATATTAAAGTCCTTAACAGGACCAAAGTATAATGGGAAGTACCTTCATAGGATTATAAGGGAAAAACTAGGAGACACACAGTTGCATGACACTTTGACCAATGTTGTTATTCCAGCTTTTGATATTAAGCATTTGCAGCCAACCATTTTCTCATCTTATGAGGTATATATACATCCCTCTCTCTCTCTCTCTCTCTCTCTCTATATATATATATATATATATATATTTGTGTGAGTAATGTTACCATGACAGCTCTCATGAAAGCTTTTGCCATATATTACAGAGACACACGTGTTTGAATAAAACATTGATAGAATTGTTTTCAATATTGTGTGGTATTTGTTTCTCTGATTTGGTTGACTCACTAGAACTTTAGAATTGTATTATAGTCAGTAGTTGAGTGGTAGGTTTGAATCCCAAGAAAGAAGCTAAGGCAAGTTTAAAGTGAGGAGGACACATCCTCTCAGAAAAATATGGCCTTTCACTTTGCAAGGCATGGGACAGATATGCCTCTTCGTCCTGACCTGACCATGTTCCACAATATTATTAATTTTTATTTTTGTTTTCCCAATCATTTCTTAAAAATGAATTCTAAATATAAAATATATATTTTTATTACAAGCTAATGAAGCTAGCAAGTTGAATAGTCATATAGGCCTAACATAATTTTGAATATATCTTTTGCAGGCCAAAAACTCCCCAGGTTTGGATGCTCAATTATCCGATATCTGCATAAGCACTTCTGCAGCTCCAACTTATCTTCCGGCTTATCAGTTCAAGAATGAAGACAATGAAGGAAAAGTTCATGAATTCAATCTCATAGATGGTGGTGTTGCTGCAAATAATCCGGTATAATTGTTATAAAATTTGATAAAAATCATTTTTCTTTTATATCTGAACAATAACTAGCTCATGGCCACACATAAGCACATGCACTAAATTATACCACTAATAAATTTATAAATATTGAAATATTTTACTGATTCTTAATTTATTTTGGGAACATTGTTTCAGGCTTTAGTTGCCATAAGCCAAGTAACCAACCAGGTCTTCGACGAAAATCCAGATTTCTTTCCCATTAAGCCCATGGACTATGGCCGGTTTCTAGTGATCTCGATAGGCACTGGTTCGTCGAAGATTGAGCAAAAGTACAATGCTAAAATGGCAGCTAAATGGGGAATTTTGGGTTGGTTGCTTCATGGAGGTTCCACTCCATTAGTGGATGTGTTTACTCAAGCAAGTGCAGATTTGGTTGATTTCCACATTTCCGTCGTTTTCCAAGCTCTTCATTCCGAAGATAACTATCTTCGAATTCAAGTATGCTTGCACAAATTCTCACTTTCCCTCGTTGTTCTCTTTTTCAAATTGAAAATTAAACTTCAATTAAAAAAATGTATACATTTATTCTTAAACTTAATATTTATATATATATATATATTCTACTGATTTTCAAAACCAGGAGGACACATTAACTGGAACAGATGCTTCAGTTGATATTGCAACAAAAGAGAATTTGGACAAACTTGTGAAAGTTGGTGACGGGCTATTGAAGAAACCGGTTTCGAGGGTGCATCTTGAAACGGGTCTTAGTGTACCAGTTGAAAATGGTGGCACAAATGAGGAGGCTCTGAAAAAGTACGTACATAAACAAATTAAACAGTTTCTTTCACATAAATGTAGTTGTTTCAAGTACGAAAAATATATATATATTTCATATACTAATCATATATATCTATTCTTCCAACTTTTAACAGGTTTGCAAAGTTACTTTCGGATGAAAGAAGACTCCGTGAGTTAAAATCACCAAACACGCTCAAAGTAGCAGAATCATCGATAACCTCTTGATCAGCCTCCTGTGCATATGTTAATTAACCAAAGCATGGATTGTTTAGTAACTATTACTTGTTTGAAGGGTAAATAAATTGTAATTTCTTTTACTTCAGAAGGATTGTAATTTTATATAATCTTTATTCTTTGCATATCCACGTTAGGTATGCTGTATGTAATATGTTTAAAGTTAATAAATTTGTTAATTATTTCATTCATTAAAGTAATGGTAGAAAAGTTGTGAACTTTTGCAATATATGATGCAAAGATGCTGAAAGTTTATGATGTTCAATCCTGGGAATGCTGATAAATTTTGGGACAAAGTTGTTATTTTTTGAATTTGAAAACCCATCGGTCCTCCAAGTTTACTCTTCCAAGTCCCAACTTTAGGAGAAATTATTATATACTATGAAGATTCTATTTATTGGAAAAATCTCACCACTAATAAGACTATATCTTTTATAATTTTCTATAAAAATAAAAAATAGAGTTTTATTATTGATGGAATTCTTATATTTAAGGAATCTTGGAAGTGTTGTAGAATTACTCCAACTTTTGACTTATGATAATTATTAGGAAAAAGAGTAAAAAATCTTCAAACATATGATAATTTTTAGGCAAAAGTGCAAAAAGTCGGTCCGAACTATCACGAAATGAATGCTTTATTATCCTAAATTATTAAAGGAGCAATGTTACACGTCATGAAAATATATCATGAATTTTTATCTTGAATAATGTGGCAATTAAATGGTAAGTTAGTATTGGTGGGATTCCCCCCATACACGAAATGTTAATGGTATTATCACTTGCCACATCATTCATGAAGACAATTCATGATAAAATTTCATGACGTTAGCATTTTCCTTATTAAAGTGACTAAGCCACTCATAAAACTTACAAAATCAAACAAATTATCTCGTGCTTTTCGCTTCCAGCCACTTTCCGTCTGACTTTGAGGCCCGTTAGATACAAATTTTATTTAAATCCTATACTACCCTCCGATGTGATCGTTATACCCTTTCTCCCTAGTCCCTATAAAAGACCACTTTTTTCCAAATCAAACTCATTTTGTGCCTTTTGTATATTACTTTCTTGCCTTTGGGCTGTTAGGGCCTTTGCCGTGTTTAGGCTAGGCTTTGTTTTGTCTGTGTGCTCTCTCTCTCTCTCCACTTGATAGCAAGGTCAGATTATATATATAATTGCTGTACCCATTTATATAAGATCATGTTTATATTTGTTTGTTACCGAAATAGTAATTTATTTTGGACTATTTGGAGAGTTTTTTTTTGTTTCCATAAAGTATTTTTAAAATTGTTTGTAGGCATATGGAGCTATCAATGACTTCAAGAAACTTGAATAATGTATCATATCATGATAGAATGTATGAAGATTTGTATTGCTATGTACGTGGAGTGAAATCACCTTTGAGAAGAGCAATGACAAATACTAATCTAAGACGAAGGTTTTATGAATGTGAAAGCTATCCGAAGAGGTGTTGTGGGTTTTTGAGATGGATAGATCCCGAACATAATGAAATTCAACCATAACTGAGTTGGAACCGTATGGAAAGAGAGAGGGGTATGAGGACCATATCATCATTGAGATCACAAGTTGCTATGGAACATTTGCCTATTGATGAGAGTGTCAACTTTGTGGTTGGACAACCTGTTGCAGCCCTTGTCTGGACTATGAACCACCATGCAACTACCCATCATGCAATTACTTATTTGGTTATTTTCTTGCTGGGATTTTTATCATGTGCTATTGCAATGGTAATGGTGTGGTTATTTAAGAAATGTAATGGTAATTGAATGTAATGCAATCGAACTACCTTTTTATTATCTATTGTAACAGTGTGTATGCATGCATGAAATAAGCTAATAAATGCACAAAATAGGCAAATAAACAGCAGCAACACAACTTAACCAACCTAGCAAATTTTAACACCAACCTAGTCAAAAAAAAAAAAACTGTAATACCTCGTAAAATTTGAAGATATTTAAATTGGATTTTTATTTATTTGATTGAGTTTTTAATTATTTAAATGTTTTAATTAAATTTTGTCAATACATGTTCTTTATGTGTTTCATGCGAATGTTTGAATTGTTACTAAGTGTTGATTGATTTTAATTGTGTGTGAAATATTTGTTTTAAATATAATTATTTCTTTTAAATAAAATATATGAGTTTTTGGGCTGTATGTTCTTTAATTTAAAATTTTATCAGGTTGGGCTAGATTGTTGGGTTGAGCTAGATATATATATATATATTTTATTTATAGGTGAGCTATTTATGTTATATTTATTAATATAATTAGTTATGACTGTTTTTTTTAGTTTTCTAGAAAGAAAATTAAAACAAAAGAAAAAGAAAAGAGGGTTAGGGTTTTGTCGTTTCCACGCACAGAAATCGAAAGAGCGTAGACGGAAGAGAGAAGGAGTGATTCATCGAGACGGGTTCTTGTTCGTCAAAAAGTCAAGTTCGAACTCTTATTTTTCCCTTTGAATCTGTAGACATATATATATATATATATACACACACACACACATACATACATGTTGCTAGAATTTTTTTTTATGTATTTAATTATGAAATTAAATAATTATGCATGCTAAGGATGATTATGTGAATTAAACATGAAAATTCTTGAGGTTTGGTACTACTAGCTATAGGGTATTTTTTTATATGTATATGCATGTATATATGACTGTATAGGCGGGTGTATATATATATATACACGTACAAGCATAAAACTGAGTTTACTGTATTCATCATTTTTGAAGGTTTTTATTCTGATTAAAATGTATATCTTGCTTCCCTGAGTAATCTTTGAAAGTTTGGTTACGAACCGTTAGATAGATTGATGGAAAATTGATTTTCAAATTTTAAATTCTCGAAACTTGAAATTGGGCATTTTTTATTTAGGCCATGATAGGAGGTGATTTTGGTACTAATGCGTAAGTTAGATCAATACAAGTTCAATAATATATTCATACGCGCGATTCAGGGTCCGGAGGTAGCCGAAAAGTGGCCTGGAAGTCGCGGCTGGTGGGTTGTCACGACAACAGTAAGTTTGCTGGAAAAGAAAAGAGAAAAGAAGGAAAAAAAAAGGAAAAATAAAAAGAAAAAGGGGGCCACGCTCCCAGCCGGGGGCGTGTGTGCTGTCGATCGAGGATCAGGAAAGGTCCGTTGGGTTCCACTTGTGTGGCCCACCCACTGGGCCCACTTTGGGCCCCGTCCGAAATATTTTAACATTTTTTTATTTGTTTTTCAATTTTTTTTAAATTGAAAAAATAGGAAAAATAATTTTTAACATTACTTGTAAATTCCAAAAAAATTTGAAAAATTTATGTAATCTTTTGGGGACAAAATGCACTTGGGTTTTAAATTTTAAGTCAAAATGAGGTTCCCTTGTAGTTAAAGTAGCATAAAAAGTGTGTCTCAAAACTAGATTTTTATTTCCTTTTATTTTCGAAATATTTTAAAATTTTCAGAAAATTCTAAAAAAACATGGGTAACCTTTTAGGGACAGAATACACTTGATTGTTAAATTTCAAATGGATTTGAGCTTCCCTCGTGGTTAAATTGGTTTTAAAAGTATGCCTCAAAATTTGATTTTCATTTTCTTTTATTTGGAAAATATTTTTAAAATTTCTAAAAAATTTCAAAAAATTTCAGAATAATTAAACAGGATTCTTAGGAATAGAATAGGCCCGAAAACCTATTTTAGAGCAAGGTTTAGATACTTAATGTTTAAATTGAGGTGTTGGCTTTATTGTGGGATTTTCTTTCAATTAATTGTTTAATTTTCTTTAATTATTTCTTTGCTTGAATAAATGTCCTTGATTAATTGAATGGTGTTTAAAACAGTTTATGGAAGTATGATAAACTCATTTACATTCATAGTATGTTGTGTTATTTATTTTAATTTTATTTGTTTAAATTAATAAATGAGAAAATAGGATTTACATGATATTAATTAGCATGCTTGTAAGGTTATTAGATTTTTATTTAAATGTTAATTATGCAGGCGTGTCAAGATCGCTAAATACCTAATAAGGTATCTATGCATTATATTTGGCATATTGGGATTGTCAAGGCTTATCGGGATCGCCTAATACTTAATAAGTTATCTATGCATTATATTTGGCATGTTGTGATTGTCAAGGCTTGTCGGGATCGCCTAATACCTAATAATGTATCTATGCATTATAGTTGACATGTTGGGATTGCCAAGGCGTGTTAGGATCGCCTAATACCTAATAAGGTATCTATGCATTATATTTGTCATGTTGGGATTGCCAAAGCGTGTCGGAATCGCCTAATACATAATAAGGTATTTATGCATTATATTTGGCATGTTGGAATTGTCAAGGCGTGTCGGGATCGCCTAATACCTAATAAGGTATCTATACATTATATTTGGCAATTCAGGATTGCCTAATACCTAATAAGGTATCTTTATAATTTGTTTGGGGCATGTCAGGATTGTCTAATATCTAATAAGAGTTTCTCATTATAGATTCGAGCATGTTAGGATTGCTTCTTGTGTAAACTTAAAACTAGTATGCACTTGTATTAAGATAATTGATGTGTTAGTGTAGTGTGTGGGGCGGCTCTATTCTTGGGTCACAGGATTAATTGGGGATATATTTATGAGCTGGTGGGTTATATTTAATTGTATATAAACATTAATTTGGTGTTTTGGGAAAGGATTATTGTTAGAGGCAGGATAGGTTTATCTAATACCTTGTAAGACATTTGTAGAATATATGGAGGAAGGCATGGTAGGATTGCCTAGAATTTAATTAGAAAGCTTAGTGTGTTTAGGCATGTTAGGATTATCTATGGTTTGAACTTAGAAATTTGTTATACCTTTATTGTGATAATGGATGAGTTGGTTTAGAACATAGTTCTAATTATTTATGAGATAGGAGATTAAATGACTAAATGGTATAATTATATCTATATGTCTTTCATGTCCTCATATAGAGGGTATGTTTACCGATTCTCTGATTGGGTTGTAGTAGAGAGAACTTGCTCGTGAGTTTAACTCACTTTGTTGATTATTTAAGGTCCGAGACAGTTTCCATCTCGAGGTTAGGGCGTGGAGTTCGAAGAGCGTGGCGATTATCTATTTCTTACCAGACTTTAGTGGAGGGACTTAGATCTTTTCATAAATTATTTACTTTTATGATTTTTGGTTAAAATGATCCTTTAGTTACGAGAATTCCAAGTTGTATCGTTCAGACTGGTACTATGTTATTTAATATTATTATTTATTTCAGTTAGACTTTCCTTTTAGCATTTATAATTCATTTTCTTTTGTCATTGTATTCTATGCTTGTTTGCTATCAATTGTAGATATCCCTTATGTTTATGTATGAGACTGGTCACCTCATGCATGAAATTTGTTGGGGGTATTTCAAAAACAATAGCATTAACTGGAAGATCTGCCAAACCAACCAATCATAACCCAACTTAACACACACACACACACAATATATAATTACTATCATAAGCAATACCATAAAAACAAATTGCAACAAAAAAATCTAAGCAACACAACTTAACCAATAACTGTCATAAAAAAATAAATAAAAAATCTCAGCAACACAACTTAACCATCCTAGCAACTCAACTTAGCAAATTTTAACACCAACCTAGCATAAAACCAACAACATTAACTCTCATGAGCCAAAACAACCAAATCATAATCCAAACCTAACACACACATAACATATAACTGTCATAAGCTAAACCATGCAAACAAACTGCAGCAAAAAATTCTCAACAACACAACTTAACCAATAACTGTCATAAGCCAACTTAAACAAAAAAAAAAAATCTCAACAACACAACTTAACCAACCTAACAACTCAACTTAGCAAATTTTAACACTAAACTAGCAAAAAACCTAACACACACACACATTATATAACACACCAACTTAGAAAAAAAAAAGAGCAGCATATCTGCCAAACAAATTGTAATAATTAATCCAGCATAACCAATTACTGTCATAATCCAAACAAACTGTCATAATCCAAAAGACAAATAAGTGTACCATAATATCATAACCATAAAGACAGCAAACTAGGCTACCACCATGCAACTACTGTTTTGTATCAAAAGCAAGCTAAAGACCATTGTTTCACCTCCTACACTTGCACTACTTTTAATAAATTAAATAGGAAACACCAAAAAAAAAAAAATACAAAAGTTGTTTCCTCTATAACATGCAACAGGTTGGTAGTGGGCCTATCATAGCTGTACCATTGCACTTACACCTATGTAATGGGCCTGCCATAAAAAAGTGTCCGAATTACTATTATATAAGTCATTTTGACAAATTAACATTATCACCAAACATTCAAATCAAGAAAACATGTGTTTTTACAATGATGATGTTTAACTATTTCACAGAACATTCAAATCGACTAATGAAGACTGAGATAGGTTACTCAACATATTTCTATACCTTGATGGTATTATAATCACCTATGCAAGAAAATGATATATATGGTTAAATTGTCCATTTCTTAATTTGGAAATAAAATAACCAAAAAAACATGGAGTTTTACCTCCTACAGTTGCCTTTGATTGCTACTTACATCCCTTCCACTTCCTCTAGCAACTCTTCCTCTTCCTTTTAGAGCCCTAACTTCAACTCCTCCTTTAATAGCCCTTCCACTTCCTCTACCACTCACTATCCCCTATCTCATCTTCCTGTTACAGCACTTCCATCACTGTTTTGCAGTCCACCAGGCAGACCAGAACTAATAGATAATCTTGGTCTACCTCCATGACCATTCCCCTAGATCTAGGTGTACGTTGTCTCAACTACTTTGCAAGTTCTAGTGTTATGGCTCATTTTTTCACATCTGCTACATCTGATATGTGTCCTTTTCTGCTAATTCTAATTACACCAGGTTTACTAATCTCATCAAGTGCCTTTCGCCTTGCTTTTTTAGGCATACTTATTGTAGCCCTAACAATGGGTGGGTGTATGGGATTGGTGCCAACTTCACATTGCATATACCTAAAAGGCATATGAAACATGATAGGGCTATATGACCTCAAATATGTCTCTCCAAGATAACAATTATTAACGAATTGCTCAGGCTACCCCCTTTCTGAAACAATACATGCAATGACATGTATACATGGTATACATCTTACATTCCATGCCCGACAACTACACATTCTATCTTCCAAGTTGACACCCTCATTGTAATACTCCGTAATTTTTTAGATCAATTTTTTTTTAATTTAAATGCTTTATGTATATATACTTTTATTATCTTATGTAAATCGCTTTGTTGATTGGCTTGGTGATTGAATTAAATTTCTTTGAGTGCTTTAAATTTTTAGGGAGTTTATTTTTATTTATTTAATTTTGGTTGGACTGAGTCTTTGAATTTCTTTTATTTTAATTTTGGCTTGGGTTAGAGAGAAATTGGGTTGAGTTGGACTAGAATGACAGGGCTAGGTATATACGTATGGGCTAGGGTTTATTATGTATATTTTTTTTCTTTTATTTATTTAGTTATTTTATTTTTATTTCAGTTTTAAATAAAAAAAATTTTAAAAAAGGAAAAATATAAAAGAAAATGTTTCTGCCGTTAGTTTTACGCACAAAAACTAAAAGTGTAGACGAAAGAGAGGAAAGAGAGAATGAGTGATCGAGTGGACGAGTTTCGAATCATCGAAGAGGCAAGTTCAACTCTTCTCTTCCCCTTTGAATCTATATACATAGACTAAATCCTACAATGTTTAAATTGTTTGTTGCATCGTTTTTTTTAATCTTTCATTTTTGGTATAAAATTGATTATATAAATTTGATTTTTCTATGGATCATGATTTCTGTGCAATTATATTGGCAATTGAGTATTGGTGTTGAAATATTTATATACACACATATAGATACAGGCATACATGTATATGATGAATATGTTGATATGTTAAGTTTAAATTCGTGGCTATTTAATGAAGTAATGTGTGGTTTGTTAAGTTGTTCTTGCTGGATTAACTTACCCATGAACATTCGGGAATGGATCATGGAGGGATTTAAGTTTAATTTTGAAAATTTGTTGAAGAACCCTAGAAGTTGTGATTCGGGTCATTTTTTATGGGGCTTTTGGTACCAAAAGATAGCTTACAATGAGAAGAGAGATCGAGGGCTACTTGCGCTCATGAACAGTGCGCCCAGGCTGGGGGTTGAAGAAGGCTGGGCCGGTGCTGGGGAAGGCACAAATGGGCCCCACTCGCCGGGGCCCACCTTTGGGCCTAGTCTGGATTAGTTTGATATTTTTTTATTTTTAAAATCTTTGAAAAATTAGGAAATCCATTTTTTAAAAATACTTAAAAATTTCAAAAAATTCTAAAAAAAATTTGGGTAACCTTTTGGTCGCAAAATACTCTTAGGTTTTAAATTTCAAGTCACAATGAGGTTCCTTTGTGGTTAAAGTAGAATAAAAAGTGTCTCAAAACTAGATTTTTATTTCCTTTTATTTTGAAAATATTTTAAAATTTTCAGATAATTCTAAAAAAATTTAGGTAACCTTTTAGGGACAGGATACACTTGAGTTTTAAATTTCAAGTGAAAATGAGCTTCCCTTCTGGTTCAATTAAAATATGCCTCAAAATTGAGTTTTATTTTCTTTTATTAGAAAAATATTTTTAAAATTCTCAAAAATTTCAAAGAATTTCAGAATAATTAACAGAGTTTTTAAGATCAGAATAAATCTAAATTAGAGTTAGGTTTAGACTCCCTCAAAAATTTAGGTACATTGGAGGTTTGGTTATGTGCTTGCTCATAAAATTTGTGGTTATGTTATTTTTACTCCTTAACTGTATTTTCTTTGAAATTATAACTGTTCATGATATACTTGATTTTAGTTTAATTGTGAATGAGTTATTTTATTGTAATGATTAAATTTTTGATAATTTAAATTCATATGTTGTGCCATTTAAATTACTATCATCTTCTTTTATTTCATGTAGTAGGTTGGTTTAGGAGGCATGTAAGGATTTTCAGGAGCCGTGTTAGGATTGTCAATACCTATTAAGGTATCAAAGTTAAAAGAGGCATGTAAGGATTGCTAGGGGGCATGTCAGGATTGTCAATACTTATTAAGGTATCAAAGAATAATAATGGTGTCATGTCAGGATTACTTAGATTTAATAAAATACATGCTTATATTTATTTGTTTTGAACTTAGAGAATGTGTTCATTTTTGTATGGTAAGGGTTTGTTTGGGACATTGTTAAAATGACATTCATTTTTGAGAACATGAACTGGATAGGGAATGACCTGTATGCTTACACTTATAATCTTTTCTCTTGTATCCCTCATACTGAGGGTATGTATATCGGTTCTCTATTTAGGATGTAGTAGAGAGGGCTTGCTCGTGAGTTTAACCCACTTGTTAATATTTTAGGTCCCAGGCCGGTTCCACCGCGAGGACAGAGTCTTGGGGTTTGGCTGTGGCAAACATCTCCTCTCATCAATTACAGAGTAGGAACTTATTAGCTTCTTCAAGTTCAAACTATGAACTCTTTTGAGACTTTGATTGTCGATTTTTAATTTAGAGTTAAAACTCTTGTTCTTTTTGGTTAAGGAACGGGACCTCCAAATTGTATTAACAGACACGTACTTTGTTTATTTAACATTTTATTTTGATTCAGATGGACTTTTTATTCCACTTTTAAGATTTATTTCATGCTGTCTTTTGTACTCTATGCTTGTTGCTATCAGTTGTAAATATCTCTCAGGTTTTGTGTATGAGACTGGCCACCTCATGCGCTAAATTTTATAGGGGTATTTCACTCATTTACCCCTTCGTAGTAAACCTTAAATATATATGGACCTATTTTTTTGGTACTACAAGTTGGAGTTTTCTATTAGCTTCTTCAACTCATCTACTATGTTAGGGAATAACAAGCCACTTTTTTTTTTTTGGATCCCTCTTTGATTGAAACTGATATATCAAATAACCTCGAATCCACTCCAACATGGTAATTAATGGCTTATCCCTAGCCTCACGAATGTAGTCCTTCCATGTCTCACACATATTGTTAACCACCAAATCACACTTGAAATTATCATCGAAGCTAGACCTTGGCCATAACCTAGGAGGCACCTTTGCAAGCCATTCATAGGCCTCCTTATCAATCTTCTTGATAAGTTGCATGTGATAGTCAAATTAATCACCATTTAGTGCCCTTACTGCATTCCACATCTCATTTCTCAACTTCAATCCCTTGAATTTCTTCTTGGAATTATTATACATGTGTTTCACACAATACCTACAGCCAATCCCATGCAATATGTCTTCAAAAGTTTCTACTAACCCCTATGAAACAAAGAAACAAACAAATATTAATTAATGGATGACTGAAGGACAATATATTAAACTAACCAAAACTAATAGAACAATAAATGAATAACATTACCTTCTATCTATCGGACATAAATGTAAAACGATGTAATAGACCCAATGAACTCTTTAGTTGATCCATAAACCACTTCCAAAACTCTTTTGTTTCAGCTCTAACAATAACAATTGCAATAGGAAAAATTCCATTGTCTCTATCCCCCCAATTGCACTTAACAATTGACCTTTGCAAAGACCCTTCAAGAAGCAACCATCAACTCCAATGAATGGTTTGCACCCTTTCAAGAAACCTTTTTTCATTATTTCATATCATATGAACAACGCCTCAAATCTTGCAGGGTGATCAAGGGTTGGTCTATTAACAGTGGTCACAGTAATACCTCCAGGATTAATGTTTTGAATTAGATGGCAGTAGTCTCTAACTTTACTGAATTGCATCACATGGTCCCCATCAATGTTTTTCATTGCCTTATAAACCTTGTATTGTGTAACCATCATATCCATATCCTTTAAGACTGCTTTTTTCATTACATTAGTCTTCCATTTATGATCAACCCTCAAGGCCTTCATGTACTTGTCTGTCAAGTTTTTTTGCTGATGCTTGTTAATTTAGATATTTTTTTACCAACTACAAGTGTGAGGAGTTTTCATTGTCTTAATTTGGAAACTGCCATCTACACTGTTAGATGATGCATGAATCATTCACCCATAACCAGAATCAGAACATACAGCAGTGACTCTGTAGCCCTCATTCTTCACAAACCAGAAATCATACTTCTCATTAAAAGAATGAGCCATTAATTCCTCTCTAAACTTTACTGCAAATTCATATTTCTTACCTACTTCAAAACCCTTGATCACATTTGGAACCACTCTTAGATCATCAACTTCATCATCAGATGAGCTATTTAAACTTTGTAGGTCATCACGTGGGGCATATGTTAAGTCAATGTAAGAATAATGGTATTCTCTTGCATGTAGATCAAGCTACATTTCATCAAATCCATGTTCCACTTCATCAGTCACATGGTCCTCCTCATTATTGTCATCTTCCATCCCAGCATATTCTTACCCCATATCAGTAATTCCATTTGCCGAATATTCATGCTCCACATCAACATTCACATGATCCACATCAGCAATGCAATTTGCTGCAGATTCACACTCCACATTAGCATTTACATGTTCCATATCAGCAATGCAATTTGTTACAGATTCATACTCCACATCAGTGATACCATTTTCCATATTAGCAGGACCATTTTTCACATTATCAACACCATTTTCCATATCAATAGCCCATTCTAGGATTTCATCTTCCCACCCTGCACCCTCATCTAAATCCATTGTAGTCTTCTGCCTAACTATGAATATTTTAACCAACCTAAACCTCCTATGATCATTAATGCAATCCAAAATATCTTGATCTTTTTTTTATTTTTATTTCATTAGTGGGCACAATTGGATTCCTATGATAAATTTCACAATTTTCATCATACCTAAGATCTTTCACCACACACATGATATCAAAATATCCTAAGAAATCAGGATCTATTTCCTCAATCAATGTTACAATGCCACCTGTATAAGTTTTAAGGGGTTTAGACTAAAAAACCCCTCCATGGTGCACTTCTAGTGAAAGTGACCTGTTCATTATTTGTTAACACAAAAATAAATTAACCTAAAGAAATTAATTAATGAATTAACAACATACAAGACAATAAACAATAAGACAAATCATTATGACCAAACACACAAGGCAACAACTTACAACACAAAACAAACAACGCAAAACAAACCCCAAAAGCATAACACAATGCCACATAATGGGGTCAACATGTTTTAATGGACATAAAAGTAGTAAAGGTAGTATTTATGACCATACTAGAAATCTTAAAGAGTAAAACAAATTGCAAAGGTGAAGTAGAAAATTACTCAGGTCTAATATATGTACAAAAATCGCACATGCATCCCCACATCTCAATTATTGTGCCTAGTGAGTATAAAAAAGGAAAACACTTTTCAAAAATCTTACAAATCATATCAAATATACTATTTAGAAACCCTACCAAAAAGCACAAGACAGCAATGCCAAAATAACAATTATTGTTAAGCTAAAAGTACAAAAAATATTTAAAATTATTTTTAGAAACCCTAGAAATAATCAAACCCTATAATTTAAAAAACAATAGTATCGATTAAGTACAAAAAATAACGAGTTGTAACTAAAATGAAGGTTTGTAAAAGTAAAAACACTTACATACAAATGACAGGTAGTACTTCAACGTTCTTTCACAATCCTTCAAGCACGATCATAGTTAAGACCCAAATTCCCAAGATTCATCACATCTACTGAAATAAACCTTAGAAACCCTAAAAATCAAAGCTTAGATGCCCAAAATTGAACTCAAATGGACAGTGGTCCTAGGATAGCGATTTTTCCCTTTCTCTCTTATATCGCATAACACATGTTCATCCAACACTTAGAGAAAATAAAGGTCATTTGATAGGTTAAGCTAATGAGGGTAGTTTAGGTGTTTCACATTTTTGTTTTTTCCATTATTTTCTAATATTTGTATAATCAGGGGTATTTTGGTAAATGAACATCGACGATAACTGAAAATTGATCAAAAGTGAAAAGTTGGGGGGTAAGTTGCTTTGATATTGTAAGTTCAGGGTGGTAAAGTGCTCATTTTGTGATATTTTAGGGATTTTTTTTTGCACTTTTGCCTAATTTTTATATAAATGCATGATTGAAATATTAAACAGTTTTTTAAATATTACTCTTCAAACTCATGATTGTTACTTCATCCCAACATTTTATCCTTTTGAAATTGAATTAGAGAAAATTTTGCTCAAACTTTTCCACCATTTTAGTTTGAATAAGTCATTTTCTACCCTCAACGCACTAATAAAGTAAATGATTGTTTGGGAAGCTTCCCGAGACCTCAAAAAGTCTTTCTAAGTATCAAAAGTTATTTTAAAAAAAGATATGATATTGGGTTACACATATGTTGGTGGTTAGGAAGTCTATTTCAGAGAAGTAAAAAAATGTTGCTTTTAGAACCTCTTTTTAGGAATTTAAATTTTCTTTTGAAATAAATTTATTATTTTACTAATTTGTTCATGTACTTTTTATATATTAACCAGATTGTGCGATATTATCTCTTGGTCCTTTGTTCTTCCACCACCACCACATTCTACCACTGCCACTACCACCAAAACCACCGCTATCTCCACCGCCATTGCCATCACCACCACCTCCACCACCGCCACTACCTCCACCGCCATCGTTACATCCACCATCGCCACCACCACCGCTACCTCCACTATCACTACAACCACCTCACCTCCTTCACTGCCACCACCTCTTCCACCTTCCACCACCATTACCGCCACTACCACTACCTCCACTGCCACCTCTGCTATTGCTTTCCACTACCATCATCTCCACCTTTAATGCAGACTTCGCACTTTCTAAAGGTTGCAATCGTTGTTAAGGAAAAGAGATAATATTGTCAAGAAAAAATAATTTAAAAGTTAAAGTATATTTAAAAAATGCACTGGCCAAATGTCTTTTTTCTCCTGAATTTCTTCTAACAAAATTCTTTTTTTTATGCCCTCATGCTACCCCAAATTAGAGATGTCAATTTAAACCGCCCCATCGAGGTCTAGCCCCATCCTACCCCTATTAGGACGGGTTTGAGATCATCCTAATAGGATTATGAACAGGTTTGGAAAGAAAGTTTAAAACCCATTCAGCCCCGAACCTGTCCCGATTAATAATAAATATCTAAATAAATATTCTTTTATTAGCTATAATTTTTTTTTCTTTATTTCTTATGATAATTTTAATTTTTTTTTTAAAATTGTTATTATGATTCTTAAATACTTGAATATGCTAAAGAAATTACAAAATTTATCTTAAATTTTTTAAGTTTGAATTTTTTCTTTAAAAATATATCTATTGAAGCGTCCCAAACCAGCCCGACTTTGATGTAAAGTGGGACTGGACAAGTTTGGCAACAGATTTTTATTCATGGAACGGGTTTAAAAAATGAGTGCCCCGTCCCCTTTAACATCCCTACCCCAAATCAAGCTCTCTACAACCACAATCACATTCATCTTCTCTTTCAACCACCCAAATCAAGCTGTAGCTTTAGACTTCTCCATTTCTTCTTCTTTTTTTTTTTTTAAAAGGAAGTTAAAATTTTAGCCAATCACTAGAAAATTAAAAGAAAAGATAGTTTACATGAAAAACATTTTACCATGAAAAATATTTTACTTCCAAACAAAGGAAGTATAAAATAGAAAAGAAATTGCAAGGTAAGAGATATTCATCGGTTAATCCTATGAGTGCACAAAAAGATGGTATATATAATCGAAAAATTGGCGGTTCAGTTCAATTTTGGTTCTAAAATTATAGAACCATTAAATAATGATTTGGCCTGGTATATTTTGTTTATTGAGTGTGTGTGTGTGTGTGTGTGTATATATATTATATTATATATTTTTAATGTATTTTAAGTTTTAAGACTAGAACGGTGGAATCAAACTGAACTAAACTATTTTTTTACGATTCAATTTGATTTGATTCCATAATTTTAGCAATTCGATTTGTTACAGTTTTTGTGGAACAAATCGAACCATGTGCACCGTGCACCCTAGTTGATCCTCACAAAATTATAATATTAGGAAAATGTGGGGGCAGTGGTGTGGAAAGTTCCAAAATATGGCAGGTTCGATTATATTAAAATTCACTGGGCATAAACAGAAATACAACAGAATTATAGGACCATTATTGCAAAGCTAAATAACATATATATATATATATATATATATATATATATGTGACACACGCATTACCGAATCCTAGCAGGCTTGCTACCAAAGAAATCAAATTCTGATCTGAGAGAGAGATGTCGGGGATGGAGAGATTGCAGAGAATGTTTGCCGGTGCCGGAGGGGCGTTGGGCCACCCACCGCCGGACTCTCCGACACTCGATTCGTCAGAACAAGTTTACATATCCTCTCTTGCCCTACTCAAAATGCTCAAACACGGTAATCTTTTCTATACCAACAGTCCTTTTTGTTTCAATTTTTAGGGTTTCTTTGACAATACACTGGCATGTAAAAACCCTAATTAGATTTTACTTATCTAATTTCTTTTATTTGGGGGAATTGGGTCTAAAAGGAAGAGCTGGAGTTCCTATGGAAGTGATGGGGTTGATGCTAGGTGAATTCGTGGATGAGTACACAGTTCGTGTCGTCGATGTCTTCGCGATGCCGCAGAGTGGTACTGGCGTCAGTGTCGAAGCCGTTGATCATGTTTTCCAGACCAATATGCTTGATATGCTGAAACAAACTGGAAGGTATTACTCTTTTTACTTCATTATTGATTCTTGTAGCTCTACACACTTGGTATATTTTTAGAAAGATCGGTTTTTTATTATATTGCTGGACATAGATACATATCCATATTATTTTTTCCCCGATTTGGAAGAAAATGATAACAATGAAGGGCCCAAGATGTGGCTCAAGTCTATCTGTTTTGTTGAACACCTTTGAAGTATCCCAATTCGTTTTTGTTTTATTTTTCTTTACCAATAGAATGACCTTCAGGGTTGGGAGTAGAGGGTGGGAATTTTTGCTGGTGTGCACCCCTGAGATTCCAGTGCGTAGGCAACAATTCTTTGATTGAAACTTTGGTGGTTTGTGAGGTGTTGATGTCAATGGGGATCATAATTAAGTCAGCTCAGGCATACAAGGACCATAGGTTGGAAGCCAATGAAATTCAACTGCTGTCAAGGTTGTCTGTCCCATTTATAGGAATTGAGCATGCTTGTTCGGAATCAAGAATATTAATTCGGAGAGCAAAAGAAAGAAAAGAAAATGATAGTGACAAACCCCCCTCTTCTTTGGATAAATTGGGGGGGGAGGGGGGTGGGGTGGGGGTGCGCGGAATAGGGGTAAGAGTAGTGGTACCATCCTCTTCTTTCAGAAAGATAAATAAGAGAAAATAATGGAAATTTATGTTTTATTATAGACAGGGACAGGGTGGGTGGGAATTTGGTGGCCCTTTGTTGTTTTTCATCAGTTAAGAATATGGACAAGGCACGATAAATTTAAAGAAAGAAAAATAGAGTATGAACTTTGTACAGGAATACAATTCTGCTGTTCATGTGAACAATTCCGGAATATCCTCCTCTTCTTGCATGTTTTAATATTTGATTCTGGGGTTTCAATGATGGTGGCAGGGAGGTCATCTGACATTCCTATTCATAAGGACAAATGATGTAGCTGAATCATTGTTGTTCTGTAGAAGTTTTTATACCCTCAGGGGTTAGAATCAAATCATGGTTCTAATTGCAAGTTAGCCAACCAAAATATAATGATGGGCGTACTTCTGCTCAATAAGGCATAAATTTGGAAGAGGTTGACTGGCTGTCTTATATTATAGCCAGCAAAGCATAACATGACGAGAATGATGCAATAACATCGAAAAGGATCCCAATCTGTTCTGATGACAGTTTCTTGAATGGTAAGTACAGTTTCGGGGATTTTGGGACATGTAAGATGCACTGAGCAGGTGGAAGTGGGTAAAGAGGTCTATTTTTGTACACAATAAACATAGGACTTGAATACCTGTCATAAGATGGCTGGGAAATACATACTCTTTGAAAGGCCTTAATGTAGTAAGCTTTGGGTGTGTTAATTGAAGTTGAGAGAGCAAGACACTGGAAGAAATCTCAATGAATTGAACTAGTTCGATAAATTTTAACAGAATATTTTACAAGGGTAGGAAATGATCAATGTCAATTGGGGTCTATGGGAAGTGGGAACAAATCTTTTGTCAAGATGCCATAGAAATATAGATGGATGTTGTAGACTAAATTCAATTTTAACTTTAAGCAGAAAGGAAATCCTTCAACTTTTTTCCATGGAGTCTCATGGAATAGAGAGGAAGGTGTTCTCTAACTTCTTAAACATAGATGGAGTTGAAAATCATTTCAACTAAATTTAATCAATAGCTCCTTATATTAAGAAAGAAAAACAAAAGATGGATGCTTTAGTGGCCACTCCTTCAGGATCCTTATATCTGCTTTCAAACTTTTGAGGGGGTAAAAAAAAAAATTACCTGCAAAGATCCTAGTATTTTCGTTTCCTTCTTAAGGTTGGCCAACATGGTTTGGGCATTGTTCGTTGTTGTGAGGTTCAAAATGTTGTTTGGGTAATTAATTATTATTATTTTTGACTGATGAAATGTTAATGTAGAAAGCTACTTTCTTTTAAATTATTTTAGCTTCCACGTATCCTTCTTAATTTTTTTTTTATAGTGGGGATCTTTGTTTCTCACTTCTTGTGTGATCCCATGGAAGACACATTCTTCACCTTTATCTCTAACTTCATATGAGGAAGCCTTTTGAGATATTACTTTATGTAATTTTTCTTCAGCTAACTTCATAATAATTATTCTATTCTATGGAATTGCGACTATATCATCTAGGTCCTATCTCATGTTTCCTTTAATAGTTTAAGATATTCCCCAAATCCTAGCAAGCCAAAATTCTGGTTTTGTTTTAAAACTAGTAGCTTTTTTTGTTGGCTGCTCATGTTAGATTCTATGAATTTACGTACTTTAATTCTTCTGAAAACTGAGGATTATGGATGTTTGTGAAATATATACTTTTTAAGTGTTGTATTAAGTTTCAAGAAGTGATTTAGGCTTTTATATCCCAACGCACATGGTTGCTCTTTGTTTGATAATCGACATATGGTATTATCCTTGTACATGCTGTTTTTCTGTAACAGACAAACAAATTTATGTTTTTGTCTATTTTTAGCCGGAATTATCTTGTTTTGCTTGGCATTGCAGGCCAGAGATGGTGGTCGGATGGTATCATTCACATCCTGGCTTTGGCTGTTGGCTCTCCGGCGTTGACATTAATACTCAACAGGTTACAATATATATTTATTAATTGCTGCCTTTGGTAGTACATTTACATGGTTTTGGTTGATATTCTGATAGTTATATAAAGATGTACAGGTCCTATCCTGAACAGATAAAAAAAGTAATAGGTTAATGTTACATATTTCTTATATATTCTATATATGAATGCATATGTGTCCTTACTCTTAGTCCTTGCTAGTCTTTATAGAATTTTTTGTGTTTGTATTGCTGTCATCCTTTTTATAACTTCGTTTCTTCATTGCAGTTGGCTTCAAATTTTCTTTTCTTTTTGTCTCTTAACATTATTTCCTCGGCTTATAAGTTTGTGTATTAACCCTTTCTGTATAAGCACCTGTGTATAATTGTGAAACTCATTTTACCTCAAAAAAAAAAAATTTCAATTACACGAGTTTTTTCATAATTTCTTTATTTAGAAGAAATTCTTTAGGGTGTTCATTCTCATGTTCATCCTCATGTTTTGGAAATGGGGTTGTTTCCTTTGCCTTTGGTCTTAACTGTCTGGGGAACATCTGAGATGGCTGGATCTTCTTCAAACTGTATGTTAAGATAGGAGGTTGATAGATAAGTTACTGATGTCTGGTAGAGATGAGATACTAAGGCATGGGCAATACCTAGAAAAAGAAAAGAAACTGGAATTAGTTATAACTATGTGAATAAATTTTTTTTTTTATGAGTATTAACTGTGTGAATAATTGTGGATGTCTTTATATATGAATGAATATTTCAGTTCAAATATAGTGAAAAAGGGTAAGTCGGGGCTCCCATTTTACACACATGTTGCAACTTATGAGAGAAAAATGTTACAAAGATTGCCATTGGCATCTGGGACTCCCCAGTCAAAATAATATTGGGGAGAATATAAGGAAACTCTAGAACTCCATACATTCCACTTTATTTCCTTTTTCCTCCCTTTTTTTCTCCTCTCTCGAACTCCTTACTTAAGGAGGCATTAAACTTATAAAAAAAAAAGGAGGCATTAAGCTTGAGTTGCGATTCTGTATTTTCTATATTTAGTCATCTTTCATCTAAATGTTCTGGTTGCAAATTATCACGAGTTCTAGGAAAGCGTGATCCCATGCTTGTGAACTAACACAAGCATGTGGACATGCACACTGACTCACTGAGAGTTAATTACTTGTTCTTCTAGTTTCAATTTAGTTGTGTATTCAGGACAGGAGAAAATTTGATGTTACTTCCTTCATATATGACAAGATATGTAAATCTGGCATTCATGATATCAAATAGATAGCTAGCACTTTTCCCTGTTAGGAGCGGTGTTTGTGAAGGAGAAAACTTATGAACTCTTTGTATGGCTTCGATTTGATTCTATGTTCATGATGCTTTTGTATTTGACAAGAGCTCATGGAGATCAACGCCCAACCCCCCCCCCCCCCCCCCCCCCCTCTCAAAAGAGCTCAAGGGCACTTTTTCTTTTTTTTTTCCCCCAAAATTTTGTAAATTTATTTGTATTTGACAAGAGTTTAAGGTGATATTGAAGCACTCAATTTCCTGGCATCTGTAATATGGCAGAGTTTTGAAGCTCTGAATCAACGGGCTGTAGCAGTGGTGGTGGATCCGATTCAGAGTGTTAAAGGGAAGGTGGTGATTGATGCCTTCCGTTTGATTAATCCACAAACTATGATGCTTGGCCAAGAGCCAAGGCAGACAACATCCAACCTTGGGCATCTCAATAAACCGTCCATTCAAGTGAGTTTCAGCAAGTGTATTCGTTTTCTCTGGAAGCTGTTCTGTTTGTATTTGATCTTTGTCCTCTGATGATTGATCTATTCTTCAGGCATTGATCCATGGGTTGAACAGACACTATTACTCTATAGCCATTAATTACAGGAAGAATGAACTTGAGGAGAAGATGCTATTGAATCTTCACAAGAAGAAATGGACTGATGGGTTGACACTTCAGCGATTTGACACCCATTCCAAAACCAATGAGCAGACTGTTCAGGTAAGTGAAGGTCTCATGAATAAGTTTTGAACTTCTTTTTGTCTTTGTTTTGCATTTGGCACCTCTGGGACAAAGTAGAGAGACATGAGTGTTGTCAACATGGTTGCAATGGTTCCGATGCTGAGCTGCCCAAAATTTGTTATTGTGATGTAGTAAGTACACAATATGGCATCAATTCATGCTAGAGATCTAAGATCTTCAGCAGATCAGCTGAATTATGAATCTCCTACTCTCCCTGATTGTCTCGTGCAGATGGTGACTGGATCTATTACTAATTCTGGGGACAGACTCTAGTGATCTGTCACAATTTATACTCTACTTGGCTAGTTGTCTGTGTTGATCCCTTAAATTTGTTTTGAGTTGGGTCATTTGTGTGCCACAGGTATTAGATCATCTCTTTCTAGTTAGCCAGCGCCGCCAGCCATGAGTAAACCTCAATAGGTTTTCCCATTTATATGGCTGACCTTGTCATTAGCTTCAGGTTAAAGTGCAGGAGGAAGAAATTTATCATTTACCACTTACCATTTACCATTTCCTTTTATGGGGCCATTGCAAGGTCCATTGATTGAATGTCCATGAAGGATGACTATGAGTTCAGAAGTATAGAAAACTGCCAGATGTGAAAGATGTGTTTTGATAGGTATCTCTTTTCTGTCATAGTCATGTCTAATTTTTACTATTTTTTGGGACATGCAGGAAATGCTAAACTTGGCTATCAAATACAACAAGGCAGTGCAAGAAGAGGACGAGTTGCCGCCAGAAAAACTAGCAATTGCAAATGTTGGAAGGCAGGATGCCAAGAAGCACCTTGAAGAACATGTCTCCAACTTGATGTCTTCTAACATAATTCAGACTTTGGGCACCATGCTTGACACAGTTGTATTCTAGAATTAGTAACTGAGCCCAATTGTGTTTTAGAATCAGTTAAATCTAAAACAAATGTGTGTTCCGTCTCAGTTAAATCTTTTTCTATTGCCATAAGCTCGTTTTTCTGCTCCAGAGACTATTTTTGTAGTGGAATTAATTACAATACAATTCGTGGTACACACGTCACTTCCTTCCTTGTACACGAATTTGCTTCAAATCGAAGAAAATCTTGTTTTCATATAGGTGCATTCAGTTAATTTTTTTCATTTCCTTAGCGTCTCATGGAATTATTCGTTGTGAGTTTGATTAGTTTTTTTAATATAATGTTTGTATTTATAATATTTATTAAACGAATGCTGAAGTTATGATTTTTAAATTCTGTCAATTTTGCAAGGACTTAGTTCAATTGTTCAAGTCCCAATAGGACAAATGACAAATGAGAGAGAGAGGTAATTATGGTGAACAAAAATAACATAATGTCATGATACATTATGTAAGAAGAGTCGACTCAAAATGGTGTCGGTATCCTTTTCGCAATTATGGTCAATGGTTTTCGGGAAGTTCTAATGCTTTCTTTACACCCTTTGAATAATAAGGAGCTATAATATGAGTTGCTTGCTGAAGCGGACCAAGTAAATCATTCTCAATGCATTCATACCTGCAAAACATCAATATCACAAATCAAAAAAAATAATTCAATTTTTCTGAAACACAAATCTAATTGAGCTCACTTGTTTATATGAACACTAAATTGTAATAAAATCATTTAGGGAACAACCCAATCTCTATTTTCTTGTGATCATTTAGCTGTGTAGATAAGTCTCCATTTCACATGAAAAAATAATTAATACCAAACTGAACTGCAATGGATGATGGTTTTTCCAGTTAGTTTATGAATCAAAACTGAATCATTGCATATATCAATTTCAGTTACCAATGGCTCCAAAAGAAAATTTGAAGTTTTAGAGAGAGACTCACAATTTTTTGCAACCGTCATCTGCGATTTTAGACAGAGTAGTGCACTTGTCTCTTGTTTCCATGACTTTATCCTCTGAGTACTCATCAAATGGCTCCTCTAAAAACTTAGAGAGTTTCTCAACATTTGACTCAAGCTGCTGCTGTTGGTCCTCAAACAAGTTCTGTTTTATTTCCCTCTCTTTCTTTGTCATCTCATTTTCGAAAAGGTCATCGCCAAACATGTAGTATGCGAATGGGTAGGAATACTTGAGAACAATCCTTGATCTGAAGAGTCTGTACACTCCATCTGTCGCCCAATGGTAATCTTTGATTTCTGGTAGCCTTGCTTCCAATTTCGATATCTTTTCCTGCATTTTTTCGTTCAATTGAACTTCAGCCTTTATGGAATCAATATGAGCTTGGTACCGATTATGATAATGAATGTAGCGGAGAAGTTCCTTTTTTGCGCGTTCTTTTTGTGTCACTTCATCTTCTTTGTATCGTCCACAACTGTGACCGGCAATGCCCTCCCAGTCATGGTCATAACCTGTAGCTCCACCACACAGCCAACTAAAGGAGAAGGAATTAAATAAGGTCAATCAATTATCAGTTCATTTTTGTCCAAGAAAAATGTAGTAGCAAGAAATGGAGACAAGATTGGTTGGACCATCAAGCATGCTTCCCAAAAAGCATGTCAAATTTTATATAAACCATGTTAAGACAAGATGGTGGTGTACTTCAGATTAACAGATCTAGTATTACTGAATCTTAGTGTAGCACAAAATTAGACAAGGATCAGTTTGAAGAGGACTATTAGTTGAATATAGAGATAGTAACTAAAACAGAAGGGGCAATCAGATGATTCACATTCATATGCAGTCTTTCAGAACAATTTTATACAATGCATCACCTATATGGGAATTGGGCATGTATTTAATAGCTAAAACTAGCAGTGATCATCAAGAAATGAGAATACTATAGGTGGATGACTTGATTATTGAAATTTTCTACTAATGATCTTATAAATCTAGGCAATAAATTCATCCAAATAATGGCATTAAAAACAAATTGGTAACATACACAAGGGGAAACAAAAATGAAACAAGGCTGTGAGGGATAGATGAGAATTCTTACCAGAAGCATTGTCCACAGACACATTGTACTAGGTTGCATCCTCCGTTCTTCTCCACCAGTTTGTGACATTTAGGGCAGGGTTTCGTGTTGACTGTAATCCAATTAACTGTTTCTGATTCATCCTCGCACTTCTTGGTCCAAAGCTCCCACATAAAGCATGAACAAGGTGAGTGTGCTTCAGATGAGCAATGGAAACAGAATTGTTGACCACATGTACATTCAACCTCGCAATATTCATCATCCTCAACACGTATTGCGTTTCCACAATGGGGAACACCAGGACACCATTTTACCTTGTTATTGTCCTCAATATATGACTCTAAGAGAAAGCGTTCGAATTTATGTGCCAGCTCAGGATCCCTTGCGCTGACTAGATTTCTGATTTTCCCTTCATCACATATTGCTTTGCACTTGTATGCCATGCATGTAATGCGTCTACTCTGACCCTCAACTATCTTCACAACAAAATGCTCTGTCCAACCTTAACAAAGAGATGCAAACAACAATTTAGATTTTGTTTGTTCAGAAATTGGGGTTTAAATGTTCCAAAAATGTTCAAATTTAAGCTTCAAAGCAACACTAACTACCACATCATAAGACCAATGCCTCAAAAGACTCATCCATCAAAACCTATAAAATGCTATAAATAATCTTGAGACACAGTTACTACTTTATACTAATGATCAGAATTAAAGGCAATTGCCATAAATTAAGCAAAAGTTTCATTGCAAAAGTTTCAAGCATGATTCCTAGAAACATGCATAGTTTTCATTACTGATACTATTATAAGTAGTTATTAATTCCCACTATACCCAAGTTTCTTGAACAAATTATGTATGCAGCTTCCTGTTATATTATGTAAGAAGAAAAGACTAGAAATATTATATAGCAGTGTGCTCACAATTGTTGCAGAAACAATGGCCACAATCCATTGTTGTGGTCTCCTCAGCAGGGAGTTCCTCCATGCAGACATCACACATTACTTTGGATGAACTCTCCGATAAGGAAAGATTACCAAAGTCCTCCACCGTTACACCGGCTTCTGCATACAAGCGATCTTTACCTTTCTCCACAAACACTGCAAAGATCTTGTCGACATCCCAACGATAATGAATGAGTAAGGTCCTTGCATGGTGTTCCTTCAGAGATAGCAAATCCATTACTCTTTGCAAGTCCTCTTTCTGCATAAATTAGTACAAACATTTTACATGTTATACAATATTACATATTCACATAATAAATATGCAAGAGGATCCATAGCAATGCATGTAAAGAGTGAAAACTTTGACAACAGTTTCACCTGTGCAGCCAAAAGAGACTCTTTGGTGATTACCTGCAATTGGCAAAAGACAATCATAAAATAAGTATCAAATAGCACTAGGCATTACATTACAGGGTATGTGTCCCACTTATACGAGGTATTTGGGGAAGATTGGGACAGACCTATCCCGATTATATATAAATGTATAAAAAGAAAACATACAATCCCTCCTCCATGACAGAAAATAAAAAAGGAAAAAAATCAATTAAATGAATTGGATTAACGTCGGTAATGACCCTTTTTAAATTAATAGGATTACGCATTAAAAAAGTCTAAATTATTGTGCAATTTATTCTCAATTAAAGCCTTTTTCTTTCTATGTGATAAAATGCAAAGTTTCTGTATGTTCATATTAGAAAGCCTCATAACTTCATGATTGTCATGCTTGTAGGACCTGCTCTGGCTAGAGCTACTTGTAATTCTTTGCAGTTTTATTTGGTGCCTATGGCATTTGTACATACGCTTTACCTGCAATACAATCTTACCTTATCCGAAAAGAAAAAAGAAATAATTAGAAACACACTTTCAACCATTATTTTGTATAAATCGTTAGCTATAATAGTCAATTAATTAATTAATTATATTTTAATGATCATAAGAACCCGTATATCTTTTTTTTTTCCAAGGCATCCAAACCCATATATTTTCCAGTGTTTTCTCGGGAAGCAAACAGAGAATAAAGAAGTCCAGTTCCGTCAAAATTTCATTACCTTACTGGATGGACCTCTCTCGTTAGACCATTCAAAAGGATCATCTTCCTCGTCTTCCACGTCTTCATAGTAGTAATCATCATCACTCATATAATCATCCATTGAAAAGAAAGCACAACGTGTGTGTGTGTATATGTATATATAATATATTATACAGTATACTATGCAATCAAAAGTTACAAGGATGAGATTACTGGCAATTATCAATTTTTCATGAAGAAGAAGAAGCAACAACCCAAAACCCGTAGAGATTGGGGCTAGTTCTTCTTCTTCTTCTTCGTGATAATTGAATGAATGTAACTATCTCTCTCTCTCTATGTAGTAATTAGTTTCTTTATTTATATGTCCTAATACACAAACTCGCGATCGTGTTTTTCGCCGTCACTTCTATATTTATAGATTTTCATCCTAGACTCGTGGATTTACGCACGAATAAGGAACCTAGGATGACAATGTGACTAAATCACGGTACGAATTTCACGTGCTATGGCCTTCTATTGCTGCCACCTGATTCAATAAGCTCACACTTTTGGCTCAAATCAATTACTATAGGAAAATCACCACCAACAACTCCAACTTTCTCACCTTCCAAAGTCAAATCTGGAGGGATCAACGAAGTGGCAATTCCTGTTGGTGTGTGTGAACATATTTCCTTATATATGAACTCAATACCATTCGATTATTAAATAGATAAAATCAGTAACTCATTTACTGAATAGATCTTATACGAAAGTTTTATAATATTAGAATCAAAACAATAAAAACACAATATTTTGTTAGACGGCTTTAATTTGGACATAAACAAATTAATGGGTCAAACATAAATATCACAAGCGTGTCAATTCGATCGATTCAATTATAAACCGAACACAATTAAGTTAAATTCAGGCTAACTTATCTCATATTATTTTCTTATCCTAACAGCGTGAGTTGTTAATTATTGTAACCCTTTGTTCAAATATCTATAGAGTCAAAAGTACCATTGTGTGATTTTCTTTTCAAAATAGTAATTAAAAAAGGAAAGAAAAAAAAAAAAAAAAAAAGAATCACTGTAAGCTTCAAAATAATAGTGGAAAGTGAAAAGAAAATTTATTTTCTAGAATGCATTTGGTTAGTATGAAATTTTTTCAACAAAGTTGTAGGAAAATACAATTTTATAGTTTGAATAGCATGAAAGTTAATAGAAAATATTTGTACTTACCTAAATTGCCCTTATTATATTATATTATATGAAAGTGTAGAATAATAAAATTAATTTGTGTTTCACGGGTCCTTTAATACCCAATTGTTTATCCAATTGTTGATTCCTTATTTTTAATGTCTAAATTAGCCCCTAATGAGGTCCATGAACAAAATGTATACAATTTGAAACACCAATGCACCATGTTGAATTTGCAAGAAAAGAAAATCAGATTAATGGCAGGAGGATTGGTAAGTTAGATACTTTATATTGTGATTATGCAACGGCTGGGAATATTATAAAATTCCTCCAAGTAAAGTTTTTATTTCCTAGAGTTTAGAAAATTGAAGAAGCTGTTAGGTAAAATAGGAATCTAAAATAAAAAAGCGTTCTGAAAATATATTATTTTTTGCGTATTTTGTCTGGCAAAGTTTTGGGAGAAAATAAGAATCTAAATTTTCTAAAACTTTTCATTTTCATTCTATCTAAACTCTGAAAAAAAAAATAAAATTTTTCTATTTACTTGGGTTGATTGGAAACTATCTAATAATTTCTTTCATCGTGTGTTGGAAGTGGATCCCACACTCAGGCTATTTTACTACCACGTGACATGCTTGCTTAGTTTTATGTTTATTCAAAGGACGGGTCTTTTGCAAAAGTTGTAATAGTTTAAGGGTCAACTGTCAAAATAGAAGGGAGACTGTTCAAGTCTCTATACAGATAAAATGAATTGATGACTCAGTCTAGTTTGGGGGTTTAAAGGTAAGAATCTGAGTATTATCTTTCGATTTTGATTTATTGAAATCGTTAATAAATTTTATAGTTGAAAATCATTCTTGTTGTCGTTTGAGATGCAAAATTGCTAATTGAACTTGTTGAATTCAAATTTCTTCAATATATCTTTTTCAAAAGATAATACATGCACCTAATCCATTCAATCATTCTATATGTATACATATATATTCTAAAAGGGAAATGCTAAACGTCATGAAATTTTATCATGAATTATCTTCATGAATGATGTGGCAAGTGATAATACCATTGACATTCCGTGTATAGGGGGAATCCCACCAATACTAACTTACCATTTAATTGTCACATCATTCAAGATAAAAATTCATGAAATATTTTCATGACGTATAGCATTGCTCATTATAAAATGTCAAATTCATATTTTTAGCAGACATCTTTAAAAAAATATCATAATGAAATTGGTATTAGAATTGAGAAATAGTAAATTCTAAAGTTTAAAGGTTGATGGAGAATCATGGAATTTTTCTTGTTCAGTTAACATTACCATACTTGAGCACTAAGTAATTTTCTAATTGGACTGATTGGTTGTTAACATATTTGTATTTTGACTTTTTTTTTTTTTGCAATATCCTATTATTTAGGTAGAAGTCTTTCTTTTCTTGTAAAATACTTGGTACAAAAAGTCTCTTCTATCCTTTAGGAACAAGTCTTTTCCATAATGTAATTTTTGTATATAATTCAATGATAATGGATTCTCACCTTAATTTGAGAAAGACATCACCAAAATTGTGTGTAAGATTTACATGTTATCAGAGCCAATTGGCGTCAATCCATCCTCAACGCTTCTTTGTTATTTCATTTTTTTTTAGTTCCTTCTTTTCTTTGGTTCTTCTCCAATGGCCGATAAACAAGTTGATTTAAACAGTTCGTATGAAAATAACAAAACACAAGGATCAACTGATGATCCTCTTTATGTTCATTACTCAAATAGTGTGACCATGGTGCTTGTTTCATCACTCGTATAGTTTGACCATGCATGGTTCATCTATATGTTGTAGCTCTTAATTACTACATGCCCACAAACCCTAGAAGCAAATTTATCAGTGGTGGTTTATCCAACAGCAAGCCACGCTACCACTGTGATCATTGTGATTGCAACAGTCACATTAATCAAAGTTTCATATGGATTGTTGATACAGGAGTAACTAATCACATGTGTTCCACTTTATCTTTATTTTCCTCTTATAAATCTTGTCCAACTCTCTCCATTTTTTGTCCAACTTCTGGATGGATGGGTCGAATGCACTTATCTCGAACAATGGAACTGTTCATCTTTCATCCACTATTAAGCTTGAGAACATTTTCTTGATTCCATCATTCAAGTTTAAATTTTTATCTACGATTCAACTTGCAAAAATTGATAATTTCTTAGTGACCTTTTCTTCTGATCAATGTTTTTTTTTTCCCAGAACCCATCAACAAAGAAGACGATTGGACATGATAATGTTCATGAGGGGATATACTACTTTCAAACGGATTCGACAATGGCAATCATTAAACCGCCCTCCATTGATCTTTGGCATTGGCGGCTTGGACATTTATCTTATTGTACTGTGCATAATTTAATTAAGGATGTTTCTTTTATATCTTAGTTCAAACAATAAATTTTGTGAAATTTGTCCTCAAGCAAAACAAGGGCGTTTGACGTTCCCTTCAAATTCTATTGCTAGAAGTGGGCTAGCAAGTACTGGTTGAAAAAAAAAAAGATGGAGAATATATAGGTGTGGGCTAGGAAGTACAGATACTTCGAAAAAGGCCCGTGGTCGTATCGGACACGTATTCTATATGGATACTATCAGGATACGGTCAAATACGTATCCGATAATCTAGAAAAGTATCTCATTTTTTAAAATAATTTTTTGAATATCGGATACAACTAGATAAGCGGGAAATACGACTGGGATACGCCAAGTTACGTTTAGGATATTTTTAAGACAAATTTGTAATTTTTTGTTCGACATACAATAATAAGTGCATGCATGATGGCGCAAGATCTCGAGAAAGAATCTATTGAGATTTTAATATTAAAAACTTTATAGGTTAGAAAATAAAAGTCATTTTATAATAAAACAAAAATATTTTTAAAACCTTCAAGCAAGTAAGTTATCGTAAAGAATATTAGAAAAGATAGAAGATTTTTAGATTTTAACTTCTTATATTTTGTATAATTCCTTTAAGTATATTTATTATATGATCGAAGAATATTTTATGTATAATATTATTTATTTATTTATTTGACATATTCTTGTCATATTCGTATTTTATTTTTTTTTAAATTTTTTATATCGTCATATCTGTATCGTGTCGTGTCGTACTCGTATTTTATGTTCGTGCTTCCTTGGATGTGGGTGAATAGAATATACGGGACAATTCTTTGCAATGACAAAGATAAATAAAATATTAAAGAAGGGGTTGGACAAGAGAGAAAAAAAAAAGGCAAAGATAAATAAATAAATAAAATATTAAAGAAGGGGTTGGACAAGAGAGAAAAAAAAAGATGACAAAGATAAATAAATAAATAAAATATTAAAGAAGGGGTTGGACGAGATAAATAAAAAAAGAAAAAAAGGAAAGAAAGAAAGAAAGAGGAGAAGAAACGAGAAGTCAGGAAATAATAGAAAAAACACGAATCGGAAAGCATCTTTGACATTATCAAGGTAACTTAGGGTCCGTTTGGTAACCATTTATGTTTTGTGTTTATTGTTTAAGTGTTTATATAAACAGTGTTTATGTTATGATTTTGTTTATCCATAAATATGAGTGTTGTTTGATAACGAAAAAACGTTTGACTTATTTTAAAATTTTGTTTTTTAGCAGGGGTACCCCTAAGTAACTATTTCTTATTATCAAGTATATTAGTAATTATTCATATTGTATCAAATATTTTTTTCTTAAGGCAATTGATGCTCTTTAATTCTGTCCACACTTGATAATTCTAATATTTTGATCGTTGTATCAAATAATAGTCTTTTATAATTTTTTTTCTTTTCATTTTCTCACTTTTAGTTTTAATTTTTAATTAAAATAATATAATCACCATTTTAGATAAAAAAGAAATCATAAACATAAACAATAAACATCATTTTGGTGTTTAGGATTTGAAGGCTTATGAACAGTGTTGTTTTAAAAACATTTATACAATTTATAAACAAAACAAAAATTATCAAACATGTTTATTCTAAAAATTTATTTTTATAAATAATAAACACTAAACATAAACGGTTATCAAACAGGCCCTTAATGTTAGACAAATAAACAAAAAGTTAGGAAAGAACAGAGAAAATAGGAATTGGAAAGCATCTCTGACATTATTACTACAAGAATGAACAGAGAACCTGCAATTTGAATTATTCTCAGTACGATTTTTTCTTTTGGAAAAGTTTTGCTTCTTTGTGGTTGGGGTTGATTTGTTTCTTTTGAAAATGTTTTGGTTCTGTGTGGTGGAGATTTTATTTGTTTCTTCTGAAAAAGTTTAGATTTTTCAGAGATCTTCTTGAAACAATGTGCAATTGATTGATAGCCGTTGATATTGTTATTGATAAAATTATAAAAACATCAATTTTATTTATATTTTCAAAAATTTACATTGTACATGTATACAAAAAAAACAAAAAAAAAAAAATTTATAACTCAACACATTAAAAAAAAAAAAAAAACACTTATAGTCGCATGGTGTGCCAGTCTTACTTCGAGTTGTCCAAAAAAAAAAAATATGAAATGGTAAAATGTATGAAACAGAATAACACAAACCAAGGAGAGGAAAGTAGTTCTACACAGAAATTGAAGAGACCTCTTTAATAAGGGGTTAAAACCGTAACTGTCAAAATAATTATTAATGCAATGGTAAAACAAAATAAAATCTGTAACAAAACACCATAAAGCATGTTGAATATCATTACAATCAACAAAATAATATATTATATTTTTTTTATTAAAATATCAGCAACAGATTTAATAAGCCATGCATAAGAAATTTTTAACTGTTTTTCATTATATTTGTAAAGTAAGATGATGACATGAATAGTTTACAAGATCCCAAAAGTTAATTTAACTAGAAAAGTGAGAGTAACAAAACTGCCCAGTGAATGCACGGAAGCTATCAGTTAGAGTTAAAATTAAGATACGACAGCTTGCAAATGAAAAAATAAAAAACAAAAGGACTATAGTTTAGTGGAAGACGTTTCTTCCGTTGCAGAGTTTGAAAAAAAATTAAATTTAATATTGTTTTAAACTCATGATATTTCGATTACAATAGAACAACTTTATCATAACTCATTTTCTTATAAAAGTTTAAAAAATAATATAAAAACATAATTTGGTAAGCGTGAAAACTTAATTCTTAATGCTAGCAAGACTATATTTATAGAGCTAGTGAGGAAGGACTTGCACTAATATGATGTAATTTGTGCATTATTGACGTAGAACCGATGAATTGCCTCTCGCCCATATAGAATGGGCCTATATTTGGTTACAGGTTTTACAAGAAATGACCAAATCAACAATATTCTGAGGTCTGAACAGGCCAACAAGGAACCACAAATCCCATTATAAAATTGAATTGTCGTCAGACCTTGCTTTCTTCTTCTGACACGTGCAATATTTTATAAATTAATCAACATACAATACAAATATTATACTATTATTATTTTTATTTTTTATTTTTAATCATTGAAACGTGTGGGAACAAGAGACATTTTATTAGCATCGTTGGTGTCACACCGAAGAAAAAGGGAGTAATTGTTTCCTTCATTGCACAAATGTTAATTAGTTTCATCAATTGAAGGGTTTGAGAGGGATCGATGCCATTGAAAATAGATATAGATATAGATATAGATATAGTTATTTAATGTCATAGTCCACCTAACTATGAAGCAGACCAAGTGTTTTGTTGAATTTGCATTCTCAAACACTCTGTTATGGTTTTTAACAATAATTGCTCTCTTGGTTGCATCATTTCTGATTCATCAAAACTATTTTAAGGCCTTAATAAATTTCATTTCCAAAAAATAAAAAAAAATCATAGATAATTAATGAATGAATTTTCTATATACGCACATTATTTGTGAGTTACATGCAAACGTCATGAAAAATACCAATCCTTCCATAATTTGGATTTAAAAAGGCTAATATTTAACTATTTCATAAGTGATGACGTGTCCAATATTGTGGGCTTTCTGCCAGCTGTAGTGGGTGTTTGACCCATGGGTTTGACATGTACTTTTCGGTGTCCTTTCATGGATGCGGTCCTCCGATTGTGCTAACCCATTTTCCTTAGCTACATGTTTGACTTTGGTAGCCATTTTGTCGCTCAATGATTTGTCTATCATATTTGCTTGTCCTCCTCTTTAGCTTAATCTTTCCGGAGAATTATGTTTAATAGATTGGATTATATTTTATTTTCAAATGCCCCAGGAGTTTATTGACTTAGTGTTTGATTTTTCACTTTAAAAGATTGAGAAAATATAAAAAAGGAAAATTTTAGTTATATGAAAAATGTACAAATGCTTTTATGTTGTGCACAGAAACTCTTTATATTTTTCAATTTATGCAAATAAGGACAAATCTTTAATTTGGGAAAAACTGAACAATGAAATGACTATAGTATACTTACTTTATGAATTTTTTTTATTTAAAAAAAGTGAAATAACAAAAAGAGTATTTTTGAGTTTTTAAAAAAATTCTGACATTATCGTATGCAATAGAGGATAATTTGTTCCAAAATTTAAAATTATAGAGATTTATATGCACATACTAAATAGCGCAAAAGTGTTTTTTTACACATTTTTTATATAGAATGATTTTTTGCACTTTACCCTGTAAAATAAATGAACAATCCACCCAATGAGAAGCCCAATGGCTTTTTGTATTAATAACACACAACTCTCTTATCGAAAAAAAAAATGAGAGAGAGAACCGATAAAGAAAAAAAAACATTATTTGCTTAAAAAAAATGCAAAACCTATTCAATTTTTGCCTAGTCCAAAACACGAGCAGTATCACATTCACATTGTTTGAGGTTATTATGCATTTGCCCTTCAAAAACCTTTGATTTTATTTCAAGAGTTGTGTGGCGTTAGTGGTCCTTTTCAAATTAGATTGAAGTTCTTTATATTGTCAATTACACCCAACCTAACTCATGGAGAAAGTAGTGATCAATTGAGAAACAAAAAAAATTTGAGATATCAGATAATGTCTTGACTTTTCCTACATATCTTCACCGCCAATTAAACTCCATTTTTTCCATGAATATATATATATATATATAAGAAATCAACTCTCCAAGTCAATGGATTCATCTGTATAACTCTCTCTCTCTCTCAAAGTAATTGCAGTTTCTATAGAAACATTGTTTTTATTATACAAATAGCAAGGCTCAAGTGAATCATGCATATCAGAAGATTAATGGGAAATTTGTGCTCTCTTTCAAAAGGGTACGTATTAGTTTCTCTATTATTATGTTGTTAATTTCTTCAAGTTTAAAATTCTATCACTTTCTCTGTTTGTTTGTTCAATCATATGGTTCACCTGTTCTTTTGGCATATCCTTAGTAGAATGTTTTCATTTAATACTGAAAATGAGTTTTTGCAAACTTTGCAGAAAAAGATCAAAGTTGAACCAAACATCAATTAATTTTATGGAAAACGAAGTCGCAACTAATGAAGGGATAAGGACTGTTGGATTGAACAATGGCTGCAACTTCTCAAGCACGTCTGATCTTTGCATTTCCATAGTGACTTGGAATATGAATGGCCAGGTGACTACTTTGAGCTCGTTAATGGGCTCTTTGTATTCCTTTCAATATATATATATATATATATATATATATATAAGAATGATCATGATCCATTTGTAAAGTTTGTTTTTGGGACAAGATTTATATCATTCTACTTTTCTTGCATGGGTGATGAAGGTTTCTTATGAAGATATAGAAGAGCTTGTCGGGGGAGACCGGAAGTTTGATCTGCTTGTGGTTGGTCTGCAAGAGGTGCCGAGGAGCAACATTTCACGATTATTGCAGAAAGCTCTAGCTGATACTCACATGTATGTGATACCATTTTCTTTCTTTCAATTTTTTTCATTTTAATGTCCAGTATTCTTGTTTTCCAGAATCCTCTTAATTCTGTGTTTTTGATGCTCAAATTAGAGATAGAAAAGCTTAATCTTACTTAGCCAAACATTGTCCTAAAGCTTTTTAAATTAAGGACAATACTTACCTACTCACCGGTGTGTAGGTGAGTCCTCCTGACCGCTGATGTGTCCCAATAAAAAATCAACACATCAGCTTTAATTACAAAATTAAATTTAAAATGCAATAAATAAGTATAATAAATGAGGTTTAAAATGTAATAAATAAGTATAATAAATGAGATTGACCTCATTTATTACACTTTAAAACTAACGTGTTCAATTTTTATTGGGACACATCAGTGATCAGGAGGGTTCAACTACACACTGGTGAGTAGGTAAGTATTGTCCTTAAATTAATACGGTCATAATCATATATGCATGAAGCTTAAAAAGTCTGTTTGTGTCATCCACGCACCCCAGCACCCCACCAACCCCCATCAGCATATATATATATATATATATTACTGCCAATCAGCATAAAATTGAAAGTTCATCAGTCACATGTCAAAGATATGGTATCTAGGACGTTCAAAATTCTACATCATTGCCGACGACAATGAATTTTTTATATATTTATTTATTTTTGGGGGACGGATTCAAATAATTGTGTACATATTTCATATTGTAGCTACTTATTAGTTCAGATAATGATATATATATATATATACAACTTAAATAATGAGGGTATATACTGAAAGAGGATTGGAGGAAAATTTCATCATTCACTAAAATATTCTAATGGGCATATTGGATTTTTTTATTCTTTTTCCTTCCTAGGAAACATTTATATACTACTGAGCCACAAAGCTTGTGGTGCATTGGATATGTAAACCACAAAGCTTGTGGTATATATAAAGGAAAAGATTGAAGAAACATAACAGTAATGGGAGTTGCTTCTAAACATATATATTAATTACTAGCTAGATTATAAATGAAATTGAGAAGTTTTCCTATGAGCCTCTTTTGGGATTACCAAGATCTAATCTTATTGTTACTATTATTCTTTTGAAATTATGAAGCTTGCTAGGGAAAGTCATTATGCAATCTCTGCAGCTATATGTGCTGGGACCGAAGAACTCAGAGTTGTTCATCAAAGGTACATTCAATCCCTACACTGAACATTTCTCAGTACGTAATAAGTAACAATTTTGAAATTGTAATTGCTTGAATATCCTTTTTTTTCTTATTTCAATTAGAAACACTGGTTTTCAGAATTAAAGATGGACAAGCATGCTGTTGGAGGTTTTGGAGGACTAATTGGGAGGAAGAAAGGTGCTGTGGCTATCAGAATCACCTATAATGGAATCCATATGGTGTTCATCTCTTGCCATCTCTCCGGTAACTCATACCTCTAATCTCTGTCGTGGCAACGGAAGCTTTAATGCTAGTTTTTTGTATATGAAAAATATAAGTATTAAATATGAAGAAAATACAAAAATGACTACAAGGTAATGGATGAGCTTCATTCATTCAAAATCAGCATAATTTGTTGACTTCCCTTTCAATATGTTCATCATGAATTGGTCTCCGAGGAGTAAAAATCCTGTAATGTGAGGAATTCCCGCAGTCCCCTCCGGTGACGACTTTCATTGATGTCACCCACTGTAGCACTGGAGGGTACTGTGGGAACTCCCTTACTGGAGAGGATTTTGGTTCATTTCCGAGTATGCATCTCTTACAAGTTCAGTACATTTTGTACTTTAATGTGTGCAGCTCATGCGCGAAATGTGGAAGAGAGGAACTCCCAGTGCAGGCACATATCACACTCACTCTTCTCCAAGAACTGGAACCCCTATGCAAGATCTGCCCAAGTCACAGTTTGGTTGGGAGATCTCAACTACAGGGTACAGGGGATCAATACTCTTCCAGCCAGAAATTTAATACATAAAGACCTTCACAGAGTAAGTTCAAAAAACATCTTTTTATATTCCTATATAGGTTTTGAAATAACTAGTGTCTTCTCTAGTTGTAAGGTTTAGCATTGTTTCACATATTAGCCTATCACCAATATTCAATAACAATTAGCAAAGATGATGTGAACAACAAATTGCAGCAGAGCTACCATTTTAGGCTTCCAAACTGACTCTGCAACATAAACCTTGATTATGCCCAAAAATGTATACCAGAAATCAGAAATTCGTCAACACAATTTTATTGCATTTAACTCTAGATTGGGACAATAGGGGTGTGTTTGTTTGTTGGGTTGTGCTTGTCTTTCCCCAAAAAAAAAAGATAAATAAAAACGATTTTTTGTCGCATTTCTGTGGCAATTGCAGCTGCTCACCAGCAAAGATCAACTCTTGCAAGAGGCTGAAAGAGGACAGATTTTCAATCGATACTGTGAGGGTACACTGGCTTTCAAACCAACATACAAGTATAATATTGGAAGCAGCAACTATGATACAAGTTACAAGGTATCACAGTATTCACTATTATCCAAATATTACAAATGTAGTGTACATATTTTATGTGCAAGTAACATGAACCATTATATATATTGTTCTTTTTTTCTAAAACAGGTGAGAGTACCATCATGGACAGATCGAATATTGTTCAAGGTAGAAGACCTTGAAAAGATCGACGCAACTTTACACTCATATGAATCGATAGACAGTATATACAGCTCTGATCATAAACCAGTGAAGGCTCATCTCTGCTTAGAAGTTAATACACAATCATCATCTATGAGCAATAAAGGAATTACATGAGTCCAGCATTGAAAGTACTTTTCCAAGCCATACAAGAAGCGCCGCGAGTCTGAAAAACTAACACCATACTAGGTACAGATTTACACTATCTGGTCATCCCTCACATATATATCATGATCAAGTTCAACCAATTTTTTAATTGCTCTGCATTTTTTTTCCTCCATGTGCATGATCAAGTGTAATTAGCAAACATTTGATGGAGTACAATCAATCATTGAAGATGAATGCTTTTTGTAAATCTTAGCAGCATGTAAAGAAGTAAATTCATGGGTTGTTTTTGAAATAAATTTAACTTTCAGCATATTATATAACACATATATTTCAATATATAGCATATATAACAAACTGATCAAAACCTTACAAGGTCCCAATTTCTTGGACTTAAAACCTTACAACAATCTTTAATCTATACAATTATATGTAATCAAGTTCAGGTCTAAGTCATCATTTGGTGAAACTCATGGAAATCAAGAACTCCATTTCCATCAAGATCAAAGACTTGAATCATTGCCACACACTCTTCATAGGACTTTGCATTGCCCAGACGATTCAGAACTCGTTGCAATCCGTTTGGTGTGATGCATCCAGATCCCTTGTCAACCTCAAACATCTCGAAAGCCCTTTTAAGATCATCATCAACCTCATTGTCTCCTTCCATCAACCGAACAAAGTCATGGAACTCTAACAAATTGTCACCATCCCTATCAAACTCGCCTATCGCCCTCTGAGCCTCGTCGTGTGACATGGTCTCACCTATGGACTCGAAATATTCTCTAAGCTCATTGCACGAAATTTTCCCGTCACCATCACCATCAAAGTGATGAAAAACTTCCCGGAACTTGTCCTCATTCGCGCTGTTTTTTGGTGCACGAGGAGAGGGGAGAGGACTCGGATTTTTGGATGATTTCGAATGAAGGAGAGGGAGGCTAAGCTTGAGACTCGTGTTGGAGAACCATTTGGATGGTTTTGCAATGCTAGCTGTTGCCATTAATTGGATATATGATCCAATTATGATTTTTTTTTGTACAAGGTATAGATGATAATAAAACAGCTTATATAGAAGAGATTTGATATAGAATTCTTGAGAATTTGAATTGATCCTGCAACAAGTGGAGAATAAATAAAGGTGATGATCTTGCAAAGAAATTGCATAATAAATTTGAGGGGAGGTATAGTGAAGTTGCATAGCAGCTTCTTGGGGTTCTAAAAATTATTTGACAGATTTGACTTGTTGTAAAAGTATATTTTTTCCCAGAAAGTTACCTTTGGACAAAATCCTGGAAAGTTACTGGAAATGCTTGTTTGGTTTCTAAGAATTATACTACTTGTTTTTAAGTTTTTGTCTTGGCTTTGAAGACTGAACTGAATATTCTTCAATGAAGTCTCTTGGAAGGTGGTCGGATAATTGATGTCAAAACCTTTTCCTTAGTACCACTCATTCAAGGAACTAACGCTTGAAAACTCATTTCCTGTGAGAAGATTACGCGTGAAAAGAAATAAAAAACTTTCAATTCTAAAACTTTTTTTTTTTTTTGCATAACCAAACAGCTTCTTGTATCAGTATTTTACAAATAGTTTATATTTGATACCTTGTGCCTATGTCACCCTTTTTTTTTTCCTGGGCTTATGCGTGTGTAACATATGTAAGAGGGATACGATTTTTATCAACGGATCAAAAAAATTATGTGAGTAGAGGCAAAATTAAGTACATTTATAATTGTAGGATTAGTTTAGATAAAATATACATACATGTGAAGACAAAGTTGTATACTTGTATATAGTGAATTTTTTTTGTAATTTTAGTGAGTACAAAATGTAATTTTAATGAAATATTTTCATAATTTTCATAAAATCATAAACATATAATACAAAAAAGAAAAAACCACTGCCTTGATTGTAGCTCCGTCCGTGAAAGTAAGAACGGAAGAAGATTTTGATGCCTGCACGAGCATGTCGCACTAAAAATGTGTATAAGATAAAATATGTCACGCACATTCAAGTATTCTGGGATCATTTTATATAAAAAATGAGAACCTGGTCCACGTCTGTCACCAACTGGCTTTTTGTTCCAGCTATATACTATATGACGGTGACTAATATATATATATATATATATGTAGTCCCATTCTCTGAAGTAAACGCAATCCAAGTGTCTTGTGGTCATTTGTTAAAGTGTAATAATATGTGACAATTACTTATTAACACTATTAACACAATTTAATAACTAACACTCTAAATATACATTTGAGGTGTAAAAGAAATCCAAACCAAAATTATTAGAGTTTTGATGATGTAATAGCTAAGAGAGATCATGTGGGCAAGTGTTGTGACCACATTTGAACAAAGTTGACGTATATGACAGGGTTACACTCTAGTCTTGTCTAGCCAATTATCTCATTAATATCTATATATATATATATATATATATATATATATATACACGAAAAATGGGTTTGTCATGTTAGTCTGTTCCTTACTTGCGGTTTTCATGCCAACATTCAATCACAAATTCACAATAACTGTCCCTATATTCTTCTGATCATCCACAGCTTCCCAGCAAGTTCTCTGGTCTTTTTCCACCAGCCTTCCACAGGACCACAACTAATAAATGTACTGTTGGTCACTTTCTATGAAATGCATTTACTTATCTGCTCGGCTTCAAATGGACATTTTTGGTGAGGTTGGATGTACACGAACACAGATACACACGATATGAATACGGCGACATGATAAATTTTAAAAAAATAGAACACAGACACAGCAGAAATACGCCTATAAAATAATAATATATTAATCTATATTCAACAAGTTAACCAATATTCACACTACCATAAATCTAACAATAAAAATAAATAAATTACACAAATACTTGAATTTATTATCAAGCAATTAATGTATTTTTAAAATGAGTGTATTCACTGTACTACTAGAATCTTGCACTTTACTCATTTTTCTAATAACAAACAAATAAATTTAAATACAAAATACCAAACAAAACGACATAGTTTTATGTTAAATAAAGTTCTATTGGATTTTTTATTTTCTTATTTCTAAATTTATTATTTAGAAATTTTATCTAACTATTTTTTATTTTTAAAAATTTTTATTTTAGAAAACACTATATTTATACAGAAAATGGCATAATAGTCATAATAAATGGTATATATGTTATTATAGTTTTTAGAGGGGTCAAGATGTCAGCTTTTAGAAAATGAGGGAATGAAATGCTCAAAAAAATAGTTCAAATGGGTCTTTTTGCAACTTTGAAAAAGTTCAGAGGTTTTTTTGCACTTTTAAAAATTACAAAATGTACCCCGCCATATCCTATCCGTGTCCTATTCATGTCCTTGCAGTGTTCCCGCCGTGTCCCCTACGTGTCAAAAAAAAATTCAGGACACTTCTAAGGAGTGTCTAACACGTGTCCGAAAAGTGTCCGACACGAGTACGACACCCTTATATGAAGTGTCCGTGCTTTTTAACTTTTGTGGGATGAAAAAATGAAAGAAAGAGGTAAGAAGAAGGATGAAGGAGTCATTCTTTAATGGGAAAAGTCATCCCTCGTTTGATTAAGTAGAAAGAAAGGGAAAAAAGAGATAATATTAATTTTCAATTATATTCTTAATTATTTAAATTAATATATTACTAATTATACTTGGAGGTTCCTACTGGTTTGATTCAAATTACTCTCTTTGATCATTTGGGTTAGTACTTACCTTTTGAGGATGAGAAAGTTTACAGGACATCAAAATCTTCAAAGATTGCTCATGGAGTTGGAAGAAATATCTTAAAAGTTAAAACTGATGCCCATTGCTAGACAGTTCATCAAAATAGAAGTGGGCAATGGGCCGAGTCACACAACCACCTTTTCTTTCTCTGCCACAGTTTGATCCCATTTCCAAATATATATGTGTGGCTTTCTATATTCTTCTAAATGACTGGGAAGGCCTCGTCCAATGGACTAACCTATTGCCTATCGGAGTGAACTGAGCCGAAAATGAAACCTTTATTAGGTAAACATCCATGGCGGAGGACAAAGTGGTAAATTCAACTACTTATTCAAAACTCATGTACGGCTTAGCTTCCAAAAAGAACAAAAATTTGGATCACACATCAAATATTATTGCTGTAAGATTGTTACATATACTGTCGAAGTGTTCCTGTTTGAATGAACTTGGCAATTTTTGTAACTTGGGATGAATTAGATAGAATTCATGCCATAGATATCCATTTTCCTGTCTTGTAATAGTTTGTTGAGTAATTTAGTTAGAATGGCAAATATAACAAAAGTCTTTTTTCGTGTTAATGATCATATGCTTGTTACGAATTATGACTCATATTTTTATTATAATTGTGTTTCTATTTTAGAGTTGTAATTTATTTGGTAATTTTTTAGACACATTTTCTAGACTCATATTTTTATTATAATTGTGTTTCTATTTTAGAGTTGTAATTTATTTGGTAATTTTTTAGACACATTTTCTGGACTTCAAGTAAATTATAATCCTTGTGTAACAAGGAATGGGTTTGGAGATTTTATAAATAGAGACGAGGTTAAAGAGAAAGGGATAGAAAGAGAGGAAAGATGCAAGAGGTTGTGAGTGTTGTGAGTAGAGGAGAGTGTCCGGGGGGATGATGTAAAGAGAGAGTGAAATAGTAGACATGATTTCCGTGTGTTGTATATTCTCTTCTCAATATAGTGAAATCTCTCTCAATAGACGTAGCCTTACAGTTAGATGACCCATGTAAAATATTGTATTGTATGTAAATGTGTTTGATTGTTATTTTCATATATGTTTGTGTGATTGTCGATATAATGATATGCTTTCGTTGTGCTGAACGAAGGGGGATTAATTTCCGGCAATGCTAAGGGTTGGAATTGTTATTGATATGATAGTGGTGAATGCATATTATAAGGATGATACAATTAGTAAAGCTGTGGAAGATTTGGAAAATTAGGGTTTGGAAGCAATTACAATGGGTGACCATAGTTTGATCAGTGGGTATGTTTTTGTGGGGGATATGAATGGAGGTGAAGGAGTTTTCAGGTCGATGAATGGAAAAGGGGTTTGGGGGTACATGGTTATATATAGATTGCTGATCAAGGGTTTTGGCAAGTTATCAAAGATGGATGAAGTAGATAATTAATTTATGGTGCTTTGAGGCATGGAGGAAGCATCATTTGTTGTGGATGAGCATGCTTATGGTGTTAAAAAGATGATTGTAGAACTGGTAAAATGGATGATGCCATTAGAATTTGGGAGCATATGTTGGGATTATATATGGTTGAAGCTGAATTTCTTGATTTGCAATTCCATGATCAACAGGTATTGCGATGTTAGAGGTAATGTATTTGGTCAATTGGAGCTCAAAATCAGATTATTAGTGCTATAATACTCTTTTAGTGAACCAAGTATTGTTGTACAAGTGAGACTTTCAAGCTTTGTGATAAGATCCTCCTTGAAGGTATAGAACCAACTTTTGTAACTCATAATACTTTGTTCCAAGGTTTTTGTCATGGTGGTGGTGCCTTTGATGCTTTGCACCATTGGTGCTTCATGCCAAAAGAGAGGTGTGGCTCCTGATGAGATCGAGTTGATATTTTACTTGATGGATCTTTTAAAGATGGGAAATTTTGAAAGGGCTTTCATCTTGTAGAAGCATGTTCTAGCTGTGGGCTTCACAAAAAGGTAGGATTACTTTCAAATTTCAATCAAGTGTTTAAAGGTTTGTGTGTGTAGGATGGGGAAAATGATTGAAGTAGAGATGACCTATGACAAAAAGCTAGGCTGTTCTCATGATAAAATAACATGTAGAACCCTGAGTGACACTACTATAAAAGTGAAAATGTTGAACAAAGCTTTTAAAATTGAGGACCTTAGCTAAAGTGTTTTAATAGTTAATTTCTGACAATCTTGATTGAAAAATGAAACTAGGTTGAGGAATGACATGAAACTGAAGTTGAGCAATAGAAGAAGTCTTTTAAGTCCTTTAAAACTCTCTGTTCCATACAACAGAAACAAACTTTTTAATTCCAAAATCAACTCAGGCAGATCAAGAGAAATCAGAAAAAAAAAAATCCCCTTTCTTTTTTTTGTTGGAAACTAGTAATTTATATAGAGATGTATAACAAATCACCAATTGCTCCAAAACCTTAAGTTGTTAGTGAATGAGACCGGGAAACAAACATAGAGATGGAAACTTGAACCCAATACCTCCCAGTTCTAAGACTCTGATATAATGATAGATCACCGATTGTTTCAAAATCTTAATCTGTCAGAGAATGGGCCCAAGCCCTAACACAACTTTCTTACATACTATGTTTCTAAAGGAAGGGTAGATATCCCCTGAGTTCTTATGTTATTGGTACTTCAACATCAAAATTTTCCAATCCTTTGTTTCTTTCATTTTCTGTACGTGTCTTGGTTGCAAAGAAATTCTTTGTATGTCATGGGCTTATATATTATACACTACAGGCACAATTTGTAGTTGACATTTAATCTGAAACCATTGGCCTTTATTCTATGTTTCTGCATCATCATTGTCATTAGAATTTTTAGAAAAAGTTGTTCTATGTTTCTTACCTATAAAATATTACATTTTCTTTCTATACTGTTATGTCCAGTTGGTGAATTTAAGATCACAGATCTCGAAGAATTGGACCAAACCAAGATTATTTTGTCTTTTAAGCTTGTAATTTTCATTATGTAAAAGTCATTGACACCTCTTGAGTGAGCTTAAAGAGAGAACAAATCTTACTTGTGCTCCGTTTGGTAGAAATGAAGAATATTGAATAGAAGGGAGAGAAGAAGGAATGGATAAGACATTCCCAGGAAGAGATAGTATCATTTCCACCTTTTGTTTGGTGGGATGGAAGAAAATGAAATGAGATAATATCTTACTTTCTTAGAAGAGAAGAAAGAATGGATGAGACATTCCTGAAAAGAGATATTATAACTTCCACCTTTTGTTTGATTAAATGGAAGAAAAGGGAATAAGGTAACATCTTACTTTGTTAGAAGAGAAGAAAATAGAGAGATTTATAATATTTGGTTTATTTAATAATTATGAAGGATAGTATTGTAATTTAAAATTTACATAACAGTTTTGTTTTTCTTTCTTCCTATATTCGATTCATATTTGGAGGGATGAAAATTTGTACAATAAGAATTGGATGACTCATCAATTCTCTTTTCTCTTCCTTCCTTGTATCCTCTCTATCAGATGAATGAAATTTATTCATTTTCTTTCAATATTTCATTCATCCATTTTTCTTCCTTTCTACCAAACAGACCATTAGTCTTGTGAATAAATTTCTATCCATTCTCAGTCTTAAGAAAATATGAAGGGTTCATTTTATCTTATAGTTCTTTAAACTTTTAAGTGACAAACTCAGTGCTCCAATACATAACATTAGTCACATCTGAATGCACTCAAACAAGAAGCCTCACTATCCAGGAGACAGAATGATCACCTGCAAAACACAAAAGTCCCCAAGAAAGGTTCGCTTCATCTAACAAGGAGCTGCTTAAAGCTTCAGCTACTTAGACGTAGAAATAAAGAAGAAAACAAGGAGATCCATAGCTTTCACGTTCACATATATATGCTAATAAAATTGTGCAATTTGGGCGAGAGTTGGTGAGAGGTAAAACCACCAAAGGTCATTTTTTCTACTGTTTGTGTTGTGTGTGTATGTGTGTATATATATATATATATAAAAGAGCCATTTTTTCAACTAGCTTGTCATTGTTATTGTGTACAAGTTTGTGATGTCATTTATTTATCAAGTCATCATGATATGTCACTTCTCATACAAATGCTAATTTAAACCATAATCTGACAATTAAGTAGGAAAAAAAACAACACAAATGTCAAAGTCAAACCATGATCCGATTCAAATGCGCGTACATAGATCAATTATTTGTGTATTTTCATATGCAAATAATCAATGATTTAACATCAAATCTCAAACTATATATATATATATGTACTCTTAAAAGTATTTTACATTCATTGTCCTTTACATTTAATGTTCCATCGGAAACATAATTTGACCATCCAAATTTAAAGAGCATTAATTACTATATTTTTATTTTAGAAACCAGTACAGATAACATTCCATAACAATCACATGTACCTCACTTACATCGACCGAATCAATAGGATCTACTTCGTAATTAGGAAGCAAATTAGCTAGAAAAATTCAGGTTAAAAAATAAAAAAAAATAACAAGAAAATTTCTTTATTAATAGATTGAAACAAACGGCCGACCCAATGAGCCGACTGTTTTTGGTCCATTTGATGCAATCATGTGGGACCCACATGGGTCCTACATAAGTGCATCAAATGGATCACAATCAGTCGGCTCACTAGCTGCACAATTGATTTAACAGTTGCTTTGTTTGATTGGCAAATGGAAAGAGGAGAAAAATAATAAAGAAATTTCTCCTTTTATATATATATATATATATATACACACACACATATGTATAGATTTTGGAAATGAAGATCGTAAATTTTACTATAGCTATTGGTCCACTGACCATAGACTTTAGTGTACTATTAAAGAGGATTGTGACAGTCCTAAAAGGAGGATTGTGTGATTAGATCTTAATATAAAGACCCGAAAGCTGTGTCTCATCTAATAGAGAAAATTCAGCCATCTTTTGTGGCAAAGAATGAATGACGAACAGTGTAGCTTTCGGTGTCGCCGTACATGAAAGTAATAACTTAGAACAATGTCAATTCATGAAGTTACTATCAAATAAGTGATCCACTACATGTGAAGTTAGTGCCAAATAAGTGATCCACTACATGTACATGTACTTAAGTACGTATAAATTGGTTCTAAATTTATAAAGATCAGATGGATATTATACACAGACTTGTTACACAAGGATGGTTATATGTACATATACACACATATATAATAGTTACTTGCAGTTTATTCAACAGATGCTAATGTTTCAATTCATTTTTTTCATTTGCTTGTAAATTGATCGAATATTCAATTCAATATTTTGATTTTCTTTGTAACAAATATATTATAAAATAAAATCAAATAAATATTCATTAATGGAATACTTTAATTATCTAGGCTTACACATACGTATGACTTTCAATTTAATCTTTTAATTGGCCTGACACAGTCCAATATTTCAATGCCATAGTGACAAGCTAATCAAATATATATTATATTAGAAAAATGTGTATATTCTTTTTCAAAACAACCACCTAACATTACCTTTCCAACTTACATCTCAAGCTAGCATAACAGGACCTAAATTACTCCTATGTCTCCCTGCTTGAATGAAAGAAATTTTGCTGTAAATTCCTAAACGTGATTAAATTCAAATATATATGTGCCTGTATGTATGTATGCATGCACGCGCGCGCACATATATATATACATATACAGATTGACTGAGAGGATATAATAATTCAAGCGAGCACCTTCATAACTACTCAGTAACTTCTTCATTCCACCGACACACCTTCAATTTTTCTTTTCTTTTTTGTTCTTCCCTTCTCTTCTTTTGGTGGTCCTTTTTAAACAAAAGGAAAATTCTTTGAAAGATATTTTCATTGACCAAGTAATAAATACTTATACATGATTCAAATTTTGAAAAATATTGACAAAATATAAAACTATATATCATTTTAGAGTAAAGCAATATATATTAACAGTCACCAACTATCTCTATAGATCGGGTCGAGATACATTTCAAATGTATGTTGATTGATTTTTTTAATATATTTTTCAATCCAGCGTTCAAAAATCTTGACACGAGAGAACAGATCATAACACTTAAAAATATTGAAGAATATGAACATTAAATAATAACACTAAAAAATATTTCATTCCATGTGAAGCAGTTATAGGGCTTCAAAGAAATATGAATTCACTCAATTACATGTGTTCAATTATTTAATTTCCCAGCATAAATTTTGAACTCATAAATGTATATTGAACACAAATATGCACCCATTTTCTCTTTTTCTTTTGTTTATTTATTTATTTTTATTTATTTATTATTTATTTTTTTGGTTGAGGAATCTCCTACCGACTGTTAAGTAATCAACGACAAGGTACACTAGCATCATATGGGAAATGAAATCAGTTTGATTTTTGGTAAGAACAATAATAATAAAATTAGGTAGGTTGAACACAACCTAAGAAATGTTCAAAATGTTGAAGAATCCAAGGGAAAAAAAAGAAGAACAAAAAATAAAAAACACAACCAAGAAAAGTTAGCAGTGATATATAATTAATGGTTTTGATTTTGATTGGCTTTTCTCATTTGATTATTTGGAAGATGGTGTCACCTAAGCCTACAAGCACACCATTCTCAACACTTGTCATGTGTGTACGTAATGGCTATATATATATATATATATATATATATATATATATATATATATATATATATATATATATATATATCATTTCTCTCTCTGTGTGGCTGACTTGCTACACAAACAAGATTGTTTACTTTGTTTGGCTTAACCTATAATCAACGTCTTTAATTTATTTAATTATTAATTGGAAAATATTTTAAGTACTCCCCTACCAGCTAATAAATTACACCGTCACTTTATTCGTTCCTAGTAAGTAAAAGAGATTATAACAGCTGGAAGGCGGTGCATCTGCAGCCAACTCGTCTCATCACTGTTTTCATAAAAGATGAAAATTTAAATAGAAAAGAATGAGGAAAAATAAAGAGATATTTTCAATCTATGAATTTTGAGTTATTTAGTCATTATACTTCTAAATAGTAAAAACTTCAAACTTTTAAGGGGGTAAAGAATCAAAAGAAGATAAAACACTGCATTCCATATTATTTTCTTTTAGTAATTGACTAATTAATTACTAGTAAGAGTTAAAGTGATATCTATATATATATATATATATATATATATATGGAGAGGGGGAGAAAACTAAAGAAACAAATATCATAAAAACTCTCCAAAAAATGTAGTTCTTGTGCTATATATACAATGCAATGATTAGATATCACGGATGAAAATTCAGAAAACAATAAGACGACAATATTCTTATGGATTCAGTCATTTATTAATACAACAAATTTAACTATTATTTGTCAAACATCCCTCCTATTTTGGAGAGGTCAAAACAAAATTTACATAGTAAAAATCCTCTCCTTATTCATATTTTTTATCTTGAACTCTATAATTGATGAACTAAGGCACAAACACGATGATGTCTCTGTATTGCCAGATCACTCATCTACGTGCGGCCTCATCATCATTATCATCATAATCATCATCATCATATACAGAGTCTATACACTTACAGAGTCGGGTTGTTCTTCCATTGTCCTCTTTAGCTACGAACATGTGCCGATGAGCTCAATATCATAGCGAGTCCATATATAACACAATTTTGATATATATATCTTTATGTATCTTCAAGAATCAAAAGAAAATGGAGGCTTTAGGAGATCATAAGGAGCCCAAAGGGCATCCAACGGGCACGGCCGGCTTGCGTCCAGGCGAACCCACGGCTTGCCTTTCCCACTCCAATGCAGAAGACTCACCGGACCCGGATGCAAATCCCGGCAAAGCCCCCGAAAATTGTCCCCTCCGAGCCCATGTTGGTTCCACCGGTGATCCACCGGAGCTATTTTCCCGGCAAAAACAAGCAGAAATGGCGGCAAAGACCCCAGCTCATAAATCCTCATCCTCTTCTGAAGCTCCATCCATTCTTCTATCTTCGTCGTGTAGTCCCCGGCTCGCCACCGATCAAGATCAATCACCATCACGCCGGTGTTGAAATAACAAGCCTTTCGATCCGCAAAAGTCAACGACAGGGAAGGGTTTGACCAGAAGGTTGGTGTGAAGTAGAAGGTGAAGTTGGCATTGCAGTATTCGGGCGCGGCGAGGACTGAGTCGTCGCCGAGTGGGGTTTCGGCGAGTTTGGTGATGTCGTCGACGAGGACGAGGTCGGAGTCGAGGTACACCACCTTGCGGACGCATAATGGTATGAGGTTGGCCAAGTAGCTGCGAGCATAGTTGAGAGGGCAGTCAAGGGCGGAGCGGATGGAGGTGGAAATGAGGCGGGCCACCGCAGAGTCGTCAAACCGGTAGACTCGAAAATTAAGGTAAGGAAAAGAGGCGGAGATGGTGGCGCGTAGAAGTGCCGCATCCGCGGAGGCAGAGGCCACAAAATGGAAGATGATGTTTTGGGGACAGGAGGAGTGTTGTAGGACGGAGAGGATCGCCGCCATCGAGCCCCGGATGTAGGTGGCGTCGAGGGTCATCGCCACGTGGATGGCATTTTCTGAGCACACGCTGCTGCTGTTGTTGTCATCATTATCGTCATCGTTGTCTTCGTCGGTGATGGAAGGGCAATCTGGGGAATTGTAGAACTGAGGAGCTTCTCTGAATTGCTGAGAGAGAGTGGTGGTAGTAATGGCAATAGTGATGGTAGAAATGGAAGAGAATGTGAAGAAGAAAATGGAGAGGGAAAAGAGAAGAAAAGGATGGAGAGATGGTTTAGGCATGGTGTGGGGAAGTTGGAATTGGAAATGGGAGAAAAGGGCTGTTTGGTTTTATAAGAGAGAGAGAGAGAGAGAGAGAGTGTGTGAGAGAGAGAGAGAGAGAGATTTGTTTTGATTGAGTTTGAAGTTTAGACACGGTTTGGTTATAAAAAAAATTCTGGGGAATAGGTGGGACCGTGGGATGGCTGGCCGGACTGGAAAGGGCAAAGGATAGGGCTAAGTCAAGAATTTTCAATGGGATGTTTTGTTGGATTCATATATGGGTGTAGACAAGACTATCTACTTGGCCTTTTTCTCAAAGGGACCCCTATACTTTTCAGTTTCTCTCTCTAGGCTATATTAGAATTCAAATTATATATATATATATATATATATATATATATATATTTATAGATGAAGCAAAAGGAACACTAAAACGCAGCCCAACAAAGGGTCCTACGTGCATGGAGACGAAAATTAAAGTAAAAATGCTTTAGCTTTTGAGGTGGTGGCAAGTGGGGGACTTGAAAGCTTTTATTCGACTCCTTTATAGTCTTAATGGTTTACAGGTTGTACAGTTTTTTTTACGTATTTACTGTCACCTTGGTTAAGATTGATTTTGGGTAAGGACCGTGGTAATTAAAGATTTGACATTCCGTTATTAATTAAATGGGTCAACTTTATATTTCATGATAATTTAGTAGTTTAATAGAGACTTATAATCTCCCACCGACAGTTCAAACATTTTTGGGATGATTGGTCAAGTATTTGAAGCTAACTTCTCCACATTCATGAGAAAGATTAAGTTGTTCCTTCTCACACAAAAATCAAAAATATTCCTTCTAATTGGTTAGAAGAAAATCAAGGTAAGAGTGTATTCATGTGATTTTTGTGATTGTCCCATTATTTCACTCAAATTTTTTTCTTAATTTTTTCACTCAAATTTTAAAAAGTCACATTTAAAAACATAAATCAAATAAACATTTCTTTAAATCAAATAACATTAACATCACGTTCCAAATCAAATTATCCAAATTATACTCTTCTAATAATTTGAGTGATGGAGAGATTATAGTTTTAAAGTCACATATATATATATAGGGTAAAATGGTAACTTCTCAATTTAAACGGGGTAAGACAGGGAGACCCTCCCTCGTACCCATGCTTGTTTTCACTCTTAAAATTTGTTTTTGTCTAAAATTCTTAAACAGACCGAGAACCATTTTAAACCGAGTGTCATTCCTGAAATTAATTTCCATCATTCCTAAATTAATTTTATATATATATATATATATATATATATATATATTATGGTAGCTGATATTGGCACTCCACATCTAACTTCGAGCGCTCCATCTTTTAAATTTAACAACTAAAATGACTATTTTGTCCTTCTTTTTGTAGTGTCTTTCAAATAAATCCTATGCTTCGTCTGGTTTGGTTAGATAGAAATAGTAAGAAAGAAAAATAAATGAAAAATATTTTAATATTTTACTATTTTAAATAACATGAAAAAAAATTGTGGAAAAATAACTTTCCATAACCACCTAATTTTCTTATAAATTTTTTCTATAAAAAATACTGAAATTTTACTTTCTTAAGAAAGTTATTTGAACTAACTATTATGCCATGAAAGAAAAAATTTGTTGAAAAACATCTTTCCATAACAACCTAATTTTCTCATAAATTTTTTCTATAGAAAATACTTAAAAAAATTACTTTCTTAAGAAAGTTATGTGAACTAACTATTATGCCATGAAAGAAAAAAATTGTTAAAAAATAACTTTCCATAACCACCTAATTTTGCCATAAATTTTGAAAATTTTTACTTTCTTGAGAAAGTTATGTGACCTTACTATTATGTCCCCCTTTTATCTCATTAAAATAAAATAAAAATTATGCATGTATTTTAAAAATAATAGTATAATAGTCTATATCTCTCTCAATATCCTACACAATTATTTATTTAAATTCTTCTATTGCTTTTAGGTGAACCATTATATTTTCTTGTAACTTTCATCCTATCCAAACCATGAAATGGTAGTTCCACAATTTTCTTGAAATGTTTTCATGCTAATCAACTGCATGTTAGAATTTTTCTTTCCTTTACTTCAATTTCTTTTACTTTCACTATTAATTTCAATCTAACTAAATGGACTCTATGCCTTCATTTAGGAGATGAAGAGTAAATTTATCATTTCAATTATTAATCCTCATAATTTCTTAATACTTTATCTCTCCTCTTTGAATGCATGTGTGTGTATATAATAGATTTTTTAACTACCAAACTTTTGTGTACCATCCTCATCTCTCTCCTAAAATAATTAAAACTCAATTTTAGTATTTAATTACAACTAAAACTCAATTTTAGTATTTTATTTCAATTAAACTTTCAATTTTATTTTAAAATAACTAAAACTCAATTTCAAAATTTTACTACAACTGAAACTTCTATATATATGCACGAGTTTATAAAATAAAAAAAAATTAATTGTCTTTTTGTCAAAAAGACAGTAACTTAGGGCATCGAAATTTTACTAAAATACATATTTAGAGATAAGTTATTAAGAAATTATAAGAGTGATTTTGTCATAAAAAAAATATATGTTTTTAATGTTTTCTAAACATAATAGAAAGGTAATAAATGAGACTTTATTATTGATTTTTCAATTCATGAAAAGAGCGATTGTGCAAGGTTACACTCCTTATGTATATGAGTAATTATTGAGTATCACATGAATTCCATATTTAGAATAATTTCATCAATAATATACCTCTATTGTACATTATTTTAGAAAATAATATAAAATAGAGAGTCATGGTGATAAATTTTCCGTACACACACGAATCCATACATAGTATACTTAGCTTAGCAATGAATCAATTAAATGATGAGATCATTTTTGACACGAGATGAAAGGTGGCATCCTAACAAAATGAATAGATGTTCTCACTCTTAATGATTGGACAGCTATTTTAGGTTCTGAAAAAAGTAAATTTGACATTAATAGATCATTTGGATCTTTATACAGAAGGGAAAAAGCTTATGAGTGGAAGAGAAATTAATTGCTGACATTAAAACTCAAACACATTTCTGTCTCTAAATGAAGATTAATTAAAGCACACGTTTAAAATTTTCTCCAAGGGTTATGGGTGTGCATATTTATTCAAATCTCGTGGTTGTTGATGCTTCATAGTCAAAATCATACTGTCCTTTTTCTTTGTTGATGATATATCACTGTCGGTGAGAAATATACTTGCGCAAAACAGACTTCTACCATACTTGTATATATATATATATATATATATATATATATATATATATAAAGGCTTCCAGATGAGGGAAACAGTCGATAACTTTCATGCTTGGTGAACAAGAATATTGCATCCATTGTTTTAAGTCTAAGCTTGAGTAATCAAACTTAGGAGAGGGACAGTATTTGAGGTGCCAAACAAGGCACTACAAACAACTCATGGGGATGGACTTGAGATATATTTCAACTTAATTACTTTTCCAAGCAAAAATGTACTAACATATATCACTAATAAATCTTAGTCACTACTAACCAAATGACTAATCAATTAGTTAATTAATTGAATTTAATAAGAGATTCACATCATCTGACTCACTCTTTAGTTGATTTCAAACCCATCCACTTGCCTTTTCTTAAATTAACCAGATTAAAACTTTGACCACCCTACATTACAAATTTAATTTCATTCTAATCTGTTATATTTCCACTATTTCAAATGCCCCTCTTGACTCATCCCTTAGACACAGTTTGGTTGGAAAGAAATTGAAGGAAAATAAAATAAAGGTAATAAAGGGATATTATTTTTTTGTGTTTGGTACAAAATTTTGAAAGAAAAAGAAAAGAAATGGATAAATTTGGAGGGATAGCCTAAAGAATGAGAAGCAAGCTTTGTTATCTATCCAAAAATAGGAGGAAAGGGAAGAAAATGCTAGCAGTTTTTCATTAAATTTTGTTAATACCAACTTTGTCCTTATTTTAATAAAAAATAAAATTTATCTTTTAAAAATAAAAAGGTATGATGGTAATTTTTTAAATAGTTTCTTTTTTTTTTTTTTTCCAAACATGTCAACTATCATTTTTTTTATTTCATTTTTTACTAATCAATCAAACATGATAAAACATTGACACTATCTTCTTCTTTTTTCTCTCATAACTAATGTTATCTTTTTTTCCTTCTTTTTAATTGTACCAAACATAGCCTTGAGTACATTGCTTATATTTTTGCTTGAAATAAAAGTAGTATATATATACTCTTGTAATCAAATTAACTTAAAAATAAAAATAAAAAGGTTGATCTCTCAACGAGTCATATGATATCTTCCGCTCACCTTTATGACAATGACAAAACACTGACAAACGAAGAAAATAAGTTGTGTCCAACCATTCTTGACCAAAGTAGAATACAGAGAAGCAAATAATTCTATGTAAGAAACCCAACCCGGCCACAGGTGAGAATTCATTGTATCAAAGATATTAGCATGGATGGGTTATGGGTAACTATTCTTCTCTCTCACCAACCCATAACTATGCCATGCGTTACGCATGCAAGACTTTAAAGGGCTCCTCATTTTTTGTGAGCAACATTAATTTTAGTTTTTTTATCATCACATCCAAAACTAAACTAGAAAATGCTTATTGATTTTTTGTGTATGTATATGTGTGTGTTTTCATATGGGTTGTGTATGAGTAGACGGGATTTTGTTCAAAATTCTAACTGTCTGATAATAATTCAATCCGATATAGAGTAATATATAATAAAATATACTATTGTTAGAAATATAGGAAGAATATATATATTGAATTAATATTGATGAAGAATACATAAAGTAATTTTAGAGACCTGCAAATTAAGAAACATTAGTCCTAACTGAACTAAAAATCGTATATGAATTATGATAGAAAGTAACATAATATTAAATATATTATCTAACAACTATAAATATATTATTTAATGTTATAATATATAATATTTACATATAAGTAAAATATTTTTTATCATTATTCTCTTTTTTCTTTTCTCTATTTTGTTCCTCTTCATTTTTTTTTCAAATAAAAGATCAAATCCCTACCTTCTGAGTGTATTAATTAGTCGTCTAAATTTTAAAATTATGTTATGTGTTGTGCACTGTAAAAGTCAATCAGACGTGTATATGATCCAAATTCAATTCAAACTTAAAACAATAATGGTTAAAATCTAATAATTCATTAACTAAACATATCAATATGAATTTTGCTCGATTGGCGGAACGTTCAGTAAAAAAACAGTAGATAAAGTCTTCTCTTCTAAGTACTTGATGGTAATCATTCTAATCACCGACACATGACCCATGTAAAGCCAAACAGAGTGGGGCAATAACGTCAAGAAAGTCAGCTTCGTTCATGGTTTACACCTTGTCTCCATGATAGAGTTATCTTTTACATATATATATATATATAATTACAAAAAGGAGAAGTACATTGAGATTGATGTTCAGTACATATGTAGAAGCGTGTATGGAGAGTCAAATGTTCGGAAATTAAATGACAATTTTAAATATAAATTTTGTGTGCCAGACCTGACTTTCAATGCCACCTTCTTAACGTGATCGAAGTCTCTATAGATCTATGGTTTAATGACCATCTGAACACACACAGTCAAAGTCGTTTACCGGATGGGTCAGAAAAGAACCATCTATTGTTAGGCAGCCATTGAGAAGCTTCTCAAATTCTTGTGTGACAAATATTTTGCTCTTCTTTAGAAATGGCAAGTTTTGGAGAACAAAAAATTTATGTCCGATAGATATCAAAGGTTGTAGTACAGACACACTATGAACATTAATGGATTTGTTACTTGTTTGCTAGGGTAAAATAAAATAAAATAGAATACTACGGATAAGACGTGGGTGGCGTTGAATCCATAGTATGGTGGTAAATCGGCACGATTATTTTACAAAAGTATTTGAGCTCGAGCCAAGTTTTCAATATCCAAATTTTAACAAGTAGTGAATTATTTGAACGCGATACAATTATTTTACAAGAGTGTTTAAAGTCGAGTCAAGTTTCAATATCCGAATCTTGATAAGTAGTAAATTATTTGAATTCAGCACTATTATTTTACAAGAGTGTTAGAACTCGAGATAAGTTTTAACGTTACTTTTCGAGCTTGGCTTTACTAAACTCAAGTTCAGGTCACCAAACTCGTTTAATTTAACAAACCAAGTCTAACCTAGTTATAAAACTCCACTCAATCTTGTTATCAAATTTTAACAATTTGTATGTGTTAGTTACAAACTTTTGTCACTTTGGCAGAAAAATTATTTAAACAAAATTTGCAACAACTTTAATATTTTCTATCAGAGTCAAAGCTAACAGTCGGTTCAATCCTATATTTGACAATCTCAAACATCAATCATATGTTCAATTATTTCTAAGATGTATCAACTATCCCCTCCGACTGTTCAATTGTTTCTGATATGCACAGTTGGCAATACTGGCACTCACAAACAGACCCTGCACGTCAGCATATTTTCAAAATCTTACATTTAAATTGTAAACAGTGAGCGCACCCACAGAAGTTCTCTTCGATTCTATACGTACATCTTATCTATATCCATATCTAAAATTAATCTCTCATGTGTGTGTATATATATATTATATGTTTAAGTGTCCGTACATCTCAGTCAAAGAAAATTTAGTGAGAAATTTGAGAGATTAAATTGAGAGAGGGGGAAAGGGTGGTGACCAAGCGGAAGTTATGAAATTTATAAAAGGACGAGACAACAACTTTGAATTCACAAAGTTTAAGCAATATAATTTTGAAATATTATTAATGAATGAATAAATCTGTTCTAGTAGTACATGTATTTATATTAGCAAAGAAATTATAAACACAGTTGAATTTGGCATTGTCTTTAAAATTTACGATAGAATAGAGATAAATTCCTAATGATTAAATTGAGATAACTTTCAAATTTTAGAAGAATTTGAATTCGTTTAGACATCCAACAAAAATTTTGAAATATTCAATGGTCTTCGTATTAGAAAAAAAAAGCTCAATTTTAGATCCCTAAAAATGGAATTTGGCCGAAAAGCAACATGAACCACTATTTTGATTATTGGGTCATTAGAGATCGAGAATAATCTTTTCAAGTCAAAACGATCCGATCGAACTATACTCGAAAAAGTCAAATGATCGTCGTCGATTCTGATAAATAAGAGAGCAAAACACCAGAGCCATAATGGAATTCGATTAAAAATTTTGAAAGAAAAATACTACCCTAAAATACATAGAAAATTTTGAGGAAGAGAGTGAAAGAGGAGAATGAGATGGACCATAACTCGTAAAAGTCGTCAATGTGAAATATTTCAGTATTCAAGTGACCTATGATTCGGGATCATTTAATAATTTCTTGATAAATCTCTTGTCAATAATGAAAGAGACTCAAAAACTCCACTTTAAGATGCCAAAAAAAATACTTTAATAATTCATTTGGTTAGATAATTTGTCTTTGACTGTATAAATATTACACCTATATACATGTGTATTAAAAATGATTCCCAACGACTTTATATATATTACGGTCATGTTCATGAGCATAGTTCTGAAACATGTTTACGAACAAATCCAAGCTAATAGTTGTTCGGGATTGGCTCATTTACAAAACACTTGAAACGAATTTTTTGACCCAATGTCTAAAAAAACGCAAGATGAGCTCTTCACTAAGCCTGAGATTTACAACTCTAGTCCATAAATAGAATTTTTTGGATGCCAACAAAAAGATAAAATACAGAAGACTTTACCAAAAAAAAGATAAATTTATTGGGGAAAAACAAGAAGAATATAAATCGGTTGCTCTGTTCTATCTGTAAACACACTGTACTTATTAGAGTGGAGACTGACCAAGAATGTTGAGACTTTACCTTTTCCAATATAGCATATTTGGTTTAGTATTTAGAAACGGTTTTCAAAAACATGTTTTGTTCAGTTTTAGAATAAAATTCAAAAAAACTCTAGACGGAATTTAAATTTTTTACTATACTTGTGTGATAGAGTACATTTTTTGAAACAATCAAGAATCTGAAATTCAAAATTTGGACTCTAGGAACCTTTTGAACTATGTACCATTTCACTGTTTCTAAATATTCTAAAATATAAAGCATACAGACTCCAAACTTTTATGTGATACATTTTCATCATTCATTACATTGAATAGAGTCAACAATGGCAACCAGCTGATTTTCCAATATCAACGACAAAAGTCATTAGCTCTAGCAAGTGGGTCAGCACAGCCAGTTTAATGGTTCTTCAACCCCACAAAGCCATTTCAAGGATAAGAATCCAGACTGACACTAAATTGCCAATCAAAATATAGTTGCATATAGATCGTACCACAGGCAAGAACAAAAGCATGACTAGGACAAATTGTTTGAATGGATTGGAAACAGTTCTGCTGACCGATGATTTGTTTTCTTCTTGTTTCTGATGAAAGCAAAGAAAGGCCGCTGAAATAACTAACCCGTATTTGAGAAGTACCTAAAACCACCATCTGTAAGCTAAACGTGCATGCAACAACAATACGGTGTAGGTAAATCCCGAACAAGTGCAATTACCCACAACCTAAAACCGCCGGAGTTTATGATAAACCCGACACCCCTTATCTATTGACCCACCCGTGCAAATTACAATCTTTCAAATTCTTAATGGTCTTCCATGTCCTAAAGCCTAATGGATGGGGCACCCGGGTGTGTGATAAAAGCGAGGGGACTTTAATAGTCGACTATCCCATTCTTCCCTTTTCTTTTTTTTTTTTTTGTCATAAAATTTAACCCTGACAAGCAACTCAAAAATATCCCCAGTTAGGGTTAGGCCTTAGAACAAGCAGCAGCAACCCATGTGCTACAAAGGAAATTATGGGACCACACGCAGCTGAGGGCAGGTTCCACTGAAAATCAATAATTCTGGACCACCTGTAGTAGTACCACAGCAACAATTCATCAATAGTATCTCTCACATCATGATTATTACAGTAAGAGTTGCTTTCTGGTCCACAGTCCCACAAAATTGACATCTACGAACTACGATAATCCAAGGTTATCAACCTGTTATTTACCTAAAAAAAAAAAAAAATGGTTATCAATCTGTTGCTTGTCCAGATTATGGAACTCATCGGTTGCTTCTTCGAACTCACTGCACAGCTGCACTCGAAAGAGGGTACACTTAAGCTAGATATCACAATATACTTGAATGGGTACTCTCATTCGTATAGCTAATTCCAACACCAAAAAATAAGCAACCTAACCTAAACAACTCAAACATCAAACAATTTCACCAAATGAAGTTTCATGCCAAAATAATCAATAACTAATGTTGTGGACCTTTATTTCATCAGCTAAAATGTACACAAATCACAACCGAATAAGCAGACTTACAATGATACGAGAGGCGCTCTTCTTCACAAAAAACCACAAATCTTCCATCCTAGATGCCAGCTTATGGATCTTCCTAGCCAAAGATCACTGTGTTGTGTAACAGCCCAATGCCTGGTTTGAGAAGTTTCAGTGTCAAAAGTACCTTGCTCTTTATGATATGAAACCAAACGCCGTGAATACTTTCACGGCGCACTAATGCCCCGTCTATTAAGATGCCATAAATAATACTCATGATTTTATACAGTGTGCAAAGAACCCCATAAATAAGTAAGAAAGATGTACCCAAAGAACCCCATAAATAAGTAAGAAAGATGTAGTTAAAACTCATGTCATTGCAACACAAATATTCACGACAAGCCAAAAACCCCGTGAACAAGTCTCTTAAAATGCCTTGAATAATAATTTTATTTATAGAGTGCATAATAACCCGTGAATAACCTTTTTTTTAAATAATAATAATAATAATAGTAAATATTCATTTTTCTCCCTTTCCAATACCATTTCAACCAATAGATAAAATGTCATTTATAATAACAATTCAACTCAACATTTTCACATTCTAATGTAACAATTGGTGCCCCAAACTCAAAATAACATCTACCTGAAAAGTCTAAACAAAACATTATCATAACAAATGCAAGAGAATACCTCCACTAGCCACATTTACGCATTGTTGATAAAATAAAATAAAATAAAATTGAAGAGAAAAATTAAACAAGAAGAACAGAAGAATATAACGTGGTTCGGCCACTACGACCTACGTCCACAACACACAAAACTCAAAAGGTTATATTACTTTTATTGTATTCTCTCTTAATTTTGTTTACAATGACCACATTTATTTATAGTTGAAAGAATACACTCATTTTAACAATGACGGAACCAATGAATGAAAGTGGGAGAAATGAAACTTAACCCCCTTTTATTTTATGACGGGCAAATCCCTCCCTATACGAATCCTATCCTTCGTATTATTTCTATTTTTTATTTATTATTTGAATTTAATATAAATAATATATTAATATAGATTTCTATATAGAATAGTGATAAACATGAAAAATGCATTAATGGAAGATTCCTAAAATCAATCTCATAAATCACTCAGATCAATCTTCTATCAATACTTAAATCACTCCAATAATATGTTTTCCACCCCCCCCCTCCTGAGATCCGAAATGAGTTGATCTGGAGATCCAAAACGAATTGATTCGAAGATCCGAGACAGACGTGTTGATCTGAAGATCCATGTTGATAAAATAAAATTGAAGAGAGAAATTAAATAAGAAAAACAGAAGAATATAACGTGGTTCGACCACTACGTCCTACATCCATAGCACACAAAGTCCAAAGAACTACATTACTTTTATTGTATTCTCACTTAGTTTTGTTTACAATGACCACCTCTATATATAGTTGAAAGAATAGATGGGATGAATATGGAAAATACATTAATGGTAGATTTCTAAATCAATCTCATAAATCACTCAAATAATATATTCTCCAACACACACTAATAACAAACTTAACCAAAAAAAAAACATAACATTAAACAAACATGAAAAGTGTGAAACTCATGTGCACCATACACCCATTCAGTATGCATAAAGAACATGTCTAGTACACCAATGTTCATTTAATTAGTGTATTAATCATAATCCGTACACCAATGTTCAAAAGCTTCATCCATGGACCACCAAAACTTAGTTAGATCATCTCCATGTGTGAAGTCAACCCGAGACCTATACAAGTTACAAAAAGTAATATTTCAAAATGAATAAATATACACACTAATAAAACAATATTTTATACCCATGTAAACAATCTCTCTCTTTAATTTAATAAATAAATAAGCATCACCCATCAAGGCTTAGCATAATTTTTTATACACGTGTATGTACAGAACATACAATTATTTGGTCTGTATCAGCACATTCTTTTAAATTTACAACTTCTGAAGTAGAAAACGTGTAAAATCAAGATTGCTTTGGTATCTGACATATGAACATCTGTCTAAATTCAATGAAAACAAAATAATGGAAAATGATAAGCAACATCATAGAGAAGCAGAATAGGAGAAGCTCATTTATGTATTACTCAGCAGAAATTATATATTACTCACCAAAACTCATGGGAGTTTTTGAGTGAAGGGCCTGAATTTATCTGAGCATTTTGTTGGAAGATGGTTCCTGTCATCAAGCCCTCCCCATGGCCAAATATTTCTAAATTGAAACAGTAAAAACACTCCAGTGAGAATTGTTATTGCTAGTAAAAAAAAGAATCAGAAAAGAAAATTAAAAAAGAAAAAAGAATAGTAGTATTTTATAATTAGGCTAATATACTGAGCTCGTAATAGTTTATGGGATTAATTAAATTGAGAAATATTAAAGTATCATGTTCTTCCTTCCTTGAATCTATATGATCCATCACCCTAGCCACTTTTCCAATCAACTCTGTAGCAACCCAAACCGCCACTGAGACTAAACTAAGTTTTAACTCTTCTATGCATGGTATGAACGCGCCATCATTGTTTTCCTTCACAAATACAGATCTAGGTTGCTTTTTGCTGCTCCTATTGGTAAATATTAATACTAGCATTATTCCATCATACTAAAATACCAAGACCCTTAGATTGCATCTCTCCATGTGACTCACTAGGTTTGGTCCAAGCTAGTGAAGAAATTTATTTGAAACTCCACATTAACTTAGATTGACAGATAGAGGAGGGCAATGAATTTGACAAATTAAAGTGAGTAATTCTAAAAGTCTAAGGCAATTCCAAACATGAAAACAAAACATGGGTCAGCATGTTACAGCAAAAGGACAATCAGCAGTCCAATATCCATCTCTGAAAACGATGACAAAAGTACAAAAAACAGATCATGAAAATCAGAGAATTTGAAATGGGACAACACTATCAACAAAGGCAAGAACAAGAACAAAAAGGATACCAAGACCCTAACATGCGAACGTGATGTATGGGTATCTAAACATAAAGAAGAGGAAAAATTAAAAAAATAACAATAACAATAAATAAATAAATATTGAAATCCAAAGCATGCCCATTTAAATAAGTGATAATATACTTGCAGACATTCTTTATGGATTCGTCATTGAGGTGCCAAAAAGATTTGTGGAGGTCCCTTTGGCCTTCCATATGCTCAACTAGAACTGCCATCAATGGCCAATCTGGCAAGGCATTCACTTTGCTTAAAGAAGCACTTTTGCTCTTGCTGCCTTCAATCTATTAGAAAATTCCCAACATTTTATTGCTGATGTTAAATATGTCCTGATGACCCATAAACACAAATTTCTGACTCATAAACAATCAAACAAAGAAAAACTCATATGCAGTACACACAATTCAATTAGTCATGAACTTCATATATATGTTACTTACTTGAACTTATCAAAAAATATATATATGTTACTTGCTTGAGGCCAACCATTGGTAAATCTAGAGCTTGAACAACTCCTGAGCTGCAAAAGCAGAAAGACACTCATGCATTCTAGAATACAAAATATAATTAAATTCCACAGTAGATAGTGGAAGTGAATCATTACATTTATTGATTTCAACAATGGGTTTAAGCCAACTTTTGTTGTGTGGACAGCACTGTGCATATGTGGCTTGATAGCTGTGAAACTCAATGGCTTTTACTAAATTCAGCTCATATATCTCAATGGCCTTTACTTATCAAAATATATATATATATATATATATATATATATATATATATATATCTCAATGGCTTTTTGCTAGACAGAAGTTTCACTTATTGATATGATTATGACATGAGAAGGAAAGACGGAGGAATGCAAGACAAACTCCTAAAAACAGCACGAAAATTGCAATTTAAGATGAACCTTTGGCATCTACCTACCCACCATCATAAGAACAAAAGAAATGAAACATAAAAATTGAATAAGATGAAATCATGCTATTCCAGGTCATCACATCCCGAACCCAACCCGGAACAATCAGATTCCCAAGAACAAGCATAGCTATTACATAAAAATATATAAATGTAGGTATAAAATTAAAAAATACAAGCAGTGATATGAAGAAAAAAGCTTCCATTAATCATTGAAATTGCAAAATGATCTCATACAACGGACATGAAACTCATCAAATTGTATACAAATATTAAAAATAATGGAAACTTGGGTTTTGACATGGTGGCAGTTGTGAGCGTTGTAGTCTGGATAGGGGTGCTAAAGAGGCGATCTTGAAGGCCACCGAGAGGAAGATGGTGTTGTGAACTATGCCCCAAACCCCTTCGATTCTCTGGCCAAATTGAAACCGCAAGTAGACTGAAATAGATGAGAGAAAGAACTAGAATGAGAAAGAGCTTGGAAATTTGAATGAGGGTAGCAATTCGGTGAGTCTGTGAGTATCACTCCAATGAAGATTGATATGCAAATCAAGACGGACGATGGTGGTGGTCGGTGGAATAAAGGCGGACGATGGTGGTCGGTGAATTGCTCTAGGGCTTCTATGGAAGGACTCAGAAAATTAGCGGGTTTTGTTTTTTTTTCGCTAGGTTAACCAAGCACGTAAGAGGGGTTTTGGTGGGGATAGATATTATTTTCAATTCATGGTGCAGATGAAACTTCGTAATTAGATGGAGGCGGGAGCGCAGAGAGTGTAATGCACCGAGACTACAGACTACTGCATGAACAAGTGCACCCCATAAAAATGTGTTGCGTTTATTGACTTTGACGGCACACTGTGGAAACACCCCGTGCGTTATTGACTTTAATGGTGCGCTTTGGAAACACCCCATAAAAGGACATCTTTTACAAAGCATTATAGGGGCACAGAAAATATATCACATCAAAGTAATCAACCACCCCGTCATCTTTGTTGTGTCGTAAATAGTGGTTTTTCTTGTAATGTTAGGTCTCAGAAAACATATCACGTCAAAGCAACCAACCACAATAGAGGGAGGCTACATGTAATGGAGTTGTATAACCAAGTTAACTCCATCAACTAGCGCCCCTTCCATCACGCACTCAAGTTCATGGACAACCCAACAACCAGACGTCCCACTCAGAAAAATTTAACATCTCCACATTTGATAGAGAAAGCGAAGAAACAACCTATCAGATCTCCCCTCAGGTGATTTTTTTACTTCATCAAAGTTGACCAACTTACTTCCCCATAAAAAGGAATAAAAAATGAATAAGACAGACAAGGACTTCAACCTGATGGTTTTTATAGCATTCAATTATATGTGTAGACACGTAGAGTACTGGCTTCCCAATATTACGGACAATGTACTTTTAACAGACACATAGTGTATATAACCAAGTGCGCAAAGCACCATAGCAATTGGTAGGCAAAGATCATGGGATTACGGGGGGGTTTAAATACCATAACAGAAAGGGTAAGGTGCTGCCAAACCAACAAAAAAAAGGAACAATAAGCTCTACATGTCTATATATGCCAAAGGCATATCTTACCCAAGTAAAACAAATTATAGAAAGATTCCATACATACTATCAACTATAGCAATGTTATATAATACCTTTGATAACTGAATTATTCTGTATCATCCCTTAATTAGTCAACTAAGTTCTTAACCCAAATTTTAGCAATTTAAGAACAAGAGGGATATCCATAACCGAAGGCTACGAAACGATAAGATTTATTGACTAACCATAAGGCCATTACCAATGTTGGTCCCTGTCAAATGTAAGTATTGGGAAGAGCAGGCTTAGAGCACATATAATCTTTGAATTATTTGCAGCAAAATAAATTTTTACTGACCATAAGACCATTAGCAATGTTGGTCCCCGACTCCCATCGATTGAAAGTATTGGGAAGAGCAGACTGAGAGTGGATCTAATGTTTGAATTACTTGCACGACATGACTAAACTTACACCCGAATCTGCATTAACACACTTGGCAGCCCAAATTTTACCATTGCAGCAAGCAATGACTCCTCTAAAATTGACTAACAATAGGAATTAAAAGGAATCATTTCAGTTTCAAACATTTTTGCACCACCATTGCATACTATCCACCAGAGGTCGTCAAACACAACCTTCCATTTGAGATCAATTTCTGTGTGTTATGTAGGATAAAAAATACTATTATCTACCCTTTTTTCTGGTGTGACTACTGTTATCTACCTTATCAAATATAACAAAATCACGGCGTTCCACAAATAATAAAAAAGCAATGTCTTTCTACTCCTGTCAAAAATATCTGAAAGAACAAATTTCTAAAAAAAAGAAGAAACAGTATCGATATCTGTAGCATTAACATCTGCTGTGCTATTTAGATTTCATTAGGTAAAATTATATTTTTCATTACAATTACACAAGACCAGAAGCATATGCACACAAAAGCACTGTGCGTGAAAAAAGACAAAACAAGCAATTTGCACTTCTAAGCTTCATATCCTCCTCTAAAGTCATCTTCAACCATTCAAACTATGTCCTAGAGAGTTTCTCGCATTCTGTTCCAATGATATACTTTGGCTACGTCATGATCCCCATAAATATTTTAGTATGCTTGTTAGGTATATGAGTAATTTGTTGACAAATTCCTACTCAAAACTTGTGTTGCAATGGGTCAGAGTATCTTGAGTCGTTCGATGGCATCTACTAAATTACAGGCAGACAAAGAATTGCAAAGAACACGGCGTGAAGTTCATATCCTCAATCACATAACTAGGGGACAGGTAAATTGACCTTAAAAAGACCTAATTTGACTTCGTTTCATCTTGGTTGCGCTTATAAAATTATCTTAAATGTGTTTTTGAAAAATGGCTTTTCAAAATTAAGGTTTTACACAGTTTTCAAAACTGGATTTTAAACTATAAAACAGTGTGCATCCATCAGACTCTTCCAATCGAATTTTGTTTCAATCAAATTTAAGACTAAAAATTTCCTTCAAATCCGGAGTGCATCGATGAAGTGTTGATTAATTGAGGGGTGTCCAATGTAGTTCAATTGAACCTAACGAAAATATACTTTTGGTAACTCTCTCAAAACACAATTTTTTTTACAAGGACGTATAGGACTCCTATATTAACTATAACTGATAGAGTATTTGACTCCAATTATAAGACGCATGACGTAGGAAGTTGTAATTGGTATCACGTGGATGAGAGGTGTACTTTGACTAGGGGAGTCTGGAAACTGAAAAGTCAATCTCCTACTAGGACACGTTCCTACTTGGCCGCTATAAATACAAAGACAATCCATGTACCAGGTACGCAATTAATATCCACTGAGTGCCTTTCTAGCTATCAAAAGTCTTTCCAATTTCTGACTCTACCATCAGAGCGTAGTTGGTCGGCACCACGCCGGTGTCCTTCTGATTTTCCTACGCTTGTCACCCCCGACTAGATGATCAGATCATAACCTTAAGCTGATACAAGGGGAGTTTAGCAACCACATGACGATACCTTGGTGGTCACACTGATTATCATCAATTTCACAATTAGGCGAGTACTAATTGACAATAGCAGTTCTGCTGACATTCTGTTTGTAGGAGCCTTTGACCGAATGAAGATTGATAGAGAAAGACTCAAGCCTACTAAATCCTCACTTATCGGGTTCTCTGGAGAGAAGCACTTTCCACTCGGTATTGTTGACCTTTCAGTCACTGCTTGTACAAGTCCAATGCAAGTCACTACGATGATAACCTTCTTCATTGCAGATTGTCTATCTGCCTACAATGTTATCCTGGGAAGAGCCACGTTAAATGCCATGAGGCCAGTGACCTCCACTTGCCATCTCCTCGTACAGTTCCCCACTGACTATGGCATTGGGGAGCTAAGGGGAGATCAAGTCACTGCCCGAGAATGTTATGCCACTTCCCTGAAAGAGAAGAATGTGTCAGAAACCTTGAGCATTGAGGGCCTAGAGGTTGAAAGAAAGAGGAGATTCGCCGTACGAAACCAATGGAAGAGCTAGTTGAAGTCGACTTCTATGAACCAGATATGGGAAAGAAGGTGAGCGTAGGGTGGTCATCACTCTCACCCATCGCTCAAGAGGAGCTTGTTCAATTCCTCAAAATAAATAGGGATGTATTTGCTTGGTCCCACGAGGTCATGCCTGGAATTAACCCAACCATTGTTATGCACCGGTTGAACGTCATCCCAGCCACCAAGCCTATTAGATAGAAGAGACGAACTTTTACTCTAGAAAAAAATTTGGCAATCTCTGATGAGGTTGATAAACTGTTGAAAGACCAAATTTGTACAGAAAATGCACTACCCAAACTGGCTAGCAAACGTAGTCTTGGTAAAGAAGCCCAACAACAAGTGGCGCTTATGTGTGGATTTCACTTATCTGAATAGGGCATGCCCAAAGAACAGTTTCCCCTTCCATGAATTGATATGCTTGTGGAGGGAATGACTGGGTGTGAACAACTTAGTTTCATGGATGTCTACTCAGGATATAATCAAATCCCAATGCTACCGTCAAATTAAGAGAAGACATCTTTCATAATAGAGAGAGGGTTGTACTGCTACACGGTAATGCCGTTTGGCTTAAAGAATGCAGGCACAACCTACCAAAGGCAGGTCAACATGATGTTTAAGGAGCAAATCGGCAGAAATATGGAGGTATACGTCGATGACATTTTTGTCAAAAGCCTGAAGGCCACGAGTCATTTAGATGACTTACAGGAAGCCTTTGATTTCCTCCGAAGGTACAGGATGAAGCTCAACAAGTTCGCTTTTGGAGTCTCATTCGGAAAGTTCTTAGGCTACCTGGTCAGTAAGAGGGGAATGGAAGGTGAAGGCAATCCTAAACATAAAATCGCCTAAAAGGTTTAAAGAAGTCCAACGGCTGACAGGTAAGTTAGCAGCGTTGAACAGACTGATCTCCTGCACCACAGACAAGTGTCTCCCGTTCTTCCAAGTCCTCAAGAAAGCCTTTGAATGGACCTCGGAATGTGAACAAGCCCTGGTTAAGTTGAAGCGGTATCTTAGTACACCCCCACTTTTATCTCGAGCACATCTAGGGGAAGAGTTGTACTTATAGTTGGTCGTTTCCCCTACAGCGGTCAGTTCCACACTAATGTAAGAAGATGAATGGGTGCGAAGGCCAGTTTACTATGCCAGCAAGGTGCTTCGAGGGGCTAAAGAAAGATATCCCGTGATAGAAAAGTTGGCATTTGCCCTGGTCATGTCAGTCAGGAAACTTAAGTCATACTTCCAAACACACAATAGTGGTACTGACTGATCAACCACTTCGGCAAGTTCTTTTCAAACCTAAAACTTCCGGACAACTTGTGAAATGGTCCATGGAACTAGGAGAATTCGACATCTTATACAAGCCAAGGTCGGCAATAAAAGGTCAAGTACGAGCAGACTTTATAGCTGAGTTAACCTATCCACCAAGAGAGGAGCCGAAAGAGAGCGAGAGACCAGTCCAACAAAACGAAGAGGACCTAATGAACCCACGCTGCACATGGGAATTATTCATAGACGGATCGTCGAATGCGCAAGCCAGTGGTGCAGGAATAATGATCATATCCCTGGAGGTGGAGACTTTTAAATATGTCTTGTAGTTCAGGTTCAAGGCAACAAACAACGAGACTAAATATGAAGTTTTGATTGCAGGGCTGAAAATAGCAAGAATTCTCGAAGTACAACAATTAAAGGCTCACACCGACTCCCAGTTAGTTGCCCGACAAATCCACGCAGAATATGAAGCAAAGGGAGAAAAGATGAAGTCTTACTTACAAAAAGTTCAAGGGTTAATCACTCACTTCTAGAGATTTTCCATCACACGAATCTCCCACAATGAGAACTCTAATGCCGATGCTCTTGCTCGGTTGGCAACAGTGCAAGAAGCTGCTAATGGTGCAGTACTTGTGGAGCACATGGAAAAGCCAAGTACAGTAGAGAAAGTGTTGTATGAGGTGAACCATGTTGCCCAAGGCATGGGATAGGCCGAGCCACTTATCAAGTACATCAAAGATGGCGGGTTACCACTCGACAAGGTAGAAGCACGCAGAATAAGGATCAGGCCGTCCAAATATAATTGATCGACGGAATCCTCTATAAAAGAAGGGTTCCTTGCCCTACTTGCGATGCATATCGACAGATGAAGCTCAGCATGTCATGAAGGAAATCCATGAAGGAAATTGCGGAAATCACGAAGGGGGCAGGTCCTTAGCACACAAGGCCATCGGGAAGGAATACTATTGGCCCACCATGCAGCAAGATGCACTAGAGTTCGTCAGAAAGTGTGAAAAGTGTTGACACTTTGCCAATATCCCAAGATAACCACCAAAGGAGTTGACCCCAATAGCCGCTCCGAAAAGTGGGGAATGGACTTGATTGGCCCTTTACCTATGGGGAAGGGGCAAACAAAGTTCGCAATTGTGGCGGTTGATTACCTCACCAAATGGGTAGAAGCAGAGCCGTTGGCCAAAAATGGGAAGAAGAATGTCATCAATTTTGTATGGAAGTCAATTATATGAAGATTCGGTGTACCAAGGGTCATTGTCACAGACAACGGAAAACAATTTGAAAGTACACTCTTTCAGAACTTTTGTGTCGAGCATGGCATAAGCAATCACTACTCCTCTCCAGGCCACCACAGGTTAATGGGCAAGCCGAAGTTGCTAACAGAACTATACTCAAGATGATCAAAACACGTTTGGAGGATTCCAAAGGCATATGGCCAGAGATACTATCGAGTATCCTATGGGCTTACAGGACCACTGCCAAAGTTCCCACTAGGGAGACACCCTACTTTTTGGCCTTCGGAAGCGAGGCGATCCTCCCAGTAGAAATGGGACAGGTGGCAAGTCATCGAACTAAGTACTATGACCCCAGTCACAATGAAAACGAGTTGAAGACTAATGCTGACTTCATCGAAGAAAGATGAGAACAGGCCCGAGTATGAACGGCAGCGTATCAGCAGGCCATGTCCCGGTACTACAATGCTCGGGTCAAACAAAGGAGTTTTCAACCTGGAGACCAAGGTCACTCAGGCTACCAAACCCTCAGGCACCGAAAAACTGACTCCTAACTGGGAAGGCCCTTACAGAGTTGTCCGGACTCAACGACAAGTGACATATATGTTGAAAACATTGGAAGGAAGGCAGTTGGCTCATCCTTGGAATGTCAAGCATCTAAGAAAATACTATCAGTAAGACTTTTTTTTAGTTTGCATTTATTTTCGGTAGTTCTAGTTGAAGCTTGGTTTGTTATTGAGCCTTAGAGCAAGAGCTCTAAGTTTTTCTCAAATAAATTCTATTGTTATTAGAATATTAATAAAAGTTCTGTTTATTTCAAAATGCATTGTCATAATTAAAAACCAAAAAGTTGAGCAAACAACCCCAAGGGGGCACACCTCTAAAGAGGGCTTTTAATGAAAAAGACGGAATGAATTAATTTTGAGAACATTGTCAAACGACCCCACGGGGGCACACCTCTAAAGAGGGCCTTTAATGAAAAAGGCGGGAAGAATTAATTCCGAGAACATTGTCAAACGACCCCACGAGGGCACACTTCTAAAGAGAGCCTTTAATGAAGAAGGCAGGATGAATTAATTCCGAGAACATTGTCAAACAACCCCACTGGGGGCACACATTTAAAGAGTGCCTTCAATGAAAAAAGCAGGATGAATTAATTCGAAGAACATTGTCAAACAACCCCACGGGGGCACACCTTTGAAGAGGGCCTTTAATGAAAAAGACGAGACGAATTAATTCCGATAACATGGTCAATTGACCCTATGGGGCACAGCCTGCCAAATGGGATTCTACTCAATAAGAAGGTGAGTCCATTGCATAAGTTCTTTTGCAGGGTTATCCCATGAAGTTTTTTAATAAAAAAAAAAAACAGAGGACACCTCAATGAGAAAACATACAACTTTTCATTAATAAAGCAAAGGATTACAAGACCATAGGCAAAAGGCGTTACGGTGGAACAATCTTACAAAAAAAAAAAGGATAAAAACAGAGGCATCAAGGGTCAAGCTCCTCATCCTCGCCCAGCTACAAACGGGAGAAGTCCATCTCTGGCCATTCACCCTGCGCCACAGTACGAAAATATGCAAAGCCCTCGATATATGACTCGTCACATATCTTGTTAAACTCAGGCAAATCCTTGAACTGCTTGACTACCACTGCTTGGATCCTTGGCAGATCGGCGTTCCATTTGGCCATCGCCTCCTGTTCATAGCGGCAAAGATGGGAGTTAAGGACATCAATCTCCCCCACATAAGAAGCATGGGAAGAGCACAGAGACTTTATCTCCGAGTTTAGTGTGGAACACTCAGTGTTGAAGGAGGCACGCTGAGTGTTGAAGGAAGTCTTCTGCTTCTCAAGTTCAACCTCTGTCCACAAGAAAGGGTTGGAGATGAAGTGGGCGAATGTCATGCCCTGTTAACAACATTAAAATATGCATAAGTATATAGCATAAAGGGCGACATCAGCAGAATAAAAGTAAGAAGAGGAGAAAACCTTGGCCATGTTAGCTGGGAGATGCCCGGTAGATGTAGGCCCCTAAGCACGTCCACTTGCTCAAGATCATGCTGAAAAACGAATTGCCAGCCCCTGGCAACAGCGTATGTGGGATCAAACAACATTAATCCAGTACTGTTGGCAGTAAACGAGAAAGAAACTTGGGGGCTGCCACTTCCAAAAAGCTGAGTCGCCGGCATCCTGAAAGAACTCGGGTCCGGAATGTTGCCGCCACTAAAAAGTTAAGTCGGTTGCACCCTAAAGGAGCTCTGGTCCGAAATGCTCCTAAGGACAAGGGCAACAACAGGAGGATAATTTCCAATAGAAAGGGGAGACGACAAGTCCCTATGTCTAATAACCACAGGCCTTCATGGCCTCTTTGGTGCAGAAGGTGAAGAGGAAGAGGCAACACCTTTTGCTCTTCGACTGGGTGAGAAGATCCCTGTCCATCCTCCTCTGAGAAGGCCCTATACATTTTTGCTAGTAAAGTAAGGACATTTTGTCAAAGAAAAGGAAAGGAAGAAATGCAGGAGAAAAGAATGTTTACCCCTTCTCTCTATGGCAACATAAGGAGGATAGCCTAACAAGTTCAGTCCCGCATCTAGGGTGAGACCTAGGCATCCCTCATTGGATGGTAGTAGGCAGTCTCTAACCTGACTTCCTCTTCATTGCTCACGGGTGGCTCGGCCAAGCTGAATTAAAAAACGATTATGTACAAGGCAAAGGGAACCAAAAAGAAAGGGAAAGTAAGTTTACCCGGGACATTCCCGTCAGTCCACATACTGAACCGGCTTTTCCATGACTTGATGTGATTGCTGTTGTTGACAAACACCAAGCCTTTGGGCGGATATTTTCCACTCGCCCGTTCGTGGAGATGGCACTGGTCACCATTTTTGAAGAGCCCATAACAAGAGAGAAATTCATTAACGAACAGAGGAGTTTCATTGCCACAAGTTCTCCGTAGGACAAGAAAAGCAATAACTATGCGCCAATAGTTGGCGTGAGTTGGGAAGGACAGAGGTTAGCCGCTTGAAGCAGTTCTTGCACGAAAGCTGGAACCGGGAACCGAAGGCTGCAGGCAAAAACACCCTCATAAAAGCATGTCTCCCCCTCAGAAATCGAATAGGCCCTTTCCGCGCTACTCGGAGCTCGAACGATGACCCCATTCAAGAAAGAGTAACGAATCACCAACTCTTCCACCACTTGGGCAGTCATAGTGGAAGCAAGATACTAGCACTCGGAGTAGGCGCCTAGAAACAAAAAAGAACCGGTTTTTCCATGACTTGATACGATTGCTGTTGTCGACAAACACAAAGCCTTTGGGCAAATATTTTCCACTCGCCCGTCCGTGGAGATGGCACCAGTCACCATTTTTTAAGAACCCATAACAAGAGAGAAATTCATTTACGGACAAAGGAGTTTCATTGCCACAAGTTCTCCATAGGACAAGAGAAGCCATACCTATACGCCAATAGTTGGCATGAGTTGGGAAGGATAGAGGTTAGCCGCTTTAAGCAGTGCTTGCATGAAAGCTGGAACCGGGAACCGAAGGCCGTAGGCAAAAGCGCCCTCGTAAAAGCATGTCTCCCCCTTAGAAATCAAATAGACCCTTTCCGCGCTAGTCGGAGCTCGAACAATGACCCCATTCAGGAAAAAGTAACGAATCACCAACCCTTCCACCTCCTAGGCAGTCATAGTGGAAGCAAGATACTGGCACTTGGAGTAGGTTTCCATGAAGGAGTAAATAAACTCAAGGCCTTTGTTGAGCAGAGAGGAAGGAGCGAAGGGCTCTAGATCTAGTCTCTCAAAGTTATGTTGAAGAAGGTAAAGGCAACGAGAAAGGGAAGGGATAATAGAGTAAGGCATGCACTGAATGGTAGTCGATGGTGTGCAAGAAGTGAGGATGTGAAGGGGCTTTTATAAAGGTGAGGAAAGGAAGCAACGGTCACTTAATCAACGTTCACCTAGCCAAACGGTTGGATTGCAATGTCTATATAATACAACATTCACAAAGCCAGGAGTGAGAAATGTCAAAAAAAAGTAGACCAGCCAAGAAGGCCCTTAAAGGCCGGCCAGGAAGGTCGGCCAAGACCGGCCACCAATGTCGGGCCCAAACCGGTCCCTAAGGCCCAGTCAAGCCAGTATCCTAGGGCCTGCTAGGTCCGATCACTAGGGTCTGTCAACCTAAAAGCCCAATAGCTTGTTCGGGTTTGAGTCCGCGGGTTAAGGTGGAGGTTCAACAAAATTCTTTGGGTCAAGAGTCCATTTTTATAGCCCAACGGGCCGGCCAAAGTGTTCCTAAGGTTTGACGAGCTATCCTCATGAACAGGGGGCATCTGGTAGAGTATTTGACTCCAATTATAAGACGCATGACGTGGTCAATTGTAATTGGTATGACATGGATGAGAGATGTACTTTGACCAGGACTTTTCTATCTTCAGAGGAGTCTGGGAACTGAAGAGCCAGTCTGCCAGGACATGTTCCCACTTGGCCGCTATAAATACAACGACGGTCCATATACCAGGTACGCAATTAATACCCTCTGAGTGCCTTTCCAGCTATCAAAAGTCCTTCCGATTTCTGACTTGACCGTTAAAGCGTAGTCAGCTGGCACCACGCCGGTGTCCTTCTGATTACCCTACGCTTGTCTTTTTACAAGTTAGCGTTTGACTAACTCAGGGTAGATTCGTGCTTCATCAATAATGGGTTATAATCAGTGTAAGGGGGAGTTATATGTCTCTAATCATCTAGAAAGAGAATCCTTGTGAAAGGAGAATTTTCAAATTACTTAATTTAAGGTTTCCATAGATTCAATCATATGTGATTGAGTGATCATCAAGGAGTCATCAACCCAATCCAATTCAACCATTCAATTGCCAGAGAAAAAAGGGTGAGCAATCATAGGAGAATCAGATTCGTGAGGAGCAAGGTCTGGAGAACAGATCGTGCACCTAGAGACTCGAGGAGAGTTTTGTGTATCGATCTATGTGTAAAGATAACCAGGGGTTCTAGAGCGTGGAAACCGTTAATATCTTTCTCATATAGTGAATTGTGACAGACTAGCTAAATCCAGTGATTTTTTCCTTTTTGGGTTTTCCGTGTAAAAGTTTGTGTCTACTCTACTCTACTTAATTTTTGTTTGATGCAAGATTGTTAGTATGATTATCGAAATTGAAAATTATCTATAATTTAAATAACAATCTTCACAACTAAATAACTGAATTTCAAAAAAGATCCAAGAAAAAAATTGAAAGTCAGTTAAATGCAAAATTGTATCACAAGACCTATTCACCTCCCCTATAGGTCAAAGTTACTACTTACACTCTAACATATCAGAGCCTTCAGTAAAGGTCTTACGGTTTATCATTACTAGATGAAAACCCTTTGGATACTTTTGAATTCCTATGCAGCCTCTACTAAAAAAATCTCAGGTTTATTTATAATGATAGAGACCATATTTGCATCACATTATGTATAAAAATCTCATATTCATTATGTATATACCCACTAAGCAATCTAGTACTTCTTCACATTAAGAAATTCTATGAATTCAACAAAATTGACAATCAGCTTATTTATTTACAAAATGTTCCTCAGCACAGATTGACACTTGTGTAGGCTGAACCATTCCATTTTAGAACCAAATTTCGATCAATTGTCTAACATCATATATATATATATATATATATATATATATATATATAAAGAAGAAAAATATTAAAAACCAGCTATGAGATGTTTTCAAACACCTAATACAAAGTAACGTGAGAAACCTGATTTTATCGGATAAATATACCATCAATATAATGGATATCAAAGAGTATGGAGGGCTGGGTATTTCTCATATTGATACTTGGAACAGAATTTCGATTGAGGCATATTTGAAATCTTTTTAAGGATTATGAACAATCTCTCTGGTTTGAGTGGACTCACAGTAATTTGATGAAAGGGAGGAATTTTTGGACCCTCAAAGTGCTTCAGTTGAGCTCTTGGAACTGGAGAATATATAATGTTGCTTAAGCTTCAAGGCCTTGCAAGTCCTTTTATTAAGCACCATGTTGGAGATGGCAAATCTACTGTCTCCTCCTCCTTTCTGCTGACGTTGGCTCACGCACGACAGCGGAACTGTCTCTTCTCCTAAGCTCCAGAACCTCCGCTATGTTTACTAGTTGAACTTACGTTTAGAGCTTCCCGGACTCTAGTGTGGCATGATTACTGGCTCCCATTAAGACCTCTGGACGAGAGAATTGATGCTGACCATAAACAAAATTCCCCACGAGGAGATTCAGCTAAGGTTTCCAACATTATCAGGCATAATCAATGGCGAGTTCATCCTTATCTCCTAAACCTTATCCCTTCAATAGGTTCTTCTGAATCTCTTCCTGCCCTGCTTCCCAATGCCCATGATTCTCTTTCCTGGTCTCTATCTCCCACTAACTCTTTCAGCCCCCTTCCTACCATTTTTTGGAACCACATCCCCCGTCACTCCTTCATCTCTTGGTTAGTCTTTAATCAGAAGCTCTCAACCAGAGACAATCCTAGCCTTGCCTACATATAAATTCCAAAATTTTGTTCCCTTTGCCTGTCCAGTGTTGAATCCGAATCCCATATTTCTTTGATTGCCCCTTTCCTGAGGGATTACAAGCTGGGTCTCTTCCTTTTGGAACCCTAATTCAAAATCCCATACCTTCTTCCTGTTCAAATTATGCCTCAATGGCTGCTGCATCTATTATATTACATTTGGAAGGAAAGAAACAACGGGTAAGAAAGCATCTGTCAAGAGATTAATCCATGATACTGTCCGATGTCAGCTCCTCTCCTCCAGAGTTCGTGACTATAAGTAGGCGAGATGCATCGCTGCCGATTGGAATCTCTCAACCTCTGTTTTTGGTATCGATTCTGAGAATCATCAATATTTTGCTGTTGTTGCAGCGATCATTAGGTTGAGTTGTGTGGGTTGGTTCGGGTTTCCTGTTCTGTTCTAGCCCTTGCACTTGTTTGCTCGGCTTTTCGGCCTTCTTCTGGGCTTGGCCCAGTCTCTTGTACAGTTTTTCTTTTAATTCAAAGCTTATTTACAATATATATATATATATACACAAAGGACGTGTATATACATAATTCGTGTTTGTGCCGTGTCCATGCGTGAGTATTCTATTAAACAGTTTAAATCTAACCCGACTTATTTAATAATCGTGTCAAAAACCTTCAACACAAACACAACTCATTTATTAAACTAGTTACACGTGTTGATCTGTATAATCCGTTTAATAACTATGTCATATAATGAAACAACTTGTTAAATAATATTTGGGTAAAATACTCTAACCACCCCTAGTTTAAGTTTATTATCCACGGAAAATAATAGTGTCTTTGACTGAGGTCAACCTCCCTCAGGTTTGGAAAACTATGCCCTGACACTCCAAATGTTAATTAACCGTCAAGTCAACTAACTTGAAAAATTAAAATGCCAAAACTACCCTTTCTGTTTGAATGTACAATTTTACCCTCAATTAGTTGGACATTTATACCCTCTCTAACCTTTTCATCTGCCCACTTTCTCTCTCTCAGTGCTGTCGTGGACACCGTTGTGAACCAGTCGAGACCATTCCACCGTCGTGAACCTGTCGCTGTTGTGATTACACCAGTTGGCAAAGTCGTTGGAGAACATCGATCAGCTCTCTTGTAGTTGCAGGTCATCGAAATTTTCCCCTCTCGGCGACGATCTCTTTTACATCGTAGTTCGTGGTGTATCTCATCTTCGTTTTCTTGGGGACAAATAACGAGAGAATTATAGTTCAACATATGGTTAGTTATAGAGCTACAGATTGATTTAGTGTTAGGTTTATGGTTTACGACTGAATTGGGGTTTAGAATTGTGATCAGGATTAGGTTGGGTTCCAGAGATGGTGAATTGGAGAGGGTTTTGAATGTCTAGTGGGAATGCAGAGGTCTGCTGAGGGTTCATTAGAGGGAATGAAAAGTGGTGGTGCTGGTAGTTTTAGGGGTGGAGACGGTGGTCGTGCTTCATTCGCCGAAAAATGGTGGTGGTGGTTGTGGAGGTGATGGTGGCGGAATAGGTCTTGCCAGAATCCTTGGATCCCATGGTCACCGGAAATCATGGTGATCGATGAGCAGTTAAAGTGGAGACAAAATTAAAAAAAAAATTGAAATATAAAATGACAAAAATAGACTTTATTTGAAATGCTACAGAAAGTATATATATATATATACATATATATATATATATACATATGACAAAAAAAAAACAGAAAGTATGTATATATATATATATGTTTGTGATAACAGTAAGTATATATATATACTGTTATATATACATACCGTATATATGTATATATACATATGATAAAAAAAAAACAGAAAGTATATATATGTTTGTGATAACAGTAAGTATATATATATACTGTTATATATACATACCGTATATATGTATATATAATAGTATTTATATATATAACAATATATATATATATATAGTAACAGTATATAATAGTATAACATTATAAATACAGTATATATATACAGGGGTGTGTGTGTGTGAGAGAGAGAGAGATAACAGATATATATATAGGTCGCTGGGTATATAATTATATATTGGTGAAGTGTAAATTGTTATCAAGGGTATTTAAGTCATTTCGTATAGGAGGGGTCTACGTCATCAATGACGTCAGCAAGTCCAATTACAATATCATTAATATAAAAAGGTAAATTGGTAAAAGCAGTTGAACAATAGTTTTTAACGAGGGTTATCTCTGATTTGGGGTGTTAGGGCATAGTTTTCCAAACTTGAGGAAGGTTGACCTCAGTCAAGGGTACTAATATTCTCCGTAGATAATAAATCGAAATCTGAGGGGTGGTTAGAGCATTTTACCCATAACATTTTTAATCATGATTTTTGTTGGTAAAAAATGTTGTAACATTGAGTTCTTCAAATTCAAGAGAAAGAAACATAAAATATAAAGAAATTAGAGTTACTGAACCTGTCACTGAGGATGAAGAGTGAGATGTCACTGATGTTGAGGATTAAGAGAAAGGAAGTGTCGCCAATGTCTGGTAAGCTATATCTCACAAAGTGCGTATGATGTTTTGACTTTCAAACAAACATGAAAGATTTTTGTACAAGATTTGCAATGCATTTGAAATGCAATAAGAAGAGGAAAAACAAATCAAAAAAACAAAAAATATTGTTTTATAAGATTGGCAATGCAATTAAAATACAATAATAGAAGGAAAAACAAGTTGAATTAGCCGTTAGATGTCTATTTATAATCTTGAACCAATTGTTCCCAATCGGTATGAATAGAAGAGACCTTTAAAAAAAATTGCAAAAAATTGAATACCAATAGAACAAACACATCACTTGTTACTCCCTGTTCTTTTGTTGTTATTTTTAGAAGTGATTAAATTATTCAATTTGGACATTGTGACTTTTGCTAAAGAAATTATAAATTCTACATCTAAATGCACTCCTGCCAGTCGGCTTCAACAAAAATTACAGTAATTTTTTTAAGTAATCAAACAAACATATATTGTTGCTTGGAAAAGCTGAAGTATTAGCAATATTGATAGCAAAAATGGAGGGTAAGAAAATGGTTGACCAAATAAAGTACTGTTAGACAAAAACAATAAGTCAAGGATAGATATCAAAGAGTATTAAGGAAACAACAAATACCCAAAACACAATAACCATTCATGTGTTGTAATTTCACCAACACATTTTCTTTCAATAGAAAATTATTATTTTCCTTTTAATGCACGTGTAGTCTCCCCTGTACAAGTCAACTTTGCACAAGCTAAGCTTTTTATTGACTTTGAATACTCCAAACTAAAAATTACATATTGGTTTGTAATTTTAATTAATGTTCTTCAAACTACATGCTGAGTTCAACTATTGTTTTTCCCATATGCTGACATCAAAGTACCAATTTAGCCTGAAGACCACGCTTCTCCACACACACCCCTTCGCATTCAATAAGCATAACACAAGCAAAGAATTTTTCATATATGCTTCTCACAAAAAGCAATGACTCCAATTCGAGGTTAACTGAAAGGTCTACTTTATTACTTGGTTGAATTTTTAAGTGCTCATATAGCACAACGCATATGCATATACATATAATGGATACTATCAATAGACATAGCAGAATACAAATTCTTTGAATTCGCTGAGAAACTAATTTTGCTATATTTTAACTACTCCACTGCATCTTGCATACGTCATCTATTCTTTTATAATAACATGTTCAAACACCGCATAAAGTAGAATAATGTGCTTCTTCCTCCCTTCTTTTTTTTTCTCTCTCTCTCTATATATATATATATATACATTTTATGTCCGTGCCTACAGTACTATTATGCACTCATAATCATGATTGTTAGATAGAATTATTTTGAACTGTAGATAGACAAAGACATTTTGACCCACATGACTGATTTTTTAACAATTTTTAACTATTAGATTAACTTTTTTGTCTTATTATACCAAGCTTAAATATAATATAGATATATATATACACACACACTAGTATATTGCCTGTGTTTGCGGCACTATAAAAACTATAATGTTATTTTAGGTGTGAGGGTAGGTGGATGTGGATGTGTATTAGAATGCCATTTTAAGAATGTAAGGGTAGGTAGTTGTGGATGTAAATTTAGGTGTGAATGTAGTGGATGAATCATAACCGTTTGATAGTAGATAGAGAAAGTTATTTTAGACCATAGATACAAATATTTTAAACCGTAAGATTGATTTTTTAAGCATTTTTGACTGTTAGATCTTGAATTTTTTTTTTTGAAGAGAGATTCAAACACAATGCTTAAATATATATATATATATATTAGTCTCTCTCAGTCTCTGCATTAGGCTTTTAAAACCGAGACATTTTTACAATTCTGTGGGAGCATTTCTACGATTACAAAAAGATAGACATACAAAACTAAAAGACCAACAAAACGACATTGAGCTTTTTAAGGGTGTCTTTACAATTTTTTGGGGACACTTCCACAATTATCAAAAAATAGACATGCAAAATTATAATAATAAAAATTTCAACGGGCATGCTAGAGTAGTTAATGCTAATGCATAGTTTAGAGAACAAATATTAAAAATAGATTACTAAAGACAATATAGGAACATAGTTAGAAAAATTCGTCTACTTAACGCCATGAATTCATTCCATCAATCTTTTAATTTGATTTAATATTGGAATATGATTGAAAAATAATAATTATTGTAATATCTATAAACAAAAAATATTTTAGTCCTACTGTACTTTTTATAAATAATTTTTTATCTGCATTTGTATTATACCCGTATGTGTATATATATATATATATATAGATTTGTTTTTTTATGCCAAATTTCAATCATATTTTTTTTATGGAAAAAAAAAATTATACTATACCCTTACATATCACATATTGAGGCTAAAGCACTGTTAGAGTACACAAATTTTTTTTCCAACTAATCAAATAACTTTAAAATAAAATTCATAACATTCAATCTTTTATATTTTTATTTTTTTTGACAAATAATTCCAACATTGGAGATTTGAACCCTTCTCTATCTTTTGCTTTAAAAGGAGAAAGGATACCACTATGTTACAAGACCATGTTGGTATATAATCATTCTTAAATTTAACCACCCTATTTTTTAATTTTTTTTTCTTTTACACAAATAAATCAGTGATTTAGTAAGATGATATAGTATGTCACATCTTTTGGTATTTGAATGATAAGAACTAATTTTTTTTTTTTTTTGGTAAGCCAATTGGTTGGGTCTTAATTTTGGTTTGTCTGGTTTTGGTTGGACAGGTGATTTTTCTCCCTCTGGCTCCACGTGACCCTCATATTTATGGCAATGGCCCTAAGAAGCATGGATACAAATACGGATACAGATATGGGATACGAATACGACATGGACATAACGACATGGCATATCCTAAAAAATTAAGATATGGACATGGTGGGGAAACACGACTAATAAATATATCTTTTTATATATATGAAATCAACTTAACAATGAAAAATTCACAAATCATAATAATTAATGAGCTATAAAAACTGATAAAGCAAAAATTCACCCCGAATTGATCAAATGCCAACATGTAAAAAAGGACAAGAGAAGGGTAATCGAGAGGACACCGGCGTGGTGTCGGCCAACTACGCTCCGACGATCAAGTCAAAAATCGAAAGGGTTTTTCAAGCTATAAAGGAACTCAAGGGATATTAATTGTGTACCTGGTATGGGGACGTTGTACGTTTCATAATTGGAGTCAAATACTCTATCAGATGCCCCCTGTCCATGAGGGTTACTTGTCGGGCCTTAGAAACACTTTGGCTGGCCTGCTAGGCTTTATCTTGACCTGTGGATTGTAAACCGCTACAAGCTTCTTTTTTTTTTTTTGCGCGCTTGGTGAGCCCGGCAGCGCCCGACCAGGTGGGCTCGGTTACACCCAGCCAGGTTGCCCGATGGGCCCTACCGCGTCAGGCCAGGTGGGCCCGTCCTTGGGCCGGCTCTCGGCCTTAGTCAGGCCGGTTTCTTCCTGGGCTTGGTTTTTGGTCGGGCGATTTCTTTTTGGGCCCGATTTTTGGTCAGGCTAGTTTTTTCTTGGGTCTTGCATTTGGCCGGTATATAAGAACCCAATTTATATATATATATAAAAAATGATTGTCACTTTGAAGAATCGAACCTTAGCTAATAAGCTCTGATGGTCTCACCCTAACCATTATGTCAATGACTCACTTGGTTAATAAACTCTAATTAATAAATTTAATAGCACGGCTATTGATAAAGCCATGTGACCACCTTGGCGGGACTTACTTGCATTTTGCTAAAATCTCTTTTAACAGGTTGTGCCCCCATAAGGTAGGTTGACAATGTTTTCGGATTAATCATCCCATATTTTTCATTAAAGGCCCTTTGAAAAGGTGTGGTCATGTCCCCATAGTAGGGCTAGGCCCCCGTAGGGCTGGGTCCCCATAGAGCTGTGCCCCCGTAGGGCTGTTAAACAATGTTCTCGGGATTCATCCATTCTGCCTTTTTCATTAAAGGCCCTCCCTGGAGGTGTATCCCCATAGGATGGCCCTCGTAGGGCTGTGCCCCCATAGGGCTGGGCCCTTGTAGGGCTAAGCCCCCATAGGGCTGTTAAATAATATTCTCGGAATTCATCCATCTTGTCTTTTTCATTAAAGGCCCTCTTTGGAGGTGTATCCTCGTAGGTGGCCCTCGTAGGGCTATGCCCCCGTAGGGATGTTAAATAATGTTCTCGAAATTCATCTATCCTGCCTTTTTCATTAAAGGCCCTCCTTAAAGGTGTATCCCCGTAGGGTTGTGCCCACGTAGAGCTGGGCCCTTGTAGGGTTGTGTCCCCGTAGGGCTGTTAAATAATGTTCTCGGAATTGATCCATCCCGCATTTTTCATTAAAGACCCTCCTTGGAGGTGTATCCCCGTAGGGTTGTGCCCATGTAGAGTTGAACCCTTGTAGGGTTGTGCCCCCGTAGGGCTGTTTAATAATATTCTCAGAATTCATCCATCCCGCCTTTTTCATTAAAGGGCCTCCTTGGAGGTGTATCCCCGTAGGGTTGCATACTTACTTTTTGTTTTAGTTATAACAACAAATTTTGAAACAAAAAGGATTGTTATTGATATTTTAGTAACAAACAGAATTATTCGAGCAAAAACCTCAAAGCTATCACCCTAAGCCTCGATATTAAATTAAGCTTTAGCTAGAAAAATTAAAGTAAATGCAACTTTTAAAAGAAAGTCTTACTGGTGGCACTTTCACAAATGCTCAGCAATCTAAGGATGGGCCAACTACCTCCCTTTTAATGTCTCTAGTCAATATGCCCCATGTCTCCCTACTCATGACGTGATGCTTTATTGGTCTGCCCCCATGACAGTTTGCCATACTTGGGGTCTCTATCTTCCTCACTGGAATGTCCTTCCCTTTTACTATCTGCCTTTCTCGCATCAAAGGTATCCTCTGCGTTCATGTACTTTTAGACTTTCACGAGTAGTTTAGACGTACTTTCTGGAGGGTGCTTGAATTGAGAACAAGAATTTTGAAGGTTGTAGGCCCCCCATGAATGCGGTAATTGCCACCTTATCGTCCAGAGCATCGACCTGCAACATCTCCCTATTAAATCGATTAATGTAGTCTCGCAATGACTCCCCCTTATTCTGTCTTACGTTCAGGAGATAGGTGGAAGGCTTTCTGTGCCTTCGGGTGGTAATAAAATTGCCTACGAACAATTGGCTCAGTTCTTTAAAGGAACGTACAGATGCCGGCTTCAGGTTGTTGAACCATGACTGGGTAGAACCCTTCAATGTAGTAGGAAAAGCTCTACATAAGATTTCATCTGGTATTCCTTAGAGGTGCATCAGAGCCCTGTAGGTCTCCAGATGATCTAGTGGGTCCTTGGTCCCATCAAAACTTTCAAGGGTGGGCATCTTAAACTTATTGGGCAAAGGACAACTCATTATTCCCGCGGAGAAAGGGAGGTTGGTTTGTTGGACCAGCTCCTCTACTATAGCAAGGCCCTTCCCCCTTATAGTGTGAGTCATGCTTTTTACCCTGGCTCTGAGGTCCTGCATCTCTATGTCATAATAGGTTTTTTTTCTTGGGTGCCCTGAGTCTCCATGGGATTGGTTCTTTTCGAGTAGGACTGGGTAACTAGGGTTCATCCCACCTCTTACTCGGTTCTGAGCTACGTCGTCCGTTGGGACTTCACTGTCTCGCCCAAGACCATCCCCTTCTGGATCAACAGGGTGACCCGGCGATGGTACTGGCACCACAGGAGGAAGGCGCTGCAAAATTGCCGTATTTTATTGGAGTATATAGGCCAGACTTTGATTCAAGTTCCAAACTTGGCATTCCAATGCTGCGATCCGTCCTTGGTCGTTTGGGATTTTAAGAATTACCCCAGAGAAGTCCATCTGTCCAAGGGGTTGCATGCCTCCCTGTCCTGCAGCTAGCATGTTACAGCCGGGAATATCAGGGGCAGCAAGCGGGTCTAGTCTGATTAGAGGGCCCTGTTTGCCAAAAAGGTCATAGCCGACAAGAGGGCCCTGCGCAGGAGGGTCCTGTACGGTGGTAGTCTCTAACCCAGATCGTAGGTGCATCATGCTTCGTATATGATTCGTGTAGAACAATCAAGTTTGTGATTGTTTCCCACAGACGGCGCCAACTAACGAAGTAAAAATTCACCCGAATTGGTCAAACACCAACCTGTAAAAAAGGACAAGAGAAGGGTAATCAAGAGGACACTGGTGTGGTGCCGACCAACTACGCTCCGACGATCAAGTTAGAAATCGAAAGGGCTTTCCAAGCTATAAAGGAACTCATGGGGTATTAATTGCATACTTGGTATATGGAATGTCTCTGTATTTATAGTAGTAAAATGAGACTGTATCCTAGTAGGAGACTGGCTCCTGGAGGTAGATAAGTCCCCGTTAAAATAGACTTCCTATCCACGTCAGCTTGAACTCAACCTCCACGTTGTACGTTTCATAATTGTAGTCAAATACTCTATCAACCTAACAATAAATATAAAAAATATATCTTTTTATATATATGAAATCAACCTAACAATGAAAATTTCACAAATCATAATAATTAATGAGCTATAATAACAATTAGTTAATCGTTTAAAAAACTACACAATTGAATCTACTCCACAATATTGATAATAGTTGTTTTCTAAAAAAAATAAAAATAAAATATTATATGTTATGATTGCCAAATTTTATTTAAAAAATTCAAAGAAGTCATTATATTTACATTTTAAAAAAATTCAAGAGGTCGCACCTTGGTGTGATAGCAAGTGCCTTCACCCAAAAGCGATAGGTCTCGGGTTCGAGACTTGAAAACAGCCTCTACAAAAAGAGGGTAAGACTAGCCGACATCACCTCTCCTAGTGCCTTATGCACTAGATACGACATTTTTTTCTTTTTAAAACTTTCTGAAAACTCCCTAACGATATGACACGCGTGTCGGACACATGTCTATGCAGTGTCCGTGATGTATCCAAAAATAAAAAAATAGGACATATTTTAGCGTGTCCGACACATGTCGGGGCATGTCTGACACGTGTCGGTGTTTGTATCAACTTAATCACAAATTTATAAACATCAGAACATTTTGTTAAAAGAGATCTCATCATAAGTTTCAATAAAATTTTAAGCCAAAATTGGTACCACTCCTATGAGGTAAATTTGGACGTCCACATTGTAATAATCAATTAATAAATAGATGATTTTGAGTAGTGCAATAAACGTGACTTTGTGACCAAATATTTTCTGTTAAATTGACTTGGTGATTCTAATGTCTTTCATACGCCTCCTCATTGAAAATAAAAAATAAATGTCAATTTTTATGCTACTTTAAACTAGTGTTGTATCATTTTATTTCTTAAAGTGGAATTATTCCTATGGTTGATCACATGGCTGAACATCGTTCCAAACCAATGTAAACCAAAGCTAATACAATGTAATGTATTGTAAAGCAAACAAGAGAATTGTGTTTGGTGAGAGAGAAAGAAAAAGAAATAAGAGAGAGAAAGAGAGAAAGAAGAGTGCGTGAAAAGAAATTTTAAAAGTAAGATCAATCATTTGTTTTCCAAGGGTTTGGTAAGTAGCTATGTTGATATGAACATGATCTTAATTTATTTTTATTGTTTTTGGGGAAAGTTAAGTAATTGAATTAATAGTAAAATATTAACAGGTAAAATTAGGTTGGGCTTTTACAAGATGAATAATTCTACACAGGTATGCTTTCTAATATCAAAATTAAATAATTCTATGTTAATGTTCATCTTTATATCAAAACTAAAATTTCTAACATCCCATTTACACATGTTATACACAGTGAAAAATAATCTTAAAAGGTTTCCAACGCCTTTAACATTTTATAAAGACAAATTGTGAATTTTTAAATATTAAAAAAAGGATATCTACTATGCAACACGATTCTTTTAAAATGCTTTTACAATCGCTTTGTTTCTTCATTCTTTTGATTTATCCATCATTTGAGATTGTTACCCTCCATAGGTTGATGATTACATGAGATATTGTAATTTGCAGTCATACATTCAGTGCATTACTTCAAATTAACTCTCAATCTCATCAACCATAATATTTAATGAATCATATTCCCAGTACAAAAACTAATTTATTACATTAAAATCCACAATAACCAGTACCAATTAATAAAATCTCATCTTTGTTAATTGACTATCCTCACTACCCAATCACTCATGTTAAAAATAAAAACTAAAAATAACAAAGAGAGCAAAACGAATGCGACCATCTGTCACGTTTCATCTCCACATACAAACTCAGAGTACCTGAATGTTGGGAAAGCCCGGTAAGCAATACTTTTGCTAATTGACCATAACCATCATATCCCAGCTACTACAGTTATGTTAAAACATTTTCTTTAACAATGCAATTCATTAATTAACTATTAGTGGATTTAACAAGAAGAGCATATAACAACTAGACATAAATTATTAACTATCAATACTTCATATTCTCTTTTCATAATCAACTAGTCATTAGCATCATGCATTCCAAGTACAAGTTCAAGTCATAACCAAACTAAATTGTCCATCACTATGACCAACTCTGAGCTCAACACTGATCAAAACCTCCCTCTAAGGTCGTACGCAACTACCATCAATCCACCATATAAGAGAACACTAGTTTCTAGATATCACAGGTACACTTCTTAACTCAATCCACATTCTTCCTTCTTATAGCTAGGAGATATCACAACTCTCCAGGTAATGTGGAGGAGTCCACAGCTCACCTCAACACATAACTGTAATGTGGAGGAGCCCACAATTCACCTCAATACATACCATAATGATAAGGCCCATACACAACAATACAAAAATCATTAGTGATAGTGGAGAGAATCACAATCTCAATCCAACTATCGATGATGGATCCAACTATTGATGATGGGAGAGAATCACAACCTCAACCCGCATCACTATCAACGGTAGGGGAGAATCACAACCTAAACCCAAAACATTATTGGTGGTTGGAGAGAACCATACTGTAGCTTCAACCCAAATCACAATCAATGGCCTGAAAGGTTCACTACCTCCACCAAAGGGACACTTACGCAAAGCCATTGCTTGAGCTCGTTAACTCGAAACATTAGTGCACCAACATCAACCCCACACACACCCACTCACACACACACCCTTTCATGCGTGTCCTAAAATTTATTCTAAATTCTATTTCTAACCTATAAGCCTAATCTAAAGAGAGTGTTACACCTAAAAACATGTAATATTACCTAATCTAAATACCTATTAAATTTCATGAGCTAACTAACTAAAACAAATAACATACTCTTTGTTTTTGTGCCCAAAAATAAAGTAGGTCAAATCACCATTTTCTAACACTAAACCGTTGCCGGTGGATCTCTCATGCGCCCCCAAAGCGTATGAGGGTCGTATTGGCTTAGAAGAACCACTGTTCTTCTTCTTCCTTTCTACAAACCCGTAAACCCAAATACCCTATTCATGAGACCTATTTTTCGCTTGCCTTTCGGCTATGTTACCCGCACTCGGTACAAGTGTCAGTTACGGGTGTGTATTTAGGAGTCGGATTCGTCCATTTATTTATTTATTTACTGAACATGGGAACTCGGCTAAAAAGTGTCCAATATTAAGACACGGGTACTTGGACACTGTTAAGAAAAAAAAATTATAATCTTTTTTTATATATGAGATGTCTATTTTTTAATAAAAATAAAAAAATAAATATATGAACTGTAGTTTTTATATGCAAATTTATTTTATTATTGTATTTGTTAGTCTCATTTGCGATATGGTTGTAAATAAATATTTCACATGTGTTATTTCTTTCCCTCATTTTGTTACTGTATTTGTTTTACCATATATTAGTACGAGTAACTGTAAACCATTATAAAGGTTTACAGCTGTAAACCATAACAAAAGGCTAAAAGCCTCGTATCTTCACATTCAATTAAATAGGTGGCAGCAATTTGTCATTTAAACTGGGCATTAAAAAGGCTTTGGTCAATAGCCAGCAATTGCATGAAAGCACGCTCAGTTTGGCACAAATAACTGAACAAAGATGAGCGCGTGTACACAAAGTCATCTTCAACCCTTCAAAGGACGTTGTTTTGAACCAGAGAGCTTCGTACACTGTGAATCGTAGCCGATTTAACAAATAAAACATAAAAAAATTTCCTAATCCTTCACAAGCATCAGCCCACACATTATTTTGTGTGTTTTCGTCATTAGCCATGTCCGGTAGACAAGTTAAAAGATCCGACTCATATCCTATGTTCGTGTCCTTGTCATGTCATGTCGACATAGACACTCTGGCCAACACCAACGAGTCCAGGTAACACAGCCTTTCGGCCATTAAAACCAGCACTAAACACACCAAATTCAATCCGAAACTCATACTCAATCAACTACCGATGCATTAAACTATGATCAGGAGCAAAAACCAATTTAAACCTAGAATACTAACTAGTTAGCTGATGGTTATTTTCTGAAAGGACCATATGGTGGTCAGTTGTTGTGTGTTGTGGGTAGGGATCCAAATGACAATTATTACCCAATAGCTTTTGCAGTAGTGGAGGTTGAATCAAGGGTGGGAGTGGTTTATGGTTGAGTTGATGGCTATCATTGGTCCCCTCATCACTTAACCTTCATATCAAACATGTAAAAGGGTTTGGTTGATGTGTTGGATAAATTGTGCACTACTGGTACTGGCCATAGGTTCTGTGCTGACACTTGTATGAAAATTTTAGGAAAAAGTTTACTTATTTGAGACTGAAATCAGAATTTTGAATGCTTCCAATTTATTCACACTAGAGGACTTCAACATGCATATGCAAAAAATTAAGAAGTTGAATAATGTTGCTTATGAATGGCTTAACAAAATTCCTCATCATTTATGGTCAAAGTATGTTTTTTCAGAGGATTCCAAGTGTGATTTAAACAGCAACAATATGTGTGAGTCTTGGAATAGCTAGATTTTGAAGGCAAGAGAGAAACCAATCATTTATATGTTTGAAATGATAAGGAGGTATCTAATGAAGAGGTACAATGATAAGAGAGAATACATGGAAGGTCAATGTAGTATATTATGTCCAAAGGTGGAGGCTAAAGTGAACCTTTTGAAGCTTCAAGCTAAAAAATGTCATGTGTAACTTTCTAGTTCACTACTATATGAGGTTGACTGTAATGGGCATAATGATGCAGTTGACTTGGCAAATAGAAAATGTAGTTGCAGAGTTTGGGAGGTAACTAGTATCCCTTGCATACATCCAGCAGCTTCTATTATCTTTAGGAGAGACAAACTTGAAAACTTTGTTAGTAACTACTATGACAGGGATACCTACCTTAAGGTGTATGCATACATGGTCATGCCATTGTGTTTGAAAAAGATACGGTACATTCAAGAATGCCGTCCAATGCTCCCACCATTAAAAGAGAAGCCAAAAATGGGGAGGCCAAAGAAGCAAAGAAGAAAGACTGTTGAAGAAGAGAGAGTAAGTAAAGCAAAAAAGAACTGCTAGTGACGGGAAAAATTTCAAAGTAAGGTGTGAAAAATGTAAAGAAATTGGCCACAATGTAAGATGATGCAAGAATGATCCAACACCTCCTAAACCACCAGGAGGCAAAGGTGGAAGGCCTCCTATGCAGGAAAGTGGGTTCTTTGTGGGAGAAAGCAGCAGCAAGAGAGCTCTTGTGTTTAGGGGTGGAAAAACAAGGAGGGGTAGGAGTGCTGGCAAGGTTGCATCTGTGAAACATGAGGTAAATATTACTATATATATAGAGTCTTACACATTCTAATGGTATTGTATATTATATATAGAGTAAATATTAATATATTAATTAACTTTATTTTTTATTGTTTGCATGTGAAAGATATCAATGTACCCCAATCTCAAACAGTTGGAATTGACCCTACAATGGCTACACAATGATCACATCTACATTTCTTTTTTGTGACAATCAATTTTTGGTGTTATGTCTACTTCTTATGGTGCTTGTCTACTGGTCATGGTGTAGGCTATTTGCTTTTGGTGCATGCATTATGACTTATATGTGGTTGTAATTCATCTAAACAATGATGATCCAAGCTTAGTATTTTTTTTTAGTGACTTGAATGATGATCCAGACAGTTTTTGTGATGTGTATGCACATGGTTTTACATGTGTACTTGATAGTTGGTTGTAATGACCTGGGCCTTTTGATGAAATATTGTGCTTGAATTTTATTCTTGAATTTGGTTTCTCTACCCAATTTTTTTCTTAACGAAAAGAAAAAATTTGTGGACATTTTTCAGATTCCTCTCAAGTAACCAGCAAATTAAATTGTCCAAGTTTTCTCTTGCTGGAGTTTGTGGTTGTCATGACCCAAATATAGAGCTCTCCGGTGGGTGGGTCACACTCGTTTTATAGTACAGGCCCCAATGAGATGAAGGCGATCGAGGTTGCAAAGAGTTAGTGTTGGGTCTCACTAATCCATCAATTATCTCTCTCTCTCCATCATAACCAATTTTAGTTATTAGAAATGCCAAGAAAGTTACACGGTATATATACAAATACAATGAAGTAGAACAACACCCTGACCAAACAACTCGAGTCCGTGACATATATATAGATAGAGTATACCGTGTAAAATAAATATGGGTTTGTAAGAGACCACCTAAATGCTTGTCGTTACCATGGTGCTTGTTGCAATGAATTCAATTTTCTTTCAGTGAGACGAAAAAACAATGTTCTGTTGGATTTTCTTCGGTCACGATGTTTCAATCGAACAAAAATCAAATGGAGTTTAGTGTGGGTTTTGAATAAGAGATTGAAAGACATTTTTGACTTGAATAATAATTTTCAATGCATATGTGATTATTTTGTTTAATTCAACCAAAGTGAAAAATGAACTTTTAAAATAGACCACTTTGTAATTTAGGCTTCCTAACTTTATTTAAGTGTAGTTTTCCCTTAAAATAATCTCTCATTAATTTAATTTTTGTTGTTTGTTTACTTGTACTATATATTGGGTTTGTCATGAAGTACATCGTAAATTAATTTCGCGTCTATCAAATTGGCAACAAATTAACAAAAACAAACAAATATGATCAAAAAATTTAAAATCAAAATTAATTGCCTATGATATGACACAATGCCAAATTTGATTATTGACTGAAATTTAAGTTCACCAGAAATAATAGAGTTGTAAAAAAAAAAAAACCCAAGAGAGAAATATGAAAAGGAAAAAAAATAACTTTGGCATTGAATTGAAGTTCATTATCAAATTAGGTGGATTACCTAATAGAGTTTGATCAATTACCAAGATGCTAGCAAAACAACGTGCAAAAAAATTGTGAAAAAAGTTGATTCTGGCATGCAATTTAATTGATCAAAATAGTTGGGAGGAATTGAGAGTTAGAGTGGAGATAGGAGTGTATTAGTTAAAAAATTGTTAAAAAATTCAATGATTTGAAAGAACTTGTACTTTTAATAATGGTAGAATTTAGTTAAAAACTTCTTGGTTTATTTTCCTCTTTATTCCTTTTGGTTTCAATTTCAGCAATTCTCTCTCCCATAAAGATATGTATCTCTCTTTTTTCTCTTTTTCTTTTGTCTTCGTGCACCCCTTTCTTTTTATATACATCCTCACTCTAATTTCCTTAGGGGTTTATATACAAATAAAAATACATATATATAGTTGGTCAATAACATTTCTGATTTAATTGATTGTTGAATTTCATTAGTTCAAACTATAGATTACTAAGGTTATGATATATGTCGCGTTGTTTTCGTATTTTTTCTTTAATAAAAAACTTCTATTGGTAAATTTTTTTTTCTCACGGTCCTTCATCAGTTGCTTTTTAACACATTATCATCAGAGAGAAATAAGTACTAATATATGATTGATATTGATTTCTTAATTATATAAAAACTCTTTTATAAATAAATTTCATTTATTTTATAATATAAAAATTGTGTTTCAAATCATTCACTACTATCAGAAAATTAGTTTGATGTAACTAGTGTCAACAAAATATATGCATATCAAATCTTGGTCCAAAATAGTAGAGATGAAAAATCTATGTCGAGCAACCATATCAAAAAGTAAAATAGAAAATTAATGGATCAAGCAGTTTGTCAAATAATATGATACAAAGTTGGCATACCTCAGATTCGCTTCCCAAAACTTTTCACAGCCGGTAATATTATGAATAAGATAGCTCCAAAAATTATCATTGGATTTGTTAGGAACCACTTTAATAATTTAAACATTTAGAAATTGTTTATGAAATTACATAAGAACTAACAAAAGTAAGAGTTTCTCAGGCTTCGACAACTGCCCATATGATGGAACCCTAGGAGAGCCGTCGGCTCCAACTACCATCCATGTACGATCTATACTAGATCTGACCAACTGCCCATCCTACCTCCTTTACATTCTTGACAACCATCTTTGTTTGAGTAGAGTCTTTCAGTGGCATGTTTCATCAAAATTTAATATTATATAAATCAAGTTGATTTATTTAATCTATAAAATTTCATCCTTTAAATCATAGGGCAAATGAGAACACATCTCCGAAGATAACTAAATTTATAATTTCTTTGACATATATTGGTCAAATAGGATTAAAAGTGAAGCTCATTTGGACGATACGTTATTCATTCCACAACTTATCTATCACTAATTGTAATGAAAAATAATTGATAAAGTTTAGGAAGAGTTGATATCTAGAAAGGATGAACATTTCATTGAGGGTGTCGTATCTGTGTCAGATACCATGTCGGACATTTCATAGAAGTGTCTTGATATTTTTCTTTTTAGGACAGTTATCGGACACTCGTTGGATACTCCTCAAACACATGTCGGATACTTCGTAGTAGTAATATATATTTAAGTATTTTAAAAGAAAATTATATGCGATTAAGTTATGATTAAAAATCTAAGCTAAATATATGTACAGGACTAAATAAGTCTGATTTTTTAATCTATTTTAATCTATTTGTCAAGTTTGTTTGATCTTAATTTCTTGATGATGTATTGAAGTATGTCTGTAATGTAGTCTTTTTTTTTTGTTGAATAATTAATATATATTAATAAATTATATTATTATTATTTTATAGTTGTATCCTTGCCATGTCCATGTCCTCTTTTGTTTTTAGAATTTTTCATATCGGCGTGTTTGTGTTGTGTCGTACTCATGTTTTGTGTCCGTGCTTTCTAGGCCGATATAGAATTTTTAGGAGTTTATTAGTAAAGAAATTGTGATCGGTAAAATAGGATAATTGATAAAGTTTAGGAGTCTATTGTTAGGATTTTATTAGCCAAAATTTTTTGATACAAGTGAATGATTTAAAACATAGTTTTTATTTTATATAATAAATGAAGTTTATTCGTAAAAGAGTTTTTATATAACTATAATAGAAGAGTTTTTAATCTAATAAATGAAGTTTATTGATAAAAGAGTTTTTAGGTCACTAAATGATATGAAACACTTAAAAGACTTTTATATAACTATAATAAAAGAGTTTTTATGAGAAGTTTCTCGATAAAAGAGTTTTTATATACTAAATGATTTGAAATAACTTGTACTTTTAATAAGGGAGGTGATATTTGCACTTCCCTTTTATGCGTTTGCACTCCTATCTTAAAAAAATGTCACTTTTAACCTTAACTTCACATATGAATGATTAAATTTTTTAAAATACTAAACAATGATTTCAATATCCTCTCTCCGTCTTTAATCTTTAATGTTTTCAGTCTATTTTGATAGAATAAAAAAAAATGTCTCATAAAAAAATAACCAAAAAAAAAAGTTATCTCTTTTTACATAATCAAAAAAAGTTATCTATGTTGAATAAATTACCTCATTTGACACGACAAAAAAAAAAAAATTATATCTGCTGAATAAATTATCTATTTTCAAAGGAACTAAAAATTAAAAAGTACCAAAAAAAATAGTTATCCTTGTTGAATAAATTATCTCTTGACTGGACAAAAAAAAAAATTACTATAAAAAATTTATTATCGTTGAATAAATTATCTCCATTGAGAGGACCAAATTTTTTTTATCTTTGTCGAATAAATTCTCTCTTTTGAAAGGATCAAAGAAATAAATTATCGAATAAATTATCTCTTTTGGAAGAAACCAAAGAAAAAAAGTTGTATTCCTTTAATAAATGACCTCTTTTGAGAGGTCAAACAATAAACCTAAGACCAAGGGCCCGTTTGGTAACCGTTTATGTTTAATGTTTATTGCTTAAGTGTTTATATAAACAATGTTTATGTTACGCTTTTGTTTACTCATAAACATGAGTGTTGTTTGATAATGAAAAAACGTTTGACTTATTTTAAAAATCATAAACAGAAAACACATGTTTGTTAACTTTAAACTGTTTTTTTTTTTATAAAAAAAATCAACACAATAAATGGCATAAAAAGTCAAGTTTATGCTACAACAAATCTATGCAGCAATAACAGAGCAAAAAATATGCATAAAAAAAATTTTATATTGGGTTATATATATATCTATATACTGCAAATGATACTGTAAAACTAGAATAACTCATAATACAGAACGCCCTAACAAGTAAGGGGATGCATATGATTCGATTCTTTTCAGTTATTGGGAGAACTGGAACTAGAATAATTCTCAACGGTTCTTTAATTTTGAAACCGAAATAAATGAGTTTGGTTCAATTCGGTTATTATAGGAGTTGTATTTAACCTTATAATAGTTATAAAAACTTCATTGTTTAAAATTTTTTACATAACAAAATATTATTACATATATATATTCAATGGTTTCAGTTCCTGTTCCAAGGCTTGGAACCGGAATCGTAGTGAACGGTTCCTAAAATTTAGAGCCGGAACCGGAACATTAATAAATGGTTCGGTTCGGTCCAATTTGTATGGACTGAGAAGAGGGATTTGGAGGGCATACTCTTTCTCTTCTTATGCTACTACTATCTTTTTCATTTTTTTGATTTCTATTTTTCTTTCAACACTAAAAATGAATGAATGATATGAGTACAAAATACCATTCTTGTTTTTTTCATAAGGAGATGGTTAAGACTTCTTTATTTTTTTTTCATCAAATAAGCTTTTTTTTTTTAGCATGGGTGTCCCTAAGTAACTATCTCTTTAATTCTGTCCACACTTGATAATTCTAATATTTTTATCGTTGTATCAAACAATAGCCTTTTATAATTTTTTTTCTCTTTTCATTTTCTCACTTTTAGTTTTAATTTTTAATTAAAATAATATAATCACCATTTTAGATAAAAAAGAAAAAAAGTTTTTTTTTCATAAACATAAACAATAAACATCATTTTGATGTTTAGGATTTGAAGGCTTAGGAACAGTGTTGTTTTAAAAGCGTTTTGACAATTTATAAACAAAACAAAAATTATCAAACATGTTTATCGTAAAAATTTGTTTTTATAAACAATAAACACTAAACATAAACTGTTACCAAACGGACCCCAAGTTATCTCTTTTGACAAAAAAAAAAAGTACTAAAAAAGGTAAATAAGGTAAAAAAATTATCTCTTTGGTTAGGACCAAAAAAATAACAATAATAAAGAAAGTAAAGAATGTAAAAAATAGTTTAAGTTTATAATATAAAGGGTAGTTGATGTATTATCAAATAAGAGATGATGTATTAATTAGTTTTGAAACATTCTTGTCATTTAAAATAATAATAATAATAATAAGTCAAGTGTAACTGTGAAAATTGAAGTGCGAATATCGCTTCACTTTAATAATAGTATAATAATATAGATATAGATATGCATCCAGCAAATTCTCTCCAAATTGTATCTGGATTAGTCTGATTTCTCTTTTAATTCTGCCCCATCTATTATACCTCTTAACATTAATAACATTAGGCTTCAAAATCTCCGTGTTCTTGGCCCTGGATTGAATCCATTTAGACCCTACACCACCGCGAATCATTTATCTGGTTAATTATTTTCCCATCCTTTTGCGTTATTCTCTTAATCATGTAAAACCTGTGATTTTTAATCATCTATAGGTCTTATATGTTCGTATTTCTACGGTTTGTGTATTTCGAAAATAATAGAAGAACACAAAAACGTAAACTGTAATTTTGAGAGTGAAGGTGAGAGAGAGAAGTCGGATCTCAAAACGTAAGGTCTTGCCTAGGGTAGATAGGTGGTAATTTAACATGAAGATGTCATGTATTTAGTGAGGGCAAATTAGTAATTTCATCCATTTTGTTAAATTATTTGACAGTGTTAAGTGTGGCATGAGACTTGAGAGGTCAAAGTAATTTTCCCAAAAAAAAACTATTTAAAAGATAATTTGACAAAACCCAAGAATGATCATATATATTCACCTAATAAATATTATCTTAATAAATATTATCATTTTCAAATAGAGTAATGCTATTACGAGAGGGTTCTCATGGCTCTTATCATGAGTTATCTCTCAAAATAAATATTTTTGAATAAAAAAATATCATCATGTAATCAATGCTAAAATCATCTCATACAAAAAAAAATATATAAATTGAATTTATAAAAGACGGTTAAAGTTTGGTGTAAAAAAATGTAAAAGAAATAGGATGTAAAACAAGTGTCTCTTATAAATTATTTTGAATTGATTTTTTATTTTTTTTTGCGCGAGAAGATTTTAGCATAGGATATGTGTTGATAAATTTTTTTTTATTTTAAAAAATATTTTTTTGAGAGAAAGCTCATGACAAGAGCCATGAAAGCCCTTCATTAAATATTTGCTCTTTCAAATATATGCAATTGATAGCACATTTACATTCAGAACGATCATGCCCAAGAAACCGTATGGTATCCTTTACGGCACATACATCACATACCCTTTACAGCAAAGGATTTCGATCTAGAAAGTATGAATACTTCATCTAAGAGTGCTATGGCAATGTCGGACACTTCTTCTTAGAAGTGTCTTGAAATTTTTTTTTTACATGCTGAAGACAGTGCAGACACGACAATGACACGGATAAGACAAGTGGAGATATGTCGGGATACATTTTGTAATTTTTAAAGTGCAAATAATACTAAACTTTTTCAAATTTGTAAAAAAACCTTTTTAAACTATTTTTTTGAGCATTTCACTCTCTCAACTTCTAAAAGTTGACATCTTTATCCCATCGAAGAAATATAATGACATATATACTATTTAATATGACTATTATGACATTTTCTTTATAAATATAACGTTTTCTAAAATAAAAAATTTAAAATATGAAAAATAGTTAGATAAAATTCTTAAATAATAAAAAAAAAGCTTAAAGCCATGTTGTTTTGTATTTAAATTTATTTATTTGTTATTAGAAAAATACTAACGGACAAGGTTCTAACAGTAAATTTGAATACAATAAAAATACCCCTTTCTGAAAATACATTAATTGTTTGTTAATAAATAAAAGTATTTGAATAATATATTTATTTTATTTTATATTTATGGTATTATGGATATTGGTTAAATTGTTGAATATATATTAATATATTATTATTTTATAATGTATACCAGTTCATATGGTATTATCATGTTCTCGCAATTACGGCTCATAAATAGGATAATTTTAGACCATAGATGACAAAATATATTTTAGATCATAAAATTAATTTTTTAATCACATTTAACGATTTAATTACTTTTTTTTTGTCTGTATTAGAACAAGCTTTTATATTATATAGATATAGACGGTCGCTATCGCCAGTAAATTCTTTCAGTCAAAAAACGAAAAAAGAAATGATGAAATACGCTAAATTCTTTTCCTTCATTTATAAAGCAATGATGAAATGGGCTTAAAAAAGGAAAAAAGAAACTCGCACTCAACCGTCTGCGTTTGGGGTATAAAGCTCTTCGGAGACGCCGATAAAATTACATCGATTCAAAAATTTGGGTGGATCTCCTCTCGCTCTCTAATCGAAATATGGAAAGTCTTCGACAGGTAGAAATCACTCGCATCATAACATTCCACTTTTTCTATCAAACACCAAATTAGGTCTACTTTTCGTTTGTTCCAGTTTCATTCTTTTCTCTCAAAACTTGTTTCTTTTTCCTGATCCAATTCCTCATATTTGACATGAGCGGATGTTAGGGCATTTTTATGTTATAATTTTTTTTTTATTCACTATGCTGCATGAGCACTCAAATGTTTCAATATATAGTTCTTAGGGCATTTTTATGCTTTTCTTTTATTATTAGTACGTTTTGAGTCTTTATTTATTTAATTCGGTTTAAAAATTTAGAACTCTATTTTAGTTCTGTTGTTGTGATACAAACGAAAAGCAAATGCGGATTGGTCTGCATGTATTCATGTTCTATTATGTTAATATTCATCTTTTTGAATCTTTGTTGGGTAAGTTGCTCCTATTTTGTTGGATTTGCATAATGTAAGGGCATGACTTCTCAAATTTGCATGTGTTTGCTCAGTCAGTTAAAGGAATTGTAACCTTCCTGCATAAATTAATTGGATGAAACAGTTTTGTTTGCTCGGAGTGGCAGTTCCATAATTTTCATGCAAACAATTTTTTTATAATTAATTTTGGGCGTAAAATGAACTATTATTTATAAAGATAAACTCATGACATAATCATTCCTGATGTGATGGAGATGGACCGTGTTATTTAAGGTGGCATTCACAGTCTTACAATTTTTTTATTTTTTTGGGTTAAGTCTCCACAGAAATTATAATTAATATATTCTTCTTGTATACAAGTTATAGACATGCTGGTATGCTGATGCACAAATTTTGTGATCTTTCCATTTTTAATATGAGGCATTGGATCTGCTAGATAATTCACTGAAGCTTTTTTTACCTGAAGGTGAAGGGTGATCTTAAGCAAAGCCTGCTGAAGCTGCAATAGCTCAAATGCTTACTGGTGCAATTGAGGTTGTAGTCAGGACAAAATAATTGACAATTTCATTTTTGTTGTGGGGTTCCCTCTCTCGTGCAACCAAAAGTACAATATAGATAGTTGATCAAGGTTTGCTTGCATCACATAGATACATATTTAGATGCTTTATGAATTGCAAATACATCTGTGCATATGTTATGTATGTGCATCGTGTTAGTTTCAATGTTTTTTTGCTTTAGAATAGGAAGCACTTTATATCATGTACTGCATATGAATTTTCCCAAAATGTTTCCTTACTGCTTTAGAATGGGAATCACTTTTTGTTTTGCTCATGCCATAAACTTCCTTCTTTTATGGAGTTACCCCCACATTTCTTTATACTCAGCTCACTTGATAACAGAATCCCTGCCTTTGCTAGAGGTCCATTATTGACAAGGACAGAAGTGATGCGTTCATCTTTTAGATTCTTTAAAAGTGACCGTGTTCAAATAAAAGAAGAATTATGCAGAAAAAAACTGCAATATCATTGTCTGGGAAGAATTGTTGCAATATCATTCTCATTCTAACTTTTTCTTGTTTTTGTGATGCTAGGAAACACGGGAGCTTCTATATTTATGATCATTGTATTTTATAGACTGAGTTGGCATATGATATCTGTGTGATATGCTACTACACTGTAGGACCTTCTTTAGACTGAAATGATAGTTGTTCACTGCCCCACTTGTTTGCTCTCTTGTCATGTGATTAATCACTTGAATTTTTTTTCCCCTCATACATGCTTTTACTACTCACGCGTATCAGTTATTTGAGAATATAAATAATTAAAGTTACATCCTCTATGTCAACTCATCTCTTTGGACTTGGAGCAGTTGGTGCCTTGATGGTTAACATGGGCTTAGAGTAGGTAAGGTCCTTAGAGTCTGGCTATATGTAATGGAGCATGTTCGAGAATATAAATGATTTGAATTTAGACCCTCTCCGTTAGTTTAAGTTCTTGGATTAGCTGGTGATTATTTAATATAAATTAAAGTTACATCCTCTCTATATGTTTAAGCTTTTGGTGTAGCTGCCGCTTAACATTAAGGACATTGTCTTTATCTGGTTGAGGATAATAGATGCATGAATTTGATCAATATTGGGGTGAAGTAAGAACCACCTGATGATGTCTATGTTATGGCCCTTATAAATTTTGTAATATTTGTAGAACATATTAATTGCCAATAGCCAATAGGCACCACTGCAACTTAAAACTAAATTGGGCCCTCTATGAATAGCGAGCTTCAAAACCTCGAGAAGAATATTTAAGGCGTGGTCCCCCAAAAGCCATAAAAGATGTGCAATCTTGGCCTTTTTTGCCCTTACATGAATTCCAAATATAATCAGTGTCCCACATCTTCTTTTGATGAATTTTGTTGATCCAAGTTTGAAAAGAGTCTTCAAAAATTTAATAATCAGAGAAGAGCTGTTGCGCTATCAAGCTTGTGCGGTTAAAAACATAATGGTTCCATTGATTTTCTGGACTTAGATAATATTCGCTCAAAATATTCATATTTCATAAATCTCATCCATGTCTGATAAAAGGCTTTGGACATAACTTATAAGCTATGTTACTTGGAGATGAATATGAGCTTTACGTGTGGATGAGCATCTAAGTGTCAAACTTGTCGTACTTAAAGCCAAGTACGTACACCATGACATGGCTAAACATTTTAAATTTTTTAATAGAATGTTTCTTTTTATAGTTATAGAGGGTATTATGGTGTTTTTTGTAGTAGAGTATGTCAACATAAAAACTTCACTTGTTTTGAAGCAATAATGTAACATAAGAAATGTAGTTAGAGAGTAACTTATAATTAAATAATAAACTTGAATTATGATCTGCTTGCTAGGTGCATACTCAATCACATGCCAGATATTATCCCAATACTCATACCCAAGTATCGGTGTGTCCAGAAAATTATTATTGCTCAATTAGAAAATTTTAGTAAACATATCCGGCAGGCTACAATGTGCTGTTCTAAATTCAACTGTTCTACATGGGTTTACATATATTTTGTCCGGTTAAGGCAGGCTGCTTACTATGATGATCAAGTACTGATACTTTCTGTTGGTTTGTACACTCCAGATATGCCTCATCTTTATGCTTGCATGTATCTAATTGTTGAATTACTTTTAGGTGCACTGCTAGTTAGATTTTATGTTTATGGTTAATGTTTTGTCAGACAGCATTCTATACGCAATGGTAACTGCTTGCTTTTTACTATTTGTTTTCTTTTTGTTTTGTTGTCTATTGTGCGCCTAATGCAAATTACAATGTCTTAACTTGTGTAGTTAGACATGAAAGAACTTCCTTCTCTTCAGCAAAATGGATGGGAGCTGAATATTCGGAAGATAGAATTGAGCCGGAGAAGGTATACTTTTACACATCCTAACTAGAAACCGGTCCTTTGTTTAGACTTGCAAGGCATGTCTAGATTTTTTCAAAACATGGATTCAATAATAATTACATTTTCACTGGTAGGATCTTAGCCTTTTAGTACTGGTTCATATTTACACACCAGTGCTGTAACTTCTCACTGGAGGATTGACTACATCATAGAAAATTCACAAAAATAAAATGTTGTGAAGAGTGCAAAGCTAGCATTTTCAATGACCAAGCGTTGAACTTAATTCATGTAAAACTCGGGAAAGACACACTCCAATTTAAGTATAGTAACCACATTATTATAGAGAACAAGGACAATTATTTATTAAATTTTTTTGACAAATATAAATAGAAATAAACTTTGGAATGAGAATTGTGACTAATAATTAGAATTACAGTCTATATGACCCCTAAGGAGCTAAGGTGAAACTAACTTAAAAGAATGTGCATGACAAGTCTTAGAATATAAGCACAAATAAGACGATTTACATATTATACTTGATTAATGCTCCAAATACTGCTAACGGGTGAAAAGATTTTAAATAAAATTAGAGCAACAAGTCTTGGAATCAAAAATAGATAATCACAATAGGTCTTATTTTAAGAAAAACAGTGATGCTTAGGGGGAAAAATATAAGAAAAACAGTCAGCACAAAATATTCATTATATCTAAGAAATAGTGTTTTACCTTCAAAAGTAACAGGAACAAAATCAATCCATTTCCACTAGACAACAAGCCGAAGGTGAAAGAAAACAAAAGTCAAATTAGTATTTTCATTAAAATTTTGAAAATTAAAAGAGTTATATATTGTGACTATTGTCCAAACCTCATAGATCCATAACTTCACAAGTATTTGAACACTAGGTTGAATGAGTGCTCTCTTTGTTACTAATGATCAAATCACCAAAGTCCACAATAAGGTCATCCAATTGAAGTTGCATGCTCTCTTCATTTAAACAAATCAAAAGAAAAATTAAGATAAATACTATTGAAAGTAACTCATTTTAGTCAATAAAAACTTTGAATAGATTACCTTTCAAATTAAACAACCAATCCCTAGTGCATACCAAAGCCTCCACATTCTCGGGTTTAAGAGAGATACGGAATTGATCAAGAATTTGACCATCAACACTAAAAGCAGCCTCGGAAGCAACTGTAGACACTGGAATGCTTAATACATCTCGAGCCATACAAGAAAGTACAGGATACCTAAATTGGTTGGCCTTCCAAAATGCAAGCACATCAAGATCTACTATCCTATCAATCTTTTTCTCATCCAAGTACACTTCCAATTCTGATTTGTGAGCTCTAGCAAATTCATCACTTTCAAGAATATCAAATTCCTATATATAAGAAAAAAAAAGTAGTTAAAAAAATATTTCACAACAATAAAAGTAAAAATAGTTAAAATACATAAGTTAAAAAATAAGTTTCCAATTACATGCATGATATCTCTACTCGCTTTCTTTTTGGTCATTGTTACATGAGAAGCACTTCCAACATTCTGTGAAGAGAGATTTGTGCTATTAGAAGGAGGAGAATCACGCATGTACTCATTAAAAAGACTAAACAAGTTTTCACGGACCCTCTGGCTCTCTCTAGAATTATTACCATAAATCTTGGTGTAACTAAAAGTTACAAATCCAAGCTTATAACGAGGGTCCAAAATCACAGCAATAGCAAGGACCATGCTAAATTCTAACCAGTATTTTGAAAACTTTATATGCATTATAATTTGAATCACTTAATGACAAATGACAAAATGCACGACGATAATAAATGGCACAATCAAGCATTAAATAGGTTGAGTTCCATCTTGTAGAAACATCTTGCTTCAAACCTATGAGAAACGCATTCTAAAAACTTTTGTTTTCTACCTTGAGAACCTTTAACATATTTAACACTCTCACGTATCTTACAAACAGATGCATCAACTTCTTTCAACCCATCTTGTGCAACTAAATTCAAGATATGAGCACAACACCTAATGTGAAAATAATTACCACCACTTAACATTGCATCATTTAAATTTAATTGACACTTCAACATGTCAACAAATGAAGTATTTGAAGAAGCATTGTCCAAAGTAATTGAAAACAACTTTTTCTCAATCCCCCACTCAGTTAACAATGTATAAATTTGTTCATTTATGGTAACATGTAGCAAAAGTTCAAAATTCTTTTTTGTAATTTCCAGTCATAATCAATAAAATACGCAGTGAGACACAAGTACCCATCAGTGGTTAAAGAAGTCCACAAATCTGATGTCAAACAAATCCTACCCTTCACAGATCCTAACAAATGTCGAAGCTTAGCCTTTTTAGTTTTATGCATTTTCAAAACATCAGCCTTGGCAGTATTCTTACTAATTGGTTGAAAATCCTCGCATAAATACCGAAATATTGCTCTAATGCCCACATACTTAACAAACTGAAATGGTAACTCATGCATTATAATGGTAGCAGTTAACAATTCACAAATTTATTAAGATCAAATTTATATGCATGCGTGGATAAAGATCCAGAAGTCTAAGTTAAAAGAAGCTGACCTACATCACGTGTGTTCCTTCTAACACACATTTTCATATGTCATATCATATTGCCTGTTCCATTCCTACTATCAGCTAGGTAAACTGTTCCACACTTCTTGCACTTGCATCTTTGCTTATTGTCAAAACCCCAAGCATATCAAAAAAACCCCAAACTTTAGAAGTAGTCCTCCTTTTCTTTTTTGTAGGCTTTTTTTAGGTAAAATTTCATTAGCACCTTTAAGCTCTTCAATCATCATCACTTCCTTCAAGAGCTTCAAGGTCTATTTGAATGTTATTTGAATTCATCTACAAATTATAGCAAAAATAAAGAACCCATTATTCTAATTTAATGTGCGAACTGAAATAGCGACTAGATATCCAGAAGATGGACCTCCATTATGGTCAATGTTGCTATACATTTAATGTACAAATGAGCAACAAGAACATGAATTGTCAGAGGCTCTTATTAATTTCTATGGGGTAGTTCCAACTTAAAATATGTTCACTGAATGGTTAACTAGCGAGCTATGATTGTATATTAGGGTCATAATTAATTAGGCAAAAAAAAAATTAAAGCATCTCACTTCATGGGTCAGCCATGAGTCAACAAGAACAAAAGAAGTTGAATTACACAATGTATATATATATATGTGTGTGTGTGTTTTATTATATATATATATATATAAAGAAGATGAATTAACTGTAAATTGATTCACTTTTCCTCACTAAAAGCTTTATTATGCTTCTTATTTTCTTAAACAAGAATATTTGAATGGGAGCTACTAAGGTGACCTCACACCCCTAGTGCACTAGACCAGACCCAATCATGCTAGCTCTTCTTTATATATATATATATATATATATAAAACATAACCACACCACAGGTTGTGTGCTACTTAATTACTAGTAGTGTTGATAATAACTAGGAAGCTAGGCAAACAACTAGAGCAAATTCAACGTACTGCCAGCCAAAATAATAATAGAGAATGATTTCTTCAGCTCCTGCTAAATACTCCTCAGCATCTCAATGGACCTAGATGATAGCAAAGAGCTTCTATCTTGGGCAATCAAAATTCTAGCTCATCCAAATCACACTCTCGTAGCCTTACATGTTCTTGGTCAGTATCCTCTGTTTTTTTACTAATGCATTCTTGAACTAGCTAGTTTGTCAATTCAAAGCATATAAACATCAATTGGTAGTTTGGTACACACATGACACATACATGTTTCCTTCTAATATTGTCATTAATAAATGAACTCAGAGAACACCCAAGTCCAATAACAAATTCTGTTAGATGAATCATGAATGAACACTTAAAAATAATAAATCTGAAATATATAAATCTGAAACTTAACTATAATAAATCTGAAATAATAAATTTGAAATAATAAATCTAAAATATAATGAAGATGAAGTTTATGTTATTTCTGAAATTTATAAAAATAATAAATCTAAAATCTATAAATCTAAAATACAACGAAGATAAAGTTTATTTTTTATAAAAATAATAAATCTGAAATAATAGATCTGAAATTTATGAACTCAGAGAACACCTAAGTCCAACATAAAAATAATAAATCTGAAATTTGGGCCAGTTTTCAGCTTTCAAACATAACTATAGAGTATAGACTATGGTTAGATGAATGAACACTTACAGTTGCCATAGATGCTGCTCATCGTCTAGCGAGAGAGTGTGAGACTGAGATATTATGTCGGAGAATTAGAGAAGCCAGGTTACAATCGGTGGTCTTGTGACTCTTGTCCAGTGGTGCTCGTCTTCGACTTTTCGGTGGTGATCGTCTTCAATGTTTATCCTGTGGTGCTAGAAGCCCTAGAAGTACCGTACTATTAGGGATTTGGATTTTGGAGGCAGAGGCACAGTCGCACAGAGAAGCTGCAGAGCAAATAAGCGAATCAAGCGATATAAATGAAATTTAGGGTTAGGGAAAAAAAAATCTTGAGTTTTATAGTCGGTCATAAACGGGTCAAGCGGGTCGATTCTATCCGTGTTGACCCGACACGACTTATTAAATTAAACGGGTTATGCGGGTTGAACTCGAACCCGACACGATTTTTTTGTGTCATAAACGGGTTGACACGATTACGACTCGAACCCGTTTAGCCCAAATCCGCTAACTTCGTGTCGATTTCGAGTTGTGTTGGCGGGTCGTGTCGCATTTTGCCACTCCTAACCACACCACAACCACCACCACCACCACCATCACCACTGTCACCAACCACCACCACCACAGGCGGCAAAACCACCACCACCGCCACTGATCACCACTGCCACCAACCACCACCACCACTCCAATTGCAACCTAACTGAGGCTGGCATTGACAAAGTATTGGTCGGAGTAGGTGGAAGCGCCGGAGATGAGAGGGAGTTGGGGATTCATCGTCATTGCAGGAGAGCTTCATATGCGAGTCGGGCCTCTTCTTCACCAAACAAAACATCAATTTCAAATCTTAGAGTTTGTTGAATTTTGTGAAGGAATTTAGATTGATTTGTGGCTTCGCGGACGACGGAGGTGGTGACGAGGTGGGTTTAGGTTGGGGGGATGCGGTGGGAGTGAAGGATTTGTTGGAATTTGGAGAGGGCTTCAATGGTGTAGAGTTGGGAGGTGGCGGAGATGGTGGAAGAGGCGGGGATGTCGTGGCTGAGAATGACTGGCTCCTTGAGGCTGTTGATGGCCAGGAATTTTTCCGTGGTGGGGTCGGTGCGGACGATAAGGAGTTTGAAGGTGTTGAAACCTATGTCCACGACGGCGAAGAGGTGGTTCGAGGCAGGGTTGATGGTGGTTGCGAGATTGGTCATTTGTTCTTTGTGATGTATGTGTGTGTGTGCGCGTATATATATATATATATAATGTAATAACAGAGAAATATATAGTATATATATATAGGGATTTGTTCTCTATGATGTATGTTTGGATTCGGCAGAGATAGAGAGTGAGAGGAGGTTTGAGAGAGAGAGAGAGAGAGAGTCTGGTGGCATGGTTGTCGTTGGTGGCAGTGGTTGGAGGAGGACATGGTGTTTGTCGTTGGTGGCAATGGTTGTGGTTGGTGGCGGTGGTGGTGGTGGTGGTTGGAGGAGGAGATGTGAGTGGCGGCTGCGGTGATGGTGGCGGCGACTGTGGCGGTGGTTGCGGCGGTTGTGGTTGGTGGCGGCTGTGGTTGGAGGAGGAGATGTGAGTGGCGGTTGTGGTGGTGGTGGTGGTTGTGGTTGGTGGTGACTGTGGTTGGAGGAGGAGATGAGAGTGGCGGCTGTGGTGGCGGTGGTGGTGGTTATGGTTGTGGTTGGTGGCGGTTGTGATTGGAGGATGAGATGAGATGGCTGTGGTGGTGGTGGTGGTTGGTGGCTGTTGTGGTTGGAGGAGGAGATGAGAGTAGCGGCTGTGGTGGCGGCGGCGGTTGTGGTTGGAGGAGGAGATGTGGGTGGCGGCTGTGGTGGTGGTGGTGGCGGTTGTGGTTGGAGGAGGAGATGAAAGTGGCAGCTGTGGTGGTGGTGGTGGTGGTTGTGGTTGGTAACGGCTGTGGTTGGAGGAGATGAGAGTGGCGGCTGTGGTGGTGGTGGTTAGGATTTATGTGGTTGAAGAATGTAGAGAGAAATGGTGGCATATAATCACAAGGGCAATTTTGTTATTTTCTAATTCTAATTCTAATGTTTTTATATTAAAATTCATTTAAATAATTAGGGGCAATTAGGTACTTTCACTTGTTAAAAAATTGAAAATTCTAACAGGGAGTGTTGGTGACACAAAAAATCACGAAGTTATAGCTGCCTGATAATATATCAAATCTCAGGGGGTGTCAATGAAGTTTACCCAAGCAATTATTATTCAACAAGATAATGCAAAACCACATACAGGTCCCTCGAATGCTGAATTCCTAGAACCTACTGGCCAAAGACGTTATCATTTCAAACTCCAAATAGTTTGGATTTGGATGTGCTCCATCATGGGTTCTTTAGAGCGATCCAATCACTTCAATACCTACAAACTCCTACTACAGTTGGTCTTTATAGTGATCCAATCACTTCAATACCTACAAACTCCTACTACAGTTGGTCTTTATAGCGATCCAATCACTTCAATACCTCCCACTACGGTTGATGCGGTAGAAAAAGCTATTAATGAATTATCAACGAAAACCCTTGATCATATATATTTTTTTAATATTGCAGGATGCATGATTGAGACAATGAAAGTTTTGTTGGAATTTAATCCATACTCAACTTGTAGAAATCAAGAATACTGTAATTAATTAAAGAGGAGATTTTAATTTACATACCTGAATGAAGATTAAGCTGTAGAATACCTTTGAGTTTCTGCAAGAAATCCTTAGAGAGCTCTATCCCCTTTCTGAGAGTTGTCCTTCGATAGGGCTAAATAAGGGTTATGAAACCCTTATTTATAACAACAGGGGGGGACGACTTCTCTACAAATAAAATACCTAAGTCTCCTTTCCTATCATGGAGACTTAAATATCAAAGGTTAGGATTAAATCCCACCAAATAAAGTTGAAAAATCACAATCCAACGATGTAAATATTATACTGTCAATTAGACCACAATTGACAAGTATAACCCCGATCCATCAAGTAACAATAATTACATTGCAATCCAATTTTAGAAATAATGCATAGAACCACAAAAAATATTTTATTTATTTAAAATATTCCAACAAGTTTATGGGGGAAATAATTATAAATTGCCTCATATGAGAAAAAATCAATTGGAGAGAGAAATATTCCTTCTCAATTGTGTTGTGAACTTGATGTTGTTGAAAGAGTTGTTCATTTTCAACACGAATGATACTTTTGTTCATGGGTTTCATGGTGGATAAAAACTTCTTTTGCAATTGCACACCTGTGTAATGACAATGAAGAAGCATATGTATCTTGTTCTTTTGTGGTTTGACTTCTCTCTCCAGCCATTTCACTTTGTACCATTAAACCATTGCAATATTAAACAAAGAAAAAAAATGAACTTAACTTTATTTCTAAAATGTAGATACAGGAGTTATCACTCATCAGAAAGTCAAAATTCATATGCTCTGTTTTTATTGTGAGTCTAACATCTCTCTCCAAGCTCACAAGCAACTATGCAAGTGAATTTTTTTTGAAACTGCGAATGTGTCTTGGTCAGTTCTCATGTGTCTTGGTCAGTTCTCATCTGGGTATTCTACTCTCTCTCACTCTTACTATTGATTTGGATTTGAGTGGATTTGTCAAAGTTAGGAGGCACTGTTTCCATTCCGTTTATCATCCGGATCTAAAGAATTTGTTTGCTTATTGTATGGTGGAGTGATGTCATTTTTTTTTATAGTGGGTCACAAATGGAGGGTAAATTAGGAATCTTAAAAAAGATGTGTATTGGATTTTGAAATAGGTAACGAGACAATTATTTTGAAACAGTTAAAAAAATAAAAAAAGTGACAGCTTATTTTGAGATGGAGTGAGTAATAAATAGCAAACCATGGGTTCTGTTTAAAATATGATTCTTAAAAATTTTGTTGCATTAATGGAGGAGAAAAGACAGTCTTTTTTGAATTTTGAAAAACTTGATGGCCCCTTGAGTTAGATAAGTAGGATTCAATTGTTTCTTTAGGATGTGAATTTTTTAGAAATTCAATGGGGGCAAAATTATAATCGTTAAAAATTCTGTACAGAAAATATAATTAAATGAAAAGTATGTCCCAACCTGGCTCACCATTGTTCGACACCGTGCCAACTTGCAGAAGGAGACTATGCCACACAGTGTCATGTGAGTACTGAGGAGGACTCCAAATGGCATTTGCATAGCATGACAATGTGGAGTTCTAGAGTCTTACAAAACTCAGATGTGGAGTTCTTGAGTCTTACAAAACTTAGAATGGCATGACGATGTGGAGTTTTTGAGTCTTACAAAGTTTTGTAGAGAAGTTAGAAGATTTTAAAATGTTGTGTAGAGAAGTTAGAAGATTTTAAAATGTTGTGGAGAGCTTGTAAATATGTGTAAAGTGTAGAAGAGCAGAGAATTTTGTAGAATGTATTATGCAGAGGAGGTTAGTGTTAAAAAATTATATTACTTAAAAAAATATATAAAATAAAAAACTTCTTACCAAATAAAAATCTTTATAGAGTTTCAAATTATTAGCTTTTATTAGAATTCTTCTCTCATTGTATTTCATAAATTTATTAACTACCTAATACTACTATTTTATTTTAAACTTACGATTCTAAGAATTTTATAGATTACTTTGTTTAACTTTTAAAATAGATCACTTTTTTGTTTAGAAGTTATTATTTTTTCCATGTAAATGTAGTTTCCCCAAACAACATTATCTAAGATAACCAAAGATTCTAAGAATTTAAAATTATTATTTAAGATAAATCATAATTAGGTACGTGTCTAAGAGATAACAGGATAGGATGGTTATGCTTATATGAGGCAATCTCTTATAAATGCGTTCATTAATAGAGTATCTCATAAAAAAATCATTGAAGCGAGTAGCATGTGAAGGAGTGATTTAAGATTTGAGTAAAAAAATTTAATATATATGAGAAATGCTATTTATTAATAATTAAACATAGAGTACAGAATGCTAAATTGTTGAAATTTCAAAATTAAGACTAATAATTTGGAAAGCTCACGCGATACTATACTATGTACTATTAATATGTATTTTCAAGCTCACAAATTGGGCGATGGGATATTCAATTAGTTGTTATGTCTACTTTGTTATCCTCACAATCATTCTCACTGGTTCTTCTATTCCTTTTTTCAAAGAGATTGGGCGCGCTATTGGGAAAGGGTGGCTTCCCGAATGGGTAATTTGGTATGCTGTAATTTTTACATTTATACAGTTTTGTATCAACCTTTGGTTTATTTACAAATTGTATGATACACAAAACCAACAAAATGAGACCGGAAGGGCAACTCCAAACCATTCTAAATCCATAACCACTATTACACTAAACCAATTCTCATAAATAAAATTATTTATATCCACTTTTACACCAAAGCAATTCTCATATAATTATATGGTAAAACCTCTGTGTATTATGATCGCTCACGTATTATGTTTGAACTTACAACTTGTCATGATTTTGATACTTCAAAGTGTGAGAAACATGTATATTTTGTTTTTTGTGTTTGACTTCTCTCTCCAGCCATTTCACTTTATACCATTAAACCATTGGAATATTAAACAAAGAAAAAAAAAATGAACTCAACTTTATTTCTAAAATGTAGACACAGGAGTTGGCACTCAACAGAAGGTCAAAATTCATATCCTCTGTTTTTATTTTGTGACTCTAACGTCTCTCTCGAAGCTAAGCAACTATGCAAGTGAATTTTTTTTGAAACTGCGAATCGTAGGGAGTACACAATAAAAATGGAACCGAACAGAACCGTGAAGACTAGTGGAACTGGACCAAACCGAACCGTGATGAACTGGTTCGATTCGGTTCTTTCATGGTCCTGCAACTAAAATTGCACACTCAAACAAAAAATCAAACACATGATAAGCATACTGAGAAGCCAGCAAACAGTTCACCCTGCTCACAGCACTTAATAAGGGACTCATACATGGCGAAGCTTCCACCAAATGAACTCAATTCTCTACTTTTACTGTAATCATCCAAAGCAGCATCTAATTGATGACTCTTGCAAAGAATAACAACCAAAGCTTCACTTATTGATTTATGGGATACGGTCCATGTTTCTTCAAAATTTCTAGTAATTCATGTGCTTCTAGGTGCCTTACCGACAAACTATACGAACTCAAAATAGATAATAAGTTCTCATGGTTCAAAGTGTATCCTTACCAATCTCAACATTTTAGCCGTATGACTATAACATCCACCCTTAACAAGGATAGATGAAATAATTTGCGGGTTCAAATCACATAATTTTTCCATGTGCTCAACCACTTTTTGAATATCTTCCTCTCTATTCTCCCTTCCGAGCACTAGAAACATATCTGTATAAAGGTCATAGCGCGCATTGCCTTCTTGGCTTCGTTTGACCTCAAATGCGTATCCAACAACAGTGAGTAAGTTAGATGATCTGGTTTTATTCCAGACCTCAGCATACAATCAAATGTCTCTTCAGCCTCCACTTGCTTTCCAGTCTTTATTTGTGATTGAAGGACTGAAGTTATGGAGTTTCATGGTGTTAATTTAGAGAGAGGGAAAGATGGGTCTGTTAATGGGAAAAATGATAGGTTCATGTGTTTTGTGCAGGTGATATAAATTTATAATATTATAATTTATGTAAACGGTCTGGTCCAATTCAGATTGATTTCGAAGAATATGAAACCAGAATCGAACCGTTAATTCACAGTTCCAAAATTTTGGATCGTGTCCAAACCGAACCACCAAAAAACGGGACCGAACTATCCGGTCCAGTTTGGTTTTATGGTTTGGACGGATTTTTGAACACCCCTAGTGAATCGTGTCTTGGTCAGTTCTCATCTGGGTATTCTACTCTCTCTCTCACTCTTAGTATTGATTTGGATTTGAGTAGTCTTAAGGCGAGAAATGTTAGGAGGTGCTTCTTCTCTCTCTCATTTGATTTAAAATTTCAGAAAAGTCAAGGAGAGAGAAATGGATTTGTTAAAGTCACTGTTTCCATTCCAGTTATCATTCGGGTCTGAAGAATTTGTTTGTTTGTTGTATGGTGGAGTAATATCATGTTTCCAGCTATTTTTTCTACGGTGAGTTCACAATGGATGGTAAATTAGAATTGTTAAAAAATATGTGCATTGGATTTTGAAATGGACCATGGGACAATTGTTTTGGGACAGCCAAAAAATGAAAAGGAGAAAAGAAAATTATTAGCAGAGGAAGTAATAAATAGCGAACCATGGGTTCTTTTTGAAATATGATTCTTAAAATTTTTATTGCATTAATGGAGGAGAAAAGACACAAGTCTTTTTTGAATTTTGAAAAATTTGATGGCCCCTTGAGTTGGATAAGGAGGGATCTTTTTGAATTTTGAAATTTTTTCTTAAACACTTTTGTGAATTTTTTAGGAATTCAATGGGGGAAATTATAATAATTAAAAAATATGTATAGAAAATATACTTAAATGAAAGTCTGTCCCAACCTGGCTCGCCACTATTCCCAGACGAGCTTGCATGAGTACTGTTGAGATTGTGAACGATGGCACAAGAATCGGGTTGTAAAGAATGTGACATTCCGCCAACTTGCAGAAGGAGGCTATGCCACGGAGTGCCATGTGAGTACTGAGCAGGACTTCATATGACATCTGCATGGCTTGATGATGTGAGTTCTAGAGTCTTACAAAACTCAAAATGGCATGATGATGTGAAGTTCTAGAGTCTTACTTTTGTAAAGAATTTTTTATTGCTGGGAGAGTTAGAAGATTTTAAAATATTGTGAAAAGCTTCTAAGTATGTGTAGTGTAGAAGAGCAGAGAATTTTTTAGAATGGATTATGCACGACATTAGTGTTGAAAATTAATAGCCAACAAAAATGTGAGTGTAAAACTCAATGCAATACTAACCATGTAGAAACAAAATTATGTGTGGAACTCAATGGCTACCGCCACTGCAATACTAACAACCGTATAGTGTGAGCCGATTGTGTGAACACGCACATGACAATCCTCCAAATATCAATATAGATGTTGTGGGTTGTTGTAGGGAATATCAATGTAGATGTTGTTGTTGGTTGTTGTGGGAAAGATATTTACAGTAGAGGGGCATGAGGTTGGGCTGTGACAGTGGTAACAACTTATGCTGGTTGCTGGGAGATTTTTGTACAGTTATGAGAGAATAGATAGGTATGATAAAATCAACGCTACTCACAATGTAAAATACAACCGATCAACGAAATTCTTAAAAACAGAAGCTATATATATATATATATATATATAACCTTGCTCTTAAAATAAACTAATTAAAAATAACGAATGGTCTTAAATTGTTATTAAAAATAAACTTTATGGACATGTGCTCCAGACGCGGCACCAAAAACAAAGAGATAATACTAAATTCTATCAAGCAATGATTTGATAAAGGGTAATGGACATAAAAAATGTTGTTTTGTTACATTTCCAAATGTAAAAAACCTAAACTCTAAACATTCAGCATGATTTAAAAAAAAAAAATATTCCTATTAGGGTAATGAACATAAAAAATATTGTTTTGTTACATTTCCAAATGTAAAAAACCTAAACCCTAAACATTCAGCATCATTTTAAAAAAAAAATATTCCTAAAAAGCTTGGGTTATTATAGGTATAGATGTAACCAACGCAGTCAAAAGAGTTTGCCATTATTACACTTGTAAGGAGTATAATTAGTTGATAAGTTCTAATCGAACTAACACGTTTTCATACTTCAAACATTGAAAATGTAATGAAACCAAGGAGTTAGATGAGAGGAACACAAGCAGAAATATATGAAAGTAAACTCTCGATTGGGAGACGTGAATTTTAGTCCACGAAACTGAGGTTGTTGAGAAACGATATTTTAAAATTTTTATATTTCATGTAATACCAACAAATGATGGTCTGAAAGTAGATCATTAGAATATATACCAAAGAAGGGATGAATATCAAAACCCTCTTAAACTTTCCTCCATTAATTTTTATGTTCTTCAATATCCAAGACATCAGCTTTTTGGTTCTTACCTTTTAGAATCACCACGGAAACACTCGTGAGAGTCCTTCGGTTGAAAATGAATGGAGAAGAAGACTAGAAGATGAACTTCTCCTTCTTTCTTTTTTATTTCGTAATAATCACACACTTTCCACTGAATATTTAAAACATATATTTAAATAAATAATGATTTGGAGGCCGATCAGACTAGTTCGATTTTATTTTTATGTGAGTGCGGGTTCCACCACATGATGTCATGTGGTGTTACCCACCATTACACTTACATAAAATTATTCTTGACCTAATCTGATTCAGACTCTCTATAATTACTCTATTTAAATATATGTCACCTCATATTCCATTTAAAATTCAAAATAGATTTAATAAATCAAATTTGAATTTCAAAGTAATTTGAATTCAAAATAAGTTAAATTCAAATAATTTGAATTTCAAATATATGTGAGATTCCATATATGCCTTTAACTATTTCTAGTCACAGAAATGCTCTTAGCATGTAAAATTACAAAAATGCCCCTAGCAAAAAAATACCCTTGGCTATTTCTAGTAATAACATATATGCCCTTGGCATAAAAAAATCATTCATTCCATTTAACCAAATTAATTTTTATTTATCGGGCTAGTGGTAAAGATCTTATTTGGACCCATTCTTTCATTGGCTTTAATGGGCTATTAATTGACCTGATCATCTCATGACTTTAATTCAAATATCTCATTAACCACAACTTAACTCCACTATATAAGTGTGGTTGCATTCCAATTAAAGAATGGTTAAACCATTGTGTTAATTTACGAAATTACTCCTCTACGCACAATTGATTATTGGATAAGATAATACCATCAATCCAATTTTATAATTGATTATTTATTTTTGTCCACTTGATTATACTTATTTAATCACAAAATCACTTTGATAATTAAATCAAAGACTGACCAAGGGCTTGGGTTTAATCGCGATTAAATTAATCAAATAAAAAATAAATTAGCTAGTATAGATGCAACTCTTGAGAATATGTTCCAAAGTCAATGATCAGTAATTACTCAAAATACCCAAATTTTAGGCATTGGAGCCCACCAAAATAAATCAGAGTAATCACCAACCAAGTCTATGGTCCATAGATCTCTCATGCTTAAGAGTAAAATTATCATAACATTGACAAGGAGAATATTACTATGATGGACTTAGCAATCTCTCAACTTATCGTCAATCCAGTTCAATTCTTACTTCGATAGGGAGTCCACCCACTGTAGTTGAATTTGAACTATTTATGATAACGCAACATCTGTGACTTTGTGCTCCTGTTTTTGATAACCATATCACGCACGCATCAAGTCAATCGTGTAATCAGTGGACACCTTGATTAATCTCATAAATTGAATAATACACAACATTCACCATGTGTTCATACAACATCTAAAACCACAAATTCAATTAATAACCAATGTCTATTACAACCTAATTAGTTCTATGTAGGGCATACAATCCTAACAATACACACGTACTACTTCTCATCAAAATACAAGTATATATCTTAAAAAAAATCAAAATAAAATTGATTAATATATATATCAAGAGTTCAAAGATAAGGGAAAGTTAAATATATATATATATATATATATATATATATATATATATATATATATAAAGACAGAATCAATATATTCAAAATCACATCATTTGAAAGTGATATGTATTAGTTTGATGCAATACAATGGAATTTATGTGGATCCCAAAACATTGCTTCCAAATGATGTCAATGAATTGGCCTAGCATGCATTTCGTTTAGACTATTTTGTCTGAATATCATGATTGTAGAAAGTAAAGTTTAGAACTTCACAACCAGTATTTGTGTGCGTGCGAATATTTACCTAACAAAAAGAAAAGAGTTGAAGCCCTAAAAATTATAAAATCTCTGAAAATCAAACTTGATAAAAAATCAAAATTGATGTAAAAATTTTTTTATTTTAAAATAGGGCAAAATACACTCACACTCCTTGAGATTTGCCCTAACTATTCATATTTATAATTTGACAAAACTTACACTCACACCCCCCTGAGGTTTGATGAATGATTACACTCAGCCCTAATATTATATGTATTGTTCGTTTCACCCTCCATTGACTACAAATACATTTTTGAAATCATTTTTCACGTTTAAAAGACTACATTATCCCAACTTTCCTTTCATTACTTTCCTTTTAACCTTAAGCCCCCCACACACACATACATATATTTTTGTAGTACTAGAAATATATTGCAAATTTTATTAAACATATTTTTAATATATGTTATATTACGTAAATATATTTTTAATATATATTATATTACGTATTTTACTAAAAAAATAAATTTAAATTTAAATTATAAATTATACAAACTTGTAATTTTTTCAAGTTTATGAATCTTAATGTGATGATGATTATTTATATATGTGTATGTGTATGAAGCTTTATCATCATTATATTAAGATTCATAAAGCTTGAAAGAATTACAAGTATGTATAATTTATAATTTTAAATTTAAATTTATTTTATACTAAAATATGTAATAAGACATATATTAAAAATATATTATATATTTCTAGTGCTGCAAATATATACATATGTGTGTATGTGAGTTAAGGTTAAAAGGGAAGTAATAGAAGGAAAGTTGGGGCAATGTAGTCTTTTACACGTGAAAAATGAGGTCAAGATTGTCTTTTCAGTCAATGGAGGGATAAAACAAACAATACATATAATGTTGATGTTAAGTGCAATCATGTATCAAACCTCAGGGGGAATGAGTGTAAGTTTTACCAAATTATAAATATGAGTGTAGTTAACGTAAATCACAGGGGGGAGTGTATTTTGCCCTTTAAAATATAATAAATAACGTTACTAGTGTAAAAGTTATAATTCAAAGGGTTAAATACAATGATCGGCCTAATTACACACAGATGAAACTTTTCACAAATCTTGCAATGACCTCCCCTCTAAAGAAATTGAGCCAAATGACAGTTAATTTTTAAGAGAGAATTACTTTCTTACCCCGATTATTTTAATAATAAAAATGATAGAAAGTCTAAGATTGTGAATTGACATTTTTGCCCACTCATTTTTATAATTAGTTTCTCTTTCCTCTTTTTTCTTCTTCCCTCTCAGTCCTCTCCAATAGCACCACCACCACCACCCACTGCCACAACCCCCATCAACCCCAAATGAACACACAAAGTCCTCACATACGTGCCCGCCTCACAAATATCCAAAAAATAACCAAATGCTTATCTGCATCATATTCTAATATCTTACTCTCATATATAGTCCTAATCCTAAGCTGTCTCTTCACCGTCGAAATCAACAACAGTCTCTGAAACACTGCCCTGTGCCCGAGCCACCTTCCCGACTTCGTGCACCGACGAATGCAATGGGGCAACACAGACATACTCTTTTCCGGCACCCTATTGCGATTTCACAAGTCGGGTGGCTCGGTCGATGCAGATGATGAGGTTTCCAGTGACTTTGGGGTTGGCTGGCGATGGTGGTGGTTGACGGTGGATCTAGTGGTGGCAAAAATGGAGGAGGAGGTGCTGGGTTTGGGGTTGGCTGGCAATGGTGGTGATTGGTGGTGGATCTGGTGGTGGTGAAAATGGAGGAGGAGGTGCTGGGTTTGGGGTTGGTTGGCGGTGGTTATGCCAATGGAATGCTTTCACTTTTTCTTTCCCAAATCTTAACCCTAACCCTAATCCTAAAATTAAAATGTAATTTATTTAAATTAATTAATATAAATAATTATTATTAATTCATTATTCATTTATTTTTAGTTATAAATTATTCTTAATTATAGACCCACATATTTAATTAAAATGTAATTAATACAAAAATTAAAGCATAAACTGAATTCATAAGCATCTAAATGCACATTATACACACACACACACACGCACATATATAAAGCCTTGCAGTAACAGTACCCTAACCCTAACCCTAATCCTAAAATTAAAATGTAATCTATTTAAATTAATTAATCTAAACAATAATTATCAATTCATTATTAATTTATTTTTGAGTTATAGATTATTCTTAGGTATATACCCAAATATTTAATTAAAATGGAATTAATACAAAAATTAAAGCATAAATTGAATTCATAAGCATCTAAATGCACATTATATATATATATGTATATGTGTATATATATATATATGTATATATCTAGCCCTCCAGTACCCTAATCTTAACCCTAACCCTAAAATTAAAATATTATTTATTTAAATTAATTAATCTAAATAATAATTATTAATTCATTATTCATTTATTTTTAAGTTATAAATTATTCTTTATTATAGACCCACATATTTAATTAAAATGTAATTAATACAAAAATTAAAGCATAGATTGAATTCATAAGCATTGAATTCATAAACATCTAAATGCATATATATAAAATGAAGTAACCCAACCTGAATCATGGGTTTTAGATCATGCTACAGAACCTAGCTCTTCAGAGAGAACCTAAATTGAACAAATTGTTCAAGATGATGAGGGAAATATATAAATAAAATTCACCAAACCTCTTTCCCATCCTTCCAGATTAGTAATTTCGAAACCCAAAAGTGAATCCTCTTTTCATACAGCCAGAAAATCTTTTGATATCCCTAGACCAACATCTTCCAAGCCTTCACTCTCAAACAGCTTCAGAAGAGAGTCTCGTGTTAGGTCCAGACCATCTATGAGAGTCCAAATGGAAGGTGTCAGGAACAATCAAATCCCTCAAGTAATTTATTCTGAAGACACCCCAGAACTCAATTCCAGTCTTTAGATGTAGAAATTGACCTTAATTTATCCGTCCTCTCAAAAGCGTTCCATGTCGATAGACAATTTGCCCAAAAAGAATTCATGCAAGAAAAATATGCAGCTCAACGCAAAAAATTATTTTCCTCCTATTCTCCTTCAGAACTAGCCTTTATGAAAGACATTTTTTATAATCACCTCCACCTTATTCAACAATTTATTCTTTTCTTTCAGTGGAAAAAGGAATGTTTTGACCAAGGGATCAAAGTTATAGAAGACCATAAGAAAGTATGGAAACCTTTAATTGGCCTTCATGAAAAGTCTGTACATCCTCCTTTTAAAGTCCTTACCATGATAGGCAATTCTAACCAATTTGTCAAACTGGCACCACTCAAAATACTTGACAGGGGAGAATTACGAGTCACAGCAAAACAACCTGCTAATATTTCTGAACAAAATAACTTTGGAAACACGATTTTAAGCACCATTGGGGCACAAACCAATCGGATAGAAAACATCCTTGATTCTATTCGAGATAATAAAAAAACTCATAGAAAAATATCAAGAGAATCCCAAAACTTGATCAAATCCAGCCAAGACCAGGTCCTTGCCTCAATCAAACAATTTCAAGATACAGTTGAGCCTTCTCGTCAATTACCTACAAATCAACGATTTTTTGGGCCACTTCAGGGCTCTTCCCAACATTTTGTTACTCATCCTTTGGTTAAACCTACAATTCAATTAGAACCCAATTTTAGCCTCAAATTCAATCAAAATTAATTCATGGATGAATTAATCAACAGATACAAGACTGCTGAAAGAATCGATCCCACTACATCAAGCTTCAAACCTTATCCTCGCATTGACCTAGACAAGCCAGTTATTGCCAGATCATCTTCCTCAGATGAGGAGGAAGATTTAAAACAAAAGAAAACTCTTTCTGTTCTTTCTAAACAAGAAAATTCAGAATCAGAATAAATTAGTCATCTAAAACAACAATTTGGTCTCTATAATATTCAAAATCACAAACCATATTATCCTCGATCAACCCCCATTGATCTTCAATTAGAAGAAAAACTGCATCCTACCACTTCATATAATGGATCTACCATTTATGAATGGAATTTAGATGGTCTGACTGATTATCAAATAGTCACCCTTCTCCAACATATGATGATGGTAGCCAATTCAGCCAGAAATTGTAATTTTCATAATTCTGAGATAGGATTTGCGAAATATCTTATTGCGGGATTCTCTAGTCAGTTAAGAGGATGGTGGGATAACTATCTCATAGTTGACCAACAAAGTGCTATTTTATTAGCTGTAAAAAGAAGGCCTGATAACTCCATCATCTTAGATGACAATAATCTACCCCTTCGTGATGCAGTCACAACTCTTATCACTGCAATTACACAACATTTTCTTGGAAATACTCTTGCTCTTTATGAAAGAGGAAAGGAAATCTTCATCAATCTCAGATGTCCTACTTTAACCCATTTCAATTGGTATCGAGATGTTTTCCTCTCCAAACTTTACCAAAGACATGATGCCAATCATGATTTTTGGAAAGAAAGATTCATAGCAGGATTGCCTACTCTTTTTGCTGAAAAAGTTAGGACAAGAATCAAAACCAAACATAATGGAGAAATCCCTTATAATCAATATACCTTTGGGGAAATCATATCTGAAGTTTGTGCTGAAGGCCTTAATTTATGCATAGACATTAAATTACAAAACCAATTTAAAAAAGAAAGAAAATCTAGTCAAACTAAATTAGGACAATTTTGTTATCAATTCGGATATGATACTCTTAAAACTCCTTATTCTTCCAAACCTAAACCAAAGAAAACTAAAAAAATTTAAAAAATCCACAAAGAAATCTCCTAAATCCAGGCCTACGGATGAGTCACGGAAGAAATACAAAAAGAAATCCTTTCCAAAGAAGAAAGTTCCTATATGTTTCAAATGTGGAAAAAAGGGATATTACCAAAATCAGTGTAAATCCAAAAACAAAAATGATGCCAAAGATAAAATCAATGCCTTACAAATTGAAGAAAATGTTAAAGAAGAAATCTTTAAAATCATCTTCCCTGAAGAAACTAGTCCTTCCGAAAGTGAAGGAGACAATTTTTATGACGATCTCAATTCTTCGTCTTCCAAACAATCAGAACATTCCTCTTCTCCTTGCACTCCCTGCAAAGAAGAAATTGACTATTACAAAGCTATCTTAAAAACCAATGGATTGCAAATCAATGTTTTAACTACCGAAGAAAATTCAATTCTTAAGATCTTTGATCAAATTGAAGATCCTCTCAAACGACAACATGCTATTCTACAATACATTGAAGTCATTCGGAATGCTTCTCCAAAATCAAAACCAATAACTTACCAGAATATTCCCTTTTATGAATTTCAAGTTGTTATCTCCCGAATAGAAAATAAACAAGAAAAACAGGACCTCTTTCTCTTCACCTTCATCAAGAAATAAATGATGTCAAAAAAGAAATTCGAAATTTAAAACTTAGAATCCAAGATCTTGAAATTCAAGAACAATTTCCTCAACAAAACCCTCACAATCATTTAGAATCAACTGCTGATTTAGATCCCTCTCCATCAGAAAATAAATTTCTAGAAACCACGACCATATCAATTTTCAAAAATGGTTTGTCCATATCAAATTAGTCATCAATCAAGAATTCATTCTTGAAACAATAGCCCTTCTTGATTCTGGAGCAGATATGAATTGCATTAAAGAAAGTTTAATTCCTCCCCAATATTATACCAAAACAAATAATAAACTTCATACTACCGATGGAAGCAAAATGAAAATTAAGTATAAACTTTTCTCAGCTCAAATTTGTAATAACCAAATCTGTATCAATACCAGCTTTCTCTTAATTAAAAATCTTAACCAACAAATTATCCTTGGAACTCATTTTCTATCCCTTCTCCAGCCAATGAAAGTAGACTCCACTGGCATAAGCTCATATTTTAACGGAGAAGAAATTTACTTTAAATTTATCCACCCTCCATAAGAAAATATTATAAATTCTTTAAAAAAGGATTTAATCACCAAAACCAAACATATCTTTTCCCTCCAATCAAATCTCACACATGAAAAAATAGCTATTCAAATATCCCAGAAGCCTTTCAAGCAAAAGTAAAAATATTTCAAGAATCTTTACAATGAGAAATTTGTTCCCATCTTCCCAATGCTTTCTGGCATAGGAAAAAACATGTTTCTTTGCCTTATATTTCAGAATTCAATGAAAAGGATATTCCAACCAAAGCTAGACCAATTCAAATGAATCATGACTTAATGGAAATTTGTAAAAATGAAATCCAAGATCTCCTCTCAAAAAATCTTATTCGCCCAAGTCACTCTCCATGCAGTTGTGCTGCTTTTTATGCTATAAAAAATGCAGAATTAGAAAGAGGATCACCAAGATTTGTCATAAATTATTGTCCTCTAAATAAAGTTTTACAATGGATTTGATACCTAATTCCCAGTAAAAGGGACCTTCTTAATAGGTTATTTAATGCAAAAATATTTTCCAAATTTGATTTAAAATCTGGATTTTGGCAAATTCAAGTTGTTGACAAAGACCGGTATAAGACTGCATTCACTGTCCCATTTGGACACTATGAATGGAATGTTATGCCTTTTGGTCTTAAAAATGCCCCCTCTGAATTTCAAAAAATTATGAATGACATTTTCAATCCTTACACCTATTTTAGTATTGTTTATATAGATTATGTACTAATTTTCAGCAATACTATTGACTAGCATTAGAAACACTTAAACCATTTTGTCAAAATAATAAAAAATAATGGTTTAATTGTCTCGGCTCCAAAAATTAGTCTTTTCCAGACTAAAGTCAGATTCCTAGGACACAACATCCATTTGGGAAAAATTATCCCCATTGATAGATCAATTAATTTTACTGATAAATCCCTGATGAATTGAAAGATAAAACTCAACTTCAAAGGTTCTTAGGAAGTCTCAATTATATTTTTGATTTTTATAAGAATCTTGCTCAAGATACTGCAATTCTTTACCAGAGGTTAAAAAAGAATCCTTCACCTTGGACCACTCAACATACTCAGTCTATCCAAAAAATTAAATCTAAAGCAAAAGTTATTCCATGTTTATGTCTTCATGACCCTTCTACTTTCAAGATTGTAGAAACAGATGCTTCAGAATCAGGGTATGGAGGTATTCTCAAACAAGTTACAGATGAAAAAGAGCAACTTGTTCGTTTCACATCTAAAACATGGAAATCCTCTCAGAAGAATTGAGCCACAATCAAAAAGGAAATTCTTGCCATTGTCCTCAGCATTCTTAAATTTGAAGGAGATTTTCTCAACCAGAAATTCTTGTTACGAATTAATTGCAAGGCAGCAAAAGATGTCCTTCAAAAAGATGTCAAGAATATTACCTCAAAACAAATTTTTGCTAGATGGCAGGCTTTATTATTTGCTTTTGATTTTGATATTGAATTTATTAAAGGAGAATCAAATTCTCTTCCTAATTTTCTAACCAGAGAATTTTTGTAAGGAAAACAATGAGGCCGGAATCCTCCAAAAAGATCCTCACAAAGGAAAAGATCCCATAAATAAAAAAAATGATCCAATTCCCCCAAATACTCCTCTTCCCAAATATTTGACACATGAAACTCTTTGGCCTATCATCCCAATTGAGCAAGATGAAGTTCATCTTCCTACCAAAGAAATTACCCAAATTTGTTTTCCTGAAAATTTTCACTATCCTCCTCAAGCTGCAGGAAATGATCGATGGTATTTTGAAGAAATCATAATTTGCACTAAATCAATAGAAATTGAACACAACATCATCTGGCACAATTTTCACCCAAATATCTTCATCTCATTTCTCCCAAATTGGGTTCTCTCAGTTAAAAATTCTCAAAATTCTTTCCCGTAGAGAATGGGGAGATCCATCCTGAACCAGAAGAATTCCTCATGCCTCCAACATTTTTCTCAGAGAATTTAATTTCTTTTACTATTAAAAAGCCTAGAAATTCATCCTTTATTTACAAAATAGCAAACTCAAACATTCCTGGTTTATTACTTTTGTTCGAAACAAATTTAGTTGGTTGACCCAATTTGGTCTTGATATTGGAATTCTCCCTATTCTGCTTCTTAAGTCTTTTGAAGCTTATGATAGCATGTTAAGAACAAGTTCCTCATACCCGGCTGATTCCCTTTTAGACTTCATGGCAAAATTTGCCATTCCCTGGATCATTGCCTGGCAGTATGTAGTTGATACAACAGAAAGCCCTCATAGCTTGTGCAGGCAATTTGCTTCTAAATGGTGGGACAAGTTTAATTATAATCATATCAATCTTGGTTAAATAGAAAAAATGGCTAATTTCTATTAGAAAGCTAAACCTTTTCAACCACCTCCAAACCTTAATGACATGGATAAAATTTCCACCTTGCGAAGAGCTATCAAGGCTAAAATACTTAGCAAATCCCCAAAAATTTCCAAACAAGAATTAAGGCTACAAATTGCTGCCCAGCTTGCAGAAGCTCTCTTAGACTCTGATTCAGAATAGTCTCTTCCTTCTGATAAAAATATTTCCTATACTCCTAAAAATGGAGATGATTGTTACGGAATACCCCTGTCCAAATAAGACAAATTGTCTTCACAAAATAATTATCATCATACCGACAAAATTATGACCTCCCACAGTAAAAGCAGATTCGCCACAGTAAAAATATGAAATTATCACCGACAAAGGCATCCATCAACAAAAGCAGATTCGCCATAGTAAAAGTATGCAATTATCACCAACAAAGTCATCCATCAACAAAAGCAGATTCTCGCTACAATCAAAGAGATCTCACTAGTGTGGTTAGCATACATTTGTACCCTATACAATTTAATTTATCATTGACTATAATTTAAAGCTTTTAGATTAATGAAATTAATGAGATGTTCAGGAAATTAATTACTATTATCATTCTCACATTAATTCGTGTTTAATTTGATTGAATTATATGGATGTTTGAGCAGGTCAGTGTAATTTATTTTTATTTTCTATTTTTTATAGGAATTAAACAAACACGTATAAATATTTACCACATTAATTCATGCACAGGTGCTTCGTCATCTTGTGGGGTTTAATGAGAAGAAAGAGAAGCGTATGGTTTTAACTTTTAAGTCCCATGGATAGGGGAAGTCTTTGTGATGGGGAAAAATGTTATATCATATATATATTCAAAAGTACAAGATGTTTCAAATCATTTAGTAATATAAAAATTATTTTATTGATAAACTTCATTTATTATATAAAAACTCTTTTATTATAATTATATAAAAAAAATTTAGGTGTTTCAAATCGTTAGTGACATAAAAACTCTTTTATTAATAAATTTCATTTATTAGATAAAAAAACTCTTTCACCAATCAAAATTTCTTTACTAATAAACTTCTAAAAATTATATATCAGTTCTTCTTAAACTCTATATATATATATATATATATTTTATATTATAATTAGTGATAGTTAAGTTTTGCTATGAATAACATTACAATTGAACATCACTTTTAATCCTATTTGACAAATATATATCAAAGAAATTAGAAATTTAAAAAGAGAAGAGATGGTTTAAAACCTCATTGCATGAGGGGTATGATTTATGAAATCACTTTCAGTAATAAAGATTGTCTCTCTCTAACTCTCAGGTAATTAGGTTATAGTATCTCTCCACTGGGTCGAGTTTCAACTCTCATAACTTTATACACATGAATACTTATATATGTGTGTGTATTGACTTCTATTTTTTTAGTTTGATTTCTTTAAGTTACTCTGATTTCATTGTCCTGAGGCATATTTGAAACTCATGGACGGTACTTACTTGAAATTACTATTTATTTTTTACTATAATTTGAAACTGATCAAACACTTTCTTTTGAATAAACGATTATTAGTTGTTACTCATACTCAATGCTCATCTCATGTTGGATGTTACTATATGTGTATTAAAAATTTTAATTTTAGTTAACAGAATGAACAAATTTCCATTTGAGTTTATACCAAACTAATATTTGGATTAATTTCGTAAATATTTAGTTGGGTATCATTGTAATTTTATTTTATTTTTTATTGTGATTGATTTGAATTAATGAATTTTAGTCTCCATATTTATTTTTTATTACTTTCCTCTCCCTTTTTTTTTATTATTCTTTTTATTGATCATTTTCTCTTTCTATATACAATTTTTCAATACAAAACTTTCATGAAATGATTTGTAGTTTTTCATATTAGTTATCTTTGGAGATGTGTTCTCCTCTATCCTATGATTTAAAGGATGAATTTTGCTAAATTAAAAAAATCAACTTGATTTATATAATATTTAATTTGATGAAGTTTCTGGTATGCAATATATTTTCAGTAAAATTTTTACATACCAGAAACTCTTACTTTTGTTGGTTCTCATGTAATTTCATTAACAGTTTTTGAATATTTAAATTGTTATAGTGGTTCCTAACCGATCTAATGAGAATTTTTGTAGCTATCTTATTCACAATATTACCAGATTATTAGATCTGCTATTCTTACCATTTTCTATCTCTAAAATTAAAAAAAAAAAAAACTTATAACAGCTGTGGAAAAGGTTTGGGAAACGAATATGAGGTATGCCAACTTTGTATCATAATCTTTGACAATCTGTTTGATCCATTTATTCTTCATTTTGCTTTTTGATGTGGTTGCTTGACATGGATTTTTCATCTCTACTATTTTGTACCAAGATTTGATATGCATATATTTTGTTGACACCAATTATATCCGACTGATTTTCTGATTTGATTAATTTCTTGAGTGAAAATTTTAATTTATTTTTCCTTCATTTTTAAAACGAAAGGGCTGGTTAATTTAGTGGTGAAATAGGATAATTGATAAAGTTTAAGAGTCTATTAGCATATATAGAATTTTTAGGATTTTATTAGTCAAAGAATTTTGATATTAGTGAATGATTTGAAACACAGTTTTTATATAATAAATGAAGTTTATTAATAAAAAAGTTTTTATATAATTAAGAAATCAATATCAATCATATATTAGTACTTCTTTCTCTCGATGATAATGGTGTTAAAAAGCAACTAATGAACTACCATGACAAAAATAAATTTACCAATAGAAGTTTTGATTACAAAAACAACACGACATATGTCATAACCTTAGTAATCTATATAAGTCACTAATGAAAAATAATTTTAAGGAATTTAAAATTTTGAACTAATGAAATTGAACAATCAATTAAATCAAAAATATTATTGACCAATTATAAATATGTATTTATATTTGTATATAAACCCCTAAGGAAATTAGAGTGAGGATGTATATAAAAAGAATGGACGAAGGGAAAAGAAAAAGAAAAAGAAAAAGAGAGTTGCATATCTTTATGAGAGAGAGAGAGAGAGAGAGAGAGAGAGAGAGAGAGAGAGTTGCTAAAATTGAAACCAAAAGGGATAAATAGGAGAAGAAAACAATAAGTTTTTAAAAAAATTCTTTTTGTCTTTTTTTGATACTTAACTAAATATAAGATAAAGAGTTTGCTATGTTTATTTATTTATTTTTAATATATATGTGTATATAGACTTGATAAATCATAATTGTTATAAATTTTACCCAAATATATATATGTATATGTATATGCAGTTATAAATTTTTGTTAGATGTTGTTATCAATAAAAAAATGCAATATTGTTTGTATAAGGATTTAAAATAAGATGTTTAGCTCAATGAAAAATTATTTGTATAAGAATTTTAATTAAGATTATAAATTCACTTATGTCCGCGTGCATCGCACATGCTTTTCAACTAGTATATATTATATCTATATCTTAACTATCTATCTATATTACTATCAATCAAATTTGTTCTAAGTTGGTCTAGCTTTTAGCTTCAAAGGGTTGCTTGCTCGACCCGAAAAGTGTTGCCCTCTTCTAATTTGGCATTCCAAGGAGCTTCCTTGAGAGGCTCCCTTATGGACATGAGAGGTAAGTCAAACCTGCCCGGCCTTCTCAGAGATACCCCTGCAACCAATGTGGGCTAGTAGAGGCCAGAGGTCCATGTGCTTCATTGACCTACCCCACGCCTGCTGCCTCCCCATGGTTTTAGAGCCGGCTTAAGGCATTGGCCAGCTTTAGACCTTAGGTTTGGAGTTCCTCCACTATATCCTATTATTGATGGATGCCCTATACTCACTCCCTGTTATGTTGGAGAGAATAGCCTCCCCCCGTGGGGAGTGTAAAGCAAAGGTCATCCTCCGCCTTACAAGATTGACCAAGAGATTGTTGAAGTATCCCTCGGAGAAAAACCTATGTATGCAAAAATCGCATTTACGTGGTCTCGGGACCAACTTCTTCATAAGATTCGACCTCGTACTCATACTTAGTATGCCCAAAACTTTAAGTGGTTGGTCCAGGAGAAATGGGATCTATTGCCTCAAGAAAAACAAGGACCACTGGTGTAATACCCCAAAATTTTAGGATATTTAATTTGGGGTTTTAATTATTTAAATTGTTCATTTTGTGGTGTTTTAAATGTTTTAGTAAATGTTTGTGAACTCCTGTTCTTGGTTTTGATTTAATTTAGATGATTGATTTTTTTTTTAAAATGTTTGTGAAATATTTGCTTTTGATGTAGATTTTCCTTTTAATTAATATGTGGGACTTTGGGCTGCATTTTTTTATATTATTGTCAGGTTGGGCTAGACTTTGGGTTTGGGCCACATTTATATATATACATTTATATATGTAGGCTATATATATTTAGGTTTTTTATTTGAATTATTTATGGAATTATTTTAATAATTTTTAGAAAAGAAAATATAGATAAAAGAAAGAGAAAATAGGGTTAGGGTTCAGTTGTTCCTTCACACAGATATGGAAAGAACGGGAGACACTGGAAAAAGGGATAGAAGGTGATTTTGCTCAAAATCATAAAGCAAGTTCGAAATCTTCTCTTCTCCTTTGAATCTGTATGCATAGTCTAAGTGTTGTGTTACTTGATTTCTATCTGCGAGTATATATTTGAGCATGTTAATCTGTGTTTTCTGTTGTAAATTCGTGAGATTTTATATGGTAGAGGAATATATGCTTAGGGGTATATATATATATATATATGTATATATATGGGTATGCAGAGATACGTATGAGTACGAATTTGGGGTTTGTAAAGGTTGTAATTTATTCCCTTTTGTGCTGTTCTTGCTTGGGTAAATGATGCTTGAACATTTGAAATTAGATCATGGGGGAATTTGGGTTTAAATTTCAAAATTTTGTTGAAGAACCCTAAAACTTGTGAATTGGGGTTTCGATTCGGGCTATGAATGAAGGGGCTTTTTGCACAAATAGGTATCTTAGACCAAGAGGAGGAGATTGGCGTAAAAATGGAGGCGAACGAAGGCCGAAAAGTGGCCGGACCGTCGTCGAAATATGGCTGGCAGCGCGCTACTAAAGTGCACGGTGCTAAAGGAAGAAAAAGAGCAGGTACGTGCGAAGCCCAAGCGCGCTGCCGGCGTGTGGGGGCACATGCCGCTAGTGTTGGGAAAAGTTGCATTGGGCTCCACTCGTCGGGGTCCACCTCTTGTCCCAGTTTGGGCCCAGTCCGGAATATTTTAGCTTTTTTAAAGTTATTTAATTCATTTTTAAAATGTAAAAAATTAGGAAAAAGTTTTTAAATTACTTTTAAATTCTATAAAATTCAAACTTATCTTTTTAGGACAGAAAATATCCGAAACTTTAATTTCAAGATGAAATAAGTTCGTCTCGTTGTAGATTTAATTCAAAAGTGTCCTTTATAGTTGAATTTTTATATTTTAAATTACCGAAAAATTTCTGAAATTTCCTGGAGATTTAGTTGAGACTTTTAAAGACATAATATGCATGGAAACCTAGGTTAGACCTAGGTTTAAATACACTTGATGTTGCATTGTAGGGTTATTTAGGTGATTTTTATTTTAATTGTTTATTTATTCCTCGTTGATTGATTTATTTGCATTCTTAATTTCATGTTAAATGTTGATGCTTTATTTTCAATGTCTAAAATAGTGTGATTATTTGAATACTTGTAGGCAGGTTAAATTTTTATTTAAAAGGAATATAGGAGGCATGTGATGATTGCCAGAGGGCATGTATGGATTGCCAATACCTAATAAGGTATTTTAATAGGATTATAAAGGAGGCATGTAAGGATTGCTAATGCATAATAAGGATTTTAGTAGGGTTACAAGGGAGGCATGTGAGGATTGCCAATTACATAATACGGTATTTTAATATATTTATATAAGGGCGGGGCATGTGAGGATTGCCCATTATTTAATAAGATATATAATATGTAGATAAGGGAGGCATGTTAGGATTGTCAAATACTAGTAGGGTATGTACTTAATTAAGTGTTCAAGCATGTAAGGATTGTCTTTGGATTAAACCTAGGAAAACATGTTCTTTATTTTGTGATAACATATAGGTTGGTACAAGATATAGGATTGTCCTAATGTGGAATCATATGTTAAGTGAGAAAGGGAAGGTCTGTATATTGTCAGGATTGCCAAATACCTAATAGGGTATTTAATACTTTTAGAAGGGAGGTGTGAGGATTGTAATGAGGCATGTCAGGATTGCATATAGGGTATTCAAGGTTAATTAGGGAGGCATGTGAGGATTGCAAGGAGGCATGTCAGGATTGCTAATAAGGTATTCAAGGTTAATTAGAGAGGTATGTGAGGATTGTCAGGAGGCATGTCAAGATTGCCAATAGGGTGTTCAAGGTTAAGTAGGGAGGCATGTCAGGATTTCTAGGAAGCATGTCAGGATTGCTAATAAGGTATTTAAGGTTAATAAGGGAGGCATGTGAAGATTGCTAATTACATAGTAGGGTACTTAATATGTTTATAAGGGAAGCATGTCAGGATTGTCAAATATTAATAAGGTATTTTTTTATTTAATAAAGTGTCCGGGCATGTAAAGATTGCCTTTGGTTTGAACTTAGAAAATAGGTTCTATAATTTGTGTGATAGGGGAATGGGTTGGAATGGTGTGTAAGATGTTTTCTATTTTGGGGCAGAGGTTAAATAAGGAAATGATACGTATATAGCTATGTTTTTATTGTCCCTCATATAGAGGGTATGTTTACTAGTTCTCTGATTGGGTTGTAGTAGACGGAACTTGCTCGTGGGTTTAACCCACTTTGTTGATATTTCAGGTCTCAAGCAGTTTCCACCACAAGGTTAGAGTGTAGAGTTCGTAGAGCATGGTGCTCATCTATTCCTTACCAGACTTTAGTGTAGGGACTTAGATCTTTTCATAAAGTATTTCACTTTTACAATTTTTGGTTAAAGGGGTCCTTGAGTTACGGGACTTCCAAGTTGTATTGTTCAGACTAGTATCAAGTTTATTTAACGATATTTATTATTTTAGTTAGACTTTCCTTTCAACATTTATAAATCTTTTCTTTTTGTCCTTGTATTCTATGCTTATTTGCTATCAGTTATAGGTATCCCTTATATTTCAATTGGCTCGACAGGAACTGGATTCTTTGGTTCATTTGCCAGAAGTTGGACCCATCAGCTTGATGTTTGTTGTGTTGCTATATGCTTCAATGGTTTATTCATATTAAGAGTAGCCTTAAGACCCGGCCTCTTCTTGGGGCTCGGCGCCATGCACTGGGATAATCACAGCCATAGGTGTAGTACATAGGCTGGAACCCACCTAGGACTATGATTATCTTGGTGCATGGAACAAGGGGAGCAACCAATTTTTTTTCTTCCTAATTCTATTATCTCTCTCATTATATATTCCTTCTCTCAATCAAACTTCTCTTTGTCAAAAAAAAATTACCAAATCAAAATAACTTCTAATTCTGTTGTCTTTTCTAATTTTAAATTTCTTCTCTCATTCTAAAGTCTCCTAAAACTTGATAAGCGAAGATACTATATTCCTTAAAAAAATAAAAACAAAACTCACTAAATAAGAATCTATATATATCTATATCATGTATCAAAATTGTTACCATACAAAGAGTTTCAAATTATTTACATTTATTAGAATTCCTCCGTCATTGTATTTCATAAATCTACCAACTACCTAAACTCTACTATTTTATTTTAAACTTATTATCCTAAGAATTCTATATCAACTAATCAGTTTTTCCTCCCAATTTCTCCTCATCTTTTCACTCAATTTTGTTTCAATAATTTTCTATGTCAAAAAAGAAGGTATGAAGTTCTTCTTCAAAGTGTTATGTATTTTTCACTCTTACTTTATGTTGTAGTTTTTGATATTTCTTATTTTTAAAGTGAGATGTCTATGATATGTATATTTATTGATTCGAAATACATATATATAATGTTTCCTTTTAATCCATGTAGATTGAACACTTGTAAATTCTGTATGCTATGTGTGGTGAGAAAATTTGAAAAACGAAAAACAATTGAAGGAAAGATGACTAAAGGAAAAAAAATGATAATGTGATGGTTATGTATCTCAATTATAAACACAATTATTGGACTCGGTTGAGTTAATCTTTTCAAATGTAAAAAAGACAATATATATATATATATATATAAAGTCATTAGCAATCAAGTTCATGGTTAAGATAAATTTACATTGTTTATTGTCATTTTTTTTTTCGAAGAGGATATCATTTTGTGAGTTGTTCGATGCGAAAATGGTTGCGAAAGTTTGTTTAAAACCTATAGGGGGTGAATAAATTCACTTGCTTGCTTAATTTTTTAGATTAATTCAATTTTAAGTCTAATTAAAAATTAATCAAACGCATAAAGCAAGTAAATAAAATAAAGTGCAAATAAAGTAATGATAGCAGTAGATATACGTGAAAAAATTCAAGTCGGAAAAAAATCACGGGAGAAGCAACGCCTCAGGAAAATAATCCACTACGTTAAAGCAAAGTATAACATACCCTGTCTCAAACTCACACCCCTTTTCACTCTGTCAAGAATCTTATGAGGAACACCTCAGGCTTACACTTGCGATTCCACGTGCAATTGTTGTAGACTTCCGACTGACGTCTCACGATCCTTGTAGAAAGGTAGCTAGAAGAACATAAATACTCAGCAAGTATTTTTTCCCTTCGTAGTGTAATTAAATTCATTATTCTTCACAAGCAAGCAATAGAAGAACCACAAATTCAATGTTCTGATCAACAAAAAAAATTGATGCAATCTTTGAACAGCTAATCAAGAGAAGAACACTATCTTAAATATCACTCATAAATTATAGACGTGTGCTCTCAAAAGATAGATCAATGTTCTACCCTAAAAATACTTGTAAAAGCTCTCTCTCTAAAATAATATTTTTCTGAAAGCATAAATATAAAGAAAACATAGATAAGCATATATAGGCATAGGAGTCCTAACTCTGCTTGAAAAAACCAATATAGGTCTTTTCTTGAAGTTAAAAACCAATATAGGACTTTTCTTGAAGTTTCAAATAAAAAAGGAATCAGAATTTTCATCAAAAATAATTTCCTTTTTGAAATAGGATAAGTAGAACCGGTGCCCAAAAATCAGGATTGGTGAGACTTTTTGAAAAACTTGCAGAAACCAAACTGCCTAGGAAAGTTGGACCAGTCTTGAAAATTAGGGACCAGTCCTACTTTGAAAAACTCTAGATTTTCAAAGTAGGCTCTCAAAACACAAAGTGCAACGTATTCTCACCATACTTACCTGTATTATATGATGTCCTTATTGAATTAACCGTTTCCATGCACTTGTTTATTAACTCAAAATTTTGAAGATCGATACCGAAAATAAATAAAAAAAATACAACTCGATCAATTAGGTTTTGAACACTAAAATTAGTCAATTACAAATTTATATCTCATAATCTCCCCCTTTGGCAATTTCGTGACAAAACCACCTAGACAATTATAGCCTAACCCATTGGAAAAATTATATTATAATTTGTCCAAAAAAACAAAGAAATAAAAAGCTGATCCAATGAAATTTCACGTGTGTGTTCAAGAGTGAGAAATAGAACCTGTAGCTTAACATCACTTAAACAACACAACCTATGAAAAGCTTAAAAAAGAAATATATCAATACCCAAATAACATGTCATGTTCATGCTCCCCTCAATAAGAAAAATCTTATATCTATATCTCCCCTTTTCTGTAACAAATTGACAAAATAAGATCTATGAGAGAAATTAAGATAAGATAAGCAATATATCATAAGAGAGAGAACAAGTCAATAAACCAAAAGTTTTCATGCATATAAAAGAACAATGAGCACAAAAGATAGATAAACATCAAGCAAAAAACATAAGTCTAAAATCATAAAAAAAACATCTAAAAATATAACCTAAACATCAACATCTAATCAATGAAGATAAGGTCAAAAATAAAAATATCAAGATCTAAAACCTAGATCTACTTATCAACATCATCAGAATCACCACCATCATCAGCAACATCCTCTGCATTATCTCTTCTAGCAGGGTCAAACTAATCAATCCTAGCATGAAGTATGTCAAACCGTTGCTGCATTATCTCTTCTAGCAGGGTCAAACTAATCAATCCTAGCATGAAGTCTATCAAACCCTTTTTGCATGAACCTCAAAATTTGGTTCTTCTAATTAGCTGTGACTGGTGTGTTAGTAGCTGGTAGTTGAAAAACTCCACGAGTTTCAGGCAGTGATTGTCCAACTGACTGTGCAAGCTCATAAGCTTTTCTATCAATTTTCTTCTTATTCACCGAAGGAGTAATTGAAGTACAATCAATAATCCCTTTCAATTTTTCAATACCAACTCCATCAGGAATAGAAACTCTAAAAATTCTAAGGGTAGCCATAATGATCTGTGAGAGTAGAAGAGCAGATGAAGACCTTGAATGTTTAGTAGTTAAGATCATAGTCCTCATAATTATAGTAGGAAGGTTGATAGCATCCTCCCGAACTATATGATATAACATCTCAGCCTAACTCTTGATAAGATTACCTTTGTGATCATGAGGGTCAAGATTATATGAGACCACAAGGTTCAAAGCTAAAACATTGTGAGTGATATAGAGTGAGGGTAATTTGTCCATAAGCCTTGGAGCATTAGGTATACACAATAATTGAATCATATCATCCAAAGAAGGCCTATTTGGATCCTCAACCTAGTATAACAAAACAATGTCATGCTCAACCTCCTCTACACCTGACACATTAGCAATGGTACTTCTAGTAACCTCAATCTGAACGCCATAGCACTTTGTCACAAATGTCAATTCATACAAACTTGATGTGATCATGTTCCTATAGAAGTATCAAATCATATCCGGCATAACCATTTCATGCAACTCACATAAAGATTTCCATCCATTATCTTCAAAATACTTCATAAATTCTAATTGTCATTCTCTCTTGATTGCCATCAAATTCACCTTCCTTTCAATTCTCATGGTCTGACACCCAACAATATTAAGAAATTTATTGAAATTAAAGTCATCCTCAAACATTTGTCGAGTAAAACCAATTTGATTCTCTGCATTTGTTAACGCATTAGTGTAACTTAGGTGTCGTGCCATCATAGCCATGACAAATGGGATAAAAAATAATTTCAAAAGCTCCATTGAGTAATTCTGCCAAAAATCTAGTGGGCAATGACTAAAACTTCAAGTTTCAATTCAATCTATTTGAGCCAAATCCACCCAAATCAACACAATCAACAACAACCTCCAATTGATTCAATCTCAACCTAAAAAAAAACACCAACAACAAAAAAATAAATGAAGAATGAGTGTTTGTGAGAGTTTAAAGAGTTTTAGGGAGTGAGAGCATGAGATAATTGGGAGTGAGTGAGTTGGGGAGAGTTTGAGAGTTTTAAAAAAATTCCAGCACGCGGGTGTGCCTTATATTGGGTATCCGCTAAGTGCGACCGGTGCCAAAATATGAGGACCGATCCAACTTATTTTGGGATCTCAGACCTGCAGAAAGTGCAACCGGTCCTGCATGTTGGGGACTGGTCCAACTTTGTGAAATTTGAAAATTTTCAATTTTAGACCTCAATTCACAACGACTCAGATATAATCTTTCCCAATAACATTGAAATTTCAAACACAAAAAAATTAAAAATATTTTTGGATTTTCTTTTATGAAAGACGAAAGTGACTAGCAAAAAAAAAATGAGGATGATCAAAATAGATTTTTAAAATAATAATAATGAGTCCTAAAATTTCTGAAAAATTTCAATACATTTATAAATGCATAATTTTAAAACCCATAGTTTTCAATAAAATTCAACCTCAATTTCACTTTCAGAATCGAATCCCTAATTCAGAACATTTGTAAATATTTTAGAAACTTATCTAATAAGTCCATGTGTGTGTGCAATCCAACCTTGTCAACAATCAATTATATTCCTTTGATTAATTGGCTAAAGCACATCAGATAAATGACATTAAGAGCAAAAAATGAACAAATTAAACATCATTTTTTTTAATTTCTAAGATGGCAGCTTTCATTTTTACACACAACCAGCTCTTTTCTCAAAACAACCTTACTATTTGAAATCTCATTTGAGATTTTTATCGTAGTGGTAGTTTCGGACACATCCCGAAGGTAGCCTTTTTCTTTTTGTCTTAGACATTTAGCAGCAATTTCATTTTTTTCTTGCTCAATTTGATAACCACAAACATATTTTAGTGATGTAAAAAATCAATTTGCTATTTATATAATGTAATATAGTCAACTTCACATTAGCTTTTAATCAATTATCTCAGAGTTGGACTAGTGCACAAATTGTATGGACTAAAAAGACCCATTGCTAAATATAAACAAATATAACAAATTAGACATCAATATCTAGATTATGATTTAAAGAACTTTAATTATTGACTAATTAAGTGTCCTAAAATGCATTCACAAATCATATCAAATTTTAAAAAAATATAGAGAACTCAAATTATTACACAGAAAAACGTGATTCTCACATTCTCATAATTAATCCTAATCAATCTAACCTAAACTACAAAGTATGGTACAATGGAAAAAAAATAAATAATATCAGCTCAACCATAACCATACACATCCTAGTGTCTTAGTGAAAAGGATTTTTACCCATAGAGCTATTAGGAATATATCCCATAGTATCAATAGGTACAAATTTATCTAAATCTTCCCTTTTCATCCAAATTGTTTTCACATATATACTGTCAGGAAGGTATTGTGGAGAAATAGAAACATTTTTCTTCTTATTTGAATTCTTTTTAGCTTGAGAATTTTTTAGTTATATCCAATTATTTGACTTCTTATCATGAACCCAATTCTTAGCAAAAGAATTATGAAAATAAGAATTAGGATACTTTCTCTTCCTATAGCAACAGTGTTGACTATGTCCATTGTTACCACAAAAAGTGCAATGAAGCACATTGGACACAACATTAGCATGCAAAGACTCAACTTGAAGCTTAGGTTTGGGTATAGACAAATTCAAGTTCTTGGATTTTACAAAAAATACTTTGACCCTTAGATGATGATTCATTATAACTAAATCTAGTCTTATTTCCAACAGGCTTACCAACACTAATCATGCTATCAAGCTTAATCTGCCCAAAAGTAAATGCAATCATTTCTCTTGTGACTTTTTCAATTCAGGCTCAAGAAAATTAATTCTAGCAACAAGAGTATCCCTAGTAGAAATAGCTTAACTTACGTCGCTTTATAGAAACTTGACTTTGCTTTAAAGATTCATATTTTTTGATTTGTTCTCTTCAATCTTCTTCTGGATCTTCTCACTTTCTTTCAACAGAAATTCTTTTTCAATTTTCACCATCTCCAACTGCTTAGTTTTCTTTTCATAGGTTCCCTTGACCTTAACAGTCTCAGTAAACAACTCTATAAAAGTTTTGGACAATTCTTCCTTAGTTGGTTTTTCTTTTCTTCATCTTCATATCAAACTTGACTTAGAGTTGTAAACTTATCTAGTTCACCTACATCAGATGAAAAATCATTAGCAGTATCATCATTCAACAAAGCAACAAAAATAAGAACATCATTCTCAATAGAAAAATCACTATCACAGTTAGAAGAATTGCACTAAAAAATAATAGCTTTTATGGCTTTCTTTTTATCTTTTGAATTTTTCTTTGCACTAAAGTTACAGACATCCATAATCTCTCACCTTGAGATTTAAGAAAACCTTTCATGCGATATTTCTAAAAGTATAATTAGAACCATCAAACAAAGGAGTTCGCTAAATAGAACCACCCTCTTTAATACTAGATTCCATGATGAGTTTTTGAAAACAAAAATAATTTTTTTTAAAAAAAATTCTTTCACAAGGAACTACTTACAAATTAGAAAACACTGCTCTGATACCAATTGTGAATTGCGCTGTACAAAAATGGTTGCGAAAGTTTGTTTAAAACCTAGAGGGGAGTGAATAGGTTCACTTGCTTACTTAATTTTTTAGATTAATTTAATTATAAGTCCAATTAAAAATTAATCAAACATATAAAGAAAGTAACCGATCCATTATGTTGAAACAAAGTATAGCAGACTCAAGAAACCAATCCACTATGTTGAAACAAAGTACAACAAACTCTGTCTCAGATTCACACCCCTCTTCACTTTGCTAAGAATCTGTTGTGGAACACCTTAGGCTTACATTTGCGACTTCACATCTAATTACTGCAGACTTCCAGCTAACGTCATGATCCTTGCAGAAAGGTAGTTGGAAGAATTCAAATACTCAGCAAGTATTTTGTTCCCTTCGTAGTGCAATTAAGTTCACCTTTCTTCGCAAGTAAGCAATAGAAGAACTGCAAATCCAATATTCTCATCAGCAAAGAAATTTGATGTAGTCTTTGAACAGCTAATTAGGAGAAGAACACTATCTTAAATATCACTCGTGAATTATAGATGTGTGCTCTCAAAAGATAGAACAATATTTTTCCTAAAAATACTTCTAAAATCTCTCTCTCTCTAAAATAATATTATTCTGAAAGCATAAATGTAGAGAAAACATAGATAAGTATATATCAGCATAGGAGTCCTAACTCTGCTTGAAAAATAAGTTAAAAACCAATATAAGACTTTCATAGAAGTTTCAAATAAAAAATGAATCAAATTTTTTGTTAAAAATAATTTCCTTTTTGAAATAAGATAAGTAGGACCGGTTCCCAAAAATAATTACCGGTGCCCAAAAATAATTACCGGTGACACTTTTTAAAAAACCTGCAGAAATCAAACTGTCGAGAAAAGTTAGATCGGTCTTGAAAATTGGAGACCGATCCTACTTTGAAAAACCCTAATTTTAACCAGAAACCCTAGATTTTCAAAGTAGGCTCTCAAAACACTAAGTGCAACGTGTCCTCACCAAACTTACATAACTATATGATATCCTCAATGAATTAACCATTTCTATGCACTTGTTTATTAGCTTGAAGATTTTGAAGATCGATACAGAAAATAAATAGAAAAATACAACTCGATTAATCAGGTTTTTAACACCAAAATTAGCCAATTACAAATTTTTATCTCACACATTTAAAGTATTGTGTTTGACATGTAGTATACATCATGATATATTTAATATTCATATTTTTTTATAAGGTAGATTAGAAGTCATAAAGAAACTTTCTTAAATTCTATTTATTTTTTATTTTTTTAGATTATATGTTATTTTAAAGTTATCTAAATATATCAAAGATTTTCAATCACATGCATCACATGTGCTCTCACTCACTAACTCTCTTTCTTTCTCTCTCTCTAGGAGTTTGGTTTCAAAAATCTTCTTGTCCCACACTCTATCAATTACAATTGTTGTATCACTGAAATTAGTTGGAACCAAAAAATTAGCAGTTGAAAATTTATTGGGTTTTGTCTATTTTATTTAGCAATATACGGTTTAAGAATTGCTAGAATTGTGGTTTTTACTTTCTTATGGCTATCTTTGATTCTTTGCAATAATAAGTAAGATATAACTAATAGAAGATTTATTTGTTTTGATATATTTTAAGTTTTGGATACAATATATACAAATTATAATATATATATATATACATGTGCATTTTAGAAGTTACAAATTTAGATATATTACAAAGTAGTTTTGGAATTGATTGTTGAATGACTCTAAATTAATTGTATGAGTACTATTATTTGTTACATATATATTTGTAATTGACATATTTTGGTGATCAAAACTTGATCAGAATGTACTTTTTGATTTATTCTTTGTATCGATCATCAACATCTTTGAGCTGATATTCAAGTGCATGAAAATAGTTTAATTAGTAAAAACACCATATAACATAGGTAAGTATGGTGAGGACACACTGCATTTTATATATCCGAGCCTATTTTGGAAAACTAGGATTTCTGAGAAATTTTTAGGATTTTTCAAAATAGGATCGGTCCCCAATTTTTAGGACCGATCCAACTTTGTTCGGTACTTTTGGTTTCTGCAGGTTTTCAAAAAGTCCCACCAGTCCTAGTATTTGGACACCGGTCCCACTTATCCTATTCCAAATAGGAAATTAATTTTGACAAAAATTATGTTTCCTGCTAGGTTTAAAACTTCTAGGAGAGTTCTATATTAGTATTTAACTTCTTTACCAAGTAGAATAAGGATTCCCATGCCTATATATATGATCTATGTTTTCTCTACAATTAAGCCTTGAGAATTAATATTTTTAAAGAGAGAAAGCTTATATAGTATAATTAGGGAAAAATATTTTTAGAGCATACATCTATACTTCACAAATTATATTTAGGATGGTGTTCTATTACTGATCAGCTGTTTAGAGACTGCATCAAATCATTAACTGATCAGAGCATTGGATTCGTAGTTCTTCTCTTACTTATTGAAGAAGAAAGGTGACCATATCGCACTACAAAGGGACTAGAATACTTGTTGAGTATTTTTGTTCTTCCAGCAACCTTTCTATGAGGATTGTGATGTTGCTAAAAGTCTGCAGCAGTTGGAATTGAAGTCACAATTGTAAGCCTGAGGTGTTCCGCATCAAATTATTGACAGAGTGAAGAGGGGTGTGAGTCTGTGATAGAGTCTGCCATAGTTTGCTTCATTATAGTGGATTATTTTCCTGAGGCTTTTCGCCGCTCCTGTGGTTTTTTTCTCGATCTAGGTTTTTCACGTATATCTGGTGCATTCTTTACTTCACTTGCACTTTAAGTTATTTACTTGTTTTAATTGTTTGATTAATTATCAATTGGACTTAAAATCGAATTAATTTAAAAAATTAAGCAAACGAACAAGTGAACCTATTCACCCCTTCTAGGTTTTAAATTACTTTCGCAACAACTTCCGCACCACGTAACTCACATTATTATGTGTTTGATGTTTGATTATTTTAATTTTTTTGTATATCTCTGTATCAGAAACAATATTTTTTTTTCATAGTGGGATAAAATACACACACATCACATGTATTCTATTATATTTTTGACTTAATGTTCTTTTATGCGTTATCCATACACATTATTGTAATAGGATCCTACTTGATATATGACCATCTAAACTGATCTTCTAATATTTTGAACATAAAATGCAACAAATAGTTAATATGAACCACATGTCCATCTAATATATGTACATATAATCATATGCAATATGTGTATATATATAAATATATTTGAAGATTATAACACATTAAGCAAACACATGTTTGAATACTAAAAAGGGAAAATTTAATAAATGTCTAGTTAGGGAGCCAATATTACAAATACATCAACTACTAAAAAGTATTGTAACATTTGTCAACTTAAGAAAAGTAATTACAAATATGTCAATATGTACTATTTTGGTCCAAAATGCCCCCGCACCTTTTTATGAGATTACATAAATACCCTGCACATATAAAATTTCCAAAATATCCCAAATAAAAATTTGACCAAAAGACAAAAACACCCTCATTAAGTTTGATATGAAATTACCAAAATACCCTTTCTTAGTCCATCAAAAAGGAATTTAATCTCTCTCTTTCTACCGCCCTCTCTCTTTCTAACTCACCTGAAATGCTCTCTCTCGCTCTCTAAAGTCCATTACAGACTGTAATGGTCTCCCTGTCTCGCTCCCCCATGCACTTCTCTCTCTCTCCCACGCACATCTCACATATTTCTATCATACATTCACACCTCTCTCTCTCCCCCACACACCTCTCTCTCTTTTACTTTAGTTTTCTTTCTTGACCCACAGTTTAGGCACAGTCTCGGGTCTTTTCTGGCGACATTTACCGTCTACCTTTGAAGGTACCATAAATGCTCTCTTTATCATACTTTTTTTGGTTGTAAATCATTGATTTGTTCAGTTTAGGGTTTTAGACCAAGTTTATTTGTTGTAATTTTGTTCATTATCACGATTTTTTTCCAATATTGCTTTGGATAGATTGCGAAAGCAACCGATTGCTAATTATTTATATTATATTTTGCAACTAGTAAAAAACCTTCTTAATACCAAATGCAACTCGTTTGAATTCTTTCCATAGTATTTGCAACCGGTTTATTAATTATTATTGTAGTATATTTAGCAACTGGTCTAAACAATTATTATCATTATTGTTGGTTGGTTTTTGTAACCGTAAGTATACTTTGCCTCTGCTCTGTTCTTGGGTTGGTCGTTGACAAATTTATTCTCAATGTATTATTCCTTCTACATGCACAAACCAAATTTATAAATTTTTCCATTGTTATCATTTATAATATAAAAGAGTAAGAAGCTGGTTATAATTGAAGTTGGTTAATCTAACAGTGCATCACTGAGTGCAAGTGGTTGCATATGGCATTGTTGTTCCTTGCAATTTTCAAACTTCATTTATATGGTTGGCGATATTTGTTATGTATTTTCTTTTCATGTCAATACATTTGATTGTTTTATGAAAGATCATGTTTAGAAATCCAACAACAAGTAATAGTTGAATACAATGCATAAAATAAAGTAGAATATAATTGTTTGATATACTAATTATTATTATTATGTTGGTTATATAGCATAGTAACAATGTCGGATCACTTGAATAAGGAGTTAGTTTGCATATGCCACTTTGGTGGCGAGATCATATTATTCGCTGGCAAAATTTCCTATCGTGGTGGTCATTCAAAAGCAATTGTTGTGAATGTGGATATGATGTACGAAGAATGTTTGCATGAATTATCCACAGGACTTGAAATTGATTTGGTTGAGAAACACATACTCTATAGTAGTAAGTTTAAGAAAGATCAACTTTTGCAGTTGTCTAACAACACTACTTTAAAAGCAATGTTTAGACTGAATGATGAAATAGTTGATGTTTACGTGAGGAATGAGTGTAGCATTGAGGAAACACTAGCATTCTTACCATCTCAACCCATTACTTCCAGGTACGTTAATTATACATACTATGTTAGTGTTATTTTTTGCATGATATGGAGAAAATGCACAAGTTCAATTTTTTTTTATATAATTATTGTGAACATTGTGACAGATGTGAAGTAAATTTATCACAACTGTGAAGTAAAAATATCATATTGTCACAGTTGTGAAGTAAAAGCATCACGTCTGTTGAAAATGAAAAAAATCAAATGAATTGAGGTAGTCCCCGTGCTGTAATTCTACTATTGAATAGTCTATAATTGAATTATAGGGCCTCTACCAGTCCATTCCAACACTTGCATGACAATACATCATCGGTTGGTGTAATGGAATCTTTCGACAATTTAGGCGACGATGTACTAGTGAACTCTGTCTCTACTGGAGTAGTTGAAAATTTGGAAATGATAGGCCAATTGTTTAAGAGTCCAAATGTTTTCAAACTATCAATTCATGAATTTGCTTTGAGGAACCATTTTGGATTGAAGTCTCTAAATTATAGTCGAAATTACTATAGGATGGTATGTGTAGTGGAAGGATATCCTTGGAAAGTTATGGCCAGTTGTGAGGGGAAGGCTGATATAGTTAGGGTGAAGAGTTTTAATAATGTACATTCACACACTGCACTAGACTTAGCTATTATGAAGCTAAACATACGTCCAAAGGAGTTAGGTAAACTAGTGGTGTCAAAGTGTATTGAATCACTGTAGTATCCCCCCAGAGAGATGGACAATGATTTGCAAAAGATATTCAGTATAAATATGAGTTACATACGAATGTGGAGGACAAAAGAGGTTGCAAAATAGGTCATTGATGGAAGGCCTAAGGATGGTTATTTAATGGTCCCATTTTATTGCGATCGCATTATAGAATGTATGCCTGGATCGGTTGTTGAGTTGAAGACGACAAGCGAGAAAAAGTTCAAACAATTGTTTATGGCATATGAATGTTCGATACAAGGTTTCGAACACTGCAGGCCTTTACTTTCTATAGATGCTTGTCACCTTAGTGGTAATTTCAGAGGCACCTTGTTTGGGGTGACTGCGTATGATGCGGACAATGGATTATATCCTTTTGCTTATGGAATATTATCCGTGGAGAATGATGAAAATTGGAATTGGTTTCTTCGTAAGGTGAAGGAAATAGTTAAAGACCGGGTCATAACGATCCTAACTGATAGGCACCCTAGTTTGATTAGTGGTGTTAGAGAAGTGTTTGGATCTCATTGTTATGCATGGTGTGCTCGTCATTCAACAGAGAACTACATGAAATATATCAATGGCCACTCAAATCTCAAGATTAGGGGTGCTACGAAGGATACCGCTAAGACTCTACTAAACAACATTGCACATTCCTGAATAATGACGGGTTATAAAAAGGCGATGCAAGAATTCAATACATTTGGATCCGAGCTGCACGAATGGGTGTTGAATAATTCTCCTAAGCATTGGTCTGATACTCTCTTTGCAGGAAGACGGTAGGATAAATACTCCACCAACCAGGCGGAGTCCTTCAACGCATGGGTCATTAAAGAGCGACATTTGTATATCAATTTATTTGTTCAAGAGCACTTTAAACACTGCATGAAATTCTTGTACATGAAAAAAGGGGAGATGGAGAAGGGAATGTTCTAGTTGGTCCTTTAACGGAGAAAAAAAATTCAAGATAATCTAGCTAAAGGGCTTGCGTATGATTGTGTAAGAGCTGGAAACACACAATTTTTAGTAGATGACAGGAAACATGGTATGTATAGGGTTGTTCTTGGTGAAGGTGCTTATTGCACTTATAGGGAGTGGAAGATGTCGGGCATTCCATGTCCTCATGCAAGTCGTGCAATCAAAGATTGTTCTATAGATGTGTATGATTGTATCGAACCGTACTTTAGGATTGAAAAGCAAAGTGCCATTTATGATACAACAATGTGTCCAATGGTTACCCACGACCTTCCACATCCCTCCAAAATAGCTAATGGCATGCAAAGTTCAAGTTCAAGTGGTGTTGAATCCTCTTATCCACATGTTCGTCCTTTCATCCAAAGTTGTCCACTTGGACGACCTCATGTGAAGCGGATTGAATCACAATTTTAGAACAAGAATGTCACTCGTTGTTCACGTTGTCATGAGCCTGGTCATAACCGTTCAACATGCAAGAACCCACTTCCCAGATTCTAGAAAAAATTCATTAGCAATGTTTTCCCCACTTTTAAGTGTCTTTACTTTTATGTTACCCGGACATATTAATTAGTTGTTTATTATTTTAAGCATTTGATTGATTTATTATGATGTTGTACTTTGTACACGTCTTGTGATAATATGATTTTTCTTTTTATTTGTGACGTTATCTCGACATTATAATTAGATGTTAATGTTTATTGATTTTGATTGTCATATTTTTGTTTTATATTATAAACAAAAAATAATTGTTTGGAATGTCTAGGAAACTCATGGCACTAAGAGGAAGATTCTATGTGGTGTTTGTTGGATGTAATCTAGGCATATACACGATGTGGCCAGAGTGTGAGGCACAAGTGCACCGCTTTTCTGGTGGCATTTACTACCATTACATTACCTATGATGAGGCAGTCGAAGCACTTACTAGGTAGAACAACAACCACAATCGTATAACCATAATAAATAATGATGAAGTGGCAAGCCCTATTGTTGAATCCAAACCCATGCTCATGGTGAATAGGTTGATCATTATAGAAATGTTATCAACCCGCAGATCAATATCATTGATTCATCTTGCTTGGTTGGTTTTGTACTTGGTTTACTCGTAATGGCTGTGCTTGTTGCATTTAATTTTGTCTTACATTATATATGGTAAGAGATGTTTCCTTTGCAAGAATATATATTTTAATGTTGAAGATATTAACCACTATCTTTATATATTTTCATGTTATATTTATTGAAGATATGCAGATATTATGCTTTGTGACATATACAGGTGTTAATTTGTTTGGTTTTTTGTGATTTTCCTGTGTTATGTGCTCGAGCGCATTCAAGAAAGAGCTTGAGCGCCTTGGTGTATTCGATTTTGGCATTTTGTCTACCAAATGCTCGATCTCTTTTTTGAAAGCGCTCGAGCTTCTTTATGAAGAGCTTGAGCGCCATAAAAAGCGCTTGAGCTCCTTACTATATCCAATTTTGGCATTCTACCTACCAAATGCTCGATCACTTTATTAAATGCGCTCGAGCACCTTCCATGGAATTGACCTTTCAAGACCACGATCTGGTCTTCTTTGTTCATTTATGTCTCTCATTTTCTCTTATGACTGTCCCTCCCACTTTCACCCACTTCCTATATTTTCTCCACTTCTTCCACAACTTCCTCATATCACTCACTCTATCTCACTCCATCTCCCTTATATTACTCCAGGCCACTATCTTATTTATTTTTCATCCTATCATTTGTACATGATTTCCTAAAATTCCTCCATTATCCCCTTAACTGCTTCGCACTAAAACTATATATATGAATGTGTTGTGTTGAGTGGTGTTAATGCACAAATATTGAACTAAAAGGTGTGAGGGGGTTGCTATATTGCATTGGGTAGACTTTGAGTGGTGTACGGTAGGGTGTGTCGGATTTTTTTATCAAAATATGTCATTATCTAAAGAGGAGAAGGGGGTGCTCTCGACATTAGTTGATGGCTGTGATGTCAGGATTGACGTGGAGACCGTGGTGGAGTCTATGGGTTGCCCACATGCGTGCCCATTGGAACTTGATAGCTTTTTCAAGGAATTTTCGAGGAACCTAATTTGCACACTATCATCAAAGATATCTGTGGGGGTCGGTATGCTGATTTTAAGAAGAATTGCACGGCTAGCTCCATGCTCCCAAAAAGGTTATGGTTTATTGATTCTTTGCTACACCGGAATGTCCACCCTCTGGGCATAAGATTCAGCGAGGGGGTGAGTTCCTTCGGGCACTTTATGCATTCCATCGTAATCATTGGGTTTCAATTCCATCAATTGTGTGGGGTTAGTTTTATACGATTTATTATGGGCTAGTGAAGAGAGTTAAGTTGTCTGTTGCCTCGTGGGAGCTTCCCTTTCCCTTTTTAATTGCTAAAATTCTTGACATGCAAGGGTATAAGTTTTCGGATTATGACTTTAAGGAAGAATTGGAGCTAAAGTTTGGGATTAAGGAGTGGAATTTGAGTGTCTCCCATATGCCCAAAGAAATTGGGGGACCATTCATGGCTGTTGAGGTTGAGGAAGATACACCAATAGAAACTGAGGGAATTGGTCCGGTGGAAGAAAGGGCACCCGAAACTCCATTTGTGATGACCCAAGCATACTATAATTTTTTGACGGGTGAGATTGAGGGTTTGAAGACCAACTACGCTACTCATCAACAAGAGCTGGCAGAGTTTTTTCGTGGTGCCCATGAGGATCAACTTCGTACTCAACGGATGATTGAGGACTTGGCTCGACAGTTTGGGGGTGTGGGTCCTGGTACTTCTTCTTCTGCCCCTCGTAGTGAGGATGGTTGATAATGGGGAAATCATGCATGGGGTGGTTATATATTTGTTATTTGTTACTTTTGTTTTTAGGCTTATTTGTCATGCTAGTAAGAGTAGGTTTGCCATGTGGCGTTGTAATACTTTTGCAAGCACTTGTAGTGATCCTTTTCATTAATGCATTGTACTTTCTGCTTTAAGTAACAAATGTTTCTGCATGTTAAATGTAACAGTGAGCTTTAAATTATTCAAAATTTTATAACATTATGCACCTTTCACATGAGTCTATATATATATAAACCATCTTTCATCACTAAATAAATCTAGTATGTTAGCGATTTAATTAAAAATATCGATTTTTAAAAATTTACTTTAACTTAAGTCGATGTTAAGAATATAGATATTTTAAAACCAAATATATATACTGTATATATAGAGTAAATTTAAAAAATTGAAAGTTTTACATAGCTGCAATAAAAGTTTCACATTCGAACTTTTACTTCACCGGAAATTTTTCAATTTTTGGAACATTGGCCACCTAAATCATGAATATAAAGTTTGATTTCAAACTTAAGAATATATATATTAGCGTAGTAATGATATATGTCGAATTTTTTGAAATTATTGGAGTTGTAAATCTTTTAGTTCATCATATGAAACTTTTATACACGAATGTGATACTTTTAGTTTATCGATGTGAAACTTTTACTTCACCGGATAATTTGAACATTGGCCACCTAAATCATGAAGGAACTCGAGCACTTTATAAGGCGCTCGAGCTCCTTGTTGGTTTCAATTTAGGCATTCTGTCCACCAAACGCTTGATCTCTTTACTAAAAGCGCTCAATTGCATTCAAATAATGGAGATGTAAAACTCGTACTTCATCCGGTGAAACTTTTACGGCACGAATGTGAAACTTTCACTTCACCGGATTTTGTTCAAAATTTTAAACATTAGCCACCTAATTATGAATATAAAGTTTGATTTCAAACTTAAGAATAAATATTAGCGTAGTAATAATATATGTCAAATTTTTTGAAATTAGTGGAGTTGTAAATCTTTTAGTTCATCATGTGAAACTTTTACTACACAAATGTGATACTTTTAGTTCATCGATGTGAAACTTTTACTTCACCGGATAATTTGAACATTGGCCACCTAAATCATGAAGGAGCTCGAGCACTTTATAAGGCACTCGAGCTCCTTGTTGGTTCCGATTTACGCATTCTGTCCACCAAACGCTCGATCTCTTTACTAAAAGCACTCGACCGCATTCAAATAGTGGAGATGTAAAACTCGTAGTTCATCCGGTGAAACTTTTACTGCACGAATGTGAAACTTTTAGTGCAGCTATGTGAAACTTTCACTTCACCGGATTTTGTTCAAAATTTTGAACATTGGCCACCTAAATTATGAATATAAAGTTTGATTTCAATCTTAAGAATATATATATTAGCGTAGTAATGATATATATCAAATTTTTTGAAATTAGTGGAGTTGTAAATCTTTTAGTTCATTATGTGAAACTTTTACTACATGAATGTGATACTTTTAGTTCATCGATGTGAAACTTTTACTTCACCGGATAATTTGACCATTGGCCACCTAAATCATGAAGGAGCTCGAGCGCTTTATAAGTCGCTCGAGCTCCTTGTTGGTTCCGATTTAGGCATTCTGTCCACCAAATGCTCGATCTCTTTACTAAAAGTGCTCAACCGCATTCAAATAGTGGAGATGTAACTCGTAGTTCATCCGGGAAAACTTTTACTGTATGAATGTGAAATTTTTAGTGCAGTTATGTGAAACTTTCACTTCACCGGATTTTGTTCAAAATTTTGAACATTGCCTACCTAAATCATGAATATAAAGTTTAATTTCAAACTTAAGAATATATATAATAGCACAATAATGTTATAATTTCTATTCTTTTGAATTATTGGAGTCATAATTTTTTTAGTTCATCCGGTGAAACTTTTAATACATATATATATATATATATATATATATATATATATATGATACTTTTAGTGCAGTACTATGAAAGTTTCACTTCACAAGTATTTGTTCAATTTTTTACAAACTTAGCCACCATTTTCGATGAATCTATATATATATACAATACATGTTTCACTTCAGAGTTAATAATATATATTTACAAACATACTACATAAATTAAAGTTTAAGTTTGACCAGATCTAGGTTTGTGGCACATTTTCAGCAGACAATTTTATTTTCAATGCCACAATTTAGAACTTTATTATAATAAAACCAATAATGGTGAACAGATAAAAAAATTACAATTCTCGAAGTAACAACATTACAAACTACATCAAAACTGACATTGGAATACTTTGCATTACAGCACTAAATTATGGCACTGAAAATAAGATTGTCAACCAAATCTAACCATCTGTGTATGGCAATGTTGTAGTTCTACAACTCATTAGAAATGTTCCCTAACATATGTTGAATTGTACCTGTATCCATGAGAAGAGGAGACTGTTTTAAATTGACATTAATCGTGGACCATATGTCAATGTTATAACGAATCAACAAGTAAGAGACTCGTTTGAGGAGTGGAAAACAAGTAAGCGACCCATTTTGCTGTGATACTTATTCTTGTATGTTGGTTATCGATTTTTTTAAAGAAAAGCAAAAATAAGAAGGAAAAGTACATTTCAAGGATGGTTTTATGTGAATGCATGAGTTCATCTCATTTATAGAGCCCTTTGACATGATAATAAGATACTCTTCAATTTTGAATTATGAAATCACCATCACAGAGTGTCCTACATTAAGACATTACCATACAATGTAGAAATATACTTTACATTTTTTTTCTCCTTTTTAGATAAGATTTTCACATACTGTCTTATATGTAAAGTGCCTTTATAGTGTACAATTGACATATGATACGAACATACAATGCATACATTCATAGTGTCCTTTAGTGATGTCTCAATCGACCATATTGTAAAAATTTGCACACATTTTAGTGGCCAATATTGTAAAAATTTGAAGTAATAGTAGTGCAAGTGAACAAAATCCGAAGAAATGAAAGTTTTACATTGCTAAACTAAACGTTTCACATTTATGTAGTAAAAGTTTCACTGGTGAACTAAAAGTTTTATAGCTCCACTAATTCAAAACAATCAACATTATAACATGCTACGCTAATATATATATTCTTAAGTTTCAAATCAAACTATAGATTTGTCATTTAGGTGGCCAATGGTCAAAATTTTGAGCATTTTGTAGATAGAATGCCAAAATTGGAGACAATAAGGCGCTCGAGATCCTTCCTGAATGCGCTCGAGCACCTTTTGTACAGAGATCCAGCATTTCATAGACAGAATGCCAAACATCATAGAGTGTCCTATATTGAGACATGACCATACAATACACAAATAAATATACTTCACATTTTCTTTCGTCCTTTGTAGAAAAGCTTTTCACATACAGTAATAATATTGTAAAGTGCCTTGATATTGTAAAACTAACATATGATATGACCACACAATGCACAAATATCATTATTATTATTTTGTCATTTTTTAGACACATGATTTTTTTACTTCATATAACTGATAATGGTACTGCATATAGGTCACATTTACTTCAGACATGTGACAATTTTACTTCATAATAATTTGACAATTTCCTATGTTATTTGACAGTGAGAGATAGGTATGAGACTACAAAAATTGAAAACATTAAAAGACCATACAATGTACAAACATCACAGAGTGTCCTATATTGAGACATGACCACACAATGCACACATATATTTTACATATTTTTTCCTTCTTTTTACAAAAAAGGGTTTCATATACTGTGTTAGATGTAAACTACCTTTATAGTATAAAACTGATATATGATACGACCATAAGATGCACTAATTCATAGTGTCCTTTAGTGATGTCTCAAAAGATGATTTCTTAACACACACATTCATACTCATTTACCATTACTCTCATACATTCACTTCGTCTATATAAAGGCTTTATTTGATTCTAATTATTCACGCGTCTTCAAAGTTCAGCCTTCTTAACTATGGCCCTGCTCAGAAATGACGCCTTGTTAAAATTCTCTATGTTGCCAACCATTCAGTATCTTGTATCACAAATCATTCCTTGCTTTTCTGTACTTCCTAATTCTGATGAAAGTGATCATTATGAGAGTTATAACATTCCATTCTTGTTGATTCGTTATAGCAATTTATTCTCGAATATTTTTTACATCGCATATTGAGGGAAGAGCATTTCGGGGGGTGGATAGCGATTTTGAAATGAAGAACTCTTCATATTTATGCCGTTCATTAGAAAATGGTTGAGCCCCATCCATATCACTCTAACCCACCTTGTATCAAATCAGAGAAGTCAAACGGTAAATTTCTCTACTTTTTATCTACTGTTCTCAGTATAAACGTAAGATTATATGTATTCAGCAGCAAGTCATTCGACTTAAAACATTCCTGTAATGCGTGTTTTATGTACATGCTACTTTATATTCTTAACTTTCAACTTAAACATGTATTATATATTAATATAGATTAATGAAAAATGGTGGCAAATGTTGTCAAATTTTTAAGTAATTCAAGTGCAACTAAACATTCATACAGTGAAGAGTTTATGTACATGTGAACAATTTTGAATTACAGTCATGAAAATCCATACAGGTAATACTACATGTCCACATTACCTAGTACTTCAGAAGAAAAAATAAACACCATTTTCAACTTGATCATAAGACAAGTAACATAGCCACAAGAAGCCTAACAAAATATAACCGAGCTGATGTGGAGTTTTAAGAGACATTGTCCCCATAATCTCTATCAGATTCACTCTCCCCATCGTCCTCATCAAAACCACTCTCCCCATTGTCCCCATCAGAATCAGTCTTGCCGTTGTCCTTATCAGAGTAATTCGCACCATCCTTCTCATTATAGGTCAACATTGAAATAATAGTTTTGAACTGGTTATTAACCAGTTCTTCAAATTGGATAAAGCGATGCATGGTCACTGGAGCATCAACGTTAGTTTGGACAATTATTTGTTGATGTTTGATCCGCTTATTACGTTTCTTAGAGAAAGAACGATTAACTAAACCAGCTTTGATTGGACCATTCGGCTCTATAAGACTGGCATTTTCTGGAAGACGAACACAAAACGCTTTTAGAATCTTCATGATGATGATCCCAAAGGGAAGGGTGGACAAGATACGATTAGGATTAATAGCATTTATCATTGTGTAAACAATTGTAGTTGGAATATTAATCTCATCACCCTTGATGATGTGATAAATAAGCTCCTCACAGTCACGCGGAGTTTCTTCTTATCTTGATGGGGGTCAATAAGGTTGGAGACAATGATGTTGATGACGGAAGCATTGTCATTGAGATTGAGACATTGTATCTTAGAATGGACTAGCATGCCTCTCTCACACAAAAGACTTGTCATGTCTTCATACGTTGGACGATTTTTATTATTATTTATGTAAGGCAAAACAAGAGCACCTGAACGATTTGGAATGTCTAACACCTGTGCTATCACTTCAGGCATTACCGTAATCTGCTTTCCGAGCACTTTCGTGTGGAAGGAGAGAGGTGAATATAAAAAATCACCATGATTAGCATAAAAATAGCGGACAAGATCCTCCATTACCTCTCCTTTAAGGAGACACGTTTTTTTCCACCCATTACACCTAAAGTATCTGATGCATGGAAAGTGTTTCTTCTTTTGCCAGATATCATCCAAAAGAATTTTTCTCTGAACAACGACCTTGCAATGATATACTTTTTTCAAGTAAATATCAAAATTTTGATCACTTCTGAAGTGTTCACGTGAAAAGATAATCTCACATCGTTCTGTAGTTAAAGTGGAAGTGGCATTGCCACTTGTGGCAGCGGTGGCGGATGTTGATGTTGCACCTTTTTTTTGGGCTCTTTTATTTCCTGAACCTCCCGTAAGTAGCACCAACGTTGGGACAAGAACAATGGGTAAAAAATTTATGCACATTCACTTTGGAAGATAACTCACTGTTTGTAGAGGTAGATAGAAGGTGTAACTAGTTTGAAGAGAGAAAAAAATATTTTCTTTTCGGTAGGTGGGTGGTTAGTGAATGATTTAATGACAACATTTATTTGGAGAAAAAATACACTAACAGAGAGCATTGACATTCATTGCAATTTAAGAGGGCTACAGTAGTAAAGGCTTGACAGAAGTAATGAGAGCCATTTAATGGTCTACCATTCGAGAAAGGAGTAGTGAAAGTTCAGCAAAGATCCTAAATTGATGCGCTCGAGTGCTTAAATTAAAGTGATCGAGCATTTTTAATACAGACGGTGTTTTTAATGCGCTCGATCTCTTTTTTAAGCGCTGCTTTCTTTTTAGCAATCGAGCGCATCACATACAGAAAGATCACAAAAAACCGAACAATTTAAAATTTCACAAACATGTGCCCTTCTCAAATATGAAGAAATTTAAAACATTATTTTGTACCAAAAATGTCTGTATCATGTTTTTTGCTGACAACACATGCACAATATAATGAGAAATAAATATAAATTATTTTACACCAATCAGATAGTGGAATTTGCATATCAGTGTAAATTATAAAAAGTCTGTCTGACATACTTTTGTGCACGGTATATAGTCTCATAAATTTATCACACAACAGCACATTCTAAACCCATATTGATCTTTTCTTTGCTAAACATACAAGCACATTATCGACTGTCATTAGTTTCATCATCATTCATTACCTCAACATTCCGTGCCAACTGATATCCACTCATAGTCACTTCAGCTTTCAGTAACCTCCTAGCACACAATACAACCAAAAAATGTAAGTACCCAAATAATTGGTTAACTTACCAGCCTAGCTAAAAAAGACAGAAAGTAGGCAGAAAGAACCTTCCCCCCTCCTGATCCACAAACACACACCAGTCTTGTTGGAACTCAAGATATTGCCCGCTTCTGCTAACAGACTTGCAAGTTCTTAACTAATCTGTTCATTTGCTGTCTAATGCAAGACAACATATTATAATGTCAACATAACTAAACACAAAATGCTATACAAAAGGATATAGTAGATTTCATTTTATGCACAGACCACTTCCACATATTTTTTTTTCTCCAACTTTGCTCAACAGTATAACACTAAATAAAAAAACATAATTCCCATCAACAAAGTTAAATTTTTTGTTCTCTTACCTTTCTGCTGAATAGACTATCTGACTGTAGGTAAGATGGGAAGCATAGGTACAACCTGGAAGGATCACCTTTTATATGTACCCTCGGACCATCTACAAAGGTGAAAAAACATAAATGAAAAAGATAATATTAAAGTTAAACTTACTATCAATGATGCCGAAAATCAAGCAAAGATAGATATAAAACAACAATAGATGACATACAAGAACAGTGCTTTTCTTCGAAATAATAAGTATCTTCATCGGGCATCACAAAAAAATGTCTCAAAAATCCATGTAAACAATAATCCTCCTCCAACTATATTGCTGATCTAACTAGGTAAAACATGACAAAAAAGAAGAGCAAGCAAAAACCATAAGCAAGACAACATGCATGAATGAGCAACATTAAAAAAAAAGCAGCAACAACCATTTAATCCACTTCTATATTTCTGTGATGCTGATATTGTTTAGCATTTTGGAATATTAAACTTCTAATCTCATCGTACTAGTGGAGTATAAGATTTGCAATTTGGTTCGCCCGAATGATGTCTGGTTTTAACTGCCAAAAAAAATGACATATTAGCATTACATAAGACCTAAATCATGAATCCAATGATAGACATTTTTCTCACCTTAGACAATGATTTTTTCATTCTTTCACCGTTCCAATTTTCCATATATGCCATTATGTTCGCACCCCAACTATGACTACAAGAAAAATTATAAATTTAAAATTTACCATCAATCATGATAAAATAAATTGAAACTCTTTTACAACATAATATATTGCAACATGACATCTGAATACATATAGGTCCGGTTGGGCATCTACACACACTACGTGAAACTCAAAAAATTTGTACTCATTATATCCATTAATGTGTTGGACTAGCCATACCTAAAAGGGACCACAATAAATGAAAATGCATTAACAAGATAACTAACAACAAAATTAACAATTACTAATAAGTAAGTAGTTGTATACCAGATTATGGGCAACGCGTCCATGTACGACAATATCTACACAACCCATTGGATCAAGCACGTCGACCCGTTCAAAATTCAGATTGGCTACGAATAGGCACTAATGATTGCCATGAAGGAACATTGGAAATAAATACTACATATCAAAGTAAGAGATAAATAGAGCAGTTAATTTTCTAACATTAAGGAAGGTTATACAATTTCTACAATTCTTATTTTCCTATACATACCATTGGAAATTTCCAAACATCTTCATATCTTACTTTTCATGTACTCATGTATGTTGCCCATGCAGTCTTGATACGTTTTATTATTAAATCTGGGTCAGTGTCCTCGATACTCACGATTGAGTACTGCAGTAAGTATCGATGTTAATACATGCAGATTAAAAAGCATATTTACATGCAAGTAAAATATTTTAAAAAATTATTGTTACCCCTATGGAAGTTTTGAAATAAAATCGTTGTACTCTGATGCCTTGTTCCGTGACCAACAAGTCTGACAACATGTCAATCACCTAAAAAATTAGCACATATTATGAGTCAAATATATTTTCTGGATAACCAAATAAGTTATGCATTATAAAACAAACTATATTTATCATTGGAAAGTTTTTAGAAGGGACCTACAAAGCCTGACACCTAGGATCGTTGGGACAGAGTTGTGATTTCTCCTCTCTATGAGATGATTATGGCCAAACTTCACAAGAATCTCACTACATGTTGAGTTAAAATTAAAAATGAATCTTAAACATCAAATGGATATGCTTACTAAGTAATGAGAGAACCATTTTCTTACCCGATGTTAGCATCCTTTAGCGTGGCATAGGCAATAACAATTTGTCATTTTTCCCCAATGGTTCATAAGCGTCCACCATTCATTCATACCATGGAGAGCCACGGTAACAATGAGAGGGTCGCGCCACACGTTTCAAATGCTTCGGCTTTGCGCAGAGTTCACTTCCCTCACCTTTTTCATGCATTGGATAAAGCATTAAGGCAACCTCAAAAGAAGGCTCTTTGCCATCTTGCAGACCATGAGGTGTATCTGAGCTAGTTGATGCATTGGTGGTGGCAATAAATAACTCATTTCACGTTGAGCTTCTACCATTGACCTCCACTCTAGACGTTGATTTCCATCTCCTCCATCTGCTGATACTACCTTATAATGAGGCTCTTGGCCATCTTCTGATTGCATTGGAGTTAGGATTGAATGGCTCTCATATCATTCACATTTTTCTTGACGCATACGATGGAGTATTTTCTTGGTTACATCAACCATTTTAGCCTTCAATTCCTATGATTTTCAAATTCATGAAACAATAATTAGTTGACAATGTAAAAAAATGTTTATTGTAAGATTTAAAAAACATTATACCTGATAATCTAAATCATCAGATAAATTCTCCAAATCAACTGCATTGGTGGAACCCTTCAATGGCTAAAGTTTATTGTAAAAAATATTAACATTGTATCTAAACCCAAAAATAATGTAAAACCAAATACATTTAAATTGCATTGTACTGCTCACCTCACCACGACCAAAACCATTATTATGCTTCATTTCCCAATGGATCCTTTTTACTATCAATGTTTTTGTCCAAGTAGCTGTGCATGGTCCAGGTGATGGACGTCCTACCCGACGCACATCCACTCGTTCAAGATACAAAAGATAAATCAAGAATACAAAACTACATATTACCAAGCTTATTTGAAAATTTATTTAATACAAAATGAAATAATTTCATACACACGTACCATTAAAAGTAGTAAAGATCTATTAATGGATTTGCATCCTCCTTCAGAATTATGGGACTTAACTGAGGCTTTCAAATTGTCCAAGATATACTTCCCCCAATTGTATCTGAGAATCACCCTCACATCATTTACGACATAAAGAAAATTTTTAGAGGCTTCGCCTTTTGAATTCGGACATAGAATTGTCGCGCAAGAAAATAGGACAAAACACCTCTTGAAATCATCACTAGGGGGAAGTTTCTCTAATTGGTTTGCTAGGTGAGACACTGATAAAGTGTCCTTTACTTTCAACCCCGCAGTTTCCAACCAGTCGTATACAGAAAGATCATGTATGGGCATATCCCTAGAAGCGCTACTACATGGTACCCCCAGAATTTGTCCAACGTCGCAAGGCTTAATGGATATTGATATATTATTTTCAAGCCTTAGCTGACATATAATTGGGTCAAAATGTTTGACCAACCATGCACACATTTGGCATTTCAAATTAGTAAATTCTAACCCAAGTAGGGTTCCAAACCCAATCTGGAAACAACTTCTTTCTTGGCGTTTGAAAATTTCTTGATCTCTTTAACAAATAGACCAGGGTTACACCTTGTTTTCACTGTCTAAAATAAGAAAAACAAAGCTAAAAATTACTTACTAACTACGTTACATAAATAATTATGTTAACTTAATTGGGAATATCCTTTTTCATACCTCTTTTTTCCCACAGGATTTGTGTTTATAAGTTTTAAATGCCTCCATTGTTCTATTTTTGAAAGGTTGCTTTTCTTTATTCGTCGTATCATTCCATTTCATCTTACCCAAATCATTTAACTGGAATCATTTCAAATGAAGTTATCTATTAAGGATTAGATAATTAGAAGCCTGCAATAAATAGGCTAAATTTATTAACTAAAACTTTTGGCTCACCTTCTTAATTCCCTTCATACTGCTATTTTCAGCCGCATCTGTTAAATCCTTGCCATGCTCAGACCTAAAAAAGAAAATTCACTTTCATTAATTAAACATATCTATAAAATATAACACATGAGTATATAAAGTTATATTTATTGCTTCTCACATGAACAAGATATACGAACTGCTAGGCCGTTTATCTGAATGGGAACTTTGACCATGTTCCTCATCTACATTCCTAACTTTATTTCGTGATTTGATTTATTTCGTCATTTATAGAGATGATATATACAGCTTCACGCGACTACATTATTATAGTCAAACAATATAAGTCAGCTTTATAAAGTGCACAATAGGTGCACTCACATAATACTATAAAATATAGAAATAATCTGGCAAGTCAAACATGAAACAAATTATTTATACAGCACAAATAAAGTTACACGATATGTTCTGATAATAAATGTTTAAGTACAGGCTATACTAGGACCACAAAGATCCACATAAGTACATTTTGTAATTGATATTGAAAACAAAGCTCAAGTTCCTATAATTTCACAAGCAACAAATCCTTTTATGTGACCCAAAAATATTTGACTACATCTATGAAGCTCGACTCTCGACTACTGTCATGCCCTGATCTCCGACACCCGGTTAAGAGCGAGGGAAATGGGGGTGAACGGTGAAATTTAATCAAAACCATCGTTTTGGAAAATCTAACATCTAACCCAATTCTCTTAACCGCGGAAGCAACTCAAAATGCATATAATTAAGTGAATATGCATAACTAACCATGGTCGTGATTGTTGAAATCATTTAGAACAATTTCAAAATAAAAATAATTTTTGGCCCTCGTGAATAGTAACTTTTCGTAAAAAGATCCAAAATTTTTTTTGGACCATTGTCTCATCCTACTATAGTCTTAAGGTGCTTAAAAACATAATTTAGACTTTTTGAAGAGGTCCGGAACCTTGATTTCTCATCACCGGGCAGTAGCTAAAAAGGTACAGTAACTCCAAAGTGAACAGTGCATTGCTAGAGTGCAATCTGCCGCTTTGTGTCCCAGTTTCTGGCAACTATAGCAAATTGGCTTAGGTCGTGTGGTCCCAGTAGGCACAGCCACTGATGGTGTAGATTGGGTTTGTTGTTGCATGCCCTTGGGAGAACGACCCACCATCCTTTTTCTTCCTTCTTATACGGTTGTCTGAAAGAGACCCCACGTTTCTCATTTGGTTCCTAAATTACCCGCCTAATGCTATAACATGAATAGGGATCATAACTCTATAGTCCCATACATCATTGAGCATTACACTCTCAACATCCAACACATTCCACTAGAGTCTTGGCACAAACAGTGCATTTCAACATTCCAAGGATAAACATAGTCACACCTCTACCAAGATTTCCAAATCTTTTCCAAATCAATTATCATACTCACACAAATTTCGGTTTCCAAAATTATAAATTACAATCATTCTACTGTGCCTTAAGTCACACTCTAACTATCTCGTCACACATCACAATAAAACTATCTCTTATATCACTTATGACAATCATCTCATCAAAACTAGTCACAGCTAGTAACTCAAAGTCGAACAACAATCGACATCCCGCAATCTAAGTCTCATAAGACCGACAAATTTTACCCAAGGTAACTCCACTACCAATAGGTGTATCAATGGACAATGGTGACTCCAAAGATGACACCTCTAGCCCCCAAGGCACAAGCCCAAGTAAATACATATGCACGCAACTCTATCAACACCCTAGTCCACGAGCTAGAAACTAGGAAAATACATTTGACCTCTCTATTATTGGAAATCGTCCACACTTGAAAAATTATTCCATCACTAGTTCTTTATCCATTGTCACCCAGACAAAGCAACTTAACACCCACAAGAGTCGGCGTATTGTAAGAAAAGTGCTAATCCAAGAAAAATGTCTAATCAGTCCATTTTTCCCAGTTAGCCCAACTCTGGTAACATGCCTTTCTTGCATCCTATCTCAATCTCAATTGCCATCCTTAACAATACACTTACCAACCACGTAACACAAGCCCCTAAGTATCTATAAGGACTCAAATACTCGCAACCTTCTATGCGTTATCTCATCATTGCTCACTAACAAAACTTAATCACGAAGTCAAAATTCTAACCTCAACTAACTCTGGGAGTATTACCAAATCAAATCGGTTTCACGCACCAATACCTTGACTTTTCATTATGATTGCTCAAACCGAGCTAATCATTCCACTATCGCCATAGGTAACCAAACCTATCACTCAGACAACTATCAATCACTGAATATTTCCAAATCAAGTCTTGGTTTGACCATTTCCCTACGTCCTTAGGTATTCGAACCTATGATTTTGATACCTTAGGTTTTCAAACCTAATACTTTACTAACAATCCACAAATCCTCAAATCATTCCAATCCAACACGTGGCTTAATCATTTCCCGTCGTCCATAGGTATTCAAATCCGATTAAGCTCTCATCTAAATGAACTATCCATCATTCCACTACCTCGCCACCCGAAATCCATGTACGGATGGCCTCAACCTCACTTTTCATATAGTGCACATAATCACATCAATACACTTATCCACACAATACAATGCATTTTATCAAATCAATGCATTTTCTGTCTCAACTCAAGATTGTCACAATGTCATTCACTCATTTCATGAAAATCATCATGCTTATGCAATTTTAAGAAAATCATATCTTTCATGCACAGCTCTACATTGAAAATCATATTTTCACATTTTCATCAACTGAACACAATTTCAACAAAAGCATTCATAATTGCAATATCATATATGCAACATATATAAGTCCTAACTAACATGTTAGACATATACATATGCATAATTCACATTTCTATTTACATATAAATACACAAGACCCTAAACTCAAGGAATCACAATCTATCTTTCATGTCACAATTATGTGACCTATAGAATCAAAGTAAAGATGAGTCTAGTACCCCTACCTCAAATCCTATGCTTTGAATCCAACTTTGAGAAATCCCAGCTTTCTCAAATTCACAAAATGTAGACTTTGATCGGTTTAAACCGAAGCCCTCAATGTCCTCTACGCACTTTCCTTCTTTGGGATCTTCCAAATCACACACTACACGAGGAAGCTCTCCAAGTATCTCATTATCACCATCAACTAGTAGGCTCACTAAGAAATGCCCAAGCTCTCTCCGATCACTCGAACCATGCAAAGATGACAAGTAGAAGTCATCACGCTCCCCCACAAAACATATACTATCACCAAAGCTACTCGGTCCAACTCCACACTGATTTAGAGTATGTGTGTATGTAAGCTTCCGCAAAAACTTGTATAAGGATTATGAGAGTGTTGGGATATAAATTAATGATTTAGAGTATGTGTGTATGTAAGCTTCTACATTTGTATAGAATTGTTGAGTGGTGATGATGTGATAACACTGTTCACCCTCGAATTCTGGGAGAACCAAAAATCGAGGCGTGACAACTACAATCTGTGAAGTGACAATAAAATTTGAACTTTTGATTCCACCTTCACAACCTCAACATTTAGTTCAAATGGTGTCGATCTCCTCCATCCAAATATATAGTTGAAGGTTCAAGACTCTAATAAAACATTCATTAGTACAGGCATATGATTTACCTATCAAAATAAACAAGACTATAATCAACTTTGCTCTTTTTTCTTCTTCTTTTTTTAGTCAAAATTACCAAGGACTTAGTCTAAGTAGTATCTACCCTTCCATGATTTAGGTGGCCATGTTCAAAATTTTGAAAAATATCCCATGAAGTGAAAGTTTCAAGGACTGCACTAAAAGTATCACATTCGTATAGTAAAAGTTTCACCTGATGAACTAAAATTTTTTTAACTCCACTATTTGAAAGCGCTCGAGTGCTTTTATTAAAGGGATCGAGCGTTTAGTGGATAGAATGCCAAAATCAGAGCCAACAAGGAGCTCGAGCGCCTTAAAAAATGCTTGAGCTCCTTCCTGACTGCGCTCGAGCTCCTTATTGAATGTGCTTGAGCGCCTATGCTAAGGAGATTGAGCGTTTGGTACACAAAATGCCAAAATTAGAGACACCGAGGCGCTCGACATTAAGTCATTACAACACTATTATATATATTATTAACTTTCAAATCAAACTTTAGATTCATGATTTATTTAGGTAACCAATGTTCAAAAATTTGAAAAATATCTGGTGAAGTGAAAGTTTCACATAGCTGTACTAAAAGTTTCACATTCGTGTAGTAAAAGTTTCACCTGATGAACTAAAAGATTTACATCCCCACTAATTCAATAAATTCGACATTAAGTCATTACTACGCTAATATAAATATTCTTAAGCTTCAAATCAAACTTTAGAATCATGATTTAGGTAGTCATTGTTAAAAAATTTAAATAAAATATGGTGAAGTGAAAGTTTCACTTACTTAACTAAAATTTCACATTCGTGCAGTACAAATTTTATCGGATGAAGTAAAAGTTTTATATCTCCAATATTTTAAAGCGCTCGAGCGTTTTTAGTAAAGAGATAGAACGTTTATTAGACAGAATGCCAAAATCGAATCCATCAAGGCACTCGAGCGCCTTAAAACGTGCTCGAGCACCTTCTTGATTTAGGTGGCCAATGTTCAAAAATTTTAAAAATATCCGGTGAAGTGAAAGTTTCGCATAGCTACACTAAAAGTTTTACATTCGTGCAGTAAAAGTTTCACTTGATGAACTCAAACTTTTACAACTCCTCTAAGTTAATAAATTCGACATTATGTCATTACTATGCTAATATATATATTCTTAAGTTTCAAATCAAACTTTAGATTAATGATTTCGATGCCCAATGCTCAAAAATAAGAACAAAATTCGGTGAAATAAAAGTTTCACATAGCAGCACTAAATGTTTCACATTCGTGCAGTAAAAGTTTCACCGGATGAACTAAAAGTTTTACATCTCCACTATTAGAATGCGCTCGAGCGCTGTTAGTAAAGAGATCGAGTGTTTGGTGCACAAAATGCCAAAATCAGAGCCAACAAGGCGCTCGAGCTCTTTTTTAGGCGCTCCACCTCCTTGATGAATGCGCTCGAGCGCTATTCATAAAGAGATCGAGCGTTTGTAAGATAGAATGCCAAATATGACAGTGTCCTATATTGAGACATGACCATGATTTAAATGATCAAATCTTAAATTTTATAAATTTTAATTTCAATTTTAAGTTTTGATCATTTACAATTTAGGCTCGAACAATTCCAAATTCATTAAGAAATAAAATAATCAAGTGTAGAAAATTAAAATGTTAAAAACTATCTCTGATCCTTCACTATGTTCTCAGTTTTATTTCTAGTTTTTTTAGTTTTATATTCTATATAGCTTTACATTATATCTTAAACCTCTTGATTATTGTTCCATATCTTAATTTTTAACTTATTATTGCCCTAATTTAATCAATTACAACAATATTATTATCAAATAGTATAGACAACATAACCACATCATGAATTGTTTAATTGGTTTGGCCATAACTAAGACAAAAAAGATATGAAAATTCCAAAGCAACTCAAACTCACTTGTTTCTCCAATGGTTTCGCTAACGATGGTCATAATTCCATTACCATGTCCTTCATCCTGTCAAAATCTCAAATTATTTATTTATGACTCTGTACAATGCATTAATTTGATGCAACAATAAAAAAAATTTACAATTCTAAACATTCATCTAATACTAAATTCATTTGATATGCAAAAATTCTCAAATAGATACGACTAAAACTAAATAAACAATTTCAATTCAACTCCAAGCAAGCCAATCTTTCTTAAACATAGTTCAAGCCTAAACATCCCACTAATTTTGGTGAGCCTAGGTCAAACAACCTAAAATTACTCAGACTTTTTGCAGCCCTAAGCTTATTACTTTAATGTTCCCATGCCATGTCAAGTATCTTCTACATTTCAACAAAAATATTGTTCCAAATTTCCAATAACACAAGTGAAACAAAACAAAACAAAAACCAAACAAACAAATCTTAGGATTTGAAAGAACAATCCAAATTGAATGGGATTAACACAGCGAATCAAAGATGGCCTCTTTCTAGTGTGTATAACATTCATTTTATACAAAGAGAAGAAAATTTCTCATTTACTAAATAGGAAATCTAGATACTAAATTTCGAGTATATATAAAATACAAATAACAAGGACTACAATAGCTAGTGCAACAATATGACAAACAATTAGAAATAATAGAAAATATTCTAAAACAAATTATGGACAATCAAATTGAGACCCGGATTGCTTCAATCTGTGTTATCAACTTCTTGAATTTTAGCATCCAATTTAGTAATTGAGATATTATAAAGTATATACATAAATGCCCCAATTTCTAGGGTTTCACTGCATAGAAATTTTTTTAGGGTTTTAATATAGTACCTTTTGTGGATTTTAGGACACCTGTAATCGCCGATGATCGATGAATGTTTTGGCTGTCGGTGAGGTTATACCTTTCGATCGTTCAACAGACACTTTTCTCGTAACTTTGAGCAAATAGATGGCTGAGTGAAGGGAGAGATAGAGAGAGAGAAACGGTCCAGTAATATCTAAGAAGAATGAAGAAGAACGGTGGTCCTTGCAGTTTTCAGAGAAGAACGGTCATCGTTGCAATCACCGGAGAAGACGAACACTCCTTCTTGGTGGTATAGTGAGAGACGAATGGGTTCAGTGACAGACTAGAAAAGAGTGAGTGAAGAGAGAGAGAAAGAGATAGAGAGAGAGAGAGAGAGAAAGAAACAATTGAGAGTCATCGGTCATCGTCGTTGGAGTCACTGGAGAAGACGAAGAGACGTTGTCAGTGCTATAGTGATGATAAGTGCACAAAACATGTGATTTTATATCCCAAAATAAGTCTTTAATTACTCTTTTACTTTATTTAAATATTCTTATCTTTGCATTTTGTGTTTTATAGGGGTTGATTTCCAAATAAGAAGAAAAGCAACAGAAAAGGCCTAAAAAGGATATATATAACCAAAGATAAACATCAGAAGAATTGTAGGAAAGATGGTATTCTGTGCAATCTATTTCACAAGAGGTCTCAAGTTCAAAACTTTACAAAATACTTTTTTGCATGACCACGTCTGCAGTCCAGAATTCAAATTAAAGATATGGAGATCAAATATTGGATATTTAAATTCAAAATTTTGTATTTTGAATTTTGGATTTTGAATTTTTGTTTTTAAATTTTGTATTTTGAATTTTGTATTTTAAAATTTTCCCACCTAAACCATTCCCCTTTAACTCTATAAATAGGGGGTCTTAGGGGATGGTGAAGGGAGTTAGAAATTGTAGAAAAAAATAAAGTGTAATTGTAAATATTTTTTTTATTCATTTTCTTTTTCTTATAAACATAATTCTCAAGGGAATGATGAAGCCATTATGATGAAATATAAGTAAGTTATTTTATTTTCTTGTCTAATTTTTCCTCCCAAGAGCATTCTTCTACTCTTCTATTTTGAATTTTTATTTTCTAAAATTAGAGGGAGGATTCTTCGTGTTTGCCAAATAATGGTAATTCGAATAATGCCTACCTCTGTTTACCTAGCCAATGTGCATCAGATTAAGTAAATAAATGTCTTTCTCATATACAATCAAGTCATTCTTTTTTATTCCATATTTTCCTTCATCTTTTTAAGTTCTAATTGAATTGGTGAAGTGTATTAATTATTGGATGAAAAACTAAATAAGAATATTAGAAAATTTATTTATGTGGATTCGTGGTGGTGGATTCCCTTCCCTTGAGATTTATTTTATTATTATAGTTTTATTTATTCATTATAATTCCAAAATAAAAAATATTTAAAAAATAATAATTTTCATTCCATAAATTAGTGTGTGAATTTGAGCTCATTTGAAATCTCACTTGAGAGTGGTTCGACCCTGCTTACTACTATACAGTTTTTAGTAAAGCTTTTGTAGGTTTTATTATTTTTTGTACAAAGTGTAGAAAAGCAACGACAAACATCCAATAATCTACACTCGTCAAGTGACGAAAAGGTAATGATGGAAAAAATGGTTAAAGTGTAATAATGTATTTAGGGTATTTTTGACATTTGGCTTGGGGGTATTTTTGAAATATTACATTAGGAGGGTAATTAGATAATTTAACAAAAAGCTGATGAGGGGTAGTTTAGACAATCTGTATAGATGAACAGTGAAAATTGACATATTTGTAATTACTTTTTCTTAAGTTGAAAAATATTGCAATAGTTTTTCATACTTGATATATTTGTAGTATTGGCTCCCTAACTAGAAATTTATTAAATTTTCCCTACTAAAAAATAATTAGAGGCTCCCGTGTGTATGGCACGTACATTTAAACAAGTATATATCAGTATAATTTCTTTCTCATCCATCTTGATACCTTCAAACTTAACTTGATGAAGCTGAATCTTGTTTTCCTTGATGGTGTTGTTTCCTTCGTGAGCAGTTACAACTGAGTCCCAAATTTCATTTGCACATTTGCAATTCTTGACTCTGGTGAATTCTCGCTTCTGTAAGGCCTTGTATAAGGCATTTCTAATCTTCCATTAATTGATTTTGCCAACTTGTCAGCTGCTGAGAGATTTACATGATCAAAAATGACAACCCCTTTTAATGTAGCATGCCAGACATCATATGAGATAGGTAATAAGAAGGCCTCCATTTTAATCCTCCAAATGTCAAAACTTGTACCATCAAATATAGGGGCCTTGTGTGTAAAACTATTTTCAGCCATACATAGGATCTTTACTGTAGGTGGTTAAACCAAGAATCGCAGACTTGTGCTCTAATACCAATTGAAGAACCTATAGGGGGAGGGGGTGAAAAGGTTCTGTCCAATTTTAATCTTTAATTCTTTAAGTACGACACACACAATCCACAAAAATTGACATAGTGATTTATGAAGGAAAACCCCTATGTGGGGTAAAAACCTCTTGGCCTTCAAGCCCAGTCCAATTCACTATGATGAAGTTGAGAACACTTTGTTGAGCACTTATAGATGCAGCTGTGATGACACCTCACTCACACTCTCTACACTCACCAAGCTCACACACAAGTCACTCCAACTCTCACCCAAGTTCATAGCCTCCCTAGACTTGAACTCTCTCACTAAAGCTCACACACGAGCTCTTAGTACTCACCCAGCCCAGGCTTTCCCAAACACAAGTTGTCTCTCACCAATCTCACCACAAGTCACTCAAACTCTCCCTATCCAAAGTATCCCTATACGTGGACTACAAATGGTGATTGTAGAGTCGATTACAATGTATAGATTAGTAACTCTTCATGCTTTGATTGTCGATCTTCAAAGTCTAGTTTGTTAATGAAATGCCACTCAATCTTTTGGCAGATAATGACGCTTAAACTTCAGTAGTTGACATGCTTCTAATTAGGCAATCTTGAGTGTAGCTACCACGGACTTGTAGATGACTGTTCTTTTAGAAGATCCCCTTCTCAGCTAGTTAACCATCCATTCAACTTGGTATATACTCTAGACAACTGTCCTGCTATTTCTTTGTCTTTGTATCTGTACTTAAAATAGACAAAACTGCAACTGGAGTAGACTTTAGTAGCATAAATATTATGGATGCAAGTTTAGCAATTAGCATTCAAAGAACCCAAATAGGCAACATATATTTTAATAACAATGAGGCTCAAAGATAGCATATATTCAACAATAATCAGCACAAAAATCAGCATAGTAAAAGCACAAAATCAGCATAGTATAAGCTCAAAAATCAGCAAGATAAATTCAGCATAGACATTTCAACAAATCAGCAATTAAAAATCAGCATACTCAACAATTCAAAATCAACACTTTAGCCATTGAAAATCAGCATATTTATCAATTCAAAAAATTAGCATTTTAGCAATTGAAAATCAGCATATTTATCAATTCAAAATCAGTATTTTAGCAACATTACAACAGCGATTTCAGCACTATAAAAATAGAATTTCAGAAACTTTAGAACAGCAATATCGACACTATAAAATCAGCATTTCAACAACTTTAGAACTGCAAATTTCAACACATTAAAAATAGCATATCAGTAACTTTAAACCAAAACAAAATAGCAACATGATTTTTCAGAATCAGCAATTAAACCAAATCAAAACAACAACATGATATTTTAGAAACAACAATTAAATCAAATAAAAATAGCAACATGATATTTAAGAAACAACAATTAAACCAAATCAAAACAGCAACATGATATTTCAGAATCAGCAAGTAAAATTCTAGACAACAACATATTTGCACAAAACAGATTTTCAAAGATAAGATTTAAACAGATTGCAACTTGATCTTTTCAAAACAGATTTCAGAATCTTGAATTTCAGCAATATCAAAACAGATTTCGGAAACTTGAATTTCAGCAACAATTAAACCCAAATCAGCATTAGATTAAACCTCAAAAAAAAAGTAAACAAATAAACCCAGATCAGCATAGTTTAAACATCCAAATAGAGACTGATTTGTCCATAGCAAAGAGTAATATCCGAATCTCAAAACAGGTGTGTATTGTCAATAGCCAAGAGCAAAGCCCAAATCAAACATATGTAATGAAATCATAAGCTCAAAAACAGAGACTGATTTGTCCATAACAAAGAGTAATATCTGGATATCTAAACAGAAGTGTGTACAAGTATATATGTAGTGGAGAAGAGTATACCAACTGGATGAACAAGAGAAGAATAGAAAGTGATGAACCCAGAAAATAGAACCAATGATGACGAACCAGAAAATAAAACTAACGATGAAGCTGAGATTCTGTTAAACGAATCATTGAAGTTGACATTCTAAGTTCAGAGACGATGAAGTTGATGAATCATGAAGCTGATGTTGACGCTGGTAGAGATGAGAGATGACTTAAACGATGCCGGCAGCTATGGAAGAGAGCGACTCAATGAACTGAGATCAATTGAGGAATCGTCAAGAATGAAGCACGAAGAACCGAGACTCTGTTTGGAATCTGTAAAATCGAGGCATGACGATCTAGACCTCTAGATTCGGGTGGCACAGATGATGACTTAAGAGTATAAGGATGCTGACGAAGATGATTCTGGCATCTCTTTCTCTCACTAGACTCTAATTTTTATCTCTCTTTCTATCTTCTTTTCTTCCTCTCTTTTCTTTGTATTTTTTTTCTCACTAAGTGCCGTAGTTGTCTCACTCTCTGTCACTCTCTTTTTCTTACATTCTGTTCTCACCCCATCCATTTGCCGCACATTCTCCCACACTCGTATGCATATTTTTCATCAAATATATTAATGCGGCTAGGGTTTCTAACCCTTATTTGCTAATTCCCAAAATGCCTTTATTTTTATTCAAACATAACAAAGGAGACCATATGAGTAAATGGAATGCCAATGAAAAGATCGAAATGCCCCTGCAACACTTGTTAGTGCAAATACATAGATAAATATAATAGAACAAGATAATTAAATCCAATAAATGCATTTAAGGACAAATGACACTAATGCCCTTACGGATTCTTTTTGACATTAAAACTTGGGTAAACATGCTCATGGGCTTCCCGAACCATCACATCTAAACTGTCAAACTTTCTCATGGATTACGATACATCGTCTTTATGATTATGATTAATTGTAATCTACGATGAACAATGCATCGTAATATCATGCAAAATACATTATTTTTAACCAAAATTCTCAACATTATTACAATACATCATCCTTGGAAGTTTGATGCATCGCTGGATTTCGATGCATCATAATGGGGATTACGATGCATCGTAATCTTTAGAATGCAAATTCTATAAAATTTCACAAGTTTTCACCAATTCCTATTATTCACATCTAATTACATTATCTATCCTCAATTCCATCCATACAACATTGAGACATAAATTAAATGTTATAAGTCATACATTTCATGCATTTGATCCAAATCTTGCATTCCATTTATATAATCCCTCCAAATATATAGTGTCATCATATGAGTTACATAAATGGGGATCCAAAAGTACAAGTAGTTCAACTATAATTACAATTTCAACAAAGTCAACATGCTACAAATCGGAATGGATAGCAATATAACTAATGTCCAAAAATAACACCAAAAAGTCATAAGGAATTCCACTTGAATGTTCAAGTCCCGTCCATCATCGGTGCCTCATCTATAAAAGGTTTGGGGGGAGAAGGTGAGTAAAACAACCAATTCAGTACGAATGCCCCAACCCACCTAGGCATCGACCCGACACCAACCTACATAATATGCAATCATAATGTTACTACTTTACATGACATATTCATTGTTCTCATGTCTGTTGTGGCCAAATTTGTCTTTATTTTTGTAGCTTACTATTGCCTATCAAAATATAATTTAAACCACTCGCAAGAAAACGAATCTTTGTAGATATGATTCTTTATAGAGGGTATCGATCCCACGAGGAGTACGTGGATGAATTGCACTATTAAGAGAGAATTTCCAATTTAATCCTAAAAATAGAATTTTTTTATTTGAATTTAACACTAGTTTGTAGAATATAAAAACATTAAAAGTAAAAAGTTTGTAAAATTGAGAGATAGAGAGAACTAAGGGTGGTTTCCACCTCTAGCCATTTGACATGTCCAAGTATGTAGCAAATGGGACTTTCTACAAGTATATACAACACAATATCATTAGGCTTGTGGCTTATAATGACATATCAAAAGATAAACATGATTTCTAACTAAACATAGCCCATCTTTAACAAGCATAGTCCTTTAACCTATCTACTTATCCTATTGCCTAAATGTACCTACGTGTATCCGAACTACCCTATCTTGGCACGGGCTATATAAGCAAGAAACATCACATTCCATTAAAAACTATTACAAAGCCATCATTTACACTTTTTTTGTGAAAGTTATAAATGTTGAGCATTCAAAATAAAATATTTCTACTCTAAGACAAGATGAATAAATAATATCAAATGAATATATTGAAGAGGTTCACAAATATTATAGAAAATACTACGCTAAGTAATCAACATATAAATATAAATCCCGAAGTTGCTACAAAATGAACAAGTTACATGGCTAGGGGTTTCAACCACACCCTAGATGAAAAGTTAGTTGATCATAGGAGACTTGCAATCCTCTATGGCCAGAGATACGAAGCTCCAAAGGTCTGGTTCAACACTTCTTTCTCTCCTCGTCTAAGTCTCCCTCTTTTTTGTTAAAAACCATGCATATATGTCCATCCACCAGTGTCCTTGGGTCCCACATTGCCTATATATCTATATAATCGACCTAATATATATATATGCTCCCTTCATATGTCTCTTTGAAGTCAAAAAATTCTCAAAAAGGACGTGTAAAGGTTATTCATTAATGCAAGTCGCAAGACAAGTGGGCAAGTGGACAACTTGCATTCCGCAGAATCTCGATTGTGCGAAATTGAAGTTTCGCACAATCGAGATTTCGATTGTGCAAAATCATCATCTCGATTGTGCGAAATGCCTTCATAAATTTCTTGATTTCTTCACTTCCTCAGCATTTGATCGAAAATGCCGCCCTTTTTGGGACAAAACCTAATATTCAACAAAAATACAAAAATAACATAAAAATACCAAGGTAAACATAAATACGGAATCAACATATGCAATTAAGAAGACTTAAATGTGCAATATTTAATGCTTATCAATGTCCAATCAACGTAAATACAATTCAAGAATAAATACATTTAATCCATACATTATAATATTTACATCTTCTTCGGTCATAATCCGATATATAGACATGATTGGTCAACTTCGAAGATCATGTGGTGTTAGACATCACTAAGGACACCCATATGATTTGGACAACCCTGAAGAATCATACATTCCCGGTAATATATTGGTCTTACCATTGTGAGTGGATAGCTCTGACGGTCACAAGATTTTGAACAACTCCAAATTCTAAGCCTTAGCCTTAGTATGATTAGGTAACTCCGACGATCATTCCTTAGTGGATAATTATACCACTTCCGTGATATGGTTGGACAACTTCGAACCCCATGTACGACTTATTTGGATAATCCTCGGACATTTACATACATACTCATTAGGCACATATATCACATATCATATATTTTTCATGTTCTTCCAATGCACATTCTTGTTCTATATGATTTCTAACATGCATTACATCTACACATCCTCTATATAATCACATATATGTTCCAAAACATGCACATCATTCACATATGCACACAATTCACATTACTTCATAACATACTCACATTATCACGCATTCAATATCTATAATCACACATTCATCATATACCACAATATGGATAACATAACATGTATAAATCATAAGGAAGAGAAGAGTACAATACACAACCCTATCACCCTTCCCATACATTCCAAACTTAACTCAACTCAACTCAACCCAACCAATAGATTTCCAACCACACCAAAACCCTAGAATCGATGAGTAAGAAGGAAGAAACACCTCTACCTCGAATTTGAAGACTTTCTAGTCAAAACTCAAGAAATTCTCCAAATTCTATCTTGCCAAAATTCACATTTGTTCAGTTCAAACTAAAGCCCTTGACCTGTAAAGTAAGTTGTCCTTTTTTAAGAACTTTCGAATCCAAGCTCTAGGGTTCCAAAATGAAAAGAGAATGAAGAAAGGAGAAGAGAGGGAGAGAGAGAGTTTGGCCGGTCCTTGGTCTATGGAAAATAAAAATATTCTCCCAGCCACTTGATAGATATAATATCTAGGGTGCAAAATGACTAAAATGCCCCCAAGCCACTTAACGTATCCTTCCGACCTCCATTTTCAATTTCGAAAACGGTTACGGCTTCGAAATCAATTCCTTAACTCTTTAAACATTTCATATGGTTCAAAACAAAATAAAAATTATTTTTCAAGTTTTTGAGCCCACCCAACTCGAGTTCCGGGCTCTGTCAATCTAAAATTCTCAAATTTCACCAAACACTCCCAAAACTCTCCAGAACCTCTAAAAATTCCCAAACATGTTTCTCACATTTAAACATGCATAATACCATTTGCAACTCATTTGTGATAAAAATGATGAATAAAAAGAAAATCAGTCAAAATTGGACCCGATCTCTACACTTATACTAATTAGAATTCTTAACTCCTTAGTTTATATTAATTAAAAATGTTACCTTTAATATTACCTTGTTGAAGATACTCTACTAAATAACCATAACATTCATAATTCTTGTTTAATTTAAAGAGGTAACTTTGTCTCTAATTTTAATGTAATATCAAGTAAAAAGATGTATCTATATAAATATAAAACAAAAAATATCTCATAACCTATACATACAAATATATATAATTTTGGCATGTATATAAATGGACAAAAAAATTTGAGCTAAAAATAATATGAGTTAAATTCCAGCGATCTAATTTTATTCTTTTTTAAAATGTAACAAATTTTAAAAGGTAAGGAACTAAGGTCTAAAAGAATCTAAATTGAAATTATTTGTGCCACATATAGAAGATTTTTAATATTTTATTTGGAATATAAATAATTTTAATATTTTAAATTTCAACCATTCATAGAATTTATTAAATTTGGTTTTCCAAAAGTTTTAGCGAGGAACTAATATTTTATTTATAAGTAAATATTTTAATAATTTTATTTTTAACTAATTATAAAGACCACTATTAAATAGATCTTTCCAAATATTTGGGGGCATCTCAACATGTGGAATTAAACCTCCATTCTTCATCATGCCAATTTTTGGGGGCATCTCAATTTTTGGAAAGATCTATTTAATAGTAGTCTTTATAATTAGTTAAAATTAAAATAAAGTGTTTGTTTTAAGAATTAATGAAGTGTGAGAAAAAAAAGGAGAAAAATTGAAATATTTTTTTTGTGAAATATAAAGTGTTTATATATATATATATATATATATAAAGTGTTTGTGTTAAGAATGAAGTGTGAGAAAAAATCAATAGAATTAGAAAAAATATAACGAAAAAAATTATAATATTATTTTAGAATAAATAAAATTAGAAAATAATACTTGATGTTTACAAAAAAAAAATTTGGCCTACAACTTGTTTCATGAAAAATATGAAATTTTGTTAACTTTTTTTTTCACATAATGAGGATATGTGTGTGCTATCTAATCTTTAGAATTAGATTTTGTACCAAAGTTTTCTACTTCAACACAATTGTAACCACCATAAGTGAGAAAAAAAAACCCTTTAGAATTAGATTCTTACCAAACTTTCCTACTTCAACACAATTGTAACGATTGATCCAAAGGTGTTGACCTAAGGGCAATCTAATAATTTTGATGATTACAAACTATTAATGGTATTTTCAGCATTTACATTGAGTGATTGTATTAGTTGATCAAATTCAAGTCAAGACTCAAGGAATTGAATCAAATTCCAAACACTTCAAGCTCAAAAGTGTATTACAAACATGTTCAAGTGTATTGAAATTGAAGAACATCGAAATAGAAGCTTTCAAGATTTCAAAGTCATTCAATCTTAAGAAAGCAATTCAAACAATCAAATCAAATCTCCAAAAGCTCAACCGATCAATTTACATTGAAGAAAGGGGTAGATAGGATGGTGAGTGCTAGGAATTTATGTCAAAGTAAATTTGAATTCCTATGAAGCTCAAAAATTTCAAAGATTATGCATAAAAATATTTTTTAACTCACTCTTGATCTTTCATCAATTATACAGAACATCACTCATATACCTTCATAAACCTATAAATGTGTTTACACATTCAAACCTTTCAAAATTGGCAAAGTCTCATTTTTATAGAGTTTTGGTCACTTGATGGGTTCCATCAATCGACTAACTGAACCTGAAATTCATTCCAGTGAGTTGTGCAAAATGGGAAAAGCTAGAACATTGTTCCAGCCAGCTGAAGCATAACTTCAGCGAATCGAAACAGTGTTATTAGCCGGTTAATGAAACTCATCAGACAGCTAGTAAAAATTGGAACTCATTCTAGTAAGTTGTGCAAAATATGGGAAGCTAAAACATTGTTTCAGCTAGCCGAAGCATAGCTTCAGTCGACTGAAACAATGCTCATCAACCGGTCGATAGTAGCAGATTTTGAATCCAACGACTATTTTCTGCATGTAATGCTCTCCTGACTGCCCTAACCATCTTGTTTCAGTGGGCTTTAGTTATATAATGCTCATATACATTGAAGAGCAATTAATACACACAATTTGAGTATTCTATACATTCATTCACTATCTTGCAAAAGTTATTTCAAGAGACTTGAGCTTCATCTTGTGGATTCATTTTATACTCTAGTCTTGTAAGTTTACACTTGTGTATTCATCTATATTGAGAGATGTCTATTAAGAGCTTCTTATTGTAAATCCACTTTGAGAGTTAAAATTGTAAACACTTCTTCCACTCAAAAGGATCAATTTAATCCAAAAAAAATCTAAAGGAGGATGTTCCTTTAGCAAGGGTTGGTGTGACCCAATAGAAGGAGGAGTTTTTCTTAGTAAGAAGGTTTTACTCTCCACCTATAAGGAGGTGCCATATTGGATTTCGAAAGTCTCAAGAAGGGTCTTCAGCATAGAAGTAGGATTTTTGAACCTCGCAAAATCATCGTGTCACCACATGATATCATGATGATGTCATGTGGTGAACCTATCTCTTTATATTGTGATTGAATTGCTTGAATTTCTTATCTTACCTGATAAGTGTTCAATTCTATGCATTTGAACCCTCTTTATTGCTTATGTTAGTTCTATTTTTGCGTTTACCGAGATATGTTTACGGTATTTTTGTGTTTTTGATGTATTGCAGGTATTAGAGTAAATGGAGCAAAGTTTGAAGCTATTTGTAGCTGAAGAGGAAAAGTCAGAATTGCAGCCAAAGGCATCTCGATCAATCGAGATGTTGATCTCGATTAATTGAAATCTCGATTGATCGAGATCTCATTTCGATTGATCAAAATCTCGATCAATCGAGAGCCAATCTCGATTGATCGAGATTCTGCAGAATCCACTTGGCCACTTGCTCACCTGCTCTCCCACTTGCAACAAAATCCCCCTTTTTGCACGACTTAGGGGGATTGTCTGACTTAAACAAGACCCTTGGGGACCTTCTTGATACAAGGGATATATATATTGATATATATATATATATATGGTGGGCCCCAAGGTTAAAAAGGAAGCCAAAAAGCACATAAAAAGGGCTAGATCTCTCATATCTCATATATCTCTCAATATACATCAGACCATCTAAGGAGAGACCTTCGGGAGAGGAAGAAGAGGAGCTGAACCAGACCAAGAAGCTTCACTTTCTTCATCAATAGAAGGGTGCAAGGCTGCCATGACCAACTAACTCCTCCACTAGGTTGTGGTTGACACACCTAGCCATGTAAACTTGTTCATTTTTGTAACACTTGGGGATTTGTAGTTAAATGTTGATTATTTAGCCTAGTGAATATGTACACAAATACATTTCTTATATATATTCATTTGATTTGGAATTTATTCTTGTCTTAGAGTAGATTTTGTCACTTGAATGCACAACATTTGCATATTCCACAAGAAGTGCAAATGATGGCTAGATAATGGTGTTTAAATGAATGTGTGATGTTTGCTTGTATAGACCATGCCAAGACAAGGTAGTTTGGATGCATGTAGTGTTCACTTAGAGAGTAGGGTAATTAGGTAGTTAGTTAGGTTGAAGAGCTATGCTTGTTGAAGATGGATTATGATAGGTTAGCACACACATTGATCTTTTGATATGTCATTGAGGTCACAAGCCTAATGACATTGTTAGGCATTTAATTTATGAATCCCATGCTTGCTACACTTATGAACATGTGAATGACTAGTGGTGGAAACCACCCCTAGCTCTCTCTCCCAACTCAACTCTTTAATTTTATTGTCATTTCATTCATGCAATAGATTATAAACAAAAATCCAAAAACCTGTTTTTAGAATTAAAGTAGAATTAATCTTCCTTTAAGGCAATTTCGACTAGTCCTCATGGGATCGATACCCTCTATATAGAACCTTATCTACAAAGATTCGTGCTCTTGCGAGTGGTTAAATTATATTTTGATAAAAAGGGCAAAATTAAGCTTACAATTTAATCCGAGTTTAGCCACATCATTACCTATATTGCATAATATGATAAGTTTATTTGGTTATATATTGTAGTTAAATTCAAAAATTATACATGTTTTATTATAGACCCTAATCAACCTCCCTCTCCCCTTCCTCTAGGGTCAATACTTGGCTAACAGTAACCATCGCAAGTGGAAAAAAAAGAGGATGTGTCCATAGTTATTTCATGCATATCAAGTCTATTTTTGTTATAATAATAATTTGATTTCAAATAGTGTAATACACTATTATCCATTTTTTGTACAGTATTGGAGCAATTAGTTACCACAAAAAGTTTCTTTTTCATTTATCAATATGTGTTTGAGTTGTCTTTTTCATTAAAACATTTATTGCAATACTGTATAGGTGTTTATCTATTTGTTTGTGATGATTATTTGTCTAATGATTAACATAAAATCATGCTTTTGATAATTTTTTATTGTTATTTAATTATATTAAAGATTATTATAATAAAAATGTTTAATAAACTAGATATAAATAAGTTGCTGTTTATTAATAAATTAAACTTTAAAATTCAAAAAATTAATTTATAACGTCGTTACAAATTAAATTTTATTCACATACAACGCACTTACACTTTTACTAGTGTGTGTGTGTGTGTGTGTATACTAGGGTATGCCCGTGCCTACGACACTATCGCGCACTCGCAACCGTGACCGTTAGATGAAGTAATTTTAGACCGTAGATAGCAAAAGACATTTTGAACCGCAGGATTGCTTTTTTAACAACTTTGGACCGTTAGATAGGGTTTTTTGGCCTTATTAGGCCAAGCTTAAATGTAATATATATATATATATATATATATATATATATATATATATATATACACACACACACATACACATACACTTGTTAGAGATCGAGAGAAGATGACAGGACTTAGCATACACGTATAGTATCTACTATCAAGGAAGAATTGTAGTCGTGTCGTCTTTCATGAAAACAAGTATATGTTTTTAAGTCTCATTGTTCGTCTTTTCACAGATGTGCTCATTTTTAGGAAGTTTCAAATATGGGATCGGTACTTTGCTGAATTCTTTAAGGTAATGAATTATTTGATTTAAGTAAGATAATTTGATATTTTGAAATAAGATTTTGTAAGACATTTTGGACCAAAAGAATGATTTTTAATGCATTTGTAATTGATGAAGCAAAAATTCACCCCGAACTAGTCAAACGTCAACCTGTAATAAAAGACAAGAAACGGGTAATCGAGAGGGCATCGGTGCGGTGCCGGCCGACTTGGTATATGGACCGTCTGGTATATATATTGACCAAGTGAGGGTGTGCCCTAGTAAAACTCTGTCTCTTTAGCTTCCCTTTCCTATTTGGAGACAACCAGTCTTGGTCAAAGTATTATCCTTATCCACATCACCTTAACACTATCCTCTCACGTTATACGTTTCATATTTAGAGTCAAACACCCCATCAGATGCTCGCTGTTCATAAGGGTCACTTGTCGGACATCAGGAACATTTGGCGTTTTAACGAATACTTGAACCACCAGCTAGGCCCATCCTTTTTTTTTCGCGGTCCCAGACTTACACGTGCACATGGGGACATTAGGATTATTTGGTGTTTTAACGAATACTTGAACCACCAGCCTGACCCACCTTTTTTTTTGCGGTCCCGAACTTACACGCATGCGTGGGCCACGCGCCTGGCGCTCGGCCTGGGCTAGGCACAGTGGGCTGCCCGACCTTGGCCAGGGGCCTGACACCTGGTCTGGGCCAAGCACAGTGCGCCACCCAGCCTGGGCCAAGCGCGGTGGGTCGCACGCCTGCCCGGCGTGGCTTTGGCCATGCTCAAGACGGGTCAGTTTCTTCTTGGGCCCGCTGCTTGGTTGAGCTGGTTTCTTCCTGGGCTTGGCTTTTGGTCGAGCTGATTTCTTCTTTAGCCCACCGCTTGGTCGGGCCGATTTCTTTTTGGGCCTGGCCCTTGGCCAGTATATAAGAACCTAATTTATATATATATATATATAAAATGATTGTCACTTTGAAGAATCAAACCTTAGATAATAAGCTCTAATAGTCTTACCCTAACCATTATGTCAATAACTCACTTGGTTAATAAACTTTAACTAATAAACTTCATAGCACAGCTCTTGATAAACCATGCGACAACCTTGGCGGGACTTACCCGCCATTTGCTAAAATTTCTTTTAACGGGTTGTGCCCTTGTAGGATCGGTTGACAATGTTCTCGGGATTAATTATCTCACATTTTTCATTAAAGTCTATTTGAAAAGATGTATCCCCGCAGAGCCGTATCCCTATAGTTGGGCTGGGGCCCGTAAGGGCTATGTCTTCGTAGGGCTAGCCATGCGTAAGGCTGTTTCCCCGTAGGGCTGTGCCCGCATAGGGCTATTTTAACAATGTTCTCGAAATTCATCCATCCGACCATTTTCATTAAAGGCCTTCCTTAAAGATGTATCTCTGTAGGGTTGTGCCCACGTAGGGCTATTTTAACAATGTTCTCAGAATTCATCCATCCCGTCTTTTTCATTAAAGGCCCTCCTTAGAGGTGTATCATCGTAGGGTTGTGTCCTTGTTGGGATGTGCCCCCATAGGATTATTTTAACAATGTTCTCAGAATTCATTCATCTCGCATTTTTCATTAAAAGTCCTTCTTAGAGGTGTATCCTCATAAGGTTGTGCCCACGTAGGGTTATTTTAACAATTTCTCAAAATTCATCCATCTCGCCTTTTTCATTAAAGGCCCTCCTTAGAGGTGTATCCCCGTAGGGTTGTGCCCATGCAGGACTATTTTAACAATGTTCTCAAAATTCATCCGTCCCGCCTTTTTTATTAAAGGCCCTCCTTAGAGGTGTATCCCCGTAGAGTTATGCCCACGTAGGGTTGTGCCCCCGTAAGTAGGAGTGCACAAAGAACCGTTGGAACCGGAACCGAGGGGAATCGTACTGAACCGTGGCTACGGTTCCGGTTCTGATTCCTAAAATTAGGAACCGTTACCAACGGTTCTGGTTCTGGTTCCAAGACCAGTAGAACCGTACCGGAACCGGAACCGTTGGGGGTAATGGTTCCTTGGAACCAAACCAGAATCGGAACCGTTTTATATTAAATATATGTATATATATATATAATATAATAACTATATATAATATATATATATACACATTACATATAATAATTATATATAGTGTATATATATTATATATAATAATTATATTAATATAATTATTATATATAATATATATACACTATATATAATTATTATATGTAATGTATATATATATAATATAATATAATAATTACATATATATAGGGTGCCATTTTTAGATTGTAGGTTTCACATTTATTTAATGAATATATATATATATATATATATATATATATATATTGTATTTTCAAGCTTCATTAAAAATAAAAAATAAAAAAAATCTTAAGGAACCGCGGTTCAGAATCGGAACCGAACCGAGAACGACGGTTCCGTTCCTCACGGTTCCAACCCTTAACGGTTCCGGTTCCGGTTCCAAAAATTAGGAATCGTTGGTAACGGTTCCGGTTCCGATTCCACCAAGAACCGTGGGGAACCGTACCGTATGCACCGCTACCCGTAGGGCTATTTTATCAATGTTCTTGGAATTCATCCATCCTGCCTTTTTCATTAAAGGCCCTCCTTGGAGGTGTATCCCCGTAGGGCTATTTATTTTTTGTTTTAGTTATAACAACATATTTTGAAACAAAAATGACTGCTATTGATATTTTAGTAACAAATAGAGAATTATTCGAGCAAAAACCTCAGAGCTATTGTCCTAAAGCTCAATATTAAATTGAGTTTCAGCTAGAATTATTAAAGCAAATGCAACTTTAAAAAAAAAAAATCTTACTGGTGGCACTTCTCAGATGCTCAGTATTCCAAGGATGGGCCAACTGCATCTCTTCTAATGTCTCTAGTCAATATGCCCCCTGCCTTTTCTAAATACGCCAAAGATAACTCTGATTTCCTCCAATAGATTATTTTTTTGAGTGTTGTCATCTTTACCATCCCCATCCCATTGGCGATTCCGTGTTCCCCTCTCATCTTCGACCACGTATCTTTGTAGTTGGCCCTTACGAATCAGACTTTCAATCTGCCTTTTCAAATCTATGCACTCATTTGTATCGTGGCCATGGTCACGATGGAACCTGCAATACTTGTCGCGGGACATCTTAGATGGATCAGTTCTTAGTTTTGAGGGCCAGACAATAGTCGGGTCATCTTGGATGTAGAGGAGGATTTTACTTATTGACGTGTTTAAGGGGGTAAAGGTGTTGAATCCCTTATCACGACGTGATGCTTTATCGGTCTGCTCTCATGATATTCTGCCATACTTGGGGTCTCTATCTTCCTCACTAGACTATCCCCCCCTTTTCCTGTCTGCTTTTCTCGCATCAAGGGCCTCATTTGCGTTCATGTACTTTTGGGCCTTCACGAGTAGCTCAGACATACTTTTTGAAGGGTGCTTGAAAATTGAGTACAAAAACTTTGAAGGCAGTAGACCCCCATGAATGCAGTAGCTGCCACCTTATCGTTCAGGACATCAACCTGAAACATCTCCCTGTTAAACTGATTAATGTAGTCTCGCAATAACTCCCCCTTAGTTTGTCTTACGTTCAGGAGATAGGTGGCAAGCTTTCTGTGCCTTTGGGCGGCAATAAAATTGCCTACGAACAATTGGTTCAGTTCTTTAAAGGAACGTACAGATGCCGACTTTAGGTTGTTAAACCATGACCGGTCAAAACCCTTCAATGTAGTAGGAAAAGCTCTACATAAAATTTCATTTGGTATTTCTTGGAGATGCATCAGAGCCTTATAGGTCTCCAAATGATCTAGTGGGTCCTTGGTCCCATCAAAGCTTTCAAGGGTGGACATCTTGAACTTGTTGGGCAAAGGACAATTCATTATCCCCATGGAGAAAGAGAGGTTAGTTTGCTGAATCAGCTCCTCTACTGTAGCAGGGCCCTTCCCCCTTATGGCGTGGGCCATGCTTTTTACCCTAGCTCTGAGGTCCTGCATTTTCATATTATAATAGGTAGTTTCCCCTGGGTGCCCTGAGTCTTCATGGGGTTAGTTCTTTTCTAGTGGGACTAGGTGACTAGGATTCATCCTACCTCTTACTCGGCTCTAAGCTACGTCATCTGTTGGGACTTCACTATTTCACCCAACACCATCCCCTTATGGATCAACAGGCCTAAGGTGACCCGGCGATGGTACTGGCGCAACAGGAGGGAGGCGCTACAGAATTGCCGCATTTTGTTAGAGTATGTGGGCCAGACTTTGATTCAAGTTCCAGACCAGGCATTCCAACATTTCGATCCGTCCTTGGTCGTTTGGGTTTTCGGGGCATGCCCTAGGGAAGTCCATCTGTCCAAGGGGTTGCATGTCTCCCTATCTTGCAGCTGGCACGTTACAGCCGGGAAGATCAAGGGCGACAAGTGGGCCCTGTTCGACTGGAGGGCCTTGTCTGCCAGGAAGGTCATGGATAACAGAAAAATCCTGTGCTGCTGGAGGATTGTGATCGGCAGGAAGGTCCTGTGCTGGAGGATTGTGGCCGACAAGAAGGTCCTGCACTAGAGGATTGTGGGTAGCAGAAGGGCCTTGTGTAGGAGGGTCCTGTACGGCCGTAGTCTCTAACCCAGATCGTAGGTGCATTATGCTTCGTATATGATTCGTGTAGAATAATCAAGTTTGTGATTGATTTCCCACAGACGGTGCCAACTGATGAAGCAAAAACTCACCCCGAACTAGTCAAATGCCAACCTGTAAAAAAGGACAAGAGAAGGGTAATAGAGAGGGCACTAGCGTAGTGCCGGCCGACTTGGTATATGGACCGTCCTGTATTTATAATGACCAAGTGAGGGTGTGCCCTAGTAAAACTCTGTCTCTTCAGCTTCCCTTTTCCACTTGGAGACAACCAGTCTTGGTCAAAGCATTATTCTTATCCACGTCACCTTAGCACTATCCTCCCACATTATACGTTTCATATTAGGAGTCAAACACTCCATCAGTAATTATTTTACTTAATTAAATTAAAATGAAAAAAGACTTTTAAAATAGATCACTTTGTTTTTTAGTGCTCCGTTTGATTGGAGGGATAAAAAAATGCATCGAAAGGAGGGGGGATGGATGAGACATCCATAAGGAAGAGAACTTTTTGTTTTGTTGAATGAAAAGTATAGTAGAAAGGACGTATGGAATTATCAACTTCGTTTCGTTGGAGGGATGAAAAAATGAATGGAAGGGAAAGGAGGAGGGATAGATAAGGGAATGGAAAGTGTCACTTTAGTATTTTGTTTGCTTGAATGGAAGGGATAGTAAAAAGGATGCATTAGGGACACTTTTTTTTTTGTTTGTTTGGTAAGCACATGAGAATTATATATATTTTTTTACCAATACACTCTCATTATACGTAATTTAAAAAATTAGAGTTATATATATGTATTCTATCTCCTCCCAAATTTTGGAAATTTGCAATTTTTTTAGAAAAAAATTTTAAAATTGTATATTTATAAGTAATTATTCTATCTTTCCCTCCTATCTTGTGCCTAATTTTGAACGGATAAAAAAAATTCAAAGGAAGGAAGGATGCTTTTCCATTCCTTCCAACCAAACACAAGAAAATTCTTCTAATCCCTCTCTTCCATCCTTCCTCAATTTTTCCTTTCAACCAAACACGAGAAGCATCATATATCCTCCTCTCATCCATCCATCCCACAACAAAAGATTCTAAGAATTTAAGATAAATCATAATTAGATAGGCATGGATTCTAAGAATTTAAAATTATTATTTAAGATAAATCATAATTAGATACGCGTTTGAGAGAGAGCATGTGAGAAGATGGGATGGTTATTCTAATCTCAGACGCTCTCTTATAAATGCGTTCATTAATAGAGTATCTCATAAAAAAATCAATGAATTTGAAGAAGAGAGAAGCATGTGAAAGAGGGATTTGAGTATAAAAAATTTTAATATATATGGAAAATTGTCTTTTACTAATTAACTAAACATAGGGGGTAAGAATGTTAAATTGTTCAAATTTCAAAATTAAGACTAATAATTTGGAAACCTCACACCATACTATATATATATATGACATTGACATTTCAAGCTCACAAATTAGCGATGGAATGTCCAATTAAGTGTTATGTGTACTTGTGTTTTCTCGTCAAAATCACTCTCGTTTTTTGTTCTATTCCTTTTTGGATAAAACTTGTGTGCGCTTGTGATAAAGGGTGGCTTCCCGAATGGGTAATTTGCTATGTTGGAGTTCTTCCATTTTCGCAGTTTTTGATCAACAATTGGTTTATTTGCAAATTGGATCAAGCACAGAACCAACCAAATGAGGCTGAACAGGAGGTGCAGAGCCAACCACCTAGCCATTCTCTAAATCCGTAACTGTTTTTACACTAAAGCAATTCTCATAAATAAAATTATTCATGTGTGTTTTATCTGTAATTCAATGCTAAAGCATGATGGCTCACGTATTATGTTTCAACTTACCACTCGTCAAGATTTTGATACTTCGAAGTGTGGAAAAAGAAGGTGAGATTTTCGATGAAAAAGTCTTTCTTTTTTATGTTTAACATGGCAACAATTACTTTGCACTCGAAAAAAATATCAAAGTTGGTATCCCTGGCATATATATATATATACACACACACACACATATATATATATATATATTTTTTTTTCCACTTGCATATATATTCATATTGCATAATTAGAGAGGATCACAAATTTTCATTTCTAACTCTTAAGCAAGGAAATGTCTATCTGAGTTTTTCTTTTTTTTAAAAAATTTGAGGACAGTTTTTAGTTCTACTTAATTTTTAAGTTAATTTGTATACGTTTGGTTGGTAGAGTATACAAACTACAAAGTTCTTGATGGTTGTGGACTTCAAAGAGGACTCCAATTAGATTAACAGTCTGTTTGGGATGCTAGGATTCAATGGAATTTGAAATTCAAAATGAAATTTTTAGTGTTTGGAATGAAAAGAATTTAAAATGTAGATTTCATGGGATTTGAAATCCCAAAGTCTAGTGTCCTCAAATCCCATGAAAAATGGTGAAATTTGATAAGATTTGTAAACTAGTTTAGTTGTAAATTTGTAATGTACACAGTTTGTCTTTTTTTTTTTTAAGTGAAATGTAACCTTGCAATTCTAATTAACAAGGGTAAAATGGTAAAAAAAATTCCTTTATAATTAAATTTCAAATTATTTCAAACAGGCAAATGGGATTTCATTTCAAATCCAATCCAATTTCAATTCCTTTTTCTAATTCCAAATCCCATAAGAATTTGGTTTCTTTTCTCAACCATGAGCAAAAAGATTTCCAATTCTAATACCAAACCTCAAATTTCATGTAGCCAACATAGCCTAATGCATTTGAGAGAAATGAATTTATGTTCAATTATTTAAAGAATACTAGTCAAATTAAGAGTAAGTAATTTATATTTAATTTTTAACAAGATGCATATATTAATGATGTCAAAATCTTATATGCAATGGTTTCAGAAAACAAAGTGCAAAGAGTTGTATGAAATTCCTAGCTGATTTAGCTTCAAAGATTCTATCTAATTACATAAGAATTTCATCAAAATATTATGTCTCTCATACCTCTAATTTAACATTCCTTTGGGCTTTAAATTCAATTTCGGTAAATATACTCAAAATTGTTCATTTCAAAACTATTAAGGCATTGCTTGGTTTGTATCTATTGTTTTGGGAGTGATAAAAATACAGAAACTGATTTTCTGTATTGCTTTGGAATTGTTTTTAAAAAACTATTTTTAGAGAACTGAGTCACTTGAATATAGAATTTTAGAGAACAAAAACAAAGTTATTTGATGAGTTTTGAAGATAAAAGGGAGAACAGAGGAAAATATGGAGCTAAAGATACTCTACCCGGTAACTCAAAACTCGTTTATAACAAGCAAACATTCTCACTGCCAGCCGTTGAATCTACACGGAGAACCTCTTCTTTGTGAACTGAAAGAGGCCCAATCTAAGTCGATTTAAAGAAGCGAAATCATTAGCAGGGCGTCTTTGCTGAAGATGACTAAGAAACACATTCCAATGGGATTATGCAATGACTTCCATTCTTGCTTTCTCTCTCTACACTTGATGCCAGAAATGAACAAAATTTGTGATGTGAAGGCGGCGAAGAACTTTTTTTGGAAGGAGATGACAGTGGGTTGACCACACCGTGGCAGCAAGTTGTGGTGATTCAGACGGTTGCCGCGATAGAGCTTGTGAAGGCGCTCGCTTCCGATTGCGACATTGATTATGATAGTGGGTCTACTACGGTGGACCTTGGGACTTCAATTTTGGAGCTTGGGCTTGTAGATTGATGGTGGAGGTTGCTAGAGGCGGAAGCTCGGCGATGGTGGAGAGACCCAATTCCGGCCATGGAGGTTTCGGCTTCTAGCAGCGTCGCAGACGCACAGAAGAACTTCCTGAAAAAGAGGCACATAATTATATTTCTAACACCACAATCGCTAGTGGACTTTCTGTGTAACCTAAATTACACCTTTGTCAGAGTTGGGATCGACGACGATGTCGAGAGTTGATGGTTGACTATGGTTTGCTAGAAGCGTAATTCTAGAGTCTTCGAGGATTCTCTCTATTCTCAAAATTCCATCTCGTCCAAAATCTGAGAGTTGATCAGAAGGAAACTCTCCTCCTCTGCTTTGAGATCCAAATTGACAGCGTTTCTCATCCTACAGGAATAGAATCACACATTTCTCTCTAAGGAGACAACTTCATTTGTTGTTGTTGCATACCCAAACAGAGCTTCTAGAAACTGTTTAGATATCTTGCTTTGATCATATCATGTACGGACTCTTTTCCAGAATGGGCTAGGCCCAAAATGTAAATCGTTTGCCTTACCTTTAAAAAAATAAAAATTAATAGAAAAAAAAAATGGACTTTGTAAAAATCAGCTCAAATGATGAATTTGGATTGTGGAGGTTGTTTGATGGATTGTGGAGGTTGCTTTATTAGAATTAAAAGTAATAAATAAAAATTATTCTTTGAAAATTAATCATTAGATACAACTAAGTAAATTTATAAATTTTTATTTTCTAAAAACTGTTTTATAATTTTACCAACCAAACGTATTTTAAACTAAAAAAATTGAAAATTATTTTCTGAAAACTAAAAAAACTGAAAACAAAAAACTGATTTCACAATTGCAAACCAAAGTAAGCCCTAATTAATTCAAATGTACCGTTATAGTCATTTTTTCCTTAATAAAAAGACCACTCTCTCGAAGACAGAGAAAAAAACAACTCCATGGCATAACATGTAAAATATGAGAATGATTTTTTTTGGGGGAGGACAAATGAGCCTTTTTTTTTTTTCCTTCCTTCTACTAAATGGGATGAAGTATCATATCACTTTTAGGAAGTAGAAGAAAACCTAGCATGATAATAATGATCTGGAGATTCTGGACATTTGTATTTGACATTATTGTATTGTTATGGAGTTTACAATATGACACAGATTTTTAGTAGTTTGAAAATAGACAAAAATAAATAAATACATAAAACTCTTTTGCCAATGACAGTCAAGTACCTTATCCGCGAAAGGTTAAAAGAAAATTTTCCTATTATTACAAAATTAAAGAAAATGTTAATACTCTTACACAACAATAAATAAAACGTCAAAAAAAGACAATTTATGATGGGATACCAAGTCCAGAAAATAATTCAATAATATTATAAATTAGGGTAAATTACACTAACATTCCCTAAGGTAAGACTTAATTACTCTCATACGAAACTATTTGAATTTTACAGTCAACCTCCCTTTAAATTTAATTGACTTATCTCTAGGTACCCTGCTGTCAGTTGACAATTTGAACAATTAAAGTCCATTAAAAAAAATTAGAAATACCAAAACTACCCTTAAGACCAATATAATGACAAAAATAATCTTCCAATGCAAACGGAATTACAGTTATATTAAATACTACTTGGACCAAACTGTCCCTATCTCTATCACTATGAAATGACTTGTTATGTTTATCTCTCTCTCACATCACTCCCTCTCTTCGAGTTAGAAGCTAGTGGGTCTTTCTCTCTCTAAATTGGTTAGTCTCTCACATCATTACTTGGACCAAACTGGTTAGCCTCTCTTCTCTTCCACCCCCACCCCCACCAAATGCATAAAATCCATCACGATGCAAATGTGGATTTAAAGTTGTTATAAGAATTAACTTATGAAAAAAAAAACTGTTATAAGAATTATAAAATCGAATGAAAACAACAAAGGCAACTATATTTTGGCTGCCCAAATAAAAAGTGCTATTTTTGGAGCTAGTGCAAACCCATTACACCTAATGAAACTACATCCACATCATCAACAACAAAAACATAGTCAGTTAACCAAAAGCAGTAAAACAAAATGTGGGTCAATTGGAGATGCTTTCTGAGTTGAGGTGCCAATTTGGTAATCTGAATCGCCAAATACAAATGCTTGAAATAGGTTATAAATTAATGAAGATGCTCATATTTGCATCACTGGTGATATCCTTTATTGCAATAGGTTCATAAGCTGAATAATGCAAAATATTCATAAATGTGCAAAACCTTAATAATTCATAATATTCAAGTGTGCAAAACCTAAGTAATTGACAATATTCAGAGCTACATAACCTTAACATTCATATCAAATTGCAATAGGTCATAAGCTTATAAGCTTAATTACAAATTGTTTACCATAGTCATCACCATCACCATTGTACCCACTTTTATGAAAAAGGGGTTTTCACGACTATACCCAGTCATCAACCAAAACTAAACTTTATAGCCCACATTACAAAAAAAATAGTGGACTTCCACCACTGTGCAAAAAACTATGACTAATTATGTGCAATTGTCACTTGGGCTTTACAATACCATTTTGACTATGCAAAAAACCAAAAACATTGTATTGTTCAAATTTCCAAGGGTAACACCTATCAACTCCTACTACCAATAGTAGGGAAGACAATTTCTGGCGGTCCATTAGCTTCTGCTGTAGCATTTGTTGCTCCACTAGTTGTTCCACTACCTGTTACTCCACTAGCACTAGCAACTACTCCACTTGATCTTGAAGTTAATAGCACCAAATGAAAGTTAAAGCATAACCACATAAAGTATAAAATTTTAAGTAACAATCATTGTTATGCACAAACTTACAGTATTCCTGGCTGCATTTCTTCTGCCACCTCTACTTGTACCAATTCTGACACCCCTACCTCTACTCGCGGAAGCCCCATTTCCATTACCACTGTTGCTGGCTGAAGTAGCCCTACCCTGAGCATTGTTGTTAGATGAAGAACCTCCACCCCTTCTTTGACTGTTGCTAGCCGAAACTCCATTTAAATCACCACTATTGCTACCTACTACAACTCTTGCTGCTCTACCACCTCTTCTTGCATTGATGCCCACAGGTGCTCTTTGGCATGTTCTCCTATTGTGGCCAAACCTCAGGCATATGGAACATCTCAAAGTGCATGACCTCTTAGTTGATGGTCCCTCGTCAGTCTCTTTTCTTCTATTCTTTCTAGGTCTTCCTAGCAACCTCCTAAGTGGTGGTGGTAAAACTAGGTTGCTTTCCACTTCATCCCACAAGCTTTGATTATGAAGAGGATAAATCATCTGACTGTATGTCCTGATATACATCTCCTTAATTTGAGTAGTAATCATCAATAAAATCTTCAATATCTAGCCTTTTGTAAGCTATGCATGCAGCCACATGCTTACAAGGCACACCACTTAGCTCCCAAACATTACAACAACACTTTCTAAGCCTCAAATTCACCACAAATGTCCTACTTGAGTCCATGACCTCATACCCCCTGCAAATACAACTGTACAGTCCCTAGCATTCTATATAACTTTATTAATCATTTTCACTGTTTATGGAGTCAACCTAGACTCCCATGTGGTTACTCTTTCATACCTTTTCTGCATTTTACCCATCAACTTAGACCTAATTGTGTCAAGTAGATTCACTATGGGCTGCTCCCTCAAATTTCCTAACCATGCATTAAAAGATTCAACAAAGTTGCTGGTCACGTGATCAGCTTTGTTATAGCCATAGAATTTGTGCCTAGCCCAAAGATCTAAAGGATGTGACAAAAGCCAAGAGTGTGCTTCCTTGGAGACCAACCCACTTTCATTCATTGCAGACTTAAAGTCCTTGCTGCTGCCCAAAATTGTTTCCTCAACTGCAAACCTGGAAACCTACACTTGTAATTATTGAAAATGTGCCTGCAACATCTTCTGTGAATGGACCCATTAAAATGTTCCAACAGTGCAGACTGTATTCCCTAAATCAGAAATAAATGTAAGACCCCCCAAACAGAAAAATAATGTGATGTAAAATGCAATGCAAATAAAAATAGTGTAGTGAATACCTTTTGACCATCAGTCATGAAGGTCCACACCTCTCCATCAGCATTACCACTCCCAATAACAGACTGCAAGTTCTCCAAGAAGAAACTCTAACTCTCCCTTGTCTCACTTTCAACAAAACCAAATGCAAGTGGAAACAACCCATTATTCCCATCAATAGCAAATGCTTAAACAAATATACCCCCAAATGGACCCTTTAACATCCAAGCCAATGAAAGGTCTACACCCCAACTTAAACCCTTGTTGCAATGCTGTAATTGATACAAATAGTCTCTTAAAACAACCCATATATGGTGGGACCAAATGCCTCTCAAGTTTTAGCACAATGCCTGGATTTGTTAGCCTAAGTTCTTCACTAAATTGAGGCAATTTCGCATATGACTCTGCATGACTACCATTGTTTGCCAGTAGTGCTTTCTTTTTAGCCCTGTAAAGGGTCATCTTAGGAACATCAATCCTAAACTTTGTGTGTATCTCAGCATGCATTACATCCAATGTCATATTTGGATTAGTCTTCAGTTGCTCCTTCAACTTGTTACAGACCTAACCACAACCAGCTTCATGATTTTTCATCTTTCTAACACATGAGTAGTCCTCACCAACAGTCTTTATCTTGTATGTAATCCCATCAGTCAAAGGTGAAGCATGGACCCTCCACTTACACCCCCTAACAACACAATGTGCTATTACTCTAGCCTTCTCATTCTTGTCCCTCACAATCTTAGATCCCTCTTGAATGGCAAATTCTCTAAGCACCTCTCTGAAATGGTGTACATCATTAAACAATAGCCCCCTCACAAGCTTAATCTTTTGTCCAGAAATAAATTTAAAAACCCTACCTGAAATGTTGATGCTAATATTTTCCTCATCACCAGACCCACCCTCATCTACTGAATCACCATCATACTTTGATATAAAACCTTGACTATCATCAGAGTTGTAGTCTGACAACTCTTCATCATCAACAAACCCTTCCAGTTCTAGAGCATTGTTAGAATCAGAACCTAAGTTATAATTATCCCCCAAATTATCTTTATCGTTATCACTAAACTGGAAACATTCATCTTCACTCCAGTCAAGATCGGTGTCGTCCTCATTTTCATCCTCTTCCATCACTGCACTTGCCCTCATAAATTCAGACCTTCCACCCATCCTCACTCCACTTGTTGTTCCCATAGCACTTGTTGTTACCATACCACTGGCTGTTACCAATAATACTGAGTGGAGAATGGAAGTCGTCAACTTCCAAAAACACTTGAATTGACCTACTTTTTCATGTAACCCAAACATTTTTAATACATTTGTATCCCCTCCAACTAACATCCTATCATTTAACCCAAGGATAGAACAATAAACATTCAAAGACACATCAGCTTGTGTAAGGACATCATTCAATGATAACTCACAAGCTTCAGAAATCAAATCAAGATAACAATACATGCCTGGATTAACATCATGTATGATGTTTACATTGTCACGAAAGTGGACATTATTATCATGCTTCTTTTCAGTTGTCATCCTAAACTGAAAAAGGACAATTACAAAATGTAACTACTAAGTACAAGCAATTATGTATTTATACTATAGAACATGAACTAATAACTGACAAACAACTTAGAACACAAAATATATAAGTACATGACAACTCAACAAATAATTAACATAAACTAAATACAAAAAATAAATAAATAAACATTTCGTTATGGACACTGGAAGCAAAATTGCAACTAATTAATGGTTAATTTCATTATAATAAATTTGTTTAGGTTCATAAGCTTATAAATTCAAAATCCCTAATTTATAAGACCCAATTTGTTCCAATTTTTTAAAAAATTCATATTTTGTGTAACTCTAATTTCTCAATTATGAACACTAGAAGCAAAATTGCAACCAATTAATGGTTCATTATATTATAACAAAAAGATTTTAGGTTCATAAGCTTAAAATATACAAAAGCCCTAATTTATAAGACCCAATTTGTTCCAATTTTAAAAATTCTCAAATTCTATACAACCCTAATTTGGCCATTTTACAAATAGACGGTTCAAAACAGAAATCAAACTATACATGAGTATAAGCCCTAGCTATTAGAATGAGAGAGGTGACCATACATTGGTATAAACCCTAACTACTAGAATGAGAGAGAAAATTATAACTAATTATAAACCCTAACTACTAAAATGAGAGAGAAAACCTTAACTACTTAGATTATTATAAACCCTAAACTAGAAATTTTGTCCCAGATAGCATGATCAAGAGAATACAATTTTGGGTCATCAGTGGAGTAGTAAATGAGTAGAAGGAGAGAGAAAACTCAAAGTATTACCTTTAGTAAAGTAAATGAGTAGAAGAGTAGGAGAGAGAAAACTCAAAGCATTACCTTCACGTTCACCTTCTTGCTCATTTCCACCTTACGATCAAACTTACACTTTCTGGTAGTTTCGTATGATAAGTGTGGTGCATGTACGGTGGAATGCAAGAGAGATAGAATAGAGGGTTAAGTTCAAAAAACACCCCTGTAATATGCATATTGTGCGTATTACCCCCTCCCATTCTTAAAACACCCCCAAAGTTTAATTTTCATGCGAATAAGTCCATTCCGTCACTGCACCGTTAACGGAATGATGAATTTATCAAAATGTCCATCCGTAAAAATAAAATAAAATAAAAAAATAAAAATTTTAGTGAAATAATGAAAAAAGACACACAATAGTAGTTCAGAAACACCCCTATTATATAGGTTTTGTGCGTTTGCCACCCCTTTAGTTCCAATTGTGCAGATAACCCCCATAGGTTTGAAAAAAGTGTGCGAGTTAGTACCCTCTGTTAGCTAGCCGTTTATTTTTGTCCGTTAAGTTGCTCACGTGTTGGGCACGTGAGTCTTTTAAATTTAAAAGGTCAGAAATACCCTTTTATTTATTGTGCCTTGTTAACCCACTTTGTATATATGCAAACACGCGCACAGTCTCTCTGTAACCCCACTCTCTCTCTCTCTCTAACCACACATTCTCTCTCATCGTTCCCTCTCTCTATTTGCACTCTTTCTCTCATCCGTTCTCTCTCTAACCACACTCTCTCACTATTCTCTCTCTCTAAACTCCACTCTCTCTCTCTCACTGCAACGCCAAGATTTTTGTAATATACTCATCATTGTTTATGTATATGTGTGTATATATAATTGATGATTTAACAGTGTATGTATATACAAAATCTAGGGCCATGATTTGAGGGAGAGGGAGACATGTGGGGCCCACCGATGCCAGCTTTTTTGTTTTTAAGTCAATATTATATATATACTATTGTGTGTCCTTTTTCGTCATTTCACTAAAATCTTTATTTTTTATTTTTTTTATTTTATTTTTATGGATGGGCATTTTGGTAAATTCATCATTCCGTTAACAGTGCAGTGACGGAATGGAATTATTTGCACGAAAATTAAACTTTAGGGGTGTTTTAAGAACGAGAGGGGGACAATACGCACAATTGCATACCACATGGGTGTTTTCTGAACTTTACCCTAACAAGGCACAATAAATAAAATGGTATTCCTGACCTTTTAAATTTAAAAGACTCATGTGCCCAACACGTGAGCAAATTAACGGACAAAAACAAATGACTAGCTAACAGAGGGTACCAACTCGCACACTTCTTTCAAATTTATAGGGGTTATCTGCACAATTGGAACTAGAGGGGTGGCAAACGCATAAAACCTATGTAACAGGGGTGTTTTCTGAACTTAACCCATAGAATAGAAGAAAGAGTTAGGAGAGTTAGTGTTTGTGATAAAGAATGAGAATAAACATATAGGAAATGGTGATCTGAAGTGATAAACAACTGTATTTGTCAGACGATCGAGTCATTTCAAAGGTAATTTGGACAATCAAAATACAATATTGACATCAACAATATGCAACAATATTGTGAAGACAATTTGATAATTAATCATATAAAATGTGAAGGTATTTATGTAAATGAACCTATTCCATTAGCTCCCACCAACGGAGCGTTACTTGTCAAGAGAGGTGAGAGTTAAAATGCAAATAGTTTTGTCTGAGGGTAATTAAGTCTTACCTCAGGGGAGGTCAGAGTAATTTACCCTATAAATTAACTTCAATCTTCTACCAATATATATATTTGGATATATAATGTGATCTCTATCACATTGCTTTGGAAATAATCTTTGTTGCTTCAACCGTGTAAATACATCCTTGACCTAAAGAAGTTTCAAACATCAATTATGTAAATAAGAGCAAGAATAATTGAATTAAATATATAACAGAATGGGAGAAAAAAGATAAAATGTATGAAGGGAAAGAATGTAAATTATATATCCGGAGCTCCCTATAATTCAGCACACATGGGACTCAGAGGATGCTCCTTAGAATTCAAAACATGTAAATATATTTATAGAGTAATGATAGAGGGTTTGAATTGGATTAAAATGAGAATAATTTTGTATGAGTGGAGTGATAGGTCTCATTACATGACATTATCACGATATGATGTGGTGGGACCCATCACTCTACTCACATAAAAATAAAATCGGACTAGTCCGTTCAGCCTCTAAATCATTATTCATATTTATATGTATATATATTGAGAGAGAGGAGGGTTATCAAAAACAATGGTGAACAAAAGGATTTGAATTCTATTTATTTATATGTATATCACTTTTGCCTGAATTTAGTTGTTTATATAAACATAACATGGTGTATAGTTACACGAGTGATGATGTGACATATCCATAACCATTAGACAATGACTTTAATATCCTTGAAGAGAAATATTAATTGAGAGGATCCAAACTCGTGAACAAAATGATTTAGAATGTCAACATAAAATACTACTCATCTTCAATTCTACAAGGAAAGCCAACATTCAATAGAGAGAGGAAGTCACAAGAACCTTCTCCAATGTTATACCTCTTGAATTAAAAATATTGTACTTAAATTATTAATACACAAATTGGATACACAATGATACACACAAATACTTTGACACTTTTACAATTCACCCACGCTCAAGGCTTTGTATACAAGATTCACACCTAATGACTCAATAGAGACTCACACACGTGTGCTTGTTTGTTGACTCACCCATTGTAAACGCACACACTTGCTCTCTATTCTTTATTTACCATAAAAGACCTTGGGTCTCCTATTTATCAGTCAATAAGTCGGTTACAACCCACTATAGGAACAATTTCTAACCACACAAATGAATCGGTGCACAAAACTTCTGGATAAGACAAAGAGAGGGAGATTTCTGGTGAGAGAAATATCTAGAGATAAGTTTCAGGGGAGAGAGTGAGAATGATATGGAGACATTTGAATTTTCTAGAAATAGAGAGAGAGGTTGTGTTGACTTCAACGCTGCCCCTCAACACTGGCTCTCTCTTTAAATGCTTATCTGGGTTATCGTGTCAAATTGATCTCAAAACTCTTGAACCTTGTGTGAATTGAAAAGCTTCTTCAGATGCAGTGTGTTATCATACGACGTCCTCAACAAAGACAACGTTTGCATACTTTAGGTTGGGCTTTCGTTACATGGTCGACCCTCTAAGTTGTGGCTATTGGTTGGATTCTTCTGTCTCTTCTTCTTCATTAACATATGCTTCTGCTAGCGATTTATGATGTACACCAGTCTGCCAAGGGCTTAGTGTCCTTGATGGACTTTGCTCCAACTTGTCGTCTCCTGTCAGATCATTGGCAACTTATGGACTTGGGAGTAATTCTTGTTCTCTAGGTTACTCCCCCATTTTCTCATTTCTTACCTTCCAAGCCCTTAGCATCTGGAAATATAGTTAGTGGATTTAGGTACTAAATCCTATGTTTCATTTTCTATCAGTACTTCAATATATTTTTTTGCTAATTATTGGCTCTTCATTCTCTAATTTAGTTTCCTCTATAACTTCTGATGTTATTTTAAAAGCGTAAAATAACTCACAAGTGTACGAATCTATTGAAATATAGATCAGCAAAAATGAGGTCGAACCCAAGAGAATGCTTTGAGAAGAAAAATTAATACAAATTCAAATTAATTTAAAACTAATCTAGTTTAAACAAAAGTTGGTTGATTTGAGAGAGATTAAACTAACATGTAAATCAAATAACACAATTGAATTAAATTAAATAGAGAAAATAACTAAGGTTTCGGATTCCACCACTATTAAATCCATGAAGCTTCTAATATTCATTTGTTAATTCCCAAATTTAGAGTAACAATCAAGAAATCAATCTATTGCTTACTCAAGATTTAACAATAAAGCACTATGAAAAATATATCAAAAAGGTAAATTTTTCTTCGCTTTACTAATGTAAATTCTAAGCATCTTATGTATCCAATTTAATGAAAAACATAAAATCAAAGATTATCCCTTTTAAGAAATACAAATCCAAGCTTAGATTAATTATAATACTCTCTAACTACCACATATACATGATATAGATGGTGAAAGAATTATAAAATAATTAATCACAAGACGCGAAAATCATAAGAATTTAAATCATACACATGGGAATCAATGAATGAACAAAATAACTTCACTTCATTAATGGAGGTTTCCTCCTCAACCCTAGTTGAGGAGTTTAGTTACACATGGTGGAAGAAGAAGATGATAAATAAATAAAAGACATAAATAAATAAAACCCGGATTGTCTCGGTCTTCTCTACCTTGGCCTCCACTTCTTTTCTCCCCCTCAAAACAGCTTCTAATTTGTCACTTTATACCCCAAAAGAATACATAAAGTCCTAATCCAATTAGGAGATAAAGTTCTAATCCAATTAGCAGATAATTAGGGTTTCCCGCAGCCCTAAACAAGTGAATTTTTATGCTAATATTCGGCCCAAGTTTTGACCCAGTAGAAATCTGATTCATGAAATTTACGTGAAATACAAAAGTGTCCAGAATTGAATTTCGTTCAACCCACGTTGGAATTAAGTCAAATTGACGCTCGAAAATAAGTTTTTAGTCCACTTTCCAAAACGGGATTAAAATTGGATTAAGTGCAAAATTGGGCTTCAGGCCCGTAACCTCCTTAAGTAGTTATAATTCTCTTGAACCTCTTCCTTGGACTGATTTCAGTTGAAATATGGAGTTGAATGGACCCATTAGATGTAGGCTTCATATAACCTTCTTGGATATCATCTTTAAAATCCCAAAATCATGGTTTTATCTGAAATAATTATTAAGGTCCTGAAAGACAGAAAACACAAAAATAGAATAAAATCACATATAAACTATCACTAAGAGAATAAAATATACAAATTAAGAGGCTAGAATGCGTAACATTCAACGCCGATCAACTTCCTTAGTCACAACTTGGCCTCGAGCTTTGACTTCATAAGTGACCAGTTCATTAGTAGTTATAGGCTCAGTAATTGTTTCCTTTGGTTATTCCATCACGGGTTCTAAGGTTGGTAATGCAACCACTCCTTTTGTTTATCTCTTCTTTGATTTCCTCAACAAGAAGTTCAAGTTTCATTATTATGTGGACTCAAATATCAAGAAAGATGTTTCAAAATCCTATTCTTCTTCACAATTAATTTATTGGCTATTAGATGTAATTGAGAAAGATGCTTCAAAGTCCCACTCTTCTTCACTATTAATTTCCTGGCTATTAGATATCATTGAGAAAGATAGTTGAAAGTCCCACTTTTCTTCATTGTTAATTTCCTGACTATTAGATGTCACTAAGTTCCCTCTCTGTTGACCTCAAGGTTTCAACCTTAGGTTACTTGGGTGATTTTGATTATAACAACCTATTGTAGTATAGATTTAATAAGTTTACTTGAGTGTGCAATTTATAAAGTATTATATTATCTCAAGTATCTTAAAGGCATTGGACTTCAAAAGGAATTACAAGAAGATACATGAAGCCACATAATCATAGAACTGAAAGATCAATAATCAAGATCAATGGCAAAGTTAAAGTGAATCCAAGTCACATGATGAAGGAACCCAAAAGCTTAAAGAATTAAAGATCAAAAGACTTGGCTAGGCTAGTCTTGGGTGAGTGTTAAATTTAATATAAAGTTATTTTTGAAGTAACTTCATTTAAAAGCTTATCTCTTGACTTCGTGGACTATAGGAATATGCATATCATTCATATCTTCCATAAGTCCTTAAACCATAAACGATAGGCCATAAATTTTACTTATAACATCATAAGGCCATTACTATGATTGAGTTAGTTCAAGTCATCATAAACTTTAGAAGAACTCAACTAGTATGCCATAACTAGGACCATGTCTTTCAATCATATCATTTATGGGTCTTAAATATATTGACTTAGGCTTTGAACTCAAATGAATTATTATATAAAGCCGTGTCATGCACAGTTATTGTTTCAGGTACTTAGCGCAGAAATTTAGCTAAGTGTTGGATTCTAGGGGCAAAAACGTAAATACGAGTTTTTAACTGAATCTTGACATAAAAATTTTTGGTAATTGTACCCCATGATTTATCACGATCATATGAATTTTCTCAGCCCCAAATAACTTAATTTAGTCATTCATATTAAACGATGAATTTTTATATCAAAGCTGTGAAAATCCGTTTTATAATAAAATTAAAAAATTAAATTTTGATTCACTTAGAATTTGATTTTGAAACTATTTTATTGAATCCAAATGGGGGGTACTTTGCTTAATTACATTGAATAATTTAAAGTAAATAGAAATATAAAGGTTTATATTTCTATTTACTTAAATGTTTTCAATGAAATTAAGTGTGCAGTGTATTAATGCACTGTACAGGAGAAACTGGCAGAGTCTGATAATAGATTCTGACCTGGGGACTTTCGGTCGACCAAATCTCTTCATCAATCGACTGATAGAAACTGAAAATAAATTCCAATAGGCTTTACAAAATAGGGGAGTTTCAGTCAACTGAAGTATAGCTTCAATTGACCGAAACCTGGAGATTCAAACTCCAACAACTATTTTCTACACTTAATACTTCCCCACCACTTCCAAATGACTAGAATTCCTTCTTGCACTATAAATACACCTTCTATATGCATTAGACAACGGGGAGAGACTATCATAACCCCCCATGATCATATATTATTGGTAGATGTTACCTTAGAGCTTAAATCTACATATCATTCATCCATTGGTAGCCACCACTATTGAACCAAACACTTGAATATCATTCATAGTGGCAACATCCTAGTGAAGAGCTTTCAATTGAGTATTTCATTACTAACTCTAGGTATGTGAGGTATAATTTATGTATCTATCCATTGAGGGATACTCTCCATTGAGCTATCACCTGTGAATCTATCTATTGAGGGATACTTTTCATTGTAATCAAATTTCTTATCTACCTTTGAGAGGAAGACCAAGTGATACACTTGGCAATGAAGCCCAAGTCATGAGCTTGACAAAGAAGCCTTGGTGAGGTGTTTATTGAGCAAAGAAGCCCAAGTCATGAGCTTGGCAAGAAGTCTTGGTGAGGTTGTTATTGAGTAAGGAAGCCCAAGTAATTCACTTGGCAATTGTAAGGTTTGTTTTCCACCATTAAGGAAGGCTCTATAGTGAAAACCTCAAGAAGTGCTCTTGAGGCATGGATGTAGGCTAGAGGGGTCGAACCATGTAAAAATTATTGTGTCACTTGGTTTGTATTTCTCTATCCTTAAACTCCTTTATTTAATAGCATTTTATATGTTTAAATTCTAAGTGTTTTATATATCAATGCTATGTTTATATATTTCAATTTATATGATGAGGATGGAATGAATGCTTGGAATACATTGGTTGAGTTGTGGAATTAATTAATTGTTAATTGATTGAATTCTTATTTGATTTTCTTATTATCAATTAATTTGCATACCATGTGTTTAATAAAATATACTATCAACATTTTCACACACTACAAGCATGATATGTTGCACTTACACTTGTTATATCCATTAAATTATTTAAGTGCATAATAGATAGAGCATTCTCAATCCTACTTGTTAAATACATAAGTTCATCAAGTGTTTGACAAAAGTCCATTCAAGCTAATCTTTGTTAAAACATGCTAAATCGAAAAAGTTTCATTATTTGCTTAAAGTCCCTATTCATCCCCCCCCCCCCTCTAGGGACAATTCTCGGGTCACTTTCTACTGACTTCTTATGCCAGCAATCTTTAGCATAGTGGCCTTTCTTGTCATATTTGAATCACTCAACGTTATGCCTCCTGGAATCCTCAGAGCATTGCCAATATTTTTGTCCATTTGATTGGGCTCCCCCTTTGCAAGAGCTTCACTTCTATTGCCATGAGATTATTTCTTGCTGACGTGAGCTTTTCTCTTCATCCGAGCTTTTTGCTGCATTTTGTCCTCTAGCTCTCCCTCTTTGATTATTACTAAAGAGTGCATCCTCTTCACCCTTTAGGGAAACCCCATTCATTTGTTCATTAAGGGTCTTTTGGTTGGCCAACAAGTTCTCCAACTCAACAATAAAAGGTTGAGATGGTTATCCACGTATTTCCAAAATAAATCAATTCTATTCAGGCTTTAATCCATGAATAATTATCATCCTCATTCTTTGCTCGCTAATTTTGTTTTTCAAGATCCTATAAAGGTATTTCATGGCATAAATATTTTATTTTTTAAAAATATTAAGTAGTTGACATACCTTGTTATGTGGTAGTTATTAACTCGTTCTCCAACATCTGACACAAGAGTGTCCCATGCATCTTTTGGTGTCCTCATATTCTTAATGTATCACAAGAGTGTCCCATGCCTCTTTTGGTGTCCTCATATTCTTAATGTATGTTAATAAATCAGGATCAATTGATATCTTGAGTGAATACATCGTATTTCTTGGTTTGATTTTTTAGTTTTGTAATGCCTCAACATTCTCAGTAGGAGGTGGTGTAGTGTCGCTACAACCAACTATATCCTACAGATCTTGTCCTTCAAAATATGACATTATAAATGCTCCATATTTCATAATTGGTGTTATTAAGTTTTGTAATTCCACCAGCTACATTAGTCAAGTCTGTCATAGGATCATGTACCTTATCAAGTTTGGTCCCAGACCAATTGACTTCGCACAGTCTTGGACAGTGTGTATTTTTGATTCATTGGTAACACTTCGTCTAAGGGGTCTCTGACCACTTTAAATGTTCTGGCAGCACTTCGTCTTGTCGGTTCCTGGTTGTCTAATCTCTCGATAGCACTTTCTCTAAGAGGTCCCTTACTTTTATACCAATTTATTGAATTAAAAATAGGGTACTTGAATACAAAAAATAAAATATCTTCTTGAATACACAATGATACACAAATTGGACACTTTTACAACTCACTCACACTCAAGGTTTTGTATACAAGTCTCACACCTAAGAGCAACTCCTGTGGCTTCTCTAAATTTGGTTCTCCATATTTAAATTATGTGCAGTCACATCATTATTTTAGCTAACCACGTCATCATGATCTCCAAAACTTGACTCCACAACAGCTTCTTGAGATTTTTACTAGCCAAAAATAATAATTTTATTTTTTAAAAAAATTAAATCGGAACATAGAATTTGTAGTACTCAAATTAAAACTCTCAAAATTCTCTTTCTAAAAAAAATAGTTTCATCAAAAACTTTAAGTTATAGAAGTTTAAGTGAAAAAAATACAAAAATAAATATATTTTGCCCGCATAAAAAAATGAGACAATTTTGATATAAAAATTTTATTTTGTTTGGCTGGATGGTTAGCTTAATTAAGCTAAGCACATAGCTAAGGTATATGTGAGGTTCAATTTTTGGCCAAACTGTTGGAGCAACATTTGTTGATTTGGTTAGCTAAAAAGACTTCTAGCTAAGCCGTAGGATCGAGATGCTACAAGGACTGACTAGTCACTCATACACATCTATTATTGTATGCTACACACCCACTGTACACACGCACACATGCTCTCTATTTTTTGTAAGAGACCATGGGTCTCCTATTTATAAGTCACTAAGGCTCCGTTTGGATAGACACGAAAGAAAAGAAAGGAGAGGATAACATTAGTTATGAGAGAAAAGAAAGGAGTGGAGAGGATAACAACAAACTCTATTCATGTTTAGATAAATATGAGAGAAAAAAAAAAAAGATGATAGCATTCTTGTTTGGATAAGATAAGGAGAGAAAGGATAACGACTAAATTACTATCTTATCTTTTTATATTTATGGGACATGAGTGGAATAACAGTTTTCTCCTTCTAATTGTTGAGGGTAATTTCGGAATTATAAAAGTAGTACTTAAATACTTTCATTTTCCTCACAATCTTCTTATTTTTGGGAGGATAGGATAAAGAGGGATAACTATCCCTTCTTATCCCTCCTTATCTTTTTTTTTTTAATAAAGTCTATCCAAACACAACATGACATATCATATCTTTTCTTTTCTCTCCTTATCCTTTCAAATCCCTCAATCCAAACGGAGCATAAGTCGATTACAACCGACTATAGGAACAATTTCTAACAACACAAATGAGTCGGTGAATAAAGCTTCTAGATAAGATAGAGAGAGATTTCTAGTGAGAGAAATATCTAAGGCTTTGTTTGGTTAGTGTGAAGTAACAGGAAAAGAGAAGAAATGAAAATTTTTAAATTTTTTGAGGAGTTTGGTTGAGTGGAAAAGAAATTTTTTTGGAAAAGTTAGATTCTCGCAACTACTAAATTTTTCTCAAAACATTTCCTTTAAAATACACCTGAAAATTTTACCTTTTCGCAAAATTTGTGCCTTTATTTCTCACGTTCTCATTATGCCCATGTCAGTTTCTCTCCGCTCTTCTCCACAAATTTTGAAGAGGTGAGTTCTCTTCTTCTCTAAATTGGTCAGTTTATATAGTCATGAAGTACTAATTTACAATAATTATTTATATTTGTATATGTACATAAAAAAATGATTTCTTTTTTTTTTTCTTCGATAGTTCAAAATGGTTGAGAGTGGTATATATATATATATATATATAAATAAATTGAGCTTTTGTTGATCGCATTACAAGCATATTGTTGGATTTGTGATAACCAGGGTTCGGATAACGGTTAGTGTTGGAATTGTCGGCCGTCGCATTACGAGTAGAGTGTTAAATTCAAATACTTGAGCTATTTAGGCATTTCGCGGTTGAGAATCACAGTAATATTTGATTGTGATGGTGAGGTTTTTGGATACACAAATTAATTAAACTAGGGTGTTGATCAACCAGTTAATTATTAACTATCTATCTATTAGGTTTTTTCTTTAATTACCAATGGTGATATGTACCACTGATGATTCACCCTAATATTTTACTTTATTAATTGGAATATGTGACTTATAAAGAGATAAGTACTAGTAGAAGATTTTTTTATGATAATTAAGTGTTTGCAGTGTCATAATTGTATGTTTCATTTTTTTAGTATTTGAAAAAATAAGGGTAATTTTGGTAAGCAAAATTATTTTCTTTTCACTTTCTATTCAAACTAACAAAATAAAATTTTCTCACAACTTTGATGAAAAATTTATATTCTAACCAAATCATGTGGGAAAATTAGTTTTCTTTTCATTTTCTATTCATTTTTCATTCTTTTCTTTTCTACTTAGATTCTATCTAACCAAACAGAGCCTAAAGAGGAGGGGGGTGTTGACTTCAACAATGTCATAAAAAACAGTTCTCATGGAATTAAATCACGGGAGATATGCATTTTTTATTAAAAAAAAAAATACTTCAGACCAAATTAATAGGGATATAAATAAGGTTGTGGTATGAACAAGTTTGACAAGCCAAGTGATGGGCAAAGGACCCAAGAGCTTAGAGTGCAGTGTTCATCGAGGAGGCAAAAATAAATAATTAAAGTTGATTTTCATTTATTATTATTTTAGTTATTTTTTAATTTTAGACTATTTTAATAATATAGTATTTTAAGATTTTATTTATTGAAGGTGATTTGATTAGGGTCTTTTCTTGGTGCTTATATTTATGTGATTTGTGGTATTAAGAAGACACCTTACAATTATTGAACCCTAAATTGAGTTATTACAGATATTTCTCCCTCTTGTTTCTTGTTCTTCTCCATTATTCATCTTCTCAGTCTCCTCTCCGTTCTCATTCTCAATCAATTTGGATTTCAAAGTAATACCACTCATCCAGCGTCACTTTGGTATTAGAGCGAAAGATTTGAATCATCATTGTTCACCACTGCTACCTATTATTCACGCACAAATAGAATACCCCCAAAGCCCATTGTTCATTATGTTCTGTCATCCACCCACCATTACCAACTGCAACCTAAAACCTTGAACCCTAGTCATTCCCCATAAAACCCTAACCCATCTCCCTATACCAAGCGAATCAAAAGCCTAGTCACCAAATCATAGATGCAACTTATCCACACCAAACCCCCATCGTTGAACCAAACCAATCCTTAACCCATCATCATCATCAACCCGAACAAAACTCTGCCCTACCATCACCTCACCCTATCAAAAAATCCTTCGTCGTAGTTAACCTAAACCCTAACAGGATCCTCAAACAACCATGCACTACTGGTCCTTTCCTTATTGCGCTGTCATGAAAAAGAGAACCACCCAACCGCGGCTACATAAGAATGAAAATTTTGCCCATCCCATCAAATTCCACCCCGTCCCACCCCTTATGGGACGGTGAGGAAACCAATTTTATTCCATAGGAGTGGATATGGAGAAAAAAATTAGAATCCGCTACAGGTACAAGACTGTGTCAAGATTTAATAAAATATGCCCGCCTATGTGTTATTATTACAAATATACCCTTATCCCTAACTATATATAATATCTTTATGTTTTTTTAACCTAACCTAACATTTCATTTGTAAGACAGCTTTCTCACAAATCGGCACATTTTTCTCACAAACCCTTACCCTAACCAAGTAACGTCCCAAGTGCCCAGCCTTCAACCGCCCTCTACCGTCAATCGCCAGTGATATAGTATGTTCCAAACTAGAGGGCAATATAGTATGTTCCAAACCGGAGGGCAAGGGTTCATGGCTGAATTGGTAGAGGAAGAAGAAAAAAAAATTGTCAATATGATTTTGAATCCAGACATGAAGAAATGAGAAAAAGAATTTCCTTCAAGGTTCTTTGATCAGAGATACCAAATTAAGTAACGAGATTCTTTTACCAACCTTTTTCAGAGGTACCAAATTAACGAGATTCTTTAACCCAATTTTTGTCATTGTACAATTTCCTTGATGATGTAATTGGTTGAAGTAATGATGTTAGATATCAAGGTCAATATCATATTTTACTTGTTCATTTTTAAATTTAAATGACACTATGCCATGACTTAATTTATTGTGCTCATTAGCTAAAAGGGCATTTGCATTTTATAGTGTTTTGAGGAAAGCTAGTACTGATCCCAAATAATTTTGAGGGATGGTGCCTACATTTACGGGCAACATTTTACACATGCACAGTAGAAGGTCCAGCGAGATGGGTGTGTGGCAGTAAAAGTGGTTCAAAAGCCCCTCGTTAGTAAGACTCAGACTTCTTTGGTTCAGTACGTTGTGTGCAGGCGTGCCAAAACAATTAAGTCTAAATTTACTGAATGTATGCAAAGACACTAAGTCTGAATTTGCTAACAATTAAGTCTAAATTTACTGAATGTATGCAAAGACACTAAGTCTGAATTTGCTAACCAAGCAAATTCGTATTCCAAGCAAATATTTCTAGTTTTATAGATGAGGCGGCTTGTAGATTCTATGTAATCTAACTTCGTACGATTATGGAGAGAAAGAAATGACCATTTCACTGGTTCACTCACTTCAATCTATAACAATACTGCAGATTTTCTCAAAGTGTTAGTATGTGTGGTTTCCTATTTAGATTAAATGAGAGCAAAAGTGTGTCGATCGAATAACATTTAACAAAAGAGAGATAACATCAGCATTAACATTGATTGTTGAATGAGAATTTATAACAATCTCTTTAATGTTACACGATCTTGGTCCTAAGTACACTGAAACAAACTGAATGTAAAGTAGAGTTCTAAGAAACTACTTGAGTTTCAAGAGACTAAGAGTGCTAAGAAACTACTTGAGTTTTAAGAAGGATCTACTGAAAGCATTAAATGAGAGTTGAGTTATAAGAAACTAAGAATTTTAAAAAGAACTAAGGGCTAGTTTGGTATGCTGGAATGAAATGAAGTGGGAATGGAATGAAGTCAGTAATAGAATGAGAATGAAAATAGAATGGAATGGCCATTCTCATTCCAATGTTTGGCTACAAGTAGAGAATGATATAAGAATGAAATAGTATTACCTTCCAACATGTTTTATTTTTCTATATAAAATAGAATCAGTTTTTAAAATAGGACATTTGGCTAATTTAATTTAATTACCATGTGAAAAAAAAATTTAATTACCCATTTAATTAAAACTTTATAAATCAAAATATAATCGGTCTTTTTCTTCTAGTCAAGATTAATATAATCTTTTATACAGAAAAAAAAATTAATATTTTATTAAAAACTGAAAGTGATAAAAATTAATATTTTATTAAATATTTTAATAGGTATATATATATATATATATTCTAAAGTGAGTTGTAAAAGAGAGAGATGCATTAATGAAGAGAGAGAGAATGATTTTAATACTAAGTGGGAATGGAATGGTCATTCCATGACTCAAGAAGTGGAATGGTTTTGTTGGAATGAGCATTCCAAGGGAATGACTTGAAATGGTCATTCCATTTCTAATGTAACACAACAAACGAGAGAAAGAGAATCAAAGGTGGAATGATCATTCCATTCCACCTCCATTCCTGCGTACCAAACTAGCCCTAAAAGTTTTAAAAACTAAGACATTAAAATTATGCAATTGAATGCATGATAAACAAGGTGAAACATTAGGCTATGATTGCTCGGAAGTCAGGAGAATTTGCTAGAGATAAGTTTGTTTTTGTTTGTGGTGTTGGACCTCTTCTCCATTGGAACGGTCCTCTATTTATAGATGGAGTCTTACATGACTTTTTGGCTTTGTAAAGTGTCATATGTCAGATCAACTTCCACGTGATCGGCTATGATTGATTCTCCTAATTATATTAGCATATGATTAATATATGTATATAGATTCGGTGGTAAGGATTAATTATCTAGTTAAGGCAACCAAACTTTATTAAGGTGGCACGTCATTTGGTTAATGCTCAACTCATCTGTATAATGTCATATGCTAAGTGGTCTTCTAGGATCATTCCATGAATTAGAGCATTAAATGCACTGACTTCCATATCTAACCACGTGCTTATTTAAGAAAATATCAGAGACCAATGATAGAGTCGATCGTGGATCTCTTTTACTTATCAAATTTGACCCTAGTATCTTCTATAGGCGGATCGAATGATGATGATTGTCTTGATTGAGTGTGTTCATGGCCCAAGTTAGTGATTGGTTGTTGATGTGTTACTTTTGTTTTAACAATCAAAGTATTTTACCACTCACAATAGAACGAATTCTTAGTATAATAGGGCTCTATGTAGAAGGTGTCGATCCCACAGAGATTACGTTAGAATAATTGGTTAAGATTGAAGATTCTTTCTGGTCGAATTAACAAACGATGTTCGTTTGTGCATACGCTACTTGAATAATGAAAAATGCGGTAATTGTAAAGAGTTTGAGAAAAGGATAAAGAACTAAGGCTTAGACTTCACCGCTAGCCCCATAAACATGTCCATTGTATACTAAATTGGGGAATGCATATAAATGTATACAAATGACGCGTTTGGCAAGTGCTATCTACAACGACGTCGTCAAGATGATACATGAACCCTAACTAATGATAATCCATCTTCGATAGGCATAATTTACCTACCTAACTATATTAACTTAATTACCTAATTGTAGTGAAATTACCTTCCCTAAGTGATAGAGTATTTGACTCTAATTGTGAAACGTGTGATGTGGAAGTTGAGAGCAAGGTGACGTGGACAAGAGCTATGTTTTGATCAAGACTTTTCTATCTCCTGATAAGTTTGGGGAACTGAAGAGTCAATCTTCTACTAGGACACATTCTCATGTTGCTGCTATAAATATATAGACAGTCCATATACCAAGGTACGCAACTAATACCCTCTAAAGTGTATATCTAGCTTTAACAAGCCTTTTTGATATCTGACTTGATCGTTGGAGTATAGTTGGCCAGCACCACCCCAGTGTCCTTCTGACTACCCTGCTCTTGTCTTTTTACAGATTGGTGTTTGACCAGTTCGGGGTGAATTTCTGCTTCATCAGTTGACACCGTCTGTGAGAAACGATCACAAACTTGATTGTTCTACATAATCATATATAAAATATGATGCACCTATGATCTGGGCTAGAGACTACGGCCGGATATGATACTCCTGTCGGTCACAATCCTTAGTAGGGCAGGATCCTCCTGTCGATCACAATCCTTAGTAGGGCAGGATCCTCCTGTCGGTCACAATCCTCAATAAAACAGGATCCTCCTGTCGGTCACAATCATCCAATCAAACAGGATCCCTCTACCGGTCACAATCCTCCAGCCGGACAGGATCCCCTGCACGCCACAATTTGCCCATCGTCCTAGACCCTGTCGATCATAACTTAACGTTAGCAGGAGAATGAGGCATGTAGCCCCCTGGTTAAGGAGACTTCCCTGGGGCATGCCCCGGAATCCCAAATAACCAGGAGCGAGTCGCAGCATTGGAATACCAGGTTTAGAACTTGAATCAGAGTCTGGCCTAGGTACTTCAGCAAAATGCGGTAATCCTACCGCGCCTTTCTCCTGGAGCACTGGTGTCATCATAGAGTCACCTCAGGCCGGTTGATCTAGAAGGGGATGACACAGGGCAAGACAGTAGATTTCTAGCAGATGACGCGGCCTAGAGCCAAGTAAGAAACAATCGAGAAGGGACAAATCCAATTCACCTAATCCCGCTAAAGAGAACTCGTGCCCAAAGGGAGTCGGGGTTTAGGACTCGTACTCATGGAGACTCAATACATCCAAGGGAGGCTACCTATTATGATATAGAGATATAGGACCTCAGAGCCAAGGTAGAAAGCATGGCTCACGCCATGAAGGGAAAATGCCTTGCTACAGTAGAGGATCTGGTTTAGCAAACCAACCTCCCTTTCTCCGCTAGGGTAATGAACTGTCAGTTGCCCAACAAGTTCAAGATGTCCGCCCTTGAAAGCTTTGATGGGACCAAGGACCCGCTAGATCATTTGGAGACCTACAAGGCTCTGATGCACCTCCAAGGAGTACCGTATGAAATCCTGTGTAGAGCCTTTCCTACTACATTAAAGGGTTTTGTTGGGTCATAGTTAACAACCTAAAGTCGGCATCTGTACATTCCTTCAAAGAACTGAGCCAATTGTTCGTAGGCAATTTTATTACCGCCCAAAGGCACAAAAAGCCCGCCACCTATCTCCTGAACGTAAGATAGACTAAGGGGGAGTCATTGCGAGACTACATTAACTAGTTTAATAGAGAGATGTTGCAGGTCGATACTTTAGATGACAAGCTGGAAGTTACCGCATTCAAAGGAGGCTTGCTGCCTTCAAAATTCTTATACTCAATTTCTAAGCCACCACCAAAAACCATGCCCAAGTTACTCATGAAGGCCCAAAAGTGCATAAACACAGAGGATGCCCTTGATGCAAGAAAGGCGTACAAGAAAATGGGGGACATTCCAGTGAGGAAGATAGAGACCCCAAGTATGGCAAGACGTCATGAGAGCATAGCGGTAAAGCATCGCATCGCGATAAGGGATTCAACTCCTTTACCCCCTTAAACACTTCAATAAGTCAAATCCTCCTCTACATCCAAGATGACCTGGATGTGGCATGACCCCCAAAGCTAAGAACCGATCCCTCTAAGAGGACCCATGACAAGTATTGCAGGTTCCAACGCGACCATGGGCACGATACAGATGAGTGCATAGACTTGAAAAGGCATATTGAAAGTCTGATTCGTAGGGGCCAACTGCAAAGATTTATGGCCGGAGATGAGAGGGGGACACAAAACCGCCCATGGGACGAGGACGATAACGATGACAACACTCGAAGAGATTAGAGATATTGGAAGGGAGCCAGTTAGCCCATCCTTAGAATGTTGAGTATTTGAGGAAATGCCACCAGTAAGACTTTTTAAAAGTTGCATTTACTTTAATAGTTCTAGCTGAAACTTAGATTAATATCAAGCCTTAAGACGATATCTCCAAGTTTTTTTTGAATAATTCTCCATTTGTTACTAAAATAACAGATCCTTTTGTTTTAAAATATGTTGTTATAACTAAAACAAAAAGTGAACAAACAGCCCAACGGGACACACCTCTGTAGAGGGCCTTTAATGAAAAAGGCAGGATAAATTAATTCTGAGAACATTGTCAAACCCTACGGGAGCACAGCCCTACGAGGACACAGCCTTATGGGGAAACACCTTTGCAGAGGCCTTTAATGAAAAAAGCAGGATGAATTAATTTCGAGAACACCGTCAAATAGCCCTACGGGGGCACATCCCTACAGGGACACACCTCTGCAGAGGATCTTTAATGAAAAAAGATGGGATGAATTAATTCTAAGAACATTGTCAAACAGCCATACGGGGGCACAACCCTACTGGGACACACCTCTGCAGAGGGCCTTTAATGAAAAAGGTGCGATGAATTAATTCTGAGAATATTATCAAACAGGCCTATAAGGACACACCTCTACAGAGGGCCTTTAATAAAAAAGACGGGATGAATTAATTCTGATAACATTGTCAAATAGCCCTACGGGAGCACAGCCCTATGGGGACACACTGAAATACCCCCTAGAAAATTTTGCGCATGAGGTGGCCAGTCTCATACACAAAACCTAAGGGGTACTAACAATTGATAGCAAACAAGCATAGAATACAATGACTAAAGAAACAGAATTATAAATACTGAAAGGAAAGTCTAACTGAAATAAATAATCATGTTAAATAACATTGTATTATTCTGATTGATACAACTTGGAAGTCCGGTAACCCACGGACCCCTTAACCAAAGAAAAACATCAAAGTAAAACTTTATGAACAGATTTAAGTCCCTACACTAAAGTATGGTAAGGAATGGATGATTATCAAGCTCTACGAACTCCACATGCAAATCTCCAGGTGAAAACTGTCTGGAACCTGAAATATCAACAATGTGGGTTAAACCCACGAGCAAATCCTCTCTACTACAACCCAATCAGAGAACCGGTAAACATACCCTCTATATGAGGACAGTAAAGACATATAGATATAATTATACCGTTTAGTCATTAAATCTCCTATCTTAGAAGTAACTAGAACTATGTTCTGAACTAACCCATCCATTATCACAATACAGATAAAACAAATTTCTAAGTTCAAATCATAGACAATCCAAACATGCCTTCTTCCCAGTATTCTACAAATGCCTTACAAGGTATTAGGTATACCTATCCTGCCTCCATCAATAATCCTTTCCCAAGACAATAAATTTATGTTTATTTACAACTAAAAATAACCCACCAGCTCATAAATATATATCCCCAATTACTCCTGTGACCCAAGAATAGAGTCGCCCCACACCCTACACTAACACATCAGTTATCTTAATTCAAGTGCAGACTAGTTTTAAGTTTACACAAGAAATAATCGTAACATGCTCGAATATATACCGAGAAACGTTCTTACAAGATATTAGGCAATCCTGACATGCTCCAAATAAAATATAAAGATACCATATCAGGTGTTTGGCGATCCTGACACGCCTTGGCAATCCCAACATGCCAAATATAATGCATAGATACCTTATTAGGTATTAGGCGATCCCGACACGCCTTGGCAATCCCAACATGCCAAATATAATGCATATATACCTTATTAGGTATTAGGCGATCCCGACACGCCTTGGCAATCCCAACATGCCAAATATAATGCATATATACCTTATTAGGTATTAGGCAATCCTGACACGCCTTGGCAATCCCAACATGCCAAATATAATGCATAGATACCTTATTAGGTATGGGCGATCCTGACACGCCTTGGCAATCCCAACATGCCAAATATAATGCATAGATACCTTATTAGGTATGGGCGATCCTGACACGCCTGGCAATCCTTACATGCCAAAATAAAATACATAGATACCTTATTAGGTATGGGCGATCCTGACACGCCTGGCAATCCTTACATGCCAAAATAAAATGCATAGATACCTTATTAGGTATGGGCGATCCTGACACGCCGGGCAATCCTTACATGCCAAATAAAATATATAGATACATTCCCAATATGAAACATAAAATAAACAAGGTGCAATATGATCTTAATTTGCACAAACAAAGTAATTCAAATTATCCGACATGAAATTATCATCATAAGACAAATCGTTCACAAGTAAGCTATAATCAAGTATTTAATGGGCATTTATATCCTTAAAGGAAAATACATTCAAGTAAATCAAATAACACAATTTAACCACTTTAGAAGCAAACACCCAATCCAACCCCCAATGCACTCAAATTTATGAGGGAGTCTAAACCAAACTCTTATCTAGGTTTCTGGGCATATTCTACTTCTAACAACCCTATTAAATCAGTCTGGAATTTTCTAAAATTAAAAAATATTTTCAACAAATAAATGAAGGTGAAAACCCAACTTTTAGACACTTTAAAAATTCATTGAACACTAAGGGAAGCTCCTTTCAAGATGAAAATTTAAACTTAAGTTTATTTAACCTCCAGAAAGTTACCACAAAAATTTGGGAATTTTTGGAATTACAAAAGTATTTTCTAAAATTACAGAAAGTGAAAAACCCAACTTTTGGACACTTTAAAAATCATTTGAACAACAAGGGAAGATCATTTTGAGTTGAAAATTTAAACCCAAGTGTATTTAGCCTCCAGAAAGTTACAGTAAAAATTTTGGAATTTTTGGAAATTTCTAAATATTTTCTAAAATTAAAGAGGCTGAAAAATCCAATTTTTAGACAATTTAAAAATTAATTTAAAGACAATGGTAAATAATTTTGATATGAAATTTAAACCCCAAGCCCTTTAAGCTCCCAGGAAGTTGACATAAAATTTTGGGAATTTTTAGAATTATAAAAGTATTTTTAAAAAATCATTTTTCCAGATTTTCAAGTTTTCCCAAAAATTTCAAAAATACAAAATAAATATCAAAACAATTCGGAATGGGCCCATATTGGACCCAAAGGTGGGCCCCGAGAGTGGGCCCCAAAAATAATTTTCCGGCCACCGGCGTCGGCGGCACGCGCCCCCACGCGCAGGCGAACGCGTGGCCCCTTTCCTTTTTTTTTTTTTTTCCTTCTTCCCCGTCTGAAGCTCCAGCGGCCAACAATGGTGGCCGAGCTTCCCGATCACTTCCGAGCACCGAATCGCGCATATGAATATACCATTGAACTCGTATCGATCTAAGCTACGTATTGGTACCAAAATTATAACCTCTCGCGGACTAAATCAAAAACGCCCAATTTCAAGTTTCGAAAATCTAAAATTTTAAACTCAGTTTCCCGTCAATCTACCCAACGGTTCATAACCAAACTTTCAAGGATTGTTCTAGGAAGTAAGATCTACCTTTTAATCGGAACAAAAACGTTCAAAAAAGATGAATACAGTAAACCCAATTTCATGTATATATATATATATATATATATACACGCCTATACAGGCATATATACATGTATATATATATGCAAAAATACCCTAAAATAGTACCAAAACTCCAAAATCTTCATGTTTAATTCACATAAATTCTTAACATGAAAAATCATTTAATTTCATAATTAATTGCATACAATTTCTAGCAACATGTCTATACAATTAATATATATATTATATATATATTCCAGCAACATGTATATACAAAAATATATATGTATACAGATTCAAAGGGGAAGAGAAGAGTTCGAACTTGCTTTGTGATATTGAGCAAAAATCACTTTTCTTCTCTTTTCCTGGCTTCTACCGTTTTCTCCCTATCTGTGTGTAGGAATCCTCTCTACGTAGAAACTACTGAACCCTAATTCCTTTTCTCTTATTTAATATTCTTAAATAATTAAACTAATAAATATAAAATATTTAGCCCAACTATATATATATGTATATATATATAGCCCAGCCCAGCAGCCTAGCCCAACCTAATAATAATAATAATAATAATAAAACCAGAATAAAGAAAATGCAGCCCAAACCAACATATTTTTATTTAACAGAAAAAAAAACTATATTTAAAACAAATATTTAACACACAATTAAACACAACCAACACTTAGCAACAATTCAAACATCCACATTAAACATATAAAAACAAGCATTGACAAAATTAATTAAAGCATTTAAATAATTAAAAACTCCATCAAATAAATAAAAACTCAATTTAGATATCCTCAAATTACGGGGTATTACACACACGTTTGCAAAAAGTCTTTAATGAAAAAGGTAGGATTAATTAATTCTGAGAACATTGTCAAACAGCACTACGGGGGCACAGTCCTACAGAGACACACCTTTGCAAAGGGCTTTTAATGAAAAAGGGTGGGATAATTAGTCCCGAGAACATTGTCAACCAACCCTACGAGGGCACAACCCATTAAACAAAATTTTAGCAAATGATGGGTAAGTCCCACAAAGGTTGTCGCATGGCTTTATCAAGAGCGTTCTATGAAAGTTTATTAATTGAAACTTCTTAACCAAATGAATCATTGGCATAATGGTAAGAGTGATACCATTAGAGCTTATTAGTTAAAGTTAAATTCTTCACAGCAACAATCATTGTTTAAATAAATCAGGTTCTTACATACCAACCTAAGGTCGGCCAGACCCAAGGAGCCTGGACAAGGGCCGACCCCAAGAGGTGCCCGATCGGGCTGGTCTACCTAGCCCGGCCAAGGGCCGGGCCTAAGAGGAGACTGGCCTGACCAGCCCAAGAGGAGCCCAGCCAAAAGCCAGGCCCAAAAAGAGACTGGCCCCGCCAAGGCCAGCCCAAAGAAGAGACCAGCCAAAGGTCGGGCCCAAGAAGAGACCATCCCGACCAAGGGGCAGGCCCAAGAAGAGATCATCTCTACTAAGGCTGGGCCCAAGAGGAGCCTGGCCAAGAGCCAGGCCCAAGAAGAAACCTAGGTTAGGCTCAAAACGAACTCATCCTGACCAAGGGGCGGGCCCAAGAGGAGCCAAGCTCGGCTAAGAGGCAGGCCCAAAGAAGCCCCTAGGATCTGACCAAGGTTGGGTCCACCAAGGCCCCTAAGATCTAACCCAAACTGGGTCCCAAGGATCCAGCCAAAGCCCAGGCCCAAGGCCAGGTCCACTAAGGCCCCTAGGATCTGGCCTAAGCCAGGTCCCAAGAGAACCGACCCAAGCCGGATCCAAAGATCCAGCCAAGGTCGAGTCTACCAAGGCACAGTAAAAAAAAAAAGAGAGAAAAAGGAGAGAAAAAATTATTGGCCATTAATCGACCAGGCTGATAGGCTAGAGGTCCATTTTTACAAACCAACGGACCAACCAAGGTGTTCCTAAGGACCGACCAGCAACTCTTATGAACAGGGGGCATCTGATAGAGTATTTGACTCTAATTATGAAACGTATGATGTGGAAGTTGAAAGCAATGTGACATGGATAAGAGGTATGCTTTGACTAGGACTTTTCTATCTCCCGATAAGTCTAGGGAACTGAAGAGCCAATCTTCTACTAGGACACGTTCCCATATTGCTATTATAAATATAGAGACGATCTTTATACCAAGGTACACAACTAATACCCTCTAAAGTGCTTTCTAACTTTAACAAGCCTTTTCGATATCTGACTTGATCGTCGGAATACTGTCGGCTGGCACCACCGATGTCCTTTCGACTGTCCTACTCTTATCTTTTACAGGTTGGCGTTTGACCAGTTCGGGGTGAATTTTTGCTTCATCACTAACCATGGATTATGAAAGTCAAGAGTTGATATGTTCAAGTGAAAATAAGTACCAAGCCATCACTTATACTCCTTTTGAAAGTATAAGTGTTAGGAACTCATTTGAGGCACATTAAGATTCTAAGACAAGAAAAGTTAACATACATCAAATGAAAATGAAAAGAAAATCAACTTGTATTAATAACAAGACACAAGGCAAGGTGTAAGTACACATATACACATAAAACTCCTAATTCATTACAAAATTGACATAATTACATGGCTAGGATTTTGTCCAAACCCTAGAGAAAGAGTTAGTTGATCGTGATAGTGAGAAGACACTCTATAGACAAAGATGATTCCAACTCCATATGGTCTTCAAGGCTTTGTCAAGACCTCCTTTTAAGCTTTTCCTCTCTAGAACTTTACTTCTCTCTCTAGAACTCCAAATATTGCTCTCTATTACAAAAATATATTTTATCTCTAACTATGAGACCAAAAGTGTGTATACATCTGATTTCAAACTCAAAATATCCTAAAAATCACTTGCAAAAGTTTCTTGGAGATGATTGGGGACAAGTGACCAAAATATCTCTGTTGACAGCTATCTGTTGCAGGCATTGGTGATGTATCGTAATTGGTAATACAATGCATTGTAATTACCATTACGATGCATCGTAAGTCCATGGCTTGGATACTTGATTTCTTCTTGCTTTTTAGCTTCAGCTTTTGCACGTATTCTGCTAATCCATATTAAAAGCATTAAATCACGTAGTCTTGAACTTAAAATGCATTCTTGAAATGATAGTGGAGTCGGATTGAGCCAATTTTTGGAATAGAATATGAAATCATCAAAAACACGAAAATACGTAAAAATTATACAATATGTTCAACTATGGGATTAAAATACGTAAGTAAAGGCATGAGAATGTATAACATTAAACAGTTATCACACCCCTAAACTTAGATATTGGTAATCCCATAGCAATACAAAAGGATTTAATTTAAAACAACTAACCTACTTCCGCTTTTCGTGGGAAATACGGTTGCATTTAGCAAATGCAACAAGCCTTTTAAACCCCTAGACACGTCTAGTGGACAAGTGAAGTCTCGTTGGGTTTAACATACTTGTTAAACTTACGAAAATATGCAAAAATAGTTGATTAGCTCAGTCATCAACTAGTAAATGATGATCGTCCAAATTCTCGTCAAGACAACGAATATAACAATTACTATAGAATTGGATGGACATCAATATCAATATGCTTTTAGAATCACAAATTAGATGGCAGCCCCCACATAATACTCAATTCAAAACAAATACAAGTGTTAACCCTAAAATCCTCTAGAAAAGTGAACATATATCATAATGTGTGGTTTAACACCGTGTTTAGAGAACAACCAAAGGACTTAATAACCCGAGCTTGCTAGGCTACAAACTTAAACTAGCCATTTGCTTCTTTATTACTCCACCTTGCACACTTTTAGACACGAACTCTCAATACTTACTGAGACAAGAGGCCCGGTTTAATAGGTGAGAAGGCTTATTGTAAAATTTTTTTCTTAAAAAAAATTTGCCAAAGGAAATCATTCTCAAAGTTGTTAAAAAAGAAACGGACATTTTTAAAACTTTTTGTACAATGTATACCCCACAAATAAAATGCATTTGTGCATTTAAAGACAATTTTAGGTCAAGAACTGCAAAATATTCAAAAATTTGCAAATATTTGGACCGTTCAATTCTAACACACAATTTTTTTAAAATTCAAAAATTTTAAGATGTCAAAGTTCCTATTTACAAGATGTATTCATCTTTGACGCCATTAGACTTTCAAATCCTCAATGGCAAGACATCATAACTATCATGAATATGAAATTAAAATATATGCAAAAATGAAAATTATACAGGTTCGCCCGTACCCCCAAACTTAAACTAAACATTGTCCTCAATATTTAAAAACAAGAAAAGTTTAAACAATGTCACTGGCATGGTTGATGGGTTTCAAAAATTCAAAACATCAAACGCTTCAGAAAAATGGGTACACAGGGTACGTGTTTGACAAGTGGGATGATAAAATCTACACAAGGATGAACTACACACCAAACATATATAGAAGAACTAAAAAATGAAATAAATAAATTAACAAAAAAGACAACATAATAACATATAAACAAATAAGAGAAAATGCAAATATTTCATTAATTCAGAAAGTTATGAGTACAAACAACAAAATTTATGGAATACAAAAGACATGCTGCAAAAACATCAAAATGGTGCCAACATGGCACAAGACAAATAATGAAATGAAAAGAAACTAAAATACATAAAACTGTAAAAAAATTGGAAATCCTAAACTAATGCTGAGCTGGTGGCGGTGGTGGTGGTACAAAAGTAGAGGCGACGTGAGAGCCATGGGATGTCATAAGGAGGTGCTCAATGCGCTCCTGTCCATCTAAAATGGCTCGAATGCTGGCACTCATAGTGTCCAGCCTCTCGTCAGTCTGTCAACGATAACTATAGTCGCTCTGTGATGATTCATAAAGTCCAATTAGAGCTGTAAGAGGCTAGCTGTCAAACACTCATAGCCAGTAGCCAAGTACTCATAGTCATCTGAGCCCATACCTGGCAAGTCATACTCATCATCTTCCTCACCAACAAAGTCATCCTCAGCTGGAGCCCATGTCTATAGCATTGGCCTCGAAGGCCGTATGATCGTCCTCAACGCGCTCTTCCTCGAGAGCAACTCGTGGTAATGTAGTCATGTGTGACAGCATCTTGTGCCAACTCTAGAGTGTAAAGTACGGAGGTGTTCCCATGGTAACTTCGTTCAACTCGAACTTAAAAGGCGGCCTTTGTCGGGAAGTCCGTGATCAGGTACAGGAATGGCAGCTTCATGGTGGAAACTTTCTTATTTTTCTTTTCAGTGAGCTACTCCCATACCTTGTGAATCTACCCCCATATGATAGCTGGGACCAAAAACCAATAGCCCATGTGCATGGTATATAATGCCATCAAAAACTCACCACAGCGCTCAGTGGAATGCCCAAAATGATGGGCATTCTTCTGGAGGATGGTGTTAAAGAACCACCAGCGTCGAGGAATGAGAGACTTGCTCGTGCAGTTGCACTTGTCATTTGCGAATCGGTTATCATATAGATCGCGCACCATCCTAGTGATGGTGAGTCTTTGTGGGAGCGTAGGAAACTGGTAATGATCCTCTCCCGACGCAAGATCATTGGGCTCCTTATGCGAACACCCGATAAGCTGGGTGATATCCCCTACGGAGATGGTAAGGGACACGCCATCCACACTTGTTCTCAACATACTTGGGTCATTGCAATCATATGTTAGGTTCATATAGAACACTTCTACAAGCCAGGGGTATGCAATATTTGCTGCCGGAGTTAACAACCCATGAAGATAGCGGGTTCGCAATGCCACCACTATCCATTGTGTAAGCGGGTCATTCACAAAAGTGGTCTCATCCACAAGGTGCTCAGGAATAATATCTCAATTTTTCCATTTCGTGCGTGGCATGTCCTTGATCCTACCTGTGGAAGCCTTGGCATACACCACTTTAGTTAAAAAGTTGGTTCAGGAAATCTGTCGAACATATGGGGTGCATTGTTTTCAACCCTCTTTAGCTTGCAAATCCAACTACAATCTCACCTCAATGCTTGAGTTCAACTACACCCAATTCAATACTATGCAAACAAACCTCCAACCTCAAAAATTAAACCTCAAATCAACCTTAAAATGCCACACAATCCACAAGTCAAACAAAAGTGAATCAATAATTTCAACTCAAACCCTTACCTCCAAATAGTCGAATGGCAGACTTAGGGTTGTCAAATTTGTCGTCAATCATACCAAAAAACCAAGATAAATAGAATATATGATGATGATGGAGATGATAATGGTGGAGAGGGTTGTAGGGAGCTTTGGTACAGATAGAGAGTGTGTGTTCTGTCGCGAGTGGGAGAGAGAAATGAGAAGGAGATGGCCCGATTCAAAAATATAAGTGACTGCACATGCAGTCACGTGTGCCTAGTGATGCCTAAAAATAGATGTTACAATGCATCATAATTATGATATATCGCCCATCCTGTGAAACAAGTTGTGAAATCAACTAGAATTGGACTCAATTTTGGGCTTAAATTACGATGTATCGTTCTTATGATTACGATGCATCGACATTAAACTTACGATGCATCCTAAGTACCTTGGGTACTTTGATGCTGAACTTACGATGCATCCTAAGTATGGAAAAATTAAGTGCAAGCATGCACTTCACACCTCAAACAAATTAGATACATTCCTGTTGGATTCGACGAGTCACATGGAGCATAATAGTTCCATGGACGTGCCAAGTTTACCATCTATGATGAGACATGAAAATAGATCATACGTCCAAATATATGGGATTCGTCAAGTCGACGACATCCACGTATTTTATTTGCATATGACTATTTACGTAACGTTTCACTCTTTGACCCCGATAACATTGAAAAGCATTCCATCCTTGGGATCTTTCAACTCCACCAATCCATGGGGAGCAATGGAATTTATGATATACTAACCGTCCATCGATAACGAAGTTTTTCAGAAAATAGGTGAAGCCTAGAGTTGTAAAGTCAAACTTTTTGGCCCGAAGAGAGTGATTTGGCTCAGATATTACGGTCATGAAAGGCTTTAGTCTTTGCCTTATAGCTATTGGTACTTTTGTACGCATAATGTTGCAATTCCTTCAATTCACTCAATTGAAGCTTCCGGTGAGAGACAACTAATTTCATCTCAAAATTAAATTTCTTGATAGCCCAAAGGGCTTACTCAAGCTCTACCGATAAGTGACATATTTTACTATATACTAGACGATACGATGACATGTCTATTGGGGTTTTATAAGCGGTCTGGTATGCCCATAATGCATCATTTAGACGTTGTGACCAATTTTTATGATCGGGGAGACCCGTTTTCTCAAGGATGTGCTTAATTTTCCTATTAGATACTTCTACTTGGCCAATCGTTTGAGGGTGATAAGGTGTAGCAAGCTTATGGGTGATAAAGTACTTGAGTAGCAAGGTTTTAAAAAGACTAAAGATGTTTGTTTGGATGAACTTGACCATGACTGCGTGATCATTGGTTCTGGTAGCCAAGGCCTTAACCCATTTAGATACATAATCCACTGCCATGTGTATGAACTCGAAATCAAAGGATTATAAAAACGGGCCCATGAAGTCGATGCCCCATACATCGAAGATCTCAACGATAAGGATTGGGTTCAAAGGCATCATATCTTTCTAGGACATAGCGCCAAGGCACTTACATCGCTCACACGAGCAGTAGAATGAGTATGCATCCTGATGAATAGATGGCCAGAAGAAACCACCTAAAAAATTTTAGAAGTGTCTTCCGAGCACTGAAATGGCCTCTACATTCAAGCGTATGGCAAAAAGTAAGAACACTAGGAATCTCACTCTCGGACACACACCAGCGGATGATTAGATTGGGACAATACTTGAATAGTTGAGGATCATCCCAAAAGTACATAACTACTTGGGAAAAGAATCGATCCTTTTTCCAGTTTGGACCAAGAAGAGGGGATTTTTCTGATAGCTAGAAAATTGACTATGTCAGCATACCATTGAAGTTGCTCATAAGTGACCCCAAAAAGTTGCTCATCCAAGAAGAATTCGCAAACTAGAATTGGAGCATGATGGCACTCAACAAGAATTCAAGACAAGTGGTCAGCAAATTACCTTTAATAACCATAGATAGAGAAATATAAATAGAAATTTCTCTTAATAGTAGTTATTTATGGTTATTAATGGTGATTTTATATACAAAAAGTAAAACTGGCCCTTCCAAAAAAATTTAAAATTTTTATTTATGGTTCTCTATCTATGGTTATTAAAGGTAGTTTGTTACTTTTAAAAATACAAATTTAGTAAAAAAGTGCTATAACATATTAGTGTATATATATTATTTGTTATGAATTAATTAAAGCAAGAAGAAAAAAAATGCTTGTAACTTGAAAATTTTATCTGTTGTTAACTTCTATTGATTCCTTGGTGTTACCAAGTATTATAAATCTCACCTTGTTGTTGATGGACAAATATATATGGAGTAAAGTGCATTGTACATACGAATATTATGGAGAATACCCATATGTAGATGATGAAGTAGTGAAAGACCAAGCTATTGAAAATATAGAAGCTTAAGAAAACTAGACGTAAATAAGTAAAACAAGTTGCAGGAGCTTGAAGAAGAAGAAGCTTTGAGGTGTGTTTGATCGTGTGGCGGATCCACATAATAATAAAGATAAGCAAGTTATAGGAACTTGTGTTGAAGGTGTGAGGAAACCAAAGACAAGTAAATGACTTTGAAAGTAAAGACAAGTTGTTCTTCAAGCTATGACTTTGAAAGTAAAGATAAGTCGTTGGAGCTTTAAAAGCTTAAGAAAGCTACATGATAAAATAAAGACAAGTTGCAGGAACTTGAAAAGAAGAAGCTGCAGAAGCTACATAATATAATGAAGATAAACCGGTTGCAAGAACTTGTTTTGAAGAGCCTAAGAAAGCTACATGATAAAATAAAGATAAACAAGTTGTGTGAGCTTGTGTTGAAGGAGTGGCAAGAGTTGTGTAAGCGCTGGGCTTATTTAATCAAGGGATGATCTTCTGTTGGAGGAGATATTCTATTTATAAGAGAATTGCATGGTCATACAGTTGATAGGATTGGATAAGTGGACAGACAATTGGGCAAGTGGGCTGTCTTTGTTTGGCTAATGAGATAGGTTTTCTTTGACTCTATAGGAAATTGACATGTGGTAGCCTATGTCTTAAATGAACATATGGGTTTTAACATGTACATTGTATTTATTTTCTCAATTAAGTGGGTTTCTTTGGCTCCATAGGGAATTAACAAATGGCATTCCATGAAAAGATTGCAAACCCAATACAAATTGCATTTGGAAATGATACTCCATCATTACACAATATATTTATAATATATCATTTGCAGGCTTTGTAAGGAACGCGCATTTGTAAGGCCGGAGAACCAATATCATTAATTTTTAGTAGGCTAAAGTGGTGGCGTTGCATATGGGCGTGAATCACGATGAACCAAGGTTATAGAACTAATATCATTAGTCAATAGGATAAAGTAGGGCCTCGTGACTCATGATGAATCGAGGCCGTAGAACTAATATCATTAGTTTCTCAGTTGCCCAAAGTGGAAATGCTACAGCCTGCTTGGTTTGTATCTCTCAAAACAGTTTTTTGTTTTAGGAGTTAAAAAAACTAAAAACTCTCTTTTGGTTCTACTTGGTTCTATTTTTGAGAAACAGTTTCTATAAAATTGAGTTTCAACAGTTATGATTTTTGGAGAACAAAAAAAAGTTGTTTTGGCTGTTTTAAGAACACGGAGATTGCTTATGAAAAACACAGAGAACAACTTAAACTTAAAAAAAACCTTTAAAAAATACGTAACCAAACCAATCGTTTATAACATCACTCACACAGCCGCACAACATCTTCTCTCCAACAGCGCTCTCTCTCTTGAACGATGGCAAGACAGTGCTGACCAGTGTCGACAACCGACGGCGAGATGCTCCAGCGAAGACAGAAGATGACGGCAGAAATTTTCAGAATAAGAGATTCGAGCCACTGGGGACGAAACAGCGAGAGGCGAAGATTTGATTAATGTTTCAAATGCTTATTCCACTAACGAAGAGGAAAAGTGACTGGTTATAGTGACGACGATCAACAAGGGGCTCCACTGATGGATGCATCTATCTATAAAACTAGTTTTCTTCAAAGCCCAATAAAGGATTTCATATTTACTATAACTATCCATCAATCCACAACAAATGCCCCAATCTACATAAAAAAAAATATATAGGACAGTAACAAAAATTATTGGGCTCATCTTCGCTGGAGATCAGATTAGGCCTATGATTTGGTTTCAAAGTCTTGCAGCTAGGGTTTTTCCATTCTATTGTTACACTTCCACAAAACAAAGGAGAGAGGGAATATGGAACCAGCTGAAGGAGATTTCCTTGTAGTATCAAGGTTTATGGCTGCTCTTAGGCGATTTCAATATGGTGCTGGCGACACCAACTTCTTTGGCAGAGGCAGAAACAATAACATCTGGAGCAAATACTGGATAGAGGGAGGAAAAGAGAATTAGGAAAGAGAGAGAATTTGGTTGGTTGTGAACTCTTTCTCATGGGTCTGTCGTGATCTGATTTTTGTATTTTTTTTATTTTTTTTTTATTTTTTTATTTTGAAAGTAGAGAGAGTCTCACTAATAGCTATACGGAAATACTCAAATATAAATCTATACAACTTTTGAAGGTTTAGTACTTGGTTCTCAATATATAATTTAACATGTATACATTCATATTTTGAAGGTTCACTCTTGATCAACAAATTATATATTAACCACTGCCTATCATCCGAATTGAGCTTAGTTCATCACCATGCATTAACTGTGACGAAGTTTCATTAGGATTAAGTTTAATTGATATAAGATATTTAATTATAGATTTTAATTAGAAAGTTTAGAAGAACTAAGACTAATTAGCATGTGTAACAGAGCTAAGACTGGCTTATATGAGCTTTGTTAGCATGCACTGCAGTGTAGCAAATATATCTCTTACACCATGGTTGGAATTTTATTTAAACATGTGATATTATATTTGTTTAATTTTTATTAAGTTAAAAAAAATAATTTAAATGTAATGCACCTTTAACACTTATTAATAAAAATTATAATATTAGATTTAAGAAAAATAAAGTGAAATTAGTAGATACAACCAAGTAGATTTATGAATTTTTGTTCTCTAAAAACTGTTTTGTAGTTTTACCAACCAAGTGAATTTTTAAACTGAAAAAATTGAAAACTATTTTCTATTTTGATTCTAAAAAAACAAAAAACTATTGTCACAGTTGTAAACCAAGTAAGCCCTACCGCCCAATCCAAAGTGGTATATGGCATGGAAACGATAAAAAGAGATGTAGGCATTGCTTATTTAGTGGCCATGAACATAGGTGTGGCCATATTATAATGACCCAAAGGTCGCCAACAATCTTGAGTTCGTTTTCAAGTCGAATCTTTTGCTAGAGTCGAAGTAGAAGTATTGGTTATACGTACCAAAAACTATTTTGAGTACCAACAAATGTGAGTATAAACGACAGTGAGTTACATCTCCACATGGATGGAAGCACAGAGTACGACAATTGCCACTCATTTGACAATGTCAGTGAGCATAGTGGTGGTATATAGTTGATGGCGTGTGCGCTATGTATTTATGATATACATGCCTTATTACACTTAACTTATGTTATGTTTGGGAGCACCAAATCAACGCTTTGGATTTGGAATTGAAGAAATTTTAGTTCAAATTCAATTCTAAATCCAAAGCGCTGCCGATTCATGTAAAGCCTCAGAATTTTTTTCGCTTTTAATTATGTTTAATTAAGTTAAGGCATAATTAGTGATTTAATTGCATGTTTTATGATTAAGTGGTTTTCTTTGAGTTTTCAGGTTCGGATGTGGAACCGGTGTGGGTCCGAGTTAACTGGAAGATGACTACGGCTTTCTATAAGTAACGTAGGGGTATAAGTGAATTTAGAATGACTTAAATGAAGTTTGGTGAAATGAGGGAGTGTCACTTTGCGATTAAGAGAAAGTACAAAAAGGTAAAGAAGCAAAACTTAAAACTTGAGGGACTAAGTTGCAAAGTCTTGGATAAATATCTAAAGTATAGGTATATATGATATGTATAGGCATTGTGAGTGGAGAAAATCTGAATTCTCTCTTATAGCTCTCTCCCTCTCACTATTTTTATCTTCAAGCTTCATTTTTTTATTTTAAAGGCTAAGGACTTGGATTTGGGTCTTGAGGTAAAGAGGTACATTCTAGTCCGATTAAAGTTTATTTTTGATGGAGTTTGAACTGTTCTAATACTTGGGACAGATTTCTAGGGTTTGGTTTTGTCTTGGAATTGAGGTAGGGGTGTTCTCTCCTTTCCATCATTGATTTCCTAGGATATCATGTGGTTATTAAGTTGTTTAGCATGTTTAGGAGAATTAAAAGACTTGTATCTTTGAGTATTCCTTCTCTTCTTAATTGATTATAAGATAAACATGTTTCTCATATGTTATACATGATGTTATTGAGGTGTATATGCATTGTATATGTGTATAGATGGTTTCAGTTGTTTAAAGTATGTGTAAGCATGAGTTATACATGCTAAAAAAAGATAGCTTGAGATGGCATGGAGTCCATTAGGATCATGTATGGGTCATTAAGATGGTATATGTGTCTTGAACACCACATGTTTGAAAATTGCATAAAAAGAACTTTTTCGTCGAAATTGTATTTGTTTTGGATTCTTGGGAATATAATGGCATTGCATTGATATATAACTGAGATGCCATGTTTTAGCATGAAATTAAGTGGCTTATGATGCACTTGAATAAAACTTAATATGTTCTTGAAATTGTATGTGTCGTAATACGTGCAACATTTGTGTTGATTGATGATTTTGGAAGGAGGTTAGAAATAACAAGAAGGGCCTAAACTTGGCCAAGGTGGTTGCGTCTAGACCCTCGGGTTAGTAACTCGTAAGATAGAATTTAGATACTTGAACTAAGGGTACATATCCAGTGAATCTACAAATACTCACATATTTCTTGATTTCAAACTTACTTGACTTTGTGTTTAAGTCTTAGTTGAATTGTGATATTAATTGTTAATGTTTTATGTGGCTTTTCATTGATTGAGCATGGTTGATCATTATGATTTATGCACATTTTGCATTGTCATTCATTGAAGAATGAGCATTGATAATATGTCATGTAGTGGATAGGGATGCTATGATTGCATTTCATATACGTTGCATCGAGTCGGTGCATAGGTTGGTTTAGATATCTCTATTGGAAATGTTATCGCTCACTCTCTCCTCACAAACATTTTTACAAATAAAACACCAGTCATCGACAACGTTGGGCAACTATGGAGATATAGATTACTGATGTGGACCATGGGATGTTAGGAATACGAACATGTGTAATTCCTATATTAGATATTGTTCTCTACTAATCTCCCTTCTTTTGAACTTTATGTACGATCATGTAATGATGTTAGACAATTTGTATGTTTGGATTTAATGTATATCTTACAGACATGTTTCCGTTTATAATGATGTAATTATGAATTTGATTTTTTTTACATGTGTTATGGATTATATTAGATATGTATAGGATCAAGAAGAATGTGTGCATGTTAAAAATTGATGTTTAGACAATTAAACAATTGGGTTTTGCAAGATTAAGATACGATCGATAGAATTTTTAAATTCAATAGATCATAATTTATGCTATAGTAATAAAATTAATTGATAAATTGGTTGAGCAATCCAATAGCTTACGATAGATCCACGATAGATCGTAATTTATACTATAGTAATAAAATTAATTGATGAATGGATTGAGCAATTCAGTAGCTTACAATAGATCATATTTTGTAATATGATAGATCGTGTAGTTCTATTACGATCGATTGTATTCCATTATCTGATGTATTATATTGTACCACAGACCTGAGTAATTGATGGGCCAGTTGTTGTATGCACGTACCCTATTGGGAACCCACTAGTATGAGTTGTTGTATATGTATATGCATACATATATATGAATATACTTCTGCGTTTATGAGAATTATGAGTATTAGTTGGGTTAATGTTTGATTTCACCATTCACCCCATTTTCCTCGCTTTTAATTAGGGGTTGAGAAACAACACGCGACAATTCAGTACCCCAACAAAACATTACAATACCTCTCTTCAAGTTGTTCTATAGTATGTGTGCGATGAGGGAGCTCATCGATTGCTCGGATTTGAAAAGTTTGCCTCGTAGATAAAAAAAGATAAAAAAAGGCTTGCCTCGAAATCAAACAACAGACTTTGATGATGTTGTGGAACTCATTACTCTGTTTTTCTGCTTAATGTGTTCCAAATGTGCCTTTTTTAAATGCTCCATTGTTTCCCAACAGATCGCATTGTTAGATGGGCTTGGGCCCTTATTATAGGGATAGTCTGTAATTGTATGCCCTATGAGCTATCTCGTTCCTCCGGATCTGTTGTTTCTTGGCTCTTCTTGGGCCCTGTCTTATGGGCTTTGGATAGTAATCCCATTTCTCTTTTCAATACATTTTTCATTTATCGAAGAAAAGAAAAGATAATATATTCAAATTATCTAAAATTGGCATGTAAATCAGAAAGAAAATAAATAATTAATAAGTGGGCAAGTATCATGAACTCAACCCTCCATTGAACAAAATATTCCTTAATCAAATGTGCATTTTAATGTTATACAAACGAAAATAGATTGAACATGAAAAATATTAGAAACTGTTCGGACCTATTGCAGTAGAGATCCTAAATGATGCACAATTACATCAATAGAGAACGAAAATGCAGCCTGTTTCACTCAAACAAATTGAAGGGACTATAATGTTAAGCAGCAGCTACACCAAAAGCTAAAACATATAGAAAGAATGTAACTTTAATTATTTATATTAAATAATTACCAGCTAACCCAAGAACTTAAACTAATGGAGAGGGTATAAATTCAATCATTTATATTCTGTAACATACTCCGTTGCGAGCACAATAGTTCTTCTCTAACATGCTCATTCAGTACATTACCCACTCTCGGGCCCGCTCAATATAATTTGAGAGTTTTGGCAAAAAAAAATTAAAAGTGAGTCTTTAATATATAATATATTAATATCAAATAATATTTAATAAATTTTATTTAAAAATTACCATTATTTTAAAATTCGCAAACCCATTTAATATTTAAATTTTTTTTTTTAGCTTCCAGTAAAGATATGGCCCCAAGTAGAAACTACTTTTTTCTTTTCTGTTTTAGCTTGAAAACAAAATATTAATTTCAAATCCTTTTGAGTATTATGTTGAAGCGCACACAAAGTAAAAGTTTGCAGAGAAACAAATATAAAAGAGTACAAAAATAGTAAATATAGGAGATGAAGTGATATAGTGAGAGAGAGAAATGGAGAGAATTTTAGTTCAAATGTAGAGACGGTATTAAGGGAAAAAAAATGTGAGCAAAGATAAGGATAAATAAAAAATACAAGTTTTAATAAATAAAAAAGTAAGAAAGTGAAAGAAAAATTAGGATTAGATGAAAAGTTTTATTATTTTTCAATAGTTATTCATTAAATAAGAATGAATATAGAATGAATTAAGAGTTAGGGGTACACACTATTGGCTAGCGTCTAGAAATATAAGGATTAAATTTTTAGGAGTACATTGTTAATACATACTTAGGCTCCTATTTCTGATGGTATGATGAAGTATCATTGCTCAAGGTTGTGTTTACCATAAGGTCCTCAGCTGATGGTATGATTAAGAATCTATATGGTGTGTTGATTTGAAAGTTTTTTTTTTCCTTTTTATGAAAAATAAAACCACGATTTGCGAAAATTGTGTCGAGATAAAAAAAACTTCATATCCTTTCTTCCTTTTTGTCCATTTGCACCTTAACATGCAAATGGAAATTATAGCAAGTTAAATTTTGGGTAGGCGTAGCCGCGTAGGACAAGCAATCCATGTGCTAGAAGGGAAATTATGGTACCACACATCTTTAAAGAAGTGGATCATATCACAATCAATTCGAATGGGTGCTCCTTCCAAGCTAAGCCAAGCTAATTCCAACACCAACCTGTGCTATATACCAGCAAAAATCAGTGTTCATCAAAAAAGACAACAAATCTTCCATCCAAGATGCCAGCTTTTGGATCTTCCTCGCCAAAGATCACCTTGGAAATCTGTGTTATGTACCAGCCCAATGCCTGGCTTGACAAGTTTCAGTGTCAAAAACTACCTTGCTCTTTATGACATGAAACCACCACGCTAGAGCAGTCCAGTTATCAACTTAGGTCTCAGAAAACATATGACATCAAAGTAATCAATCACAATAGAGGGAGGCTACATGTAATGGACTCTTATAACCAAGTTAATTAGCTCCACCAACTTCATGCACTCAAGTTCATGGATAACCCAACAACCAGATGTCTCCCATTCAGTAAAATTAAACATCTCCATATTTGATAGAGAAAGATAAGAAACAACCTATCAGATCCTCCTCAGGTGACGTTTTCACTTCATCAAGGTTTACCAACTTCCTTTCCCATAAAAAGAAATAAACTTAAATGAACAAGACATACAAAGACTACAACCTGATGGTTTATAATGCATTCAATTATGTGTAGACACGTAGAGTACTGCTTCCCAATATCACGGACAATTTACTTTTAACAGACAAAGAGGGAGTCTATAACCAAGTGTGCAAAGCATCATAGCAAGGGTAAGGTGCTGCCAAACCAACAACAACAACAACAAAAAGGAACAATAAACTCTACATGTTTATATATGCAAAGGCATATCTTCCCCAAGTAAAATATATTATAAAAGATTCCATACATACATACTACCAACTATAGCAGTGTTATATAATAACAAAATCATGGCATCATAATAACAAAAAAAAATTATATACCCTTTTTCTGGTGTGATTTTATAATAACAAACACATGGCATCATAAGAACAAAACAAAATTTGTAGTATGCACAACATTAAAAAAAATCAACTCCACAAATAATAACAAAGCAATGTCTTTCTACTCCTGCCAAAAGTATCTGAAAGAAAAAAATTCTAAAATAAAAAAGAAACAGTATCGATATCTGTATCATCAGCATCTGCCGTGCAATTTAGATTTCATTAGGTAAAATTATATTTTCCATTTCAATTACATAAGAACAGAAGCAGATGCACACAAGCACTGTTGAAGAAAAAACAAGCAATTTGCACTTCTAAGCCACACATATCCTCCTCTAAAAAGACTAAAATCATCTTCAATCATTCAAACCATGCCCTAGAGAGTTTCTATTATTCTGTTCAAAGAGATATAGAAATGTTACATTGATATGCTTTGGCTACTTCACAATCCACAAATGTTTTAATGCACTTGTTCAGTATATGAGTAATGCGTATGCAAATTCCTACTCAAAACTTGTGTTGTATTCAATAGAAGTCATCAAATGACTAAAGACAATTTAACACATTACAAGGCAGACAAAAAATTACAAAGAACACGGTGTGAAGTTCGCATAGTCAATCACATAACTAGGGTAGGGCACAAGTACATTGACCTTAGAAAGACCTAATTTGACCTAGTTTCATCTCGGTTGGGATTATAAAGTCATCTTGAATATGTTTTAGAAAAATCGCTTTTCAAAATTAGGGTCTAACACATTTTTCGAAACTGGATTTCAAACTGTAGAACAGTGTGCATCCATCAAACTCTTTCCAATCAAAGTTAGTTTCGATCAAATTTAAGACTGAAAATTTCTTTCAAATCCAAAACCAATCAATGAAGTGTTGATCTATCAAGGAGCATCCAGTGTAGTTCGATTGATTGAACCTAATGAGCGTATAGTTTTGGTAACTCTCTCAAAACACTTTTTTTTTACAAGGACGTATGGGACTCCTCTATTGGCTATAAATTGGGGTTATAGTCAATCTAAGGGGGTGTTAAATGTCTCTAAACATCTAGAGAGAGAAAATCCTTGTGAAAGCAGAATTTTCAAATTACTCATTTTAGGGTTTCCACCATATGTAATTGAGTGATCATCAAGGAGAAGTTCATCAATCTGATCCAATTCAACCATTCAGCTGCCAGAGCAAGATAAGGGCGAGCAATCACTTGGAGAATCGGATTCATGAGGAGCAAGGTTTATAGATGAGTGGATCATGTGCCTAAAGACTTGAGGAGTGCTTGGTGAATTGATCTGTGTCTAGAGATAACTAGGGGTTCTAGAGTGTGAGAACCATTAATATTTTTCTCGTATAGTGGATTGAGAATGACTAGACTAAGGCCAATGATTTTTTCCCTTTTGGGTTTTCCAAATAAAAGTTTGTGCGTCTCTGTTCTACTTTAATGTCTGTTTGATGCAAGATTGTGAGTATGATTTATGGAAATTGAAAATCAACTAGAATTTAAATATCAAGCTTCACAACTAACTAACAGAATTTCAAAAAGAATCAACAAAAGTTTGAAAAGTTAGTTAAGGATAGAGACCCTATTTGCATCATATGCATTACGTATATATACCCACTAAGTAATCTACTACTTCTTCACATTAAGAAATTCTATGAATTCAACAAAATTGACAATCAGCTTATTTATTAACAAAATGTTCCTGATCACAAATTGACACTTGTGTAGGCTAACCGTTACTTTTTAGATCAAGTGTCTAACATCATACCTCATTATATATATGTATATATACAAAGAAGAAGAAGAAAAATATTGGACATAGCAAATAAATATGAGAAAAAAAAATATCACAAATTATCGGTGTTTTATCATAACTTGTTCATATACCACATACATTTCAAATAATAGTGATAAAATTTCATGGTATATCATGATTGTTAATAGTATATTTGCAAAACACCGGTCTTATCATGATTTACGATCTATTCTTAAAGCACAAATATTCCTTTTGGAATGCAGTACAAACCATTATGGATATGAACAGAAACACTTATCATATTACAGATGAATTGTATGGTTATGGGGTATGGATATGGACAAGCATAAAAACCACGTCCAAAAAATTACAGGCAGGAAATTGACAGGTGTAAGTGTAACTACCATCAATTTGTACCACGGAGTTTGGAAAACGGTATCATGGAAGAATTGGAAGAATGTATTAACCATTGGACAAGACCCCACTAATATCAAACAAGATGGGTAGATGCAGTGAGCTACTTACCAATGGGCCTTTAAACTCCCAAAGTAAAAAATGTAATGGTACCATTGAAATTGTCCATGTGGTACTAATTCTAAGGTTAATTATTATAAGGCTGGTACAGTTGTATATCTGACAATTATATTTGAATTTTATCATAAATTAAGATTCTGCTCTCAGCCTTACTTGTTTGATACTGATACAGTTAAACTTTATGATATTATAGTGATGGATTGTTTTATAGTTTATTTGCAGTATTTTGACAAGATGATGCATTAGAATCTCTACTAACAATCCAAAATATTCATCCAAGATTTTCATAATTTAATATTTATATACATCACTTTTCAAAAATAAGGGTGATTATGATATAAAATGGTAATATACCCATCTACTTATCTTTTCATTCTTGCAATTTATGTTTTGATCTAGAATTTACTAGGAAATGGATGGAAAAGTGAAATCATCTTTGTTATAACTTATAAAAGGTTAAGCAGGCTACAAAAAGTCAACCTCTTTCAACAGGTTTCTTCTCCCCTATGCCAAATTTATTCTTTCTTTTCGTGAATTTAATCAAAAATAAAGTTAACAGAAACCATAAAATCAAGAGAAATCCCTATAAGTTATGAGAAAAATAAATAAAAAAACTGAAACTAAACCTTGTGATGCAACTGCTACCACTCCAAGTATAGCTTATACAGAAGAGTTTCCTCATGTATAGATAAATTTTGAACAATGCTTAGAATAAAGACAGTACCAACACTTAATAACTTAAGCTGAGCAATAATAAACTATTTTAAGCAATAAGTTAAACTTTTACATTAGTTTCATTTTCAACTGTGATGGAATCTACACATAATTCTACTTTTGTGTAAGGACAGCTTAATAACTTAAGCTGAGCAATAATAAACTATTTTAAGCAATAACTTGAACTCTTACTTTAGTTTCATTTTCAACTGTGGTAGAATCTAAACATAATTCTACTTTTGTGCAAGGACAGTACCAACAATTAAGGAACACAATTAGGAAGTTAGATGCCACAAAAAAGAAAAAGAAAACACATAATTAGGAAGTTCCTCATCATAAACTCACAATGAACTGACAAACAAATTGAACAAACCCTCCCTCCCCCTAGGCAAACAAAAAAGAGACACAGAGGAAAAAAGAAATACAAGTTCCGTAGCAGCAAATTCTGAAATATAGTTACAATTTAACCCTTATGATGGTAACAAAAATTTGAAATTCCAAGAGAAGCTGAAACTATGAAATGTTCAACTGCTACTTATATGCATCATGCTCTGCCATATAATATATTCATCCCATGTATAGGTGTGTGCAAACACGTGCTTGTGAAGAAAGATCTTTCAATACAATTATGAGAACAAGAAGTCAAATTCTAAAAGCTGCTGATAGAATTTGATATAAACTACAGTAGTTCTGACAATGTATTATATGGACAATTTTTTCAACCACAAAAAAGAGAGAAAAAGAGTTCACATATGACATCTGTTGGCAAATTCAACCTAGTTCCAAATTAGAGCAAGAATCACAAACACACCAATCATCAAAAACAGCATCTTCAGATAATAATCTGCTTGCTGTCCTTGATTTGCATGCTGGGGGAACCCATGCGCATGCCCCCCGTGAAATGTATTAGAAAACCCATAGGGAAAACCGGCAGCTGTCCCATACATGGTAGCATCAGGAAATCCATGCAACTGAAGGTTAAACAATGAGGGGAAGAAACCACCAAATGCAGCAGATAATGTGAAATTCCCTAACCTGGCAGTTGCCATAGGTGCGAACCCCCCCATGAATCCAAACCCATGTTGAGCAAAAGGGTTTGTGTCTGGCGGAGGAGCTGTTTCAGGTCTCTGTCCTGCTGGACGATTTGGAATGTTAATTCCAGGAACTGACCTAGATCTTGGGTCTGTCGAATTCTTTCCCCGGCCATATAGAGGGACCAATTTCTCCTCCTCGACCAGAGCCTTACAAACTGGGCATTCTTGGGAATGTGAGTGAATGTGAAGCCATTTGTAAAGGCAAGGCCAGCAAAAGAGGTGACCACAAAGAGTTACAATTGGGTCTTGGGCTAAGTCAAAGCAAATATTGCATTCAAAGTTACCAGCATCATTGTTGTTACTGTTATTGTTCGACCAAGAAGGGCTCTGAGGCGGCCTGCTAGTGGATTCCCCAAACCCACTCTCCATCTCTCAACCGTGAAAACTGAACTTCCCTATAAATCATATGACCCTGAAATACACCAGCCATATAATGAATCTAAGTGTTCTCGAATAAAGAACTACAAAATTCTCTCTCACAACTAAGAACACAAATACTCCAACAAAGCCTTGATACTAATAAAATATCAATAGAAAAATCTCAATGATATATGAGTTTAAGATACCAGATTCCCAACAACTTAAAACACGAATATTTCAAGAATGAAAGGGAAATCTAAAAATATTGATCAACCATCAAAAAATATCAAATTGAGTCCAAACAAAAATCAGAACCCTATGTACGTTGGAAAGGGTACAGAAACAAAGTTAAATAAATCACTTCATGAAAGGCCACAAATAGACCAACCAGCTTTACTAAGCACTCAATTAGCCCCAACAAAATCGAACCGATCAAATTCAAGAACCAAAATCACAAGATCGTACGCAATCATAACAAAGCGAAAGAGAAAATTACGTTATTTAGAGATCACAAAGGAAATCTAGGAATTATACAAAATTAAGGTATACAAGATCCGAAACAATCTACAGAATATATACATACATATATATAGAGAGAGAGAGAGAGAGATTAGTGACCTTTAGATGATAGATTGAGCGACCGACCGACCACCGACGGACGATCGATCCTAAGTCAAAATTGGAAAGGAGGTGAGAGAAACAACGATGTCTCTCTCTCTCTACCCTAAAATTGGCTGAAAGAAATGTGAAGAAATCTATCGGAAGGAAGGTTCGAGTGGGTTGGTTGGTATTGTTTTGTACTATGTTTAGGGTGCAACAGATAAAATCTAGTACGAGAATCTTGATCGCCGATCCCACGGTGCAAAAGCTAACTGAAATAATTAAGCAGCATCAACATCGTTCATTTTCCCTAGTCTTTGCGGGAGGGCAAAAAGAGTCCCAACTTTCACATTGAGAAGACCAAAACCCGTTGCCTTACCACTTGTCCACGCCACCGTTTAAATTTGGATAAAATCAAAAAACACCTCCTAAGTTTCTTTTATTGCTAACTATAATTCTTGTATCAAAATTGACTGTGACACACCTGTCACATTTAACAGCCGTTCAAATATTTTTATTTTTATAATCTTCTTTGAAAGCTGATGTATACCCTTAAAATATAAAATATCAATTTTGTCCATATATATATATATATATATATATATATATATATATGTGCTTGCAATGATTTAGATACCCTAAACCATATATATATATATAGGGAGCTGATATTGGCACTCCACCAATATCCTCTGGCACTCCACTCCTATATTTTTATAAAGTAAAATTACAAAAGTGGTTCTATGTTATACCATTTTAGATTCTTATATTTTTAGTACCATAATTGTCCTTCTAATTCAAGACTCAATTTTAATTTTATTTTATTTTTCTTAAAAAAAAGTTTTTTTGTAACTTTTTTACTTTAGGTTTACAATATAACAATCCATTTATTACCACTCAAATACTATAGTTTAGACATTTTTCAATTGAAACTTGTTGTTCGAGTTCCTATCCTATGTAACTCAAAGAATCCAAAATTTGAAATATTCTATTTTTACACTAAATGTGTAATTTATTTTTCATGTGTCTTATTTATAAAATAACATAAATTAAAATTTTGAAACATACCATCAATTTGTGAACAAACAAAATAAAAAGGAAAGAGGAGAAAATAAAAGGCAAACGAAGAAAAATATCATATTAATTTTTTTATTTTTATCTTTTGAAATTTTGGTGCAAAGGCTCATTAGTTAAATTAAGATAATTACAATTGAAAAAATATTTCATAGAGTCATGTTTTTCTCTTTTCATCTTTTAATTTCTAAAAGTTCTCTATTAAAATAAAAAAGATTTCCTTACTTTTCTTAAAGAACTATATATCATAATTTTTATTCAAGTGAAATTAAACTTTCTTTTGATTTTAAATATAATTAATTTTTTTTCAAATAAGTTTTATTCATTGATATAATGTTTGTTTCCAACTCAAATAGATTTTTAATATTTCTCTAGGTAATCTATTATTAACAACTTCTTCCCAACTTATCTAATCATGTAACTTTTATTATCCGAATCACATACATTTGATTGATACTCTTTAAATCATTATATTGAATTCTAAACTTTTTTACTTCTAAAATAAATAGTGATAAATTGATTCAACATGAAAAAATAATATTTTTAAAATCAACGAAGAAGTATTTTCACAACAAAAAAGAACACGAGAGAGAAGTTGCAATTTGAAGTTAAGGATTCTAACATTATCAAATAAGAGTAATTAGAGTATTAAAAATATAAGAATCAAATATTGTATAATAGAAGGACACCTTTGTAATTATACTTTACAAAAAGGTAAAAGTGGAGTGCCAGAGGATATTGGTGGAGTGCCAATATCAGCTCTCGTATATATATATATATATATATATATATATATAGAGAGAGAGAGAGAGAGATTCAATATTTAATTAGCTTAATCAGTATACAATCATGGGTTACAAATCCTTGGATTATTACACATCTATATATTCAAGATTTGATTTGCTTAGGCTTTGTTTAGATTGAATGATTTGGAAAGAAAAGAAAGGGAAAGAGAAGACATTTTTTGTTTGAATAATTAATTAGGAGAGAAAAGAAAGGATTTGGAAAGATTTGGAGGGATAAACTATCCCTCCAAATCTCTCAGTTGCTATCCTTCCAAAAATGAGAAGATTGTGAGAGAAAAGATAGCAAGTTAAATAATATTTTCATAATACCTAAAATGACCTCAACATTTTAAAAAATAATTCTTAAAAGACATAAATACAAAAGGGTATAATAGTAAATTATTTAAAATAGTTTCTTTTCTTTTCTTTTATTTAACTCATTCAAACAAGAATGTTATCATTTTCTTTCTTTTCTTTTCTAATTTATCCAAACATGAATACATGTTATCCTTTCTTTTCTTTTCTTTTCTTTTATCTTATAACTTATTTTATCCTTTCTTTTTTTTTTCTCTCCGAGTTATCCGAACAAGCCCTTAATCAGTATAACCTTTATTGTTATGGTTTACAAGTAGGGATGACAATTTTGTCTACCTCGCCGGGTTTTCGCCCCGTTTAGGGAGGGTATGGGAGCCATTTTTTTCCGTAGGGGTGGGTTTGGAAAAATTCGCCGCGGGTACGGGACAGGTTCGGGACTCTATAATAACCCGCCCCGCCCCGCCTATATATTTTATTATTATAAATATATTTATATGTATATATATATATATACACAAATTATAATTTTACTTTTGGTTGCATTAAGACTTATGTTTTCATTTTATCTTTTTGTTGTATTAACACTTCTTTAATTGTTGGATCAAATTTGTTACTAAGTTATTTAGTTGTGAAATATATTTTCTGTAATATGCTATTTAATTGTGGAATCTTATCATTTTACTTCTTAAACAGGGGTTATATTATTTTAAATTTAATAGTATCAAACTTGATACTACCCACTAGGTTCGTATTTTTTGAAAAAATTAATTTTTATTGATATTTGATGTGGTTACAATTTTGTAGGGAGGGGCCCCGCCTCGCCCGTCTCGTTCCACCCCTTTTGAAATTTTAAACGGGGCGGGAATGAGGTGGGGTTTCTCCCAATGGGGCGGGGATGGGTTTTGAAATTCCATCCCGTTTCAAACCCGTGGCGGGTTTGGTAATTGTGTTAAAGATAGCAGGGCGGGGACGAGTTTAGGCAAACCGTGCCGCACCCACCCCGTTGCCATCCCTATTTACAAGACCCAACTAACTTCTTGTTATATATATATAGGGCTTAATGGTGGACGTGGTTGTGATTGATCTGGATGAATCGGAGAAACCAGTCCCTGCCACTACGCCAACTTCTCCGACAACAACAACTCGGTGTTGTGAACCCAGCGGTCCAAGCACAAGTATACCTTGGTGTCACTAGCGTTGACAGCAAAGGAGACCCCATTGTTTTCGGCGAAACTCATTGGCGATGATCGGAGGTTGTGAAAAAACATCGACAACGACTCTAGAAATTGTTTTAGGGTCTCGATTGGTGACGGAGAGGGCCAGTGATTTGCTGTTTATGGTTTCGATTCAAGATGGAGTGGGTCGCTATTTTGTTGTCCCTATCTCTTTCAACGACCATGGTGGATTTCACTGAATTTTTTATTTTGATTGTGATGTTATATACATATATGTGTGTGTGTGTGTGTGTAAGATCAAAGAAAATATACAAAGCAACCAAGGCCAAGATCTTCAATAATCAAGTCTTTCACTATCCCCATTTGCCAACGCCACAAGATGAACAACCACACCATTCCTATTCGCAATCTCCAATTCAACACAACCACCATTTTCTACAACCTTCAGCTTAGGTTTTCGCCCCCTCTTTATCTCTCTCTCACTAGAATGGAGTACAATTTGTAATTTTTGGATGCCCAATTTTGCTTGTGGATCTGGGAGTCATTCCCCTCGGTATTACCAGGAAAAAAACTAGTTGCGATGCTGTATTTTTTGGGGGCAAAATGTGCTCACACTCCACTAACTTGCTTTGATGACACTCTATACATAGTTTCCTTAAATCTATATTCACAGTTTGAGACGTGAATGCACACAATTTTCAACTCATTCATTCGTTAAAAAAATATATTAACAGTGTGCAAAATGTCTTTTTTATCCATCTACTAACTGAAAAGATCATATTACTCCCAATTTTACATTTTCACTTTTACAAAACTACCCTTGTTTCAATTTTAACATTCATTCAAATTCCATAGTCATTGAGACTCAAAAAGAATTTTTCTTTAATTTCTAGCTTTTTATTTTAAAGAAAATCATCAAAATAGAGCATTTTAATTTCTAGCATCCAAATAATTTATAGTATTTTTATTTCTAGCATTTTATGTAGAGAGAACTTTTTTTTTCACGAAAAATGCAACTTTAAATAGGATCTAAAAGAACAAATTCATAATAATATAGAATAATAAACAATAAAAAAAAAACCTATCAAGGAGACATAAACTATTTTAAAAAGAGCACACCTAAGAAATTTGCAGTAGAGCATCTATATTTGAAGAAAACAAAGAACAAAAATTTAAATATATACATATTTATATATTTTTAAAAAGCAACACCTTCAACCAAAATAAACAAAATAAATTTATACACACAGTTGGATGGAAGCCAAAGATGGATAAAATTATTTAGTCTTCACCAAAGGCAAAGCCTAAGTCTTTCTAAAAATTTTACACTATTCCATTTCAAGTAACAAGTATTGAGCGTACTAATTCAATATTTAGGAAATTAAATTTATAATACGTGTTCAGTTCAATACACAATTCTGACATGTATCTTTTAGTATATCTACGATAATAAAAATATGTTCCATTTATAACATCTTAGATTAATACAATAAATAGTTTGAGAATAGGAGAAATAAATGGACTTGGTGCATTGTCATTATCTTCCTTATTTAAAGGTCAATTTGGTCTTTTAAATTTATTTGATTTTTTTAAATAGAATATAGTTATTATATTGATGGGTAGCTTTGTAATTTCACATGCTAGTTGGTGTAGGTTTAAGCAAATTATACATATGAGTGTCTTTAAGGCAAACCTCAGGGGATGTGAGTGCATTTTGTCCCATTTTTTATTCCTTTGCCAAAGATTAAATTATCTTTATTATCTTTTCTCTTATCTAAATATGAATTATACAATTTACCTTAATTTTATTATTGGTATCAATTTGTCATAATAATGAAACGGAGTTGTAACTACCACCAAATTTAGTCATTTTCTAAAATGATTAACTTATTATTACAACTTTATTATTTATAATAAAACTTATTATACCCAGATTAAACTTTCTTTCGGTAAAAAAAAAATATCCAATATACTCATGAAAAATTAAGAAATTACTTCAATAAAAAATACCTTCTTTTTCATGCAGTATACTCATGAAAAATTAAGAAATTACGAAATTTGTTTTAAAAAAATTACTTAAGATTTTTATTAAAATAATTAATTTCAAGAATTAAAGGTAAATTTACGCAACTTTGATGGAGAGTATGTCATCAAAATGGTATGAATTTTTTTTATTATTTACTTTAATAAAAAAAAAATAGATCAAGTGTAATTCAATAAATAAATAAATAAAGCATTATAATCATTTAATGAAAAATAGTCCATCACATGACATATATGAGGGGAATCTTCAGGGAGTATTATGTAAAATATAGTTCAGATGAATTATTGGCAAATTTGGACAAAATTTCAGGAAATTTTTTTGCACTTTATCCTTTTTTTAATTTGAATTTATATGGGTGCAGTAGTAATCAATCGTTGATATGAAAAATAGAGGGAATTATCAATCCAATAATTTTGTTTTTTTAACCGTAACCTAATAGATGAATTATCAACAAAAAAAAAAATTGAAACAGCAAACAGTGGATCCATCTGATGAAATGTACTCACCTTGTGATAGTTTTTTCCATGTTAGATTTTTAGCTTATTTGGTTTAGTAATTCCTGTAAGTTTTGAGTGAAAAATTGCTACTATTAACATTTTAGACTCTTGCAAGTTTGAGTGATATAACTTGCTAGAGAGTGCTTAGTCAAGTCTAATGTGATCTTGAGGAGATACGCCAATAAAAGGAATCCACAGTGCTGAAACTTTTGAAAAATAGATCCAAATAATGTTTGGCCTCTCCACTTCTAAACAAAACGATTTGTACACAGATCTAGGCTTTAAAGATACACCACATGGCTGATAAACAACTCAAAAAAACTTGTAATTTAGCTCTAGGTTCAAGTGCTATTAGCAATTCAAAATTCTCATAATTATACATAAAATCTGAATGAATCAGATCGGATTCACAGATCAAATCGGATCGACAAATTGACATACTAAATGAGTACCCGTATCTTCTATTATTTTTAAACTTGGATCATATTTTTTTATTCAAGCAATGGGTATGATCTGAGATTGTGGAAGACTCATTGAATTTAATATTTTTAAAAAATAAAAATAAAAGAAGCTTGATGTTGAAACATTTGAAAAAGGATGTTTTGTGTGACTGACTGAATAAACCCGTCCTTCTAAAGGTAATTAACTGCTTCTAACCGAATCAAGCTCACTCTTTGGTTGGGTTAAGCCCAACCCGTGACTAGGTCCAAACCCACCACACCATTCGATTGTACTCCCTTAAATTCACTCTTCTACACACGCACCCCCACAACCAAGTGTTCCTTTTGTTTCTTATGTGGAAACTATAATCAACTCTTCATTTTGAAAACTATTTTCTCATTCACCTAGAAACAAATTGGATCAAGTAAATATATTACAGTCATCTACTTTCGAAGAGGAACGTATTCTAACTTGGACCCACTTCAAAATCTTAGTGAAACCCATTTTAATTTTGGTCCAAAGATAATTTGATCAAAGCTAGTTTTCAAAAGATTTTTTACATAAGATGTGTGAGTTAGCCATTGAAGAATGGACTGTTGTGTAACATGGATGAATGGTAATTTTTCTTATAATTCAAACGTTTGCTTGATATCACAGGGCCTCTATTTCAGATAATATGATCTCTCTTGTTGATAGGAAAATTGAGAGTTCAACCCTCACTAGGGACATGTTGCGGGTAATGGGTGTGTGTGTTTTCTTTAATTTTTGAAAACAAAAATGTTTTGCTTTCTTGCCTTGTTGAAAATTTATAAATAGAAATAAAGAAAAAAAATTATAGTGATAGTATTAATGAAACCAGAACTGAACATTCTAAGTTAAAAATGTCGAGAGTTACTCTGGATATGAAATTTATCTAAATTTTAGAGAAAAGTAAAAATAAACAAAAGGTTAGAGAAATTTAAATAGGTTATTCACGGTGCTTGGGGTTCTGAATTGAGTTAGGGTTGTGATTTTCTACGCATTTATTAATTGGATGTTTTAGGCTAGTTGGACAAGAACTAAGAACTAATAGACAAACAAGGATTGAATAGTAAAACCACATTACACACAAAAACAAAAATAAATAGGGAAAGAGAAGATTCAAGAGGCCTGTAACGATCAAGATAAAGATAATTGAGCCAACTTGATATTTTGGCATTATCGCCACAAAGAAGAGCTTTCTGATTTTTTTATTCTTTTGTATCTTCTAGAAAAGATGAAATCAGAAATTAAGAAATTTCAAACTTTCTATTACATATGCATTGCAACTAGTATTTGGGTATTTTTTCTTGAGCTGTACGAGGTGAAATTCTCATATACGGTTCTTAGAGGGGGGATCCCACCCATTTCAAAAAAGTCTAGAGGGGGAATCCCACCTATTTCAATAAAGTCTATGATTGGTTCGAAGAACGCCTCGAGATTCAGGCAATTGCAAATGATATAATTGGGAATTAGATAGAATATAGAATAATGATATACAAACAAGAACCAATCCCAACGAAAAGGCAAAATAAATTGTATTGTTAAGTAATATTACTCCTAGACCTCCTAATATAATACCCAAGTCCAGGAAAAACTAAAAGAAAATCATGTATTGGTCCAAGTAAATCCATTCTATGTAAAATAAGAAATACATAAATCGAAATATTTCATGACTTTATTGACCTGTCCAGGAAAAAGGCCTCATAATGCACCGTTCTTATAGAAAGAAAAGCGCTTTCACATCTTCTTAACCCGAAATGGCTGGGGAGAGGAAAGGTTCCTTTTTTTTAGGGTACTCCCGAGAACAAATTCAGTGGAGATGGGGTGGGGCCTGTAACTCAGAGGATTAGAGCACGTGGCTACGAACCACGGTGTTGGGGGTTCGAATCCCTCCTCGCCCACAACCGGACCAAAAGGGAATACGTTTATTTTTCAAATGATTCATATCATCAAGTGTACCCATTCCAAATTTTATTCCAATCAAATGATTTGCAGCTGCAAATATGTCTCGCGGTAACAAAAACGTATTGTTCTGAGGTATATCAAGGTTGAGCCTCTAGTTCATATTTCGTCGACCAATCCTCCCTAATTCACATCTTGGTTGAAAGAATTTTTTTTGTAATTCCTTACATAAGGAGTCAGAAAATACCAGATCCCCACCTACACAAGCAAATTGTTGATAAAATTGACGAGTTCTTGAAAGTAAAGGGGCAATAACCAATTTCTTATTCTATCAAGATCAAGAGGATGGTACTGCTCCTTTATTTTTATTTAGCAAAGATCAAGAGGATGGTATTGCTCTTTTATTTTTATTTAGTAGTCTTTTACTTGCATATACCTTTTTTTTTTCACATAAAAAGAAAAAGGATTCTTATAGATTGGTTCATGATTGAGTATTGTGCTTTACTACTTTAGTCATTTTTAATTTATATATCTTCTCCCTAATGTTAAGTTGTTATTTTAAATTTAAAATAATAGATGAAATTGCTTAATATTTTTATCTCAGAAAATAAAAAATAAATAAGAAAGAAATAATGATGAATGGTCGAAATTGAATCTTTGTCCGTTGAGCGCCTCGTAGCTATGTCATAATAGATCTGAACACTTGCCCCGGATCGACTTTCAGATCATAATTGCTCTAGTGAATAACTAAAGAAAATAGATAGATGGGAGATAGAAATAGACGAGAAAGAAACTAATTATATAAATTTCTCTCAGAAGCTTACTAATTATTTGACCGTTACAAAATAAATTTTGTAGCTGAGTATAGACACTTTTTTCCTCCCCACTTGGATAAAAGTAGATAAATGGGAATTAATTCTAACTCCCACATGATAAAAAAAAGCAAAAGGTCCCGAGAAAAAAATGATCCTATTTGACCGCTATACATTGCTAACATCAGGAAATGGAATAATCGAGAATCTAGAGTAACTGGTCGAGCCGCTAAAGTCGCTAAAGTAGACAAGAATTATTGAACAGTAAACAACCAGTTCAGATATTCACCACCAAGAAGTATTGGATTCTCTTTCGGATAGGCCCTCAAAGGAGAAAGAAGGTTGGAATGCCAACAGACGTCTATTATTGAATTCACCCAACCCAATAGTACCCATTTTGGGAACGTCAAGTGAATGTGTTTCAAAATTTTATAGGAGAAGGAAGGCTAGAATGCCAACAGACGTCTATTATTGAATTCATCCAACCCAATAGTACCCATTTTGGGAACATCAAGTGAATGTGTTTCAAAATTATATATATATATATATATATATATATATATATATATATATATATATTAAACTTTAGTTGTGACTCATCATCTCTCGATTACCGAATCAAATGGTCATAATTGTTTGATTACATGATTATATATTTCATTTAATAACATCCATATCAATGAGAAGACTATTGGACTGCTTGTAATTCATGTCTTTTAGGCTTCCATCATTAAGACATTATTTAATAACTGATAAATAACTTGTAACTCATGACTCTTGAGTTTTTGGCCCAAAAATAGAAAACATAAATATAGAGCCTATAAAAAGGCTTAGGGTGAGTCCATTCTATGAGTGCCAAGAGTTGGAAAACAAGTCTAGCAAGTGAGAAATTGTGAGTGTCACCTGTGAAACTATGACAATTTCTGGTGACTAAGTATAAAATTCAACGAGATTCTGATAAAGTTCTGGTAGTCAATTTCAAGATTCTGGAGAGATTCCAGTAGAGATTCCAATTGCACATAGGAAATATTTCAATTATTTTCAAGAAACAATTACCCGTCTCTAAACCTTGATTTGAAAGGGCAAAATGCACTCACCCCCTGAGGTTTGCCCTAAACACACTCATTTACAAAATTTGCGTAAACTTACACTCACACCCCTGAGGTTTGGAGTTTGACTACACACAACTCCCAATTAAAATCCATCAGTCAAAAAATTATTTGAAATGTTTGTTTTATCCTTCACTAACTGAAAAGGCATTTTTAACCTTACTTTTCACGTTAAAATAGCATATTGCTCCCAACTTTTCTCTTTCACTTGACAAAGCTACCCTTATTACCTTATTGCTTTTCTCCCTCCTCTCTCACCCTCAAAGCTCATTTTCTCTAATTCTTCCTCTCTCTCTCTCTTTTTTTTCTCTCTCTCCTCACTTTGTCTCTTTTTCTCTCTCTTCCTCCATCTCTCTTTCCCGAATCTGTCTCTCTACATCTAACCCCCTCTCTTTTCTTTATTTTATCTACTTCTCTCTCTTAATTCTTCACCCTTTTCTCTTTTTTCTTTTATTTTTTTCTCTTTCACCGTTTGCTATAGCAGTGCACATGAAAATTGGCAATGATAGCATGGCTTTGGTGGTGGCAGTGGTGTCTCGGCATTAGTAGAGATATGACAACAGAGTACATGAGTTTATTTGCAAATATGAGAAAGTTAAAAGAGGATATTTTGCATTTTGCCTTTTATTACAAAGTATGCATACATTTATTTCAAAAAGAAAAAAAAAGTAGTGATGGTACTGATAAAATGTTGAAGTAAGTACTGAAAAAAAGAAAAACAAAATCATCCAAGATTAATAATAAAGTAAATCTTAGCCTCAAAGTTTGAATTTATTCAGATTGAATTTTATTTTTCAATGACAACTAATATTGGGTCATACACATAATAGAGAAATAATATAAATTATTTGCTAAATTGAATCACCAAAACACATTAGACTCCTTTCTTTATTTATTCTTTTTTATAACTAAAAATAAAAAAAAAAGAATTCAAAGAATTTTGTTGCCCCTTCACTGAATTCAGGGGACACTAATATAGTAATATATCGGTTGAATGGTTAATTTAGTCATTTTATTTTAATAGATTTTTTAAATATAATATAGTTATTATATTGATGGGTAAAATTGTAATTTTCTATGCAAATTACTGATGCAATTTTGTTTAGGAGTGTGAGTTTTGATTTAAGCAAACTTTGTACATGAGTGTATTTGAAGCAAACTTCAGGGGGTGTGAGTGCACTTTGCCCGATTTGAAATTATATGTAATGTTTTAATTTTGTTTTCGAAATATTATTATTTATAAGTTAGTCACTTTTAATAGTCTAGTTGTAACAATTTAAAAATAATATTATTATCTTTGTTAATCTGGTCCAACAGCTGTAAATACGCTAACTTTCCAATCCAACACAACCATTCCATGCCATTTTCATTTGTTGCTCGTAATTATATCTCTAGTTATGAAACAATACCAACACCAACATGCTTAACTTACTTCTTATTTAAATTTTAATTTAGAACCATTATAATTAATTACTATTATTATCATTTAAAGGGTTGGATGACTTAATTCCAAACAATCTTTTTCAAAATTTCAATTATATATATATATATATATATATATATATGAATTGAGGGTTGTAGTTGTACTGCGGATAAAATTGGAACCATAGAGAGCATTGTAACTATAAAAATATCGTATAATATGAATGTGATGGCCCTAACTTGGCATCTATTGCATTGACATAAATGAATAATACTTGTCTACTTACCGAAAAGTATAAGGTTTTTATTGGGTATGTGGCACAATAGTATTATAACAAATACAACGCCATGTTTTAAAATTTTATAAAATATAACAAAAACAGATTCACAACTTTTTTTTAAATATTTTATCAGATTAACCACTTCTCATCTCTCCATAGTACTTTCACAGATAGAAGGGAGTTTTTCATTCGGAGTTTTCATCGGAATTGGTTCGATATTTTTTGGTTGGCGATCTTGTTCTAGGTCTATTCTTGTGAAGACCTAAACCACGGGAGCAAAAGAAGCCCTATTTTTATTTTTATTTATTTTTGGTATGACTTAAAGAAGTTAGAATTGCAATTTTCATTCTACCGTGACTGTATATGTATATATAGATATATAAATGCACACATATATATAGGCAGCTGATATTGACGTTCCACCGTTATTTTATGCCACTCCACTCAAATCATTTTTTATAATAAAATTATTCTTATGCTATAAAAAATTTTCTTCTTATGTTTTTAATACCCTAATTGTCCTTATATGATAAAGTTAAGATTTTTAGCACACTCTAGCTCACGTTCTCTCTCCTTTTTTTTTTTTGCTTCAAAATACTTCTCTTTCACATTTTGACGCAGAACGGAAGTATAAGAGGTTACCAGCGTAAACCCTAAGAACACAAAAACTGGAATCCACTAGCACAATTAATTGTAAACCAAAGTAAAACTTTATTGATAAATTGATTGATCTCTGCCCTATGACAGTACATATATTTATAATAGAGAAATCTTAATCCTAACAGTACTAGGAAATCTAAAAATAAAGGAAACTTATAGAAATTCTAATCCTAACAGGAAAAGAAAATCTATTTGCAAAGGAAACGAAAAAGGAAAGAAAACACTAAAACAATAAAGGAAACTTATTATAATAGTTATTCTGACAACTGAGCGAAAAGTTACGCCCGTTTCTTCGGAGCAGCGCGTTTTGCCAAATTTCGGCCAATCTCTTCTTCAAACTCCAAAGCCAATTGTCCTACATTAGTCTTTCCCACCTGCGAAGAACTCGACCTCAAGTTGTAATCCGGATAAAGCGAAACATCATCACTAAACTCATAAAGGTTAGCTACATTGAAAGTAAGAGATATGTTCATATCAGCAGGCAAGTCAATCACATAGGCGTTGTCATTGATCTTCTTGATCACCTTGTACGGCCCATACTTCCTTGGCTTCAACTTGTTATAGGAACCAACTGAGAACCTTTCCTTACGCAGAAACACCATAACCTGATCACCCTTAGTGAACAATTTTTCACGTCTCTTCACATCTGCTACAGCTTTATACTTCGCATTCTTCTCCTCTAACTGCGCCTTTACTTCAGTCTGAACATCATGAACTTGCTCAGCCAGGTTCTCAGCAACAACACTTGTTCCAGTGACCTTGGGAAGACGTGCCAGGTCTAACGCATGCTTAGGAGGCTGTCGATACACTAAAGCAAAAGGAGATTTACCAGTAGCAGTGTGAACTGCATTGTTATACGCAAATTCAGCTTGTGCCATAACTAAATCCCACTGTTTAGGCTTGTCACCACAAATGCACCGAATTAAATTCCCCAGTGTTTGATTCAGATTCTCAGTCTGCCCGTTGGTCTACGGGTGCGCAGTGCTATTGAACTTTAGAGTAGTATCCATCTACAACGTAACCCAAAAATGGCTAAGAAATTTCGAATCCCTATAAGAGGTTATAGACTGAGGAACTCCATGTAAACGAACCACCTCATGAAAGAACAGTTGAGCCACATGTGACACATCAGATGTCTTCCAACAAGGGATAAAATGTCCCATCTTGGAGAACCTGTCAACCACAACAAACACAGAGTCTACTCCATGCTGAGTTCGTGGAAGACCCAAAACAAAATCCATCGACAAATCCTCCCATATGGCATTCGGTACAGGTAGAGGCATGTAAAGACCTATATTCTGAGCATGCCCCTTAGAAGTCTGACAAACATAACACTTGCGAACAAGGTTACCTACGTCGCATTTCAACTGAGGCCAGTTATACCGCTCGGTTATCCCACTGATAGTCTTGTCACGCCCTAAGTGACCACTCAAACCTCCACCATGTAACTCTCGAATCAGCTTCTCCCTCAAAGAGCTCCGAGGAATACATAACTGATTATCACGGAACAGGTACCCTTCGACCATATGGAATTCTCCCTCTGTCTGTCTAAGATCACATTTTTCCCATACCTTAGCGAAATCTTCATCATCAAAATACAACTCTTTCAACAACTCAAACCCAATAATCTCTTGCTGCATAGTGATCAGTAAACTTGCGCGTCGACTTAATGCATCTGCCACCTTATTCAGAATCTCAGATTTGTGTTTCAGCACATAAGGAAACTTCTGCATATAGGTCGCCCACCGAGCATGCATATTACTTAGACTCCTCTGACTGTTTAGATACTTCAAAACTTGGTGATCAGTGGAAAGAATAAATTCTCGCTGAATCAGATAGTGCTCCCAATACTTCAGAGCACGGACAATAGCATAAAATTCTTGGTCATAGGTACTCCACTTTCGGCTCTGCATTAGGCTTTTAAGACCAAGGGCAATTTTACATTCATGTGGGAGCATTTCTACGATTACCAAAAGAAAAAGACCAACAAAATGGCATTGGGCTTTTTATGGGTGTCTTTACAATTTTTGGGGGGCACTTCCACAATTATCAAAAAATAGACATGCAAAATTATAATAATAAAAATTTCAACGGGCATGCTAGAGTAGTTGATGCTAATGCATAGTTTAGAGAACAAATATTAAAAATAGATTAGCAAGGAAATACAGGAACATAGTTAGAAAAATTCGTCTACTTAACAACATGAATTCATTCCATCAATCTTTTAATTTGATTTAATATTGGAATATGATTGGAAAAAAAGTATAAAAAAATAAATATTGTAATATATATAAACAAAAAATATTGTAGTGCTACTGTACTTTTTATAAATAATTTTTTAACTGCATTCGTATTATACCCGTGTGTGTATATATATATGCGTTTTTTATGCCAAATTTTAATCCTATACCCTTACATATCACATATTGAGGCTAAAGCACGTTTAGAGTACACAACTTTTTTTCCTAACCAATCAAGTATTTTAAAATAAAAATCAAAACATTCAATCTTTTTTTTTGACAAATAACTCCAACATTGGAGATTTGAACCCTTCTCCATCTTTTACTTTAAAAGGAGAAAGGAAACCATTATGTTACAAGACCATGTTGGTATATAATCATTCTTGAATTTAACCACCCTAATTTTTAATTCTTTTTTCTTTTATGTAAATACATTAGTGATTTAGTAATACTATCTAGTATGTCACGTCTTTTCGTATTTGAATGATAAGAACTATTTTATTTTTTTGGTAAACCAATTGGTTGGGTCTTAATTTTGGCTTATCTGGTTTTGGTTGGACATGTGATTTTTCTCCCTCCGGCTCCGCGTGACCCTCATATTTATAGCAATGGCCAATCTGTTTAGGGGTGTCTCAGAACCTAATTATGAATTATATATGTATCTATATATTTATATATAGTAGTGGTACCAACTTTGACTTAGAATTTATTGAAACTTATGGTGCAAGTTAAGGTCTTTCAAATAAATTAAAATCTGGTGTAATATGCTTAGAAATTTGTTTTTGTATGGTATCCATTTTGAGACAGCACACGAACCATGGTCCATGGTTCATGTTTGCATCACCTTAAAACCACAAATTTATAAACATCAGAACATTTTGTTGAAAGAGATCTCTCGATAAGTTTCAATAAAATTTTAAAGCAAAATTGGTACCTCTCTTATGAGGTTAATTTGGACATCCTCCCTACTCATTGAAAATAAAAAACAAAAAATTAAAATTAAATAATGTCTTTTACAAGTCAAATCATCGGTTCTCCAAGAGTTTGGTAAGTATCTATGTTGACACTAACATTATATTCATTTATTTTTATTGTTATGTAATTGAATTGATAATAAAATATGAATAGGTAAAATTAGATTGGACTTTTACAAGATGAATAATTGTGCACAGGTATGCTTTCTAATATCAAAATTAAACAATTGTATGTTACTGTACATCTTTATATCAAAACCGAAATGTCTAACATCCCATTTACACATGTTATACTTAGTGAAAAATAATCTTAAAAGGTTTCCACAGCCTTTAACATTATATAAAGACAAATTGTGAATTTTTAAATATTAAAAAAGGATAGTCATTATGCAACACTTCTCTTTTATAATACTTTTACAACTGCCTTTTACAATTACTTTGTTCCTTCATTCTTTTGATTTATCCATCATTTGAGATTGTTACCCTGGATTGATGATTATAGGAGATATTGTTGTTTGGTTTGATAGAAAATAATAATGGACCGTGAAAAGAAATGAAAGTGAAGTGAATGAAAAAAATTAATTTTCTAGACCATTCATTTGGTTAGCATGAATTTTTTTTTCAAAAAAATTGTAAAAAAATACCATTTTATAATATGTAGTATTTGTACTCACATAATTTGCCATTATTATATGAAATAGTAGAATAACAAATTATATATGTGTTTTACCTATCCTATGTCCAGTTGGAAAGATTGTGAATGAATGCGAGGCTATGCAAATTATTTGTTCATGAGATTTGTGAAATGCCTGTATACTACTGTTTAAAATCTCTTTAAGAGATAGTTTTACAAGTTTCATTTTCTTCGCTACTTGAAACATAGGGAGTAGTGCCCTTAATTGTATGGATAGAAATGTTGCCCACACACAGGAGAAACTGAAAGGAATCATTTTTTTGGGAGAAGCCTGGGCTAACCAAGATGGCACTGTGGTCTGAAATGCTTTGGGCTAAGAAAGAACATTCAGATAAGGAAAAGAACTGTGGTCTGAAATGCTTACATATTTTGACTGACACAAATTGGTTCAACTTTAAAAACATAAATAAATACTGCCCTGAATTATATCATAAATGTAGGAACAATGAATTAATAACCCATTCACCCATAACCAAAGAATAACCATATTTCAAAACCAATTCCATTAATGGAACAAATTTAATTCAGCCTGACCAAATGAAAAAGTCATTATGCAAAGATTAATTAATACCAACTACACTAATCATCCAAAAAGGTGGAATTATTCCAAAAAAATTCTAGTCATCATACAACATTACTTGTAAGAAAATGTTACTGCTCTTATACATCTCTGAGGACAGCAATCTGAAAAATCAACCCATCTCATATTTAACTCCATAGTAGCAAAATATATTTTGCTTATGTTCTACTCATATTAGGACCCTTAAATTCCATCCTCCCAAATATAATAGTAATTTTACTTGTTCTTCATTCCACTTCATAGTCCATAGACTCAAACTTCCTGGATGCACATATCTTGACAAAGCAAATGACAATTAAGCAACAACTATGACAAGGAACTACCAGAAAATTTTGACAAAGATTAGTACGAAAAACGAAACCTTACCATTCTCTATTCTACTCCATAGATTCAAAAGATAAACCAATTTGGAAGAGTAGCTGTCACGCACCGAAATTTCCATAGTCTAATTCATACATTCAGTGCATGACTTCAAATTAACTCTCAATCTCATCAACCACAATATTATATCAATCATATTCCCAGTACAAAAACTCATTTATTATATTAAAATCCACAATAACCAGTACCAACTAATAAAATCTCATCTTTGTTAATTGGCTATCCTTACTACCCAATCACACATGTTAAAAATAAAAACTAAAAATAACAAAGATAGCAAAACTAATGCGACCATCTGTCACGTGTCATCTCCACGTACAAACTCAGAGTACCTGAATGTTGGGAAAGTCCAGTAAGCAATACTCTTGCTAATCGACCATAACTATCATATCCCAGCTACTACAGTTATATTAAAACATTTTATTTAACAATGCAATTAATTAATTAACTATTAATGAATTTAACAACAAGAGCATATAACAACTAGAGATAAACTATTAACTATCAATACTTCATATTCTCTTTCCATAAACAACTAGTCACTATCATCATGCATTCCAAGTACAAGTTCAAGTCATAACTAAACTAAATTGTCCATCACTATGACTAACTCTGAGCTCAACACTAATCAAAATCTCCCTCTAAAGTCATAAGCAACTACCATCAATCCATCATATAAGAGAACACTAGTATCTAGAGATCACAATTACACTTCTTATCTCAATCCACATTCTTCCTTCTTGTGGCTGGGAGAGATCACAAATCTCCAGGTAATGTGGAGGAGTCCACAACTCACCTCAACACATAACCGTAATGTGGAGGAGCCCACAACTCACGTCAACACATACATAATGATAAGGCCCATACACAACAATACACAAATCACTAGTGATAGTAAAGCAAAAGCCACCTCCTCCTCAAATGGCCTCTCCAAGCGATCCCTATCCTCCACAAAGATCATGTCAAACTCCAAACCCCCTAGAAGAGGTCTCCAATTTGCAGTCTCCCTATACAACCGCTGATAGAATGAAGTCACCTCTCTTGCCACCTCTTCCTCTTTATTCAATATGGTTCCATCTACTCTGATCCTCCCGATGTGGTTACCCCTCCTATGAGCATTGGTCATCCTATGAAAGAATCTTATATTCCTGTCCCCCTCTTTTAACCACAAAGCCTGGGATTTTTGTCTCCACGAAATCTCTTCCATTACAGCAATCTCCTGAAATTCCATTTTGTAATCATCCCTTTTCGACCTTTCCTCCTCCCCCAAACCCTCTAAGCCCTCCTTCCTATCCAATTCTGCTCTCCTCCCACAATCCTGTGCTTCCTCCACTCAAGATTACCAAATGTCTCCTTATTCCACTTCTGAAGATCCTCCTTCAATCGACGTAGTTTCCCCACAAGCACAAAGTTGGGGTTGCCCAAGACCTTATAACCAAGCCACCATCGTTGCACCATCTCCTTAAACTCTTCCACCCGAAGCCACATATTCTCGAACTTAAAAGGCGGTTTTTCCTCCTCAAGCCCCCACAATCCAATAACAACAGGACATGATCAGACGTTAGCCTTGCCAGCGTCACCTGTGCCACATCAGGGAATCTCTCCTCCCAATCTCCCGAGATTAAAAATCGATCCAAACGAGAGAATGTTGGAGCCTCTTTACCACTAGACCAAGTGAAGCGAATTCCTTCTAATGGTAAGTCAATCAATCCCTCTCCATCAATACACTCCGAGAAAGAAGTCATGTCAGCTGTCCATCTCCCACCCGAAGACCTCTCGTCCGGGGATCCAACAATATTTAAGTCTCCCCCCACACACCACAGGACCCCCCATTGCCAACAAACATCGGACAACTCCCTCCCACAACACACCCCTCTCCACATCCTCCATCGGACCATACACTCCAGAGAACATCCACTCGGCCCCATCCTCTTTTAATTTGAACAAGCAAGAAACCGAATATCTCCCCTTCCACACATTCACTCTAGACATCCATCTCGTCCCATACCACCAAAATGCGTCTTGTCGTCCCTACAACATCAAGCGCCTCCCACTCAAAGAACCGCCCACCACAGACACTCCTCACAATCTCCTTAGACACATTACTCAACTTGGTTTCTTGAAGACAAGTCACTTGAGCGCCCCACTTGCGCAAAACCAACTTCACCACCTTCCTTTTGCCCAGGTCATTGAGCCCCCGAACATTCCATGACACTAAACGCATCTTCATAGGCAAATGATGGCTTTCTCCTCCTCCCCCCTTGACTCTTTCCCCTCTCTGACCCACTCCTCCCTTCATAGTTAACATAAGAAATAAGGTTACGAAGCTCTCCTTCTCCCTTCCAAGATGAGCTTTTCTTCCCCGGCGATCTTTTGTTTCCCCTCAAGAACGCCAAAAATTCCCATGGTCCTCTCATCCTCCCTTGTATATGTCAACCCGAGGCTATGACCCATCTCCTCCACATTGCTCCTCAGCCAACTCTCCACTTCTTCATTTACAGTTCGATCTCCCACATAATCCCCTTCATCTTCAAGGCCCATAGCTGCCAATGGGTGAGTCAGACCCATCCTTCCCCTTCCTCTTCAGTCCGAGTCACAATGGCATGGTTAAGGTCAAACGGATCAGCAGGAAGACCTCCCTCAGCCTCATACCCCCCAATCCCCCAATTAGAATTAAACCCATCTCCAACTTCAGGTTTAGCAGCATCTGTTGAAGCAAATTCATTCACCCCACTATGCATCTTCATCTCACTCATTAAGGCTGTTGCAGCTTCTTTTTGAAGACTCAACTCAATCCCTTCCCAACACACAGGATGATTCCTCTATAAATTCTGTTCGGCCTGATTGATAAACCATATGTATCATTATCCCACAGCCAGTCCTCTCCACCCCCCTTCTTTGTTGCCAACAACTGACTCGACAAAGGACATGATGCAACACCCATCCCACTCCTTCCTCCATTAATCAACCAATCATCAGCAATGTCCCTTCCCGATCTCACCTTAGAAGAAGAAGAAGGAGAAGAATATGGCCGGCTGCCAGCGATCAGGTTTACCCTGCACAGAGTCACTCTTCTGTCCTTGTTTCGATCTCGGCTTCATAACCCACTTATGTTTTTCTTTTCTCAACCATCTCTTACCTGTGCAAGATTTTTTAGAAAGGGATTGAGACTCCATCGCAATAGTGTTGAGATCACGATTCTTCATCTTGGTGATGGGCCAAACACCTATGCCCCACTTGGTTTCGAAGCTTCTGTCATCTCCATCAACTTTGTGCTTCATCCCCAACCCACGCAAGACCACCCCGTTCTCGTCGGCATCCTTACTTCTCCTTTCCAGCACAGCCACATTGTCGACTGAAGCGTTGAAGCCTTCGAAGCTTTGAGAAATTCGTTAGAGGAAAGACAAAGCCTTATGATAGGATCTGTTTGTGCAATCCTTATTGAGTCCATACAACTCAGCGTTGACCCCTTTCATAATTTTAGGCCCAAACTTTGTTGGCCCATAAGATTGATCCATAATCATTCCAACATTGGGCTTTAAATGTATTTCGGAATAAGGCCCAAGTGTCCCTTCCTCAAGCCCAATCCAATTTGGTTTAGGTTACCACCCTCTTGCTCTTCATTTTCTAGGCTTGTAAGTAGCAGCCCAAATCGATTACATGAGTTAAGGAAAGGCCCACCTGAATTCAAATTGTCCCCTCTAAGATCACACGAGAACTTACAACTGTGGCCCAACCCCTTTCTGCCACGTTACCCCCCCGCTGTCACCCACCTCTTCTGCCTGTTAGGGCCTGTCATCCCATGTGCCCTCTCCCTTCTTCCCTCATAACCACGCGTCTCAAGCGCGTGTCCATCCCATCATCCCTAACCTTTCACCATTTCCTTTCTCTTGTTAATCCTCTCAGAATCATCATATCTGCTCCAGCGAACACTCGTGTCACTCAAACTCCACCATTCCTCCTCTGTTATGAGCTCCCGTTCATCACACCCTACGAGAGAAGCTACGGTTGGCACCATCTCTGGCAATTTCTCCTCCATGATAGCCACCTAGTAGTAGAGTCGGGTCATCCTCAATCCAAACGAAGTCCTGGAATCTCGCCACCCTCCCTGATTGAAATAGTAACCTTCGTAGCATCTCTCGCAGCGTCAGCCTCCACCCCAACAAACCCTCCACTCGCCTCACCCACAGCAACAACCAGTGAGTCGCACCAGACATGAAGTGGCAAGCCATAAAGCAGTATCCGGAGTTCCTTCCTTACCCTCAACCCACTAGAAACTCTAGCACGAAAATACCACACATCAATTCTCAAGTTTGCCTCACCCCATGTCCTATTACTTTCAAGTAAAACTCTGACGGCCTCAGCATGCGACGGTAACTAGAACAACAGTAGAGAATCCGACATCAGCACCACCCTTACCCCACAGGATTCTCGCCATGCCTTAGTTGCCCACTCTGCAATACTTTCAATCGAACCAACTTCTTTGTCGAATTTCCCAATGAGGCAAGCCCGTAACATCTCTTCTTTGCCACAAACCTTCGTCCTCCACTTTGAGGCATAATCCTCTCGTCTCCAGCGCAGGCAAAGCCACAGCCTTCCCCCCTAAGAACAATCGCGGCAGCCAAGCGACCTCTGTATACGATTGTTGACAATATATATGCCCCCATATTATTTCCTTATATGCCCATTACCTAAATTCCAAGTCAAAACTTGTTTAATACATATGTTTAACAATTGTTGACAACTATCTACTCTAAAAGTTTAAGCTATTATATAGGGTGCAACTTAAATATTTAAATCCTCAACACGCCCCCTCACATGTGGCCTTCTTTTTGGTCCAACACGTGCTTCAATTTTAATTAAAATGACCGTGAGGTTTGAACTCAAGACCTTGCCTGCAGCAGAAACCTGCTCTGATACCATGCTGACAACCATCCATTTTGAAAGCTTAAGCTATGAGAAAGAGTGCAACTTAAATATTTATATCCTTAACAACAATCAACCCTCGTAACAAAATATGTGTATCCGTCAATCACCAATATATAAAATCATGAATTTTATTTATTTGTCTATTCATGCTCTTTAGTTAATTATACATATCACTAAAACATAATTATTATTGTAAAAAGTTAGAATACTCTTTACCTGAAAATTTCGCAAATTCTCTTGATCTCTTTTAATTCACTCTCTCTCTCCAAGATGGTAGACTAATTTGTCTTGTATGACCATAGGGTTTTCTAGACAAGCCTTAATACATATAAATATAGTCTTCCTAACCAATAGCTCTCCTATTCACATTAACATTATATCTATTCCCATTATTTATTTTATTAAATACTGAATCACTATTTTACAATTTTACCCCTTAGTGGTCGTTACATTCCACACACCTTAAAAGCAAATTCGTTCTTGAAATTTTTCTATCTTAGCTATTGGCTTTAACGATACTAATACACCATAAAAAATTTCCAAATCAACTATGACAACCATCAAATTTTCGTTGAAATCTCTAAACATTCACTACGCTTTCAGTGTGCACTCTGATCACATCACATTAAAGTACCATAGATAACAAGACCTCAATAAATAAACTTAATGCATAGTCTTAATTCCTCGTTAAACCAACATCGATAGACCCTTGTTGGGTATTGAGGGGGGGTCATGGTGGTGCGAAAGGGGTGAGACTACATGATCAACTCTCCGAGGAACACCAAGTATTTGACAATATGCATTCACTGATAAGGAATTATATGAGACATAAAACGAACTGAGTTTGGACAAGTTTGAAGTTATGTTTTTGTTTAAAAATTATGTTAAAGATTATTCTGAGTTTTAGTATTTAGATTCCTTAAAAGTGAATTGTGTTATTTAGAGGTTTGTTGATATATATATGCATATATTGTATTTCAAACCTCATTTTTGTATTTGTTGGATTTTCCTACTGGGCGCTGTCTCACTCCTAACATTTTCAGGTCTGGAAGCCCGAGGCGGTGAATCTGTTGGTGCAAATGGTGGAATGTGAATATTGCTGCTTTGCTCTTTTGATGGAATGTCACCGTTTTGAACAACTTTGAAAATGGTTAATTTTTGTGTATATTTGGTTTTAGGCATGAAACTAGTATATGACTCCTCATGTAAATATTTGTGTTCCTGAATGCATGTTAGTCGAATAGGATGCTAGATGATGTTTTGATTTGGTACTATAAATGACAAGTGGGTGACCAGCCTTGTTTTATAAACTTTTTCAAAACTAGAATCTAAGGATGGATATGCTCTGTGGATTTTATATTTATAGTGTATGAATGACCTTGACGTTATGTTATAAATTTTGGAGTTATAAATATTTATGTATGTTATGTTATAAGTGTTTGTGCTTGCCAAGATTTGTACTTTCCTGTTCCTAAAGTTATCAATTTCCTATGCTACTGGACTGATTTTGGGGCTTTTCGTTTATGCAATTTTTGTTTTCGAAACACTTTGAAATTTTTATCACTTGTATCTGTAGTTGTCTAGTTACTTCATACTAAATTTCATGTTATTTGGACACTAAGTTATTTTTTAAAAAATCTGTTAGCTAACTTTTTGACACCAAGAAATTACGAAAATTTCCAGATCTGTAGCTCCATGTGTCTACTTTCTAAAAACCTAAGCCTCATAATTTTTTGCAGCTCTAAATTTTCTGAACGACCAAATTTCGTTGATGTGTCAACTTTCAGTAGTTCTTTTCAATTCCTTTGTCTAATAAACTGATTTGATTGGGAAACTTTATGCTACTTGGAGTGGCTCATATTTGAAGAATTTTAAGTCTAGTTTCCAAGAAATTTTAGTTTGCGTCAATCCGATGTGTATTAAATTTTTTATGAATTTTTGAACGCCTGCTGCGCAGATTGCACGGAAGTGGGCTGATGTTCCATTTTTCTTTTGGAACTCACTTTAATCACACCTTATGGTTTTGGGGCGTGACAACAGGGGTGGTATAGCTGATGGCATCCCATGAGCCCCGTGGCTGGTACAGAGATTGGAGTTGGTGATCTAGGGATGTAGTAAATAAACTATTACTATTACAGAGATAGGCCCTGGTGATCTAAGGATGTAGTTGATAAACTAATACTCTTAGAGTTGGTGATCTAAAGTATGTGCTTGATCTTCTTGTTTTTGCCTCAAATCTGAAACCAGCAAAGAAAAAAAATGTCTATAAAAAAGTGATTGTGGTTGGAAAGACAAGCGGGTGTGCTTCATGCATTATATTTAGGAGGTGAGGGTAAATTTCCAAGATAGGACCTCAGTTCCACAACTCTCTTTCATCCAATCAACAAGAGGAGAATAATATATGAACCTCAAAAATCTTAAATAAGTATCAAGAATAGAAAATTAACCTATAGTAACCGTTGCGAAAGTCAAGGTTGCAAAAGGATTATTAAATGAAAAGCAGAATAAGAGCATCTGCCCCCCTCCCCCAACAACAAAAAAAACCTCCTTCCACCACCTGACCTTCATCCCCCACGCTCTCCTCCTCACCTTTCATCCTCAAAGACTACCCTTGATGGCATTGGCTCTCAATTCTTGCCAATGTCTCCCACATGGCCACCAACCCTGCCCACCCACAATACCACACCCATTCAACAAGTCACAGAACATAAAACTCGCAGTACACATTCGATGGGGAGGAGAAGGAAACTCCAGCTAAAACAGAGCACTTGTTGAAGAAGCAAAAGAGCCAAGGTCTGAAGTTCATACGCTGGAAATTAAGCTAAAATACTTCGAGACCAAAACAAAGAGTAAGCAGGACAGAAACCCAGATGAAGAATCCAAAGATAGAAAGATCGAGCATATTCTGTCGAAGCTTGCCTATGCCAGAGCATGGATAATGGAGGCGAGTGACCTCAGAAAGGAGGTGGACAACCTGAAAGACATCATTCTTGGTCCTCAGGGTGATCAAGCTCACTCTCATGAGGACAAAAACCAGGGTTTTCAAGCGATGACTGGATTTCACGCGCTGTCATCTGCCATTCCAGTGCATGACCTTGCTAGGACATGTCCAATTTCAAATTTACAAGATAACCAACATAACAGTCATCCTCCTGCTCAGTCAAATCCCACTGTTCCTGGAGGAAGCTGACTGAACAACCCCTCTCCCTATCCTTTGTCCATGGTCTTACCCAGTCAAATCAGACTCCATCTCCCCAATGCAACAAACCCATCCCTATCCAACCAAACCCCACTGGAACCAGCCATTTGTCCAACCAAACTAACCAAACTCAACCAAATCCACCAGACCCCATGCCCAAAAATTGGTCTACAGTAGCACAGAGTTCCTTACAGGGCTGGGAATTTGAATTTATCAAGCCAATCACCGAAGACAACACGATCATAGTTGACCCTCCAGATGAAGTGGATGAGGAGGGAGCCCTGCTTTGGGAAAAATGTTAAATTGGATTCTTCATTGAGAGGAAAATGCCATTTAAGCTTGCTTGTATCATCTATGCACCGCACACAGATGACAGAACACAATGATTTACGTAGTTCGCCGTAAAGCCTACGTCCACGGTGAAGATCCGACGAACGAATGACTTCACTATGCAAAAACAAGGAGATTACAAGTTTTAGCCCCCAAACCCTATCTCTCTCTCTCTCACTCTCTTTCCTATGATTTTTAGTGCTCTCGTGTCCCACTCCAAACTCTAAATTCCATTGTATACTGGGCTACAACTACAAGAGAGTCCTAAACAGGGTCCAACACCTACAACAGAAAAAACAAGTCAAATTTTTTTATGGGAAACCCACAAAAGCCCTTTTCGGGTCAAAACGCGACATGGGCTTGAACAAAATTCGGGTCACAACATCACAAAGGATTTTTTTCATCTCAGGTCAATTGCTCACTAGAATCAACTCATCTTATATAGCCTTGGTTCCCAAAACACCAAATTCAACTTCACTTCATGATTGCAGGCCTATATCATGCTATAATTTAATCTGCAAGTGTATCTCTAAGCTGTTGACCCAGAAATTAAAACCTGTCCTCTGTAGCATCATTAGCCAATCCCAAAATGCCTTTGTTAAGGGCAGGCATATTGCTGATAACACACTACTGGCCCGTGAGCTCTTCGATGGTTATCACAAATTCTCCCTTCAGCCTAGATGTGCCTTGAAAGTGGATCTCAGAAAGCCTTTGATACTCTTCACTGGAATTCATCATTAACACCTTCACTCTCCTCAAATTTCCTACATGCTTCATGCACTGGATCAGACTGTGCATCTCCACAGCCTCATACTCAATCTCCTTGAATGGTGAACCTTTTGGATTCTTTAAATGCAGTAGAGAGGCCGGACAAGGTGACCCTATCACACCTCTTCTATTTGTCATTGGTATGGAAGTTCTCTCCTCGAGGGTCAAACTTTCATATCTCTCATAACCCAAACTTTAAATATCATTGGAGGAGCAGCAAGCATCATTTGATACACTTGGTATTTGCTGATGATATTTTACTGTTCTCGCATGGAAATTTAACCCTCATTTCAGGTCTTGAAGTGTTGAAGAATGCTTCAGATGTATTTTTTGACCTCTCAGGCCTCAATGTGAACCTGTCCAAGAGCTTGCCATTTTTCTCTAGGGTTAAAAACCAATCCAAAGCTCGATGGAGCAAAAGCTAAAGCTAAATGGAGCAAAAATTGCATGGCAGCATGTATGTAAACCCATGTCACAGGGTGGTTTGGGATTTTCTGACCTAGCAGATGCTAACAAGGTGGCGAACCATGGACATATTTCGAAAATTTTGTAAAGAAATAGTACCAGTGTACTGCTATCTCATCAAGAATAAGGTTTTTTGGTCAGTAAAAGCCTCTTGACTAAGCTCAGGGAATTGGAGAAGGTTACTGAAGCTCAGGAGCATGGCGAGGGGATTAATCAGGCACAGGGCAGGGTGTGGGCAGACAGCCAGACACCATGATGTGGTTCGACTTCTGGTTGCCAAATGGCCCACTGATCAATCAGCTAGACCCTGCAGAGATTGAAGGACTTAACCTGGACATCCATGCCAAGGTTGACAAACAGATCTCAAACAACCAACGGGTCCTACTCTAGGAAGCACGGATATTTCTACAACAATTACGTACCCGTATTGGATACATATCGGATACCAATACTCCTCGAATACTCGCGGATACGTGTCTGAAACTTATTAAACGAATCCATAATTTTAAAATATATTTTTTATTTCTAACATGAATCTGATACTTCTTAAATACTTCGACCATTTAACCGATACTTCTCAGATACTTCAGAACACATTTCTAACCAATTTTGAACATTAAAATGTAGTTTTTTCAACAATAATGTCATAGTATATAATTGTTAAGAAAAGTTTAAATTTATTTTCAAAAGAAGTGTTGAGATATATATCATAATTTAGTACAAAATTTATCCATGCAAATTAGGCAATATAATTTTTAACTCTTATTTTGTTTGTTAATCATAATAGTTTATAAAGAAATGTTAACAACTCTATTTTTTGTATATATAAAAATATAATTTATTATTTTTATATTGTTGTATCATGCCATACCGGTACCCTCTTTTTTTGAGATTTGTCGTATCGCCGTACCCATATCGTATCGTACCTGTGTCCCGTATCCGGATCCGTGATTCCTAGGTCCTGCTCAACCTTCCAGCCCTTCCTTCTTTCACAATCCATCCTTCCTAAACCAAATCAATTCTCTTCCCCCTCCCTCTGCAGAAAATGAGACTGTATATTGGGTTCCCTCTCCCTCCTCCACCACCCCCCCCCCCCAAGCTCCCCTGTGCATTTGGCCCCATCTTCTATGGTTTTAGATTCCATATATCCAAGCACAGCTTCGTCGCTTGGCTTGTTGTGAGAAATAGGTTTAATACCCTTGATAACTCTGCAGTGTCCTATCTTCATATTTCCCAATGCTTGCTTTACTTTGCTCAGCCCAAGCTGAGTCCATTAACCATCTTTTGTTCCAATGCCCTCTCTCTTCCTCTATTTGGAGCCACTTTCAACATGCTGCTGGTTTGCATATCCTTCCCAGCAGCTGGATGGACCTTGTTTCATGGTGTTCCCTACACTGGAACTTCCCCCAAAAACTCAAATACCTTCCCCATTCACATGATCATCTTCACCCCTCATCAGTGTACTTTATATGGTTGGAAAGGAATTCTAGGGCCTTCAGGGGCAAAGCTTCTTCCACTAAAAACAACCATCAGATTGATCACTAGCTCAATAAGGAGCAGGTTGGCATCCATTAAAGTGACTGATAGGTCTCTACTGGAAAAAATTGAGAAGGATTGGGATATAAAAACTCTTTCCATCATAAGAGGAATTCAGGCTTGGCTGGATGGGAATGGGTTCTGGACTAGCTCCTGACATTAATTTGCTGATGCTTCCTGCATACAACCACTGAATACAATACTCTAATGGTGTAGATTGCATCCCCACTGATGGTCTAACTTATAGTCTTTTTTGTTTCAATCCATACTAGCAGTACTGGTGGTATACTGGTATGTTTAGATGGATTGCCATGTCTTGGCTTATTGTCTTCTTGTTTTCTTTTCAACTTATTTATTTAATTCGGGTGGACCCGAAACCAGTACCACCCGAAAAAATGATTTCTTACTCACAGAAATTCTTCCACACCATGTATAGTTACCATTAGATATGATTGCCATATTTTTTTTGTAATTACATTTTTTACACTTAAAGCATAGTTACTATGCTTGGTGTGTAGAAAATTTCTTGCTCACAGGTGATATGTAGTAGATCAATACTGATATATATAAATATATATTGTTCTTACGTACATAATATATATATATATATATATAAAAAAAATATAAATATCCCCATACTATTTCCATACATGCTCATTACCAAAATTTCGAATCAACACTTATTTAATACATATGTTTAACAATCAACCCTCATAACCAAATATGTGTATCTGTTAATCAACAACAACATATAAAATCATGAATCTAATTTATTTGTATGTCCATGCTCTTTAATTAATTAACCAAATTATAAATATTACTAGAACATAATAATTATTATTGTAAAAAAGTTAGAATACTACCTACCTAGAAATTTTGCAAACACTCTTAATCTCTTTTAATTCTCTCTATTGGTGAGGGTTGGACCTTTTATTTTTCTTTTTTTCGGGTTGGGTTTTGTTTTAGTGTATATTTGGGTTCATGGAGGGAAAGGATAGGTTTATTTTACTTGGGCCAAGCCCATATGTTTTAAGGAAGATATATATATATATATATATACATATATTAGGGTTGTACAAATTTCATGACACGTATTTTTTTAGAGAGAGAGGAAGAAAGGGAGAGAAAAACCCTAGAAAAGATTTGAGAAGGGGAATCGAAAAAGATCGCGATTTTGGGCAAAGATCAAAAAGGCAAGTACCTTTTCCTTTCTTCCCCATTGAATTTATAAATTTTTCACCTAATGTATGGATTTATTGTGTTAAACAAGGGTCTTGTGTTCGAAATATTTATTTTGATCAAAATCTAGAACTTTGTTGTGAAATATGTATTTTGAGTTAATTCGTGTTGTGTATGCATTTTTGTATTTTAATCTCTAGGAATAGTATCTATGGGGGGGGGGGGGGGGGAATTCTTCATGAACAGTCATTCCGGCATGAACAGTCATTCCGACGTGAACAGTGATTCCGACGTGAACAGTCGCCTGAACAGTAATTCTGGAAGAAACAGCCCGGCTTGAACAGTAATTTAAAACAGTAATTCCAGATTGAACAGTGATTCTGGCAAGAACAGTCGGTCTGAACAGTAATTCCGGCAGAACAGTCTGGCTTGAACAGTAATTTAAAAAAAAAACTATTTTTTTTTTCCTTTGTGGAAAATGATAAATTAGTTTAAATGAATAGTTATGTGCCTTTAATTTACCCTACGTAATAATGAAGATATGCAAAAGATGTGTTACATGGAGATAAAATCCATACGGAATTGAGAGCTACCTAATAAGCAGTCTCACCAATATATATACAGCATGTCAGGATTGCCTTTTTACAATTATATTGTTTCTTGTTCATCAATTGCATTATAAGCATGAAATTTGTATATTTATCATGTAGTATAGGTTGGTTGGATGGAAGATGATTGGTTTATCGATTCTCTAATTGTGATGTAGTAGAGAGGACGTGCTCGTAAGATTTAACCCACTTGTTATTGATAAACTTTCAGGTCACAGGCAGTTTCAGCCACAGAGTTGAGTTTGGGATTCTTCTTCAATTCACGTGTCTACATTCTATTCTAATCTTTTCAGAGTAGGGATTTGATTATATTTTATTTTCCAGTTTATTAGACTACCAATTTTGGATATAGGGGTCCTTGAGTTACTGGATTCCCGAGTTGTATTTAATTGAGGATTTTGGTATATACTTCGAATTAAATTACAAATTAGCTATAGAGATTTATAGTTTGGTATTTATTATTTATTAGATTTTCATTATGCTATTTTTTTTTTTTTATAAATAAAAGATTCATTAAAAGAGCGCCCAGACGGGGGACGCATTCCAAGGAACAACATAAAAAGCTTTAAATCAAAGCCTTAAACTAACTACAAAAGTCAAAAGGGACTCCGAAGAATTATAAAAGGATTCCTCCAACCAAAAGTATAAGGAACTAAGTACAGAGTATCTAAAGACTCCCCAGGGCTGCTCTTTGTCATCAAAGGATCTTTTATTCCTCTCATTCCATAAAGTCCACCACAAGCAATGAGGAGCAACCCTCCATGAGTGTCTAGTATCATGCCGCACCCGGAATCCCTCCCAAGCTGTAATACAACTCGCCACCAACTTAGCCATGACACACTGCATTCCAAATATAAAACAAATCAAGTCCCATCCCTCCCTAGCTCTAGGGCAATGAAGAAAGAGATGATCAATCGATTCCTCTAACCGTTTACATATACAACACCAATTTGCCAAGACATGCCCTCTCTTTTTCAGATTGTCAATGGTCAAAATCTTCCCTCTGAACGTTGTCCACACAAAGAAGGCCACCTTCAAAGGAGCTCTAGATCGCCAAATGCCTTTCCACGAAAAGGAAGGAGAAGGCCCAAGGGAGTCCACCAACCTCCGATAGAAAGACCGTACCTCGAATCTTCTATGACTCGTGCCAATCCAAACCAGTTCATCGCACCCCGCCCCAGGACATACCTGTCTGTAAAGAAAGGCCAAAAACTCCGTCATTTCCTCCATTTCCCAGTCATACAGGAGTCTCTCAAACTGAACATCCCAAACCAATCGTCCACCATCAAGGTAATAGCATTGAGCGACCATTGCCTCAGATAGGTGCTCTCCAACGATCTCTCCCCACACCAATGATCATTCCAGAAGCTCACAAAATTTCCATTCCTTACACTAAAATGGATGTGTTTGGAGAACTCATTCCAGCCCTTCGCAATGTACCTCAATAACCCAACCCCAACCGGAGGCCTGAACATCAGCGAGCACCATCCCCCTCTATCCTCTCCATATTTGAGACATATAATCCGCCTCCAAAACCTGTCTCTCTCCGTTCCAAACCGCCAAAGCCACTTGCCCAATAAAGCTTTATTGAAGAGATTCAGCTTCCGCATCCCTAGCCCTCCCCTCTGCATAGGTCGAAAAATCTACTCCCCATCTTACTAGATGATATTTGGGCTCCTCCCCCGACTCACCCTATAGGAAATTCCCCTGTAATTTTTCCAACCTCCTTAGAACAGAAACCAGCAGTGGGAATAAGGACATGAAATAGGTAGGAAGGCTCGAGAGCGTGCTCTTCATTAGAGTCAATCTACCTCCTTTCAAAGGGTACTGTTTCTTCCACCCAACTAACCGCCTCTCAAAACTTTGCACAACGGGATCCCAAGAAGAGGCTCTCTGTGCCTTCACACCCAACGATAAACCCAAGTAAGTCGAAGGAAAAGAGTCCACTCTACATCCCAAAGTATTTGCCAAGTGATCAATCCCCTCTACCTCCCCCACAGGAGCAATCTCGCTTTTTTCAAAATTCACCTTCAGACCTGAGATAGCCTGGAAACAAAGCAGAATTCCTCTCAGGTACCTCAACTGCCTCATCTCTGCATCACATAACACAATGGTATTATCTGCAAAAAGTAAATGAGAGACCTCCATTTGACGGGCCGAATTCCTCCCCACCTTGAAACCTCTGTAAAAGCCTAGCTCTCTTCATCAATCTGCTGCTGAAAGCCTCCATTACAATAATGAAAAGAGAAGGGGATAATGGGTCCCCCACCCTCAACCCTCTCTAGCTCCCGAAAAAACCAGAAGGAACTCCTATAACGATCACCGAGAATCTCACTGTGGAGATACAAAATTTTATCCAAATCCACACACTCACTAGCCACCAAAACTGAGTCCAGAATCTAACGACCCCCGACGAAGGCATTTTGCGATTCAGAAATGATTCCATCCATTACTTCCTTCAGTCTTATCGCTAAAATTTTAGCAATAATCTTGTAAATACTACCCACCAAACTGATGGGCCTAAAGTCTCGAATGTCATCGGCCCCACCCTTCTTCGAAATCAAAGCAATGAAAGTAGCATTCATAGACTTCTTAAACTTTCCATTCGCATGGAAAGCATGAATAGTTGCCAACACCTCCCTTTTCACCACCTCCCAATTATGATGGAAGAAAGCCATAGAAAAACCGTCTGGTCCTGGGCTTCATCACCTTAACAACTCTGTAAAGCAACAGTCACCTCCTCCTCCTCAAAGGCCTCTCTAAACGATCCCAATCCTCCATAGAAATCATACTGAACTCCAAACCCCCGAGAAGGGGTCTCTAATCTGTAGTCTCCCTATACAAACGCCGATAAAATAATGTCACACCTCTCGCGACCTCCTCCTCTTTATTCAGCACGGTTCCATCCACTTTAATCTTCCCGATGTGATTGCCCCTTCTATAAAAGACTCTCGTGTTCCTGTCCCCTTCTTTTATCTACAAAGCCCGGGATTTCTGTCTCCATGAAATCTCTTCCATTACAGCAATCTTCTCAAATTCAGACTTGTAGTCCTCCCTTCTCGATCTTTCCTCCTCCCCCAAACCCTCCAAGCTCTCCTTTCTATCCAAGTCTGCAATTTCTCCCACAATCATGTCCTTCCTCCACTCAAGATTACCAAATGTCTCCTTATTCCACTTTTTTAGATCCTCCTTCAATCTATGCAATTTCCCTACAAGGACGAAACTGTGATTGCCCAAAACCTCATAGCTAGTCCAACATTGTATCACCATCTCCTTAAACCCTTCCGCCCGAAGCCACATGTTCTCGAACTTAAAGGGTGTTCCCCTCTTTCTCAATCCCCCACAATCAAGCAACAACGGGACATGATCTGAAGTTAGTCTTGCGAGCGCCACCTGAGCCACGTCCGAAAATCTCTCCTCCCAATCTCCCGAGATTGAGAACCTATCCAGTCTAGAGAAAGTCGGGACTTCTCTACCACTCGACCAATGAAGCGAGCTCCTTCTAAAGGTAGATCAATCAATCCCTCACTGTCAATAAATTCCAACAAAGAAGTCATAGCAGTCGTCCATCTCCCACCCAAAGACCTCTCGACCGGGGACCTAACAACATTTAGGTCACCCCGCCCCCCCGCACCACGGAACCCCTCATCGCCTGCGAACATCAGACAACTCTTCCCACAGAACACCCCTCTCCGTATCCTCAAACGGACCCCACACTTCAGAGAACATCGACTCGATTCCGTCCTCTTCCAACTTGAACAAGCAAGAGATTGAGTCTCTCCCTTTCTGCACCTCCATTCTAAACATCCATCTCCTATCCTAGGCCACCAGAATACCTCATGCCGCCCCTACAGCCATAGTTGTCAAAGGCGCACACCTGAGGCGCGAGGCGCAGCCTCTGCGCCTAGGGTATGCCCAGGCGAGGCGCTTTGAAATAGGCACGCGCCTCAAGCACTGAGGCGCAAGGCGCACCGCAGCCAGCAGAACCTGTTTCGCTCACTCCAGAATCTGTTGTCAGTGTCATTTGTTGTAAATTGCCATGAATATGCTTTTTATTTGCTCTCACTTGTAGTTGTTCTACATTGTTTCACTCACTCACTACAAATGTTATATTTTAAAAAAAAAATTCAACTTGGCCTCACTTCAGTCAGGCCCGCGCCTTGCCTTGCGCCTCGCGCCTCAGGCTCCAAGAAGCCTTAGCACCTTAGTACGCCTTGAGCCTTTAACAACTATGCCTACAGCATCCAGTATTACCTCCCACTCTAAGAACCGCCCTCCACAAACACTTCTCACCATCTCCTTGGTCACATTGCTCAACTTAGTTTCTTGAAGACAAAACACTTGGGCCCCCACTTTCTCAAGGCCGACTTCACCACCTTCCTCTCGATCTCCCCATAAAAAAAGAAGAAGAAGAAAGAGAAAAAGGAGGAAACAGGGGCCAACCACCTGTGTTCAGACTTACCCTGTCCAGCGTCGTTCTTCCAATCTTATTCCATCTTGGCTTCATTACCCATTTCTGTTTCTCTCTTCTCGACCATTTCTTCCTCGAGAAAGAATTTTTAGATGAAGTTTGACGCTCCATCGCAGCAAAATTTCGATCACGACTGAACCTAGCACATGTGACCCGTTCGGTTTTAGGGTTTTTGTCTTCCCCGACCATCTCCAGACCACCCCGTACTCTTTAGCTTCCTTATTTCTCCTTTCCATCACCGCCACGTCATTAGCTGAGGCATTGCCACCATCGAAGCTCTGTGAGATACGCTGAATAAGTGATGAGGCTCTGCGAAAATTTTTGTTTGAATGGATGTTCTTTGATCCATGAAGCTCAGCGTAAACATAAGACTCTTTAGGCTCAGGCCCAGATTTTGTTGGCCAAGACTTGTGAGCCCAGACGATTGAGCAAAACTTTTTCCCACCTTAGGCTTTTGTTTAAAATGATTTTGCTTCCGACTAAGCAGGCCTAATTGCCCCTTCCTCAGGTCCAGTCAACCTTGTAAAACATCCCCATTTTCATTTACTGGACTTGTGAGAGGCCCAAATCTATTGCTGAGATTAGGCCCACCTTTCTTTGAATTCAAATTTAATTTTCTGGAGTCACGTGAGACCTCCACCGCATGTCCCAATCCTGTCGCGCCACATTTCCCCCCAGCTGTCTCCCACTCCTTCCGTTCATTGGCGACTGACAACCCAAGTGCCCTCCTTCTTTCCTCAAACCCACGCATTTCAGGCGCATGACCCTCATCCTTGACTTTTTTCTGGTTAACCCTATCAGAAGCATCATATCGGTTTCGGCGAGCTTCCTCATCCCTCAATTTCCACCATTCCTCCTCTATCATAAGGTCTCGCTCGTCACGCCCTGCGAGAGACATTACAGTTGGTACCATCTCCAGCAATTTCTCCTCCATTAAGGCCACCTTGTAGCAGAGACAATCATCTTCGATCCAAACAAATTCTGGAATCACACCACCCTCCCTAACCGAAATGGTGACCTTCAAAGCATCTCTCGTAGCATCAGCCTCCACCCCCACAAGACCTCCACACGCCTCTCCCACGGTGACAAACAATGAGTCACACCAGACATGGAGAAGCAACCCGAAAAGCAGAATCCGGCGTTCCTTCCTCACCCTTAGTCCGCCAGAAATTCAAGCACGAAAATACCACATCAATCCTCAAGTTTGCCTCACCCCATGTCCTCCAACCTTCAAGCAAAACTCTGATAGCCTCTGCATGCGACGGTAACCGAAACAGCAACAGAGAGTCCAGCATCGACACCACCCTTACCCACAGGATACACACCAGGCCTTAGTTGCCCTTCTTACTTTTATGTCCTATTCATTCTGCTATTAAATTCCTTCTTTATTTCGTCTTGTATTATGTTTTTGTTTATTATCATATGTTGATATTTCCTAATTTTTGTGTATAAGCTTGGCCAACTTGTGCATGGAAATTAGGGGGTGTCACAACTTCTCTCTAAGGTCGTACGCAACTACCATCAAACCACCAAATAAGAGAATACTAGTTTCTAGATATCATGATTACACTTCTTTAACTCAATCCACATTCTTCCTTCTTATGGCTGGAAGAGATCACAACTCTCCAAGTAATGTAGAGGAGTCCACAGCTCACCTCATCCCATAACCGTAATGTGGAGGAGCCCACAACTCACCTCAACACATACCATAATGATAGGGCTCATACACAACATCACACAAATCACTAGTGATAATGATGGGGGAGAATCACAACCTCAACCCACATCACTATCAACAGTAGGAGAGAATCACAATCTCAACTCAAAACACTTTCAGTGGTGGGGGAGATACACAGCCTTAACCCAAATCACAATCAGTGGCCAGAGAGGATCACAACCTCCACCGAAGGGACACTTACCCAAAGCCACTGCTTGAGATCATCGGCTTGAACATCCCCGCGCCCTAACACACACACACCCCCTTGTTACACATACCCTAAAATTAATCTAACTACCTATTGAATTTCACGATCTAACTAACTAACAATAATTTATACTCTTCATTTCCATGTCCTAAAAGCTACTTTTCATACCAAATAAATAGCTAAATAATCTAAACCTAATTCAAACCTATTTTCCTAAGCACATTTTGACCTAAAAAGATTAATCTTATTTTACAAGAATTTTTCCTAATTTTCTTGTATTTTTAAATATTTATTGTCTAGTTTTCTCAATTTTTAATAAATTAAAATTTTATTTAATTTTATTTAATTTGGGTGGACCCGAAAACAATACCACCCGACTATCTTTGGCGAGTAGGTCGGATCACCATTTTTCCAACAAACCGTCGTTGGTTTTGAAGCGCATGGGAGCAAAAACCAAATTAAACTCAGAATACTCACCTGTTAGCCCCTGTTCGCTAGTCACTGTTCCACCATTAATACCTACCATCAACTACATCTATTCAACCCCAAACTTGATATCAATCCATTCTCCATGAATTAAAATATATTTTGGAACAAAATGCCCACAAAACTGTGGCTAGATTGTTCATTCCCAAAAAGAAAGTTCTAGGGTTTTATATACCCAGTTCCAACCAATCCTCCTTCCAATTCACATCCAATTACCTCAAATTAACACAATTACTCAACACAAGATGCAATACAACGCAGCAATCACCTATTAATGCAATCAATTTCTCCATACAAGTCAATTACATGTGATTACATGTGTGATCATTCAAGTTATATAAGGTTCATATATATATGTGTGTGTGTGTGTGTGTGTGTATACTTATATAAAAAACATACATAAGATATATACACGCCCCCATACTACTTCCTTACATGCCATTACCTAAATTCTGAATCAAGACACATTCAAAAAAAAAAATAAGAAAACTGTGTAACAAATAATCATAAACTTACAACTTATCATTAAAGAAAATCAGAAATCATCCACCAAATTGAAATTTCCGAGATAATTGTATGCATATATTATATATATATTCACAAGAAAAAAAAATCAGAAAGTATATTCACACAATTTAAGATAATGACAAATGTTTTTTTTTTTTTTTGGTTTTGTTCATTTTAATGAATTTTCATTTGCTGACCAATTTTTATATTTTGGCAGATCATGCAGCAGTGGATATCTCAATTATACAGAATTTATGCGGATCTCAGGGTCAGACCATTTAGTGCTTGTGCATGGGCCATGGAGCTCATCCTTCTAATCCTAGAGACCGAAAACATTAACGGCAAAAGTTTAAAGATCCTCACTATCGGATTTAGCACTGAAAATTTGATTTCCAGCCTTTTAGACTGTTGGACTCAATCTCGGTTAATGTTCAATCTTACTTTTGAGTTCATATGCATATTAGCCGCGATTGCCCAATTGGTATGTGACGTAATCCATTTCCGAAAACCCAATGATAAAACTGATGTAGAATTGAGTATGATAGGGTTGTTCTTAGCATCACTTGCCATCGCCTTACGCGCCTATAAAGACCAGAAAAACCCAACCCCTTTATTGCCAATATCCTCTCCACAACCAGCAGTACTTACAATGATAGAAGCGAGGATCGAACGCATGGATATGGAGTTGCAACAACTCCGCGCTCATAACCCAGATCCTATAGTACTGCCAGCAGCACCTCCAGTGATGGATGAGAGTTCAGAAAGTATTGAGTTACAACTCCGCACTCGTTTGAGGTACGAGAGTAGTTTTTAAATCTCTTATTTATAAAATCAGTATTGAATATCTCTTCTTTGATGTTTGGGTGGCATCCAGGGGCCGTACAGGTGAGAGCACACACCAAGGAGCTTATACGGCAGATGGCCTAGATGATAAATGGCACTCCTGTGACCAGTGTTACTGCACTAATTCTGGTGTGGCGGATACTATAGCATCAGAGACGGGAGGGCAAGATGAGTTACACTTTGAGGACGTAGTCAGTGACTACAGGTGAGTTGCATAAGGTACACATGAGTAGTTTTTAAACCTCTTATTTATAAAATCAGTATTGAATATTTCTTTGATGTTTGGGTGGCTTCCAGTGAGCGTACTGGTGAGAGTACACACCACGGAGCTTATATGGTGGATGCACTTGATGAGCAATGGGACTCCTATGACCAGAGTGACTCTCTTGACTCTAGTGCAGCAGATACTGTAGCGTCAGAGACAGAAGGACAGGATGAGTTGCAATTTGAGGATGCCATCGGTGACTGCAGGTGTGATAGCCTATATTTTATTTAGACAAATTAATTTTGGCTTGGTGGGTTGATTGATAATCAACTCAACTTTCATCTTTTAATTTAGTGGTACCATTTGGTAATTGCATGAAATATAGGTTACTAGTTGCTGGGCTAAGGCATAATTATTTTGTTAGTGGAGGAGGAAAATTTAGAATATAGAGAGTTTGGGGTAAATGAGAATTTATTTAAAGCATGGAGGACATGAGTCCTCATCATGCAATAGAGAAGACACGTTTATACAAGCCATTTACACCTGTATATGTTCCTTACACCTGTGAGCATACAAAATAAAAACTAAAACAAGAAAAGAAACGAAAAAAAACCAAAGAGAAAGAGAGAGTTCGCAGTGAGATATAAAGAGAGAGAATTGGGCGCAAAGGCGGGAAAAGAAGAAAGAAGAGAGGAAGAAGAAGAGAGAAGGACAAGAATCAATAGGATCATTACAACATTTATGAAATTTGTAGGAAATTCTGACTTTTACTACTTTGGGTTTTTTTTTTTACTATTATTTTATATTTGGGGAAATGGTTTAATTTCCTTTTAACTGCTACAACAACAACCAAGCCTTTTCCCAATTACTTGGGGTCGGCTACATGAATCCGATGTTTCCATTCCGCTTTATTTAAGGTCTCCTTTTAACTGCTTCAAACTCTAATACTCTATATATCACAAGTGTTACATTTCTTGTATTGTAATTGGGTTTTGAACCATGGAATGCACAAGCTACTGTTTTGACAAATTTGTAAATAGAATTAAATTTTCTGAGATGACGAAACTATGATTTTGCTTAAACTATTTTGAATTGAAATGTAATGGCGAGCAATGGATGCATTGAGTCAAAATTGGTAGGACTGACATCCATGGGGTGAAGCCTTATGGAGATAGTTGGGTACGAGTTACCCATGGGTAGAAATCCCTAAACCCGCATCGATAGACCCTTGTTGGGTATTGAGAGGGGGTCATGGTGGTGCGAAAGGGGTGAGACTACATGATCAACTCTCCGAGGAACACCAAGTATTTGACAATATGCATTCACTGATAAGGAATTATATGAGACATAAAACGAACTGAGTTTGGACAAGTTTGAAGTTATGTTTTTGTTTAAAAATTATGTTAAAGATTATTCTGAGTTTTAGTATTTAGATTCCTTAAAAGTGAATTGTGTTATTTAGAGGTTTGTTGATATATATATGCATATATTGTATTTCAAACCTCATTTTTGTATTTGTTGGATTTTCCTACTGGGCGCTGTCTCACTCCTAACATTTTCAGGTCTGGAAGCCCGAGGCGGTGAATCTGTTGGTGCAAATGGTGGAATGTGAATATTGCTGCTTTGCTCTTTTGATGGAATGTCACCGTTTTGAACAACTTTGAAAATGGTTAATTTTTGTGTATATTTGGTTTTAGGCATGAAACTAGTATATGACTCCTCATGTAAATATTTGTGTTCCTGAATGCATGTTAGTCGAATAGGATGCTAGATGATGTTTTGATTTGGTACTATAAATGACAAGTGGGTGACCAGCCTTGTTTTATAAACTTTTTCAAAACTAGAATCTAAGGATGGATATGCTCTGTGGATTTTATATTTATAGTGTATGAATGACCTTGACGTTATGTTATAAATTTTGGAGTTATAAATATTTATGTATGTTATGTTATAAGTGTTTGTGCTTGCCAAGATTTGTACTTTCCTGTTCCTAAAGTTATCAATTTCCTATGCTACTGGACTGATTTTGGGGCTTTTCGTTTATGCAATTTTTGTTTTCGAAACACTTTGAAATTTTTATCACTTGTATCTGTAGTTGTCTAGTTACTTCATACTAAATTTCATGTTATTTGGACACTAAGTTATTTTTTAAAAAATCTGTTAGCTAACTTTTTGACACCAAGAAATTACGAAAATTTCCAGATCTGTAGCTCCATGTGTCTACTTTCTAAAAACCTAAGCCTCATAATTTTTTGCAGCTCTAAATTTTCTGAACGACCAAATTTCGTTGATGTGTCAACTTTCAGTAGTTCTTTTCAATTCCTTTGTCTAATAAACTGATTTGATTGGGAAACTTTATGCTACTTGGAGTGGCTCATATTTGAAGAATTTTAAGTCTAGTTTCCAAGAAATTTTAGTTTGCGTCAATCCGATGTGTATTAAATTTTTTATGAATTTTTGAACGCCTGCTGCGCAGATTGCACGGAAGTGGGCTGATGTTCCATTTTTCTTTTGGAACTCACTTTAATCACACCTTATGGTTTTGGGGCGTGACAACAGGGGTGGTATAGCTGATGGCATCCCATGAGCCCCGTGGCTGGTACAGAGATTGGAGTTGGTGATCTAGGGATGTAGTAAATAAACTATTACTATTACAGAGATAGGCCCTGGTGATCTAAGGATGTAGTTGATAAACTAATACTCTTAGAGTTGGTGATCTAAAGTATGTGCTTGATCTTCTTGTTTTTGCCTCAAATCTGAAACCAGCAAAGAAAAAAAATGTCTATAAAAAAGTGATTGTGGTTGGAAAGACAAGCGGGTGTGCTTCATGCATTATATTTAGGAGGTGAGGGTAAATTTCCAAGATAGGACCTCAGTTCCACAACTCTCTTTCATCCAATCAACAAGAGGAGAATAATATATGAACCTCAAAAATCTTAAATAAGTATCAAGAATAGAAAATTAACCTATAGTAACCGTTGCGAAAGTCAAGGTTGCAAAAGGATTATTAAATGAAAAGCAGAATAAGAGCATCTGCCCCCCTCCCCCAACAACAAAAAAAACCTCCTTCCACCACCTGACCTTCATCCCCCACGCTCTCCTCCTCACCTTTCATCCTCAAAGACTACCCTTGATGGCATTGGCTCTCAATTCTTGCCAATGTCTCCCACATGGCCACCAACCCTGCCCACCCACAATACCACACCCATTCAACAAGTCACAGAACATAAAACTCGCAGTACACATTCGATGGGGAGGAGAAGGAAACTCCAGCTAAAACAGAGCACTTGTTGAAGAAGCAAAAGAGCCAAGGTCTGAAGTTCATACGCTGGAAATTAAGCTAAAATACTTCGAGACCAAAACAAAGAGTAAGCAGGACAGAAACCCAGATGAAGAATCCAAAGATAGAAAGATCGAGCATATTCTGTCGAAGCTTGCCTATGCCAGAGCATGGATAATGGAGGCGAGTGACCTCAGAAAGGAGGTGGACAACCTGAAAGACATCATTCTTGGTCCTCAGGGTGATCAAGCTCACTCTCATGAGGACAAAAACCAGGGTTTTCAAGCGATGACTGGATTTCACGCGCTGTCATCTGCCATTCCAGTGCATGACCTTGCTAGGACATGTCCAATTTCAAATTTACAAGATAACCAACATAACAGTCATCCTCCTGCTCAGTCAAATCCCACTGTTCCTGGAGGAAGCTGACTGAACAACCCCTCTCCCTATCCTTTGTCCATGGTCTTACCCAGTCAAATCAGACTCCATCTCCCCAATGCAACAAACCCATCCCTATCCAACCAAACCCCACTGGAACCAGCCATTTGTCCAACCAAACTAACCAAACTCAACCAAATCCACCAGACCCCATGCCCAAAAATTGGTCTACAGTAGCACAGAGTTCCTTACAGGGCTGGGAATTTGAATTTATCAAGCCAATCACCGAAGACAACACGATCATAGTTGACCCTCCAGATGAAGTGGATGAGGAGGGAGCCCTGCTTTGGGAAAAATGTTAAATTGGATTCTTCATTGAGAGGAAAATGCCATTTAAGCTTGCTTGTATCATCTATGCACCGCACACAGATGACAGAACACAATGATTTACGTAGTTCGCCGTAAAGCCTACGTCCACGGTGAAGATCCGACGAACGAATGACTTCACTATGCAAAAACAAGGAGATTACAAGTTTTAGCCCCCAAACCCTATCTCTCTCTCTCTCACTCTCTTTCCTATGATTTTTAGTGCTCTCGTGTCCCACTCCAAACTCTAAATTCCATTGTATACTGGGCTACAACTACAAGAGAGTCCTAAACAGGGTCCAACACCTACAACAGAAAAAACAAGTCAAATTTTTTTATGGGAAACCCACAAAAGCCCTTTTCGGGTCAAAACGCGACATGGGCTTGAACAAAATTCGGGTCACAACATCACAAAGGATTTTTTTCATCTCAGGTCAATTGCTCACTAGAATCAACTCATCTTATATAGCCTTGGTTCCCAAAACACCAAATTCAACTTCACTTCATGATTGCAGGCCTATATCATGCTATAATTTAATCTGCAAGTGTATCTCTAAGCTGTTGACCCAGAAATTAAAACCTGTCCTCTGTAGCATCATTAGCCAATCCCAAAATGCCTTTGTTAAGGGCAGGCATATTGCTGATAACACACTACTGGCCCGTGAGCTCTTCGATGGTTATCACAAATTCTCCCTTCAGCCTAGATGTGCCTTGAAAGTGGATCTCAGAAAGCCTTTGATACTCTTCACTGGAATTCATCATTAACACCTTCACTCTCCTCAAATTTCCTACATGCTTCATGCACTGGATCAGACTGTGCATCTCCACAGCCTCATACTCAATCTCCTTGAATGGTGAACCTTTTGGATTCTTTAAATGCAGTAGAGAGGCCGGACAAGGTGACCCTATCACACCTCTTCTATTTGTCATTGGTATGGAAGTTCTCTCCTCGAGGGTCAAACTTTCATATCTCTCATAACCCAAACTTTAAATATCATTGGAGGAGCAGCAAGCATCATTTGATACACTTGGTATTTGCTGATGATATTTTACTGTTCTCGCATGGAAATTTAAACCTCATTTCAGGTCTGACAAAATATATGTAAACCCATGTAGAAGAGTTGAATTTAAAACAGCACATTGTAGCCTGCCGGATATGTTTACTAAAATTTTCTAATTGAGCAATAATAATTTTCTGGACACACGGTACTTGGGTATGAGTATTGGGATAATATCTGGCATGTGATTGAGTATGCACCTAGCAAGCAGATCATAATTCAAGTTTATTATTTAATTATAAGTTACTCTCTAACTACATTTCTTATGTCACATTATTGCTTCAAAACAAGTGAAGTTTTTATGTTGACATACTCTACTACAAAAAACACCATAATACCCTCTATATCTATAAAAAGAAACATTCTATTAAAAAATTTAAAATGTTTAGCCATGTCATGGTGTACGTACTTGGCTTTAAGCACGACAAGTTTGACACTTAGATGCTCATCCATACCTAAAGCTCATATTCATCTCCAAGTAACGTAGCTTATAAGTTATGTCCAAAGCCTTTTATCAAACATGGATGAGATTTATGAAATATGAATATTTTGAGCGAATATTATCCAAGTCCAGAAAATCAATGGAACCATTATGTTTTTAACCGCACAAGCTTGATAGCGCAACAGCTCTTCTCTGATTATTAAATTTTTGACGACTCTTTTCAAACTTGGATCAACAAAATTCATCAAAAGAAGATATGGGACACTGATTATATTTGGAATTCATGTAAGGGCAAAAAAGGCCAAGATTGCACGTCTTTTAATGGCTTTTGGGGGACCACGCCTTAATATTCTTCTCGAGGTTTTGAAGCTCGCTATTCATAGAGGGCCCAATTTAGTTTTAAGTTGCAGTGGTGCCTATTGGCTATTGGCAATTAATATGTTCTACAAATATTACTAAATTTATAAGGGCCATAACATAGACATCATCAGGTGGTTCTTACTTCACCCCAATATTGATCAAATTCATGCATCTATTATCCTCAACCAGATAAAGACAATGTCCTTAATGTTAAGCAGCAGCTACACCAAAAGCTTAAACATATAGAGAGGATGTAACTTTAATTTATATTAAATAATCACCAGCTAATCCAAGAACTTAAACTAATGGAGAAGGTCTAAATTCAAATCATTTATATTCTCCAACATGCTCCATTACATATAGCCAGACTCTAAGGACCTTACCTACTCTAAGCCCATGTTAACCATCAAGGCACCAACTGCTCCAAGTCCAAAGAGATGAGTTGATAGAGAGGATGTAACTTTAATTATTTATATTCTCAAATAACTGATACGCGTGAGTAGTAAAAGCATGTATGAGGGGAAAAAAAATTCAAGTGATTAATCACATGACAAGAGAGCAAACAAGTGGGACAGTGAACAACTATCATTTCAATCTAAAGAAGGTCCTACAATGTAGTAGCATATCACACAGATATCATATGCCAACTCAGTCTATAAAATACAATGATCATAAATATAGAAGCTCCCGTGTTTCCTAGCATCACAAAAACGAGAAAAAGTTACAATGAGAATGATATTGCAACAATTCTTCCCAGACAATGATACTGCAGTTTTTTTCTACATAATTCTTCTTTTATTTGAACACGGTCACTTTTAAAGAATCTAAAAGATGAACACATCACTTCTGTCCTTGTCAATAATGGACCTCTAGCAAAGGCAGGGATTCTGTTATCAAGTGAGCTGAGTATAAAGAAATGTGGGGGTAACTCCATAAAAGAAGGAAGTTTATGGCATGAGCAAAACAAAAAGTGATTCCCATTCTAAAGCAGTAAGGAAACATTTTGGGAAAATGCATATGCAGTACGTGATATAAAGTGCTTCCTATTCTAAAGCAAAAAAACATTGAAACTAACAGCAGTGAAAACAGCACGATGCACATACATAACATATGCACAGATGTATTTGCAAATTCATAAAGCATCTAAATATGTATCTATGTGATGCAAGCAAACCTTGATCAACTATCTATATTGTACTTTTGGTTGCACGAGAGAGGGAACCCCACAACAAAAATGAAATTGTCAATTATTTTGTCCTGACTACAACCTCAATTGCACCAGTAAGCATTTGAGCTATTGCAGCTTCAGCAGGCTTTGCTTAAGATCACCCTTCACCTTCAGGTAAAAAAAGCTTCAGTGAATTATCTAACAGATCCAATGCCTCATATTAAAAATGGAAAGATCACAAAATTTGTGCATCAGCATACCAACATGTCTATAACTTGTATACAAGAAGAATATATTAATTATAATTTCTGTGGAGACTTAACCCAAAAAAATAAAAAAATTGTAAGACTGTGAATGCCACCTTAAATAACACGGTCCATCTCCATCACATCAGGAATGATTATGTCATGAGTTTATCTTTATAAATAATAGTTCATTTTACGCCCAAAATTAATTATAAAAAAATTGTTTGCATGAAAATTATGAAACTGCCACTCCGAGCAAACAAAACTGTTTCATCCAATTAATTTATGCAGGAAGGTTACAATTCCTTTAACTGACTGAGCAAACACATGCAAATTTGAGAAGTCATGCCCTTACATTATGCAAATCCAACAAAATAGGAGCAACTTACCCAACAAAGATTCAAAAAGATGAATATTAACATAATAGAACATGAATACATGCAGACCAATCCGCATTTGCTTTTCGTTTGTATCACAACAACAGAACTAAAATAGAGTTCTAAATTTTTAAACCGAATTAAATAAATAAAGACTCAAAACGTACTAATAATAAAAGAAAAACATAAAAATGCCCTAAGAACTATATATTGAAACATTTGAGTGCTCATGCAGCATAGTGAATAAAAAAAAAATTATAACATAAAAATGCCCTAACATCCGCTCATGTCAAATATGAGGAATTGGATCAGGGAAAAGAAACAAGTTTTGAGAGAAAAGAATGAAACTGGAACAAACGAAAAGTAGACCTAATTTGGTGTTTGATAGAAAAAGTGGAATGTTATGATGCGAGTGATTTCTACCTGTCGAAGACTTTCCATATTTCGATTAGAGAGAGACGAGATCCACCCAAATTTTTGAATCGATGTAATTTTATCGGCGTCTCCGAAGAGCTATATACCCCAAACGCAGACGGTTGAGTGCGATTTCTATTTTCCATTTTTAGCCCATTTCATCATTGCTTTATAAACGAAGGAAAAGAATTTAGCATATTTCATCGTTTCTTTTTTCCTTTTTTGACTGAAAGGATTTACTGGCGATAGCGACGTTTATATTTATATAATATAGAATCTATATAAAATCTTGTTATAATACAGACAAAAAAAAAAAAGTAATTAAACCGTTAAATGTGATTAAAAAATTAATTTTATGATCTAAAATATTTTTTGTCATCTACCGTCTAAAATTATCCTATCTAAGCCGTGATTTGAGAGTACATGATAATACCATATGAACTATTATACACTATAAAATAATAATATATTAATATATATTCAACAATTTAACTAATATTCATAATACCATAAATATAAAATAAAATAAATATATTATACAAATACTTCTATTTATTAACAAACAATTAATATATTTTCAGAAAGGGGTGTTTTTATTATATTCAAATTTACTGTTGAACCTTGTCCGTTGCTATTTTTCTAATAACAAATAAATAAATTTAAATACAAAACAACATGGCTTTAAGCTTTTTATTTTTATTTTTTATTTAAGAATTTTATCTAACTATTTTTTATATTTAAAAATTTTTATTTTAGAAAACGTTATATTTATAAAGAAAATGTCATAATAGTCAAATTAAATAGTATATATGTCATTATATTTCTTCGATGAGATAAAAATATCAATTTTTAGAAGTTGAGAGACTGAAATACTCAAAAAAATAATTTAAAAAGGTCTTTTTACAACTTTGAAAAAGTTTAGTATTTAATAGTTGTTTTACATCTTATTTCTTTTACAATTTTTTACACCAAACTTTAACCGTCTTTTATAAATTCAATTTATATATATTTTTTTGTATGAAATGATTTTAGCATTGACTACATGATAATATTTTTTTATTCAAAAATATTTATTTTGAGAGATAGCTCATGAGAAGAGCCATGAGAACTCTCTCGTAATAGCATTACTCTATATGAAAATGATAATATTTATTAAGATAATATTTATTAGGTGAATATATATGATCATTCTTAAGCTTTGCCAAATTATCTTTTAAATAGGTTTTTTTGGCAAAATTACTTTGACCTCTCATGCCACACTTAACACTGTCAAATAATTTAACAAAATGGATGAAATTACTAATTTGCCCTCACTAAATACATGACATCATCATGTTAAATTACCACCTATCTACCCTAGGCAAGACCTTACGTTTTGAGATCCGACTTCTCTCTCTCACCTTCACTCTCAAACATACAGTTTATGTTTTTGTGTTCTATTATTTTCGAAATACACAAACAGTAGAAATACGAACAGATAAGACCTATAGATGATTAAAAATCACAGATTTTACATGATTAAGAGAATAACGCAAAAGAATGGGAAAATAATTAACCAGATAAATGATTCGCGGTGGTGTAGGGTCTAAATGGATTCAATCCAGGGCCAAGAACACGGAGATTTTGAAGCCTAATGTTATTAATGTTAAGAGGTATAATAGATGGGGCAGAATTAAAAGAGAAATCAGACTAATCCAGATACAATTTGGAGAGAATTTGCTGGATGCATATCTATATCTATACAATTATACTATTATTAAAGTGAAGCCATATTCGCACTTCAATTTTCACAATTACACTTGACTTATTTTTTTTCTTTAAAAAAAATGACAAGAAGGTCCCAAAACTAATTAATACATCATCTCTTATTTGATAATACATCAACTACCATTTATACTATAAACTTAAACTATTTTTTACCTTCTTCACTTTATTTATTATTGTTATTTTTTTGGTCCTAACCAAATAGATAATTTTTTTACCTTATTTACTTTTTTTTATTTGTCAAAAGAGATAACTTGGTCTTAGGTTTATTGTTTGACCTCTCAAAAGAGGTCATTTATTAAAGGAATACAAATTTTTTTCTTTGGTTTCTTCCAAAAGAGATAATTTATTCGATAATTTATTTCTTTGATCCTTTCAAATGAGAGAATTTATTCGACAAAGATAAAAAAAAAATTGGTTCTCTCAATGGAGATAATTTATTCAACAAGAACAAATTTTTTGTAGGTACTTTTTTTTTTTGTCCAGTCAAGAGATAATTTATTCAACAAGGGTAACTATTTTTTTTGCTACTTTTTAATTTTTAGTTCCTTCGAAAATAGATAATTTATTCAACAGATATAATTTTTTTTTTTTCGTGTCAAATGAGGTAATTTATTCAACATAGATAACTTTTTTTGGTTATGTAAAAAGAGATAACTTTTTTTTTGGTTATTTTTTTATAAGACATTTTTTTTTTATTCTGTCAAAATAAACTGAAAACATTAAAGATTAAAGACAGAGAGAGGATATTGAAATCATAGTTTAGTATTTAAAAAATTTAATCATTCATATGTGAAGTTAAGGTTAAAAGTGACATTTTTTTAAGATAAGAGTGTAAACGCATAAAAGGAAAGTGCAAATATCGCCTCCCTTATTAAAAGTACAAGCTATTTCAAATCATTTAGTATATAAAAACTCTTTTATTGAGAAACTTCTGATAAAAACTTTTTTATTATAGTTATATAAAAGTTTTTTAAGTATTTCATATCATTTAGTGACCTAAAAACTCTTTTATCAATAAACTTCATTTATTAGATCAAAAACTCTTCTATTATAGTTATATAAAAACTCTTTTACGAATAAACTTCATTTATTATATAAAATAAAAACTATGTTTTAAATCATTCACTTCTATCAAAAAATTTTGGCTAATAAAATCCTAATAATAGACTCCTAAACTTAATCGATTATCCTATTTCACCCATCACAATTTCTTTATTAATAAACTCCTAAAAATTCTATATCAGCCTAGAAAGCACGGGCACAAAACCTGAATACGACACAACACAGACACGCTGATATGAAAAATTTTAAAAACAAAAGAGGACATGGACATGACAAGGATACGACTATAAAATAATAAAATAATATATTAATATATATTAATTATTCAACAAAAAAAAGACTACATTACAGACATACTTCAATTCATCATCAAGCAATTAAGAACTAAAGAAACTTGACAAATAGATTAAAATAGATTAAAGAATCAGACTTATTTAGTCCTCTACATATATTTAGTTTAGATTTTTAATCATAACTTAGTCGCATATAATTTTTTTTTAAAATACTTAAATATATATTACTATTACGAAGTATCCGACATGTGTTTGAGGAGTATCCAATGAGTGTCCGATAAGTGTCCTAAAAAAAAAATATCAAGACACTTCTATGAAATGTCTGACATGGTGTCTGACACAGGTACGACACTCTCAATGAAATGTTCATCCTTTCTAAATATTAACTCTTCCTAAACTTTATCAATTATTTTTCATTACAATTAGTGATAGATAAGTTGTGGAATGAATAACGTACAATCCAAATGAGCTTCACTTTTAATCCTATTTGACCAATATATGTCAAAGAAATTATAAATTTAGTTATCTTCGGAGATGTGTTCTCCTTTGTCCTATGATTTAAAGGATGAAATTTTATCGATTAAATAAATCAACTTGATTTATATAATATTTAATTTTGATGAAACATGCCACTGAAAGACTCTACTCAAACAAAGATGGGTTGTCAAGAATGTAAAGGTGGTAGGATGGGCAGTTGGTCAGACCTAGTATGGATCGTACATGGATGGTAGTTGGAGCCGACGGCTCTCCTAGGGTTCCGTCATATGGGCAGTTGTTTGAGCCTGAGAAACTCTTACTTTTGTTAGTTCTTATATAATTTCATTAACAGTTTCTAAATGTTTAAATTCTTAAAGTGGTTCCTAACAAATCCAATGATAATTTTTGGAGCTATCTTATTCATAATATTACCGGCTGTGAAAAGTTTTGGGAAGTGAATCTGAGGTATGCCAACTTTGTATCATAATATTTGACAAACTGCTTGATCCATTAATTTTCTATTTGACTTTTTGATATGGTTGCTTGACATAGATTTTTCATCTCTACTATTTTGAACCAAGATTTGATATGCATATATTTTGTTTACACTAGTTACATCAAACTAATTTTCTGATAGGAGTGAATGATTTGAAACACAATTTATATTATATAATAAATGAAATTTATTCATAAAAGAGTTTTTATATAATTAAGAAATCAATATCAATCATATATTAGTACTTATTTCTCTCTGATGATAATGTGTTAAAAAGCAACTGATGAAGGACCGTGAGAAAAATAAATTTACCAATAGAAGTTTTTTATTAAAGAAAAAATACGAAAACAACGCGACATATATCATAACCTTAGTAATCTATATTTTGAACTAATGAAATTCAGCAATTAATTAAATCAGAAATGTTATTGACCAACTATATATATGTATTTATATTTGATATAAACCCCTAAGGAAATTAGAATGAGGATGTATATAAAAAGAAAGGGGTGCACAAAGAGAAAAGAGAAAGAGGAAAAAGAGAGATACATATCTTTATGGGAGAGAGAATTGCTGAAATTGAAACCAAAAGGAATAAAGAGGAAAATAAACCAAGAAGTTTTTAACTAAATTCTACCATTATTAAAAGTACAAGTTCTTTCAAATCATTGAATTTTATAATAATTGTTCAACTAATACACTCCCATCTCCACTCTAACTCTCAATTCCTCCCAACTATTTCGATCAATTAAATTGCATGCCAGAATCAATTTTTTTCACAATTTTTTTGCACGTTGTTTTGCTAGCATCTTGGTAATTGATCATAACCCTCTATCAGGTAATCTACCTAATTTGATAATGAACTTCAATTTAATGCCAAAATTATTTTTTTCCCTTTCATATTTCTCTCTTGGGTTTTTTTTTTTACAACTCTATTATTTCTGGTGAACTTAAATTTCAGTCAATAATCAAATTTGGCACTATGTCATATCATAGGTAATTAATTTTGATTTTAAAATTTTTGATCATATTTGTTTGTTTTTGTTAATTTGTTGCCAATTTGATAGACGTTAAATTAATTTACGATATACTTCGTGACAAACCCAATATATAGTACAAGTAAACAAACAACAAAAATTAAATTAATGGGAGATTATTCTAAGGGAAAACTACACTTAAATAAAGTTAGGAAGCCTAAATTACAAAGTGGTCTATTTTAAAAGTTCATTTTTCACTTTGGTTGATTTAAACAAAATAATCACATATGCATTGAAAATTATTAGTCAAGTCAAAAATGCCCTTCAATCTCTTATTCAAAACCCACACTAAACTCCATTTGATTTTTGTGCGATTGAAATATCGTGACTGAAGAAAATTCAACAGATCATTATTTTTTCGTCTCACTGGAAGAAAATCGAATTCATTGCAACAAGCATCATGATAACGACGAGCGTTTAGGTGGTCTCTTACAAACCCATATTTATTTTACACGGTATACTCTATCTATATATATATATGGGTAAAGTGCATTAAACCCCCCCTATAGTTTGAAAAAATGTACAAAAAATCTCATTAATGTTCACTTTCCTCCCCTATAGTATGCATTTAGTGCAAATCAATCATTCTAACATCAATAAAGGTCATGTGCGTGTCATGTGAGCTACAAACACAATTTAATACCAAATTTACCCTTTTATTGTTCCCAAACTGACCCTCTTTATCCAAAAGGCATATAATTTGTGCAAATATTGGTTTGTTGCATAGAGATGGTACCTTGTGGTGGTTTGTTGCATACAGATCGTACCTTGTGGTCCCACCCTCCCCAACCTTATTGTCAATTAAAAGTTGGTATTTTTTTGGAAGGTAAAAAAAAAAAAGATAAATTAAAAAAAAATTCATTGGTGGCATGGCATTGGCTACTACACCAAGGCACCTGCATACTAAAGCCCCAGAAACAATTCGTTTTGCTGATGAAAAGGAGAGTGCCCTTCAAAGAGTCGAAGCTTATAAACAAGAAGATCCCTTTTTCGTGGTTTTTATGTAACTATCTTGTGTTACTAAGAGATTTAATTTGGTATACCATCTGTAGTAACCCTTGTGGACCGGTGTGAGTGGGCGGGTGCGAAGACAGACACTGGGCTGAGCTACTACACTGACAGGGTGCAGGGTGCTCAATCCCACATCGCCTGTGTATGGAAAAGGGGATGTGCTTATATGTAGTATGTTCTCTTCAAATGGTATGAGGCCTTTTGGGGTAAACCCAATAGCAAAACCGTGCGGGCTATGGCCCAAAGCGGACAATATCATACCATGTGTTGGAGTGGGGTATTACACCATCAATTGAAATTTCTCATGGGCAAAATAATATATATGATATTCAATAAATGTTAGCTATTGTCTCAAAGTCAAATAATGGCAACTTTAGGGCCTTGCTTGGATTAGTTTTTATGCAATATTTATTAATAAGATGAGAAGACCATCAGTAAAAACAAAGTAGATGTTGGCTACTTTTTTGGTGTTTTTGTCAAATAAAAGATGATTTTTCATCCATTTAAAATTACCTCCCTTACCAATTCAGATCACAACATAACATGGTCTCGACTGAACCTGGTATGAACGAACATGATCCCAAGGACCCTCAGGTAAGAGAGAGGTGACTAAATAGGGAAGAAGAAGAAGAATTAGGGGGAACCAATCTCTGTATTCATAATAATCAAAAATGACCAACTTAATGTATCAAATTCTATATATCTATTAAACCCATCTCTTTTTGATCCCCATGAAAGTTGTCTATACTCAGATTATTGAGATTAGTCGCAGTTATATCAAGAACCTCAAGGAAGCAATAACTACACAATTCTAGTTTCAATCTTTGAAGGAGAGGACAACCTAACAATAGTTTAGACATATCTCTTCATCATTGAAGAACTTAACGTCACCCAAATGAGGTGGAGTGAAGTGTGCATTGTGAAGCACAAGCCCGTTGGGATTTTAATATTGGAAGACTTACAAGTTCAACCTGAAGGTCTCCAATTCACCTACCATTTCCTAGCTATATAAATGGCAGTGTGTGAAAAAAACATGTCACGGACTCGAGTTGTTTGGTGGGGGTGTTGTTCTACTTCATTGTATTTGTATATATACCGTGTAACTTTCTCAGAGTTTCTAATAACTGAAATTGGTTATGACGGGGAGAGAGAGATAATTGATGGATCGGTGAGACCCAACACTAACTCTTTGCAACCTGGATCGCCTTCATCTCATCGGGGCCTGTACTATAAAACAAGTGTGACCCACCCATCGGAGAACTTTATATTTGGGTCATGACAACCACAAACTCCAGCAAGAGAAAACTTGGACAATTTAATTTGCTGGTTACTTGAGAGGAATCTGAAAAATGTCCACAATTTTTTTCTTTTTGTTAAGAAAAAAATGTCAAAAAATTGGGTAGAGAAACCAAATTCAAGAATAAATTCAAGCACAATATTTCATCAAAAGGCCCAAGTCATTACAACCAACTGTCAAGTACACATGTAAAACCATGTGCATACACAACACAAAAACTGTCTGGATCATCATTCAAGTCATTAAAAAAAAATACTAAGCTTGGATCATCATTGTTTAGATGAATTACAACCACATATAAGTCATATTAATGCATGCACCAAAAGCAAATAGCCTACACCATGACCAGCAGACAAACACCATAAGAAGTAGACATAACACCAAAAATTGATTGTCACCAAAAAGAAATGTAGACATGATCATTGTGTAGCTATTGTAGGGTCAATTCCAACTGTCTGAGATTGGGGCACATTGATATCTTTCACATACAAACAATAAAAAACAAAGTTAATTAATATATTAATATTTACTCTATATATAATATACAATACCATTAGAATGTGTAAGACTCTATATATATAATAATATTTACCTCATGTTGCACAGATTCAAGCTTGCCAGCACCCTTTCCCTTCCTTGTTTTTCCACCCCTAACCACAAGAGCTCTCTTACTGCTGCCACTGCTGCTTTCTCCCACAAACAACCCACTTTCCTGCATAGGAGGCCTTCCACCTTTGCCTCCTGGTGGTTTAGGAGGTGCTGGATCATTCTTGCATCATCTTACATTGTGGCCAATTTCTTTACAATTTTCACACCTTACTTTGAAGTTTCTCCTGTCACTAATAGTTTTTTTTTTTTGCTTTACTTACTCTCTCTTCTTCAACAGTCTTTCTTTTTTGCTTCTTTGGCCTCCCCATTTTTGGCTTCTCTTTTAATGGTGGGAGCACTGGAGGGCATTCTTGAATGTTCCGTACCTTCTTCAAACGCAATGGCATGACCATGTATGCATACACCTTAAGGTACGTATCCCTGTCATAGTAGTTACTAACAAAGTTTTCAAGTTTGTCTCTCCTAAAGATAATAGAAGCTGCTGGATGTATGCAAGGGATACCAGTTACCTCCCAAACTCTGCAACTACATTTTCTATTTGCCAAGTCAACTGCATCATTATGCCCATTATAGTCAACCTCATATAGTAGTGAACCAGAAGGATGCACATGACATTTTTTAGCTTGAAGCTTCAAAAGGTTCACTTTAGCCTCCACCTTTGGACATAATATACTAGATTGACCTTCCATGCATTCTCTCTTATCATTGCACCTCTTCATTAGATACCTCATTATCATTTCAAACATATAAATCATTGGTTTCTCTCTTGCCTTCAAAATCTAGCTATTCCAAGACTCACACATATTGTTGCTGTTTAAATCACACTTGGAATCCTCTGAAAAAACACACTTTGACCATAAATGATGAGGAATTTTGTTAAGCCATTCATAAGCAACATTATTCAACTTCTTAATTTTTTGCATATGCATGTTGAAGTCCTCTAGTGTGAATAAATTGGAAGCATTTCAAAATTCTAATTTCAGTCTCAAATAAGTAAACTTCTTCCTAAAATTTTCATACAAGTGTCAGCACAGAACCTATGGCCAGTACCAGTAATGCACAATTTATCCAACACATCAACCAAACCCTTTTACATGTTTGATATGAAGGTCGATTAAGTGATGAGGGGACCAATGATAACTATCAACTCAACCATAAACCACTCCCACCCTTGATTCAACCTCCATTACTGCAAAAGCTATTGGGTAATAATTGTCATTTGGATCCCTACCCATAACACATAACAACTGACCACCATATGGTCCTTTCAGAAAACAACCATCAGCTAACTGGTTAGTATTCTGGGTTTAAATTGGTTTTTGCTCCTGATCATAGTTTGATGCATCCGTAGTTGATTGAGTATGAGTTTTGGATTGAATTTGGTGTGTTTAGTGCTGGTTTTAATGGCCGAAAGACTGTGTTACCTGGACTCATTAGTGTTGGCCGGAGTGTCCGTGTCGACACGACATGACACGGACACGGGATATGAGTCGGATCTTTCAACTTGTCTACCGGACACGGCTAATGACAAAAACACACAAAATAATGTGTGGGCTGATGCTTGTGAAGGATTAGGAAAATTTTTCATGTTTTATTTGTTAAATCGGCTGCGATTCACAGTGTTACAAAGTTCTCTGGTTCAAAAATGGTGTTCTAGTTCAAAACAATGTCCTTTGAAAGGTTGAAGATGACTTTGTGTACACGCGCTCGTCTTTGTTCAGTTATTTGTGCCAAACCAAGTGTGCTTTCACGTAATTGGGCTATTGACCAAAGCCTTGTTAATGCCCAATTTAAATGACAAATTGCTGCCACCTATTTAATTAAATGTGAAGATACGAGGCTTTTAGCCTTTTGTTATGGTTTACAGCTGTAAACCTTTATAATGGTTTACAGCTGTATTCAACCTTTACTTTACTCGTAGTAATATATGGTAAAATAAATACAGTAACAAAATGAGGGAAAGAAATAACACATGTGAAATATTTATTTAAAGCTGTATTGCAAATGAGACTAACAAATACAATAATAAAATAAATTTGCATATAAAAACTACAGTTCATATATTTATTTTTTTATATTTACTAAAAAATAAACATCTCATATATAAAAAAAGATTATAATTTTTTTTCTTAACAGTGTCGAAGTACCTGTGTCTTAATATTGGACACTTTTTAGCCGAGTTCCCGTGTCCAATAAATAAATAAATAAATGGATGAATCCGACTCCTAGACACGCACCCGCAACTGACACTTGTACCGAGTCCGGGTAACATAGCCGAAAGGCAAGCGAAAAACATGTCTCATGAACAGGGTTTTTGAGTTTACGGGTTTGTAGAAAGGAAGAAGAAGAACAGTGGTTCTTCTAAGCCAATACGACCCCATGTGCTTTGGGGGCGAATAAGAGATCCACCGGCAACAGTTTGGTGTTGGAAAAATGGTGATCTAACCTACTTTATTTTTAGGCACAGAAACAAAGAGTATGTTATTTGTTTTAGTTAGTTAGATCATGAAATTTAATATGTATTTAGATTAGGTAATATTACATGTTTTTAGGTGTAACACTCTCTTTAGATTAGGCTTATAAGTTAGAAATAGAATTTAGAATAAATTTTAGGACACGCATGAAAGGGTGTGGGTGTGTGTGGGGTTGATGTTGGTGCACTAATGTTTCGAGTTGACGAGCTTAAGCAATGGCTTTGCATAAGTGTCCCTTTGGTGGAGGTAGTGAACCTTGCAGGCCATTCATTGTGATTTGGGTTGAAGCTATGGTTTGGTTCTCTCCAACCACCGATAGTGTTTTGGGTTTAGGTTATGATTCTCCCCTACCGTTGATAGTGATAGTTGTGATTCTCTCCCATCATTGTTAGTTGGATTGAGGTTGTGATTCTCTCCACTATCACTAGTGATTTGTGTATTGTTGTGTATAGACCTTATCATTATGGTATGTGTTGAGGTGAGTTTTGGGCTCTTCCACATTACGGTTATGTGTTGAGGTGAGCTGTGGACTCCTCCACATTACCTGGAGAGTTGTGATATCTCCTAGCTATAAGAAGGAAGAATGTGGATTGAGTTAAGAAGTTAACTGTGATATCTAGAAACTAGTGTTCTCTTATATGGTGGATTGATGGTAGTTGCGTATGACCTTAGGTGTAGCACTCTCTTTAGATTAGGCTTATAGGTTAGAAATAGAATTTAGAATAAATTTTAGGACACGTGTGAAAGGGTGTGTGTGAGTGGGTGTGTGTGGGTTTTATGTTGGTGCACTAATGTTTCGAGTTGACAAGCCCAAGCAATGGCTTTGCGTAAGTGTCCCTTTGGTGGAGGTAATGAACCTTTCAGGCCATTGATTATGATTTGGGTTGAAGCTATGGTATGGTTTTCTCCAACCACCGATAGTGTTCTGGGTTTACGTTGTGATTCTCCCCTACCGTTGATAGTGATACGGGTTGAGGTTGTGATTTTCTCCCATCATCGATAGTTGGATTGAGGTTGTGATTCTCTCCACTATCACTAGTGATTTGTGTATTGTTGTGTATGGGCCTTATCATTATGGTATGTGTTGAGGTGAGTTGTGGGCTCCTCCACATTACGGTTATGTGTTGAGGTGAGCTGTGGACTCCTCCACATTACCTGGAGAGTTGTGATATCTCCTAGCTATAAGAAGGAAGAATGTGGATTGAGTTAAGAAGTGTAACTGTGATATCTAGAAACTAGTGTTCTCTTATATGGTGGATTGATGGTAGTTGCATACGACCATAGAGGGAGGTTTTGATTAGTGTTGAGCTCAGAGTTGGTCATAGTGATGGACAATTAATTTGGTTATGACTCGAACTTGTACTTGGAATGCATGATGCTAGTGACTAGTTGATTATGAAAAGAGAATATGAAGTATTGATAGTTAATAATTTATCTCTAGTTGTTATATGCTCTTGTTGTTAAATCCACTAATAGTTAATTAAAGAATTGCATTATTAAAGAAAATGCTTTAATATAACTGTAGCAGCTGGGATTAAATGGTTATGGTCAATTAGCAAGAGTATTGCTTACCGGGCTTTCCCAACATTCAGGTACTCTGAGTTTGTATGTGGAGATGACACGTGACAGATGGTCGCATTCGTTTTGCTCTCTTTGTTATTTTTAGTTTTTATTTTTAACATGAGTGATTAGGTAGTGAGGATAACCAATTAACAAAGATGATATTTTATTAGTTGGTACTGGTTATTGTGGATTTTAATGTAATAAATAAGTTTTTGTACTGGGAATATGATTCATTAAATATTATGGTTGATGAGATTGAGAGTTAATTTGAAGTAATGCACTGAATGTATGACTGCAAATTACAATATCTCATGTAATCATCAACTTATGGAGGGTAACAATCTCAAATGATGGATAAATAAAAAGAATGAAGAAACAAAGCGATTGTAAAAGCATTTTAAAAGAATCGTGTTGCATAGTAGATATCCTTTTTTTAATATTTAAAAATTCACAATTTGTCTTTATAAAATGTTAAAGGCGTTGGAAACCTTTTAAGATTATTTTTCACCGTGTATAACATGTGTAAATGGGATGTTAGAAATTTTAGTTTTGATATAAAGATGAACATTAACATAGAATTATTTAATTTTGATATTAGAAAGCATACCTGTGTAGAATTATTCATCTTGTAAAAGCCCAATCTAATTTTACCTGTTAATATTTTACTATTAATTCAATTACTTAACTTTCCCCAAAAACAATAAAATAATTCAATTACTTAACTTTCCCCAAAAACAATAAAATAAGTGAAGATCATGTTAATATCAACATAGCTACTTACCAAACCCTTGGAAAACAAATGATCTTACTTTTAAAATTTCTTTTCAGCTACTATTCTTTCTCTTTCTTTCTCTCTCTCTCTTCTTTCTTTTTCTTTCTCTCACCAAACACAATTCTCTTATTTGCTTTACAATACATTACATTGTATTGGCTTTGGTTTACATTGGTTTGGAACGATGTTCAGCCATGTGATCAACCATAGGAATAATTCTACTTTAAGAAATAAAATGATACCACACTGGTTTAAAGTAGATTAAACATTGACATTTATTTTTTATTTTCAATGAGGAGGCGTATGAAAGACATTAGAATCACCAAGTCAATTTAACAGAAAATATTTGGTCACAAAGTCACATTTATTGCACTACTCAAAATCATCTATTTTTTAATTGATTATTGCAATGTGGACGTCCAAATTTACCTCATAGGAGTGGTACCAATTTTGGCTTAAAATTTTATTGAAACTTATGGTGAGATCTCTTTCAACAAAATGTTCTGATGTTTATAAATTTGTGATTAAGCTGATACAAACATGCACCATGGACCATGCTTCATGTGCTGTCTCAAAATGGATACCATACAAAAACAAATTTCTAAGCATATTACACAAGATTTTAATTTATTCAAAAGACCCTAACTTGTACCATAAGTTTCAATAAAATTTTAAGTCAAAGTTGGTACCACTACTATATATATATATAATTCATAATTAGGTTCTAAGACACCCCTAAACAGATTTGGCAATTGCTAAGAAGCACGAACACACCTAAAATGTCGAAGAATCCGTGTAGGACAGTATTAGACACCGACACGCGTCAGACACATGTCGGACACGCCAAAATATGTGTCCTATTTTTTTTATTTTTGGACACATCACGGACACTGCATAAATATGTGTCCGACACGCGTGTCATCGTTAGGGAGTTTTCAAAAAGTTTTAAAAAGAAAAAAATGTCGTACCTAGTGCACAAGGCACTAGGAGAGGTATATGTCGGCTAGTCTTACCCTCTTTTTGGAGATGTTGTTTCCAAGTCTCGAACCCGAGACCTATTACTTTTGGGCGAAGACACTTGTTATCGCACCAAGGTGCGACCTCTTAAATTTTTTTAAATGTAAATATGATGACTTTTTTGAATTTTTTTAATAAAATTTGGCAGTCATAACATATAATATTTAATTTTATTTTTTTTAGAAAACAACTATTATCATTATTGTGGAGTAGATTCAATTGTGTAGTTTTTTAAACGATTAACTAATTATTTTTATAGCTCATTAATTATTATGATTTGTGAATTTTTTATTGTTAGGTTGATTTCATATATATAAAAAGATATATTTATTAGTCGTGTTTTCCCGCCGTGTCCATATCCTAGTTTTTTAGAATCTGTCGTGTCGTTGTGTTCATGTCGTATCCGTATCCGTATTATATCCCCGTGCTTTTTTGAGCCATTGTCATAAATATGAGGGTCACGAGGAGCTGGAGGGAAAAAAATCACCTGTCTAACCAAAACCAGACAAACCAAAATTAAGACCCAACCAATTGGCTTACCAAAAAAAAAATTAGTTCTTATCATTCAAATACCAAAAGATGTGACATATGGGTCAATCATGTGGGTCAAATTCTTTGCTTGTGTTCTACTTATTGAATGCGAAGGGGTGTGTGGAGAAGCGTGATCTTCAGGCTAAATTGGTACTTTGATGTCAGCATATGGGAAAAACAATAGTTGAACTCAGCGTGTAGTTTTAAGAACATGAATTAAAATTACAAACCAATATGTAATTTTTAGTTTGGAGTATTCAAAGTCAATAAAAAGCTTAGCTTGTGCAAAGTTGACTTGTACTGGGAGACTACACGTGCATTAAAAGGAAAATAATAACTTTCTATTGGAAGAAAATGTGTTTGTGATATTAAAACACATGAATGGTTATGTGTTTTGGGTATTTGTTGTTTCCTTAATACTCTTTGATATCTATCCTTGATTTATTGTTTTTGTCTAACAGTACTTTATTTGGTCAACCATTTTCTTACCCTCCATTTTTGCTATCAATATTGCTAATACTTCAGCTTTTCCAAGCAACAATATATGTTTGTTTGATTATCTAAAAAAATTACTTTAATTTTTATTGAAGCCGACTAGCAGAAGTGCATTTAGATGTAGAATTTATAATTTCTTTAGCAAAAGTCACAATGTCCAAACTGAATAATTTAATCACTTCTGAAAATAACAACAAAAAAAATTATCATTTGACCCGTTTTCTAGTGGGTTTGGACTTCTTAGACAATTTGGATCAGCCCATGACCCATTATTTACGGTGGGTCTGAACTTTAAATTATCTCACATATTGGATCATATTCCAAAATAGGTTAAATTAAATATAAACCCAAGTTATATTTTGAGTCCATTATATATTTTTTTTAATGTTTACACATACTTCTCACAAAAAACAATGACACCAATTCAAGGTTAACTGAAAGGCCTACTGTTTTTACTTGGTTGAATTTTTAAGTACTCATATAGCACAAAACATACACACATATATATATATAATGGATACTATCAATAGACATAGCAGAATACAGATTCTTTGAAGCTGAGAAACTACTTTTGCTATATTTTAACTACTCCACTGCATCTTGCATACGTCATCTATTCTTTTATAATAACATGTTCTAGGGCTGCAACTCGGGCGGGTCGGGCGGGTTAGAGGTACAACTCGGGTTCAACCCTACATATGAAATGTTCAACCCTAAGTTAACCCTAACCCTACTTTCAACCCTAACTGCTCAACCCTAGCCCAACCCATCCTTAAATTTATAAACTCGGGTTGGCAACTCGGGTTGAGATTTCGGGTTAGAAAATCGGGTTAATTCGGGTTATCTATATCACCAATCTCCATATTGAAAATTTAAAGTGATCTTTAATAAGTTTCATATTATATTACTCCTAAACACACACAAAATTAAGAACTTAATGCAAATTTCTAAAAAATTACAAACAAATTTTTAGGAAATTAATTATCCAAAGTGTTAACATACAATAAATTAAGATTTAAATAAAGAAAGTTTAAAAGAAAAAGGTTATTATAATTTGAATATTATATAATATATTTAAAATAAAAATTATGTATAAAAATAATATTACAATTCGGGTTCGGGTTGGGCTCGGGTTGTTGACACCTTAACCCTAGCTCAACCCTAATTAAGTTCGGGTTGAAGTTTTTCAACCCAAGCTCAACCCTAATTGTAAAAATAGTTGCCCAAGCTCGTAAAAAATCGGGTTGGGCTCGGATTGAATTCGGGTTACCCAACCCAAATTGCACCCCTAACATGTTCACACACCACATAAAGTAGAATAATATCTTTTATATATATATATATACACACACACTAGTGTATGCCCAAACTTACGGCACTATCATATATGCCCATGCCTACTGCACTATCATGCACCCCTAATTATGATATTAGATAAAAAAAATTTTGAATTGTAGATAGATAAAGACATTTTGACCCACATGATTGACTTTTTAACAATTTTTAACCATTAAATTAACTTTTTTGTCTTATTATACCAAACTTAAATTTAATATATATATATATATATATATACACACACACACACACGCATACTAGTGCATTGCCTGTCTACGGTACTATAAAAAATATAATATTATTTTAGGGATGTAATGGTCGGTGGTTGTGTATGTAAATTTAAGTGTGAATATAGTGGGTGAATCGTAACCGTTTGATAGTAAATAGAAAAAGTTATTTTAGACTATAGATAGATAGATATTTTGAAACCGTAAAATTAGTTTTTTAAGCATTTTTTACTGTTAGATCTTGATTTTTTTTTAGAGAGATTCAAATACAATACTTAAATGTAATATATATATATATATATATATATATATATTAGTCTCTCTCGGTTGGCAAAGCCAAAACAGGAGTAGTGCACAGTTTTTCTTTAATGACTGCAAAAGCTGTGTCGGCATCTTCACCCCACTGAAACTTACCCTTCTTTAAGCACTCTGTAATAGGAGCCACAATACTGCTGAAGTCCCTAATAAATCGATGATAAAACGTCGCTAATCCATGGAAACTCCTCACCTTTCCTACTGTCTTTGGTGTAGGTTAATCACGAATGGTTCTCACCTTTTCATCATCAACCATTATTCCCTCCGAACTGACCATATACCCAAGGAATAACAATCTTTCTGCCAGCCAACTGTATTTTTTAAAGTTGATAAACAGCTTATTTTCGAACAACACCTCTAACACAGCCCGTAGATGCTATATATGATCTTTCTCACTCTGACTGTAAATCAGTATGTCATCAAAATAGACGACTACATATTTTTCAATGAAAGGTAGCAATACCTGGTTCATAAGCCGCATAAAAGTACTAGGCGCATTGGACAATCTGAAAAGCATAACCAGCCACTCGTAGAGTCCATCCTTTGTTTTGAAAACCGTTTTCCTTCGTCACCAGGTTTGACCCAAATTTGATGGTATCCACTTCGCAGATCGATCTTTGAGAACAACTTCGAACCCTCCAACATATTTAGCATGTCATCCAATCTCAAAATTGGAAAGCTGTATCTGACAGTTATCTTGTTGATCGCGGGACTATCAACACATATCCTCCAACTGCTATCTTTCTTTGGGACTAGTAACGCGGGAATAGCGCAAGGACTCATGCTCTCTCGAATGAACCCCTTCTGCAATAATTCTTCCACTTTAGCCTGTAAAATCTGATTCTCCTTAGGACTCATCCGATAGTGTGACAAATTTGGTAAGCTTGCTCCCGAAACTAAATCAATATGGTGCTAAATATCTCTCAACGGTGGAAGATTATTTGGTAACTCTTCAGACACCAACTCACTGAATTTGGTCAACAAAGACTACACCTCCTCTGGTAACATAACTCTTTGCTCTTCCTTGCCTTCTATCACTAGAGCTCGCACAACCACAACATGTACCTCCTGTGTTTCCTTAACTTCAGATTCCAACTCAGTTATTGACGTGACTAAAGAGACTAAGGATTGCTCTTCTACCGTGGCTTTAGTTGAGCCACTACCGAAACTCTGCTTCGGAACCATTGCAATCTTTCTGCCATCCCAACTGAAAACACAAACATTGTAGCACCCCCTGTAGGTGATATCCACATCAAACTGCCATGATCATCCCAATAACACGTGACTAGCATCCATGTTGACTACATCGCAGACCACCTCATCTCGGTAATGCTGCCCGATTGAAATAGGAACTTTACACACCTCTGCCACATTCGTTTTAGGCCCCTTCTGAATCCACCCAATCGCATACGGCTTTGGATGTTTTTCTGCCTACAGCTTCAGATGTTCCACTAATTTTCTGGACACAAAATTCTCACAACTTTCACTGTCAACAATTAAATAACAGACTTTGCCCTGGACACTGCAGCAAGCCTTAAAAATATTATTTCTTTGTGAGAAATCCTCTAGCTTCGTTGAACACATGACTCGCTGAATCACACAGTTGACATGCTCTCCCTGTTCCTCCGTAATTTTTGCACCATCCAGGAGTTCGTCAATGCCTACTCCTTCTTCAACATCCTCGTCGTTTTCCCCAATATCCACGAAATTCACTGGTGTTCTGGCTGGACATTCATTCGAACGATGGCCTGGTTGGCCGCACCTGTAGCACTTCAAACCACCTATTTTAGCATATGGGTTTGGTGCCATCCGTGGGGCTTTCTTTGTAGTTGCTGCTGTCGAACGCGTCCCAGCATGGTTATTACTAGAAGACGAACCCCTTTGAATTTGATCTGTAGCAGTTTGAGACTGATAATTCTACCCATCGCATAGTGGAAATCTTCTCCTATTTGCAACTGCATTGGACGTCCCAACCGTGTCCTTCTTGTAGTAGAAAAATCGATTGGATGTCTTCTCCATTAACTCTACTTTCAAGGCCATGTTTTGCGCCTCATCCACTGTCCAAACAATTTGCAATCCAATTTTGTCTCGAATGGTAAACTTCAATCCTGCTAAGTATCTGGAAACCTGCTGTCCCTCAGTCTCATTCAGGTTGTTACGAACTAACAGCCTGGTCCACTCCTCAATATAATCCGCAACAGTCCTATTACCTTGCACACAATTCTGGAAAATAAATTGCTCATAATCTGGGGGTAAAAACTTGCTCATCAGAAGTTGTTTCATTCTCTTCCAGGTTCGTATAGGAGCCTTGCCTTGTCATCGCCTATCATTTTGCAACTTCTCCGACCAAACAGCAGCCCCACTTCTCAACTTATATGCCACCATCTTGACTTGTCGATCCTCCGTAACTTCAGTCATCTCGAAAAATCTCTCAACCTCAGAAATCCAGTCCAAAAATTCTTCAATCTGTAATTTACCATGGAACAGCGGTATGTCTGCGCGTATTCTATAGTCAGGTTGATTTTGGTTTCGATTTTGTTGACGAATCCTTTGGTGACCCACAACGTCCTCATCAGAGTCTTCATCACTTAAATCTTTGAACTGCTCGTGTCTCACCACTCTAGGCAGATGTCCACCTCTAGGGTGGCCAAGGGCAACTCCCTCGACTCTAACTCTGTTGGCAGGGGCTTGAGCGTTACCAATAGGGATGTCGGGATTAGGCTGCCGCTCCATCAATTGCTGTAACGTGGCCATCAACCTCTCCATCGCCTGTCGCTGCTCGTTAATCGCTGCCCATATATCTGCATCCCTACGACCAGCGTCGCCAGGGTTAACTCCTCCGTCTTCATTGTTAACCATCGTACAAGGCAAATCCTTAGGCTTTGATACCACTTGACGCAAAACAGAAGTATAAGGGGTTACCAGCGTAAACCCTAAGAACACAGAAACTGGAATCCACCAGCACAATTAATTGTTAACCAAAGTAAAACTTTATTGATAAATTGATTGATCTCTGCCCTATGGTAGTACATATATTTATAATAGAGAAATTTTAATCCTAACAATACTAGTAAACCTAAAAATAAAGAAAACTTGTAGAAATTCTAATCCTAACAGGAAAAGAAAATTTATTTCCAAAGGAAACGAAAAAGGAAAGAAAACACTAAAACAATAAAGGAAACTTATTATAATAGTTATTCTGACAACCGAGAGAAAAGTTATGCCCGTTTCTTCGGACCAACGCGTTTTGCCAATTTTCGGTCAATCTCTTCTTCAAACTACAAAACCAATTGTCCTACATCACATTTCCTCCCCCCTCTCTCTCTCTCTTCAAAAATGAAAGTTATAATGTCTGGGTTAAAGGAAGTCATCGATATTGTTAAGATAAGAAATTTCAAAAATTTATGAATCACTCAACCCTAATGTCCATGGTAATGTGATATTTTTTTGTTCTACTTTATTATTTAGAATATATTTTTTGAATTGGTTTTGGAAATATTATTTTTATTTGTTGAATCAATTTATTAATATTTATTTTAAAAGTAGAAAAGTTTAGGATTCTATAATGATTAGAAAGTATCAATCAAATATATGTGATTAGGATAATAAAAATTATGTCATTAGATTAAAAAATATTTGGATTGGAAGCAAACATTATATCAATGAATAAAACATGTCTTGGCAAAAAATTAATTGTATTTAAAATCAAAGGAAAGTTTAGTTATACTTAAATATAAATTAATATTTTTTTTTTAAGGAAACCGATGAAAGCTTTTTTTATTTTAGAAGGGAACTAATTTTAAAAATTAAGAAATAAAAAGGGAAATGTGATTCTCTAATTGTAATTGTCATAATTTAGCTAAGTAGCCTTTGCAGCAAAATTTCAATAAAATAATAATAATAAATTGATAGGATGTTTTTCTTCTTTACTTTATATTTTTTTCCCCTTCTTTTCTATTTTGTTTTTTCACAAATTGATTGTATGTTTCTAATCTTTAACTTGCATTGGTTTATAGAAAAGGTAGGAAATGAATTGGAAAGAGTTCAGAAAAAGGGATAGAATATGAGACAACCTGATTGAATTGGAATTTTAAAAAAGATACAAAAAGAATTGAAATTGAGTAGAAGGGCAATTAGGGTATTAAAAATATAAAAATCAAAGATTGAATAGTATAAGGACACTTTTGTAATTTTATTATAAAAATAAATATGGGTGGAGTGCATCTATTCTCTAGATCATGAACTAGCTAGAGAGGTTTTAAATTGAAAATTTTCAGGATCAGTTGTTTTTCCATAGCTTCCACATGGTGGTTTACAAAAACGAGTTAAACTAATTCTCATCGATTTTTTTCTCTTTTTGTATTTGATAAATTTTGGGAGACTTATCATAATATTATCGTGCCACCTATCCAATCAGTAGAGACTTCATACTCGGTGAGTAAGCAAATATTGTCCTACATAAATTTAAATATGCTAGAAAATAATTTTTTTTAAAAATGTTTATTATAGAATTGGAACGTTAAACTTAAAAGGAAAGAATTTTCCACAATTTTTTAAAAGAAATATTAGTACAACCCAAAACAAATTGTCATTGTTACAAATTTATACCTTGTTTCTAAAAAATTCAAATGATACTGACTTTAGAATATAGCTTTACAACAAGAGAGAGTTTTGGCAATGGAAAGAACTAAATTTTATATTGAAACAAAAACCAAATATATTTTAGGATTACAATCTTTTATGTTTTCGTTTATTTTTCATAGATAATACTAGTGTTAAAAATTACTCTAACACCCCCTGAGGTTGGGTGGACCGAATCGAAGATTGAGTTTCTGTAACGGCGGATCGGATGCTTACCAATGACTCAAAAATTTAAACAATTAGATAGTGTTGTCTACTCGCCCATTTATACCCAATTACTTTCTCATCTAAATTTCAGGTAGGACAAGACCCTTTTATCACTTGATATGAATGAAACCATATTTAATATTAGTTGAGATAACATGGAAAGAAAAAATAATAATTTATATTCACCGCAACAAGTCTTAGTGTAAAAAACTCAAGTGTATTTAATATTGTCACGTTAGATTTCCATGTCGGGTGTCATGAAGTCGCATATTTTAGCATTTTCCATTCTGAAAAGATCTAGATTAGAAAGAAGTGGGAAGATGATGAAATCAAGAGAACTATATATAGTAATATAAAAAATAAAAGGTGTAGTTTAGATTGTGACTGATGGCACAATAAGCTTTGTGTGTGGTGATATAAAATTAGTCATAGGAACAATTTTATCCACACCAATTAAATCGGGCTGGGTTGGACCATTTCGATCCAAGAAGCAAGCCTCTTTTAAATAGCAGAAAATCTCTCTTCAATGGACATGAAATGTGATAACTGTCGTGTGTATATATATATATATATATAACTTCCACATACCCCATCCAAATACCACCACTCTAACCTGTATTTCCTCTTGCCCATTACTGCCTCTTCTTTCTCTTACGTAGTGCTAAATCTAATGGAGCTTCAACCAAGAGTCTCTCTTCTTCTTCTTCTGTCTCTCTTCTTGTTAGGTAAAGCTTAAAATTTTTTCATACATAATTAATTATAGTTGTCGCTGTGTTGTATCATCTTTTTCAGTTTCTGAAGAGATTATGATTAGTTTGTGTTGTTTAAGTACTATTGCTTTAGGTAAACATGCAATTTCATTGCCATTCAATAATAATAATAATGCAAGCATGTATAATGTATATGTATCTTTCAAATAATATACTATTGCTTCGCCGGAATCTGACCCACTTGCATCATTCACTGATGACACATTGCAGGAACCACTGTTTCAGCCACCGTGTTCACGCTTGAAAACCATTGCAGCTACACAGTTTGGCCCGGAGTTTTATCTAGCGCAGGTGCCGTCCTCGGAGATGGCGGTTTCGAATTGAAACCCGGCGCGTCTGTCCAGCTCACCCCGCAAGCCGGGTGGTCCGGCCGGTTCTGGGGAAGAACAGGGTGTAACTTCAGCAGCGCCGGCGTCGGCAAGTGCATTACAGGTGACTGTGGTGCACTCAAGTGCACCGGCGGTGGAGCGCCGCCGGTGACCCTCGCTGAATTCACCCTCAACGGATACAGCAATAAAGACTTCTACGACATAAGCCTGGTCGATGGGTACAATGTCGGAATGGGCGCAGGACCCAGCCAAGGCAGCAACTGCCCGTATGCCGGTTGCGTGACGGACCTCAACACCATCTGCCCGGCAGAGTTGCAGGTGAAGAATGGGAATTCAATTGTAGCATGTAAGAGCGCGTGTATGGCATTTAACACGCCGGAGTATTGTTGCTCCGGCGATCGCTCGACACCGGATAAATGTTCGGCGACGAAGTACTCGCAGATTTTTAAAAGTGCATGTCCTGCTGCGTACAGTTATGCTTATGATGATGCTTCAAGCACTTGGACCTGTACCACCGGGGCGAATTACCATATCAGCTTTTGTCCAACCCGAGCTTGAAGAATGGACATTACCATCATGACCCGACCCTAGGATTTTTTTACTGCCCTCAATCCCTTCCTTTTTTTTTCTTTTTTTTCTAACACCACAGTATGAGTTTTTCTTTTTTGGTTGATTCCTTGTATTTATTGCTTAACATACAATGATGTTTTATTTAATTTCAAGGTTCATGCTTAATAAATGGGCAAAAAGACCCAAAACCACGTGGTTTTACAAAAGTATGATGAATTTCAGTGTGTTATATTTTGAATCACACTCTCACATTTGTAAAAGTGAATAAAATTATCCGTTCTACACATATTATTCTTTTCTATGACCATTTTACCATTTTCATTATTATAAAAAATCAAGAACAATGGAGAGAAGAGAAATTTTTTATATTAAGTTTTTTTTTACCTTAATAAAAAAGAGGATTTTTTATGGAAAAAAAAAACTAAATATGCACAATTACTTAATAAAAAATTTTGATTTCTTTTTTGTTTTCCAGAAACTGTTTCCAAAACTTTTTTCATAGAAAGAGAGAGAATTTATGAAAATAAAACAATTTTTGAAAAAACAAAAAAAAAAATCCAATTTTTTTTTATTATTGTACATGTTTAGTTTTTTTGTTAGAAATTATTTTTGGAAAAAAACTTCTCTTTTTTTTTACTAAGGTAAAGAAAAACTTAATATAAAAAAAAAAACCCTCTCTTTCTAATAGAAAATTTTCCGGAAATAATATCCGGAAAACAAAAAAATTTGAAAATTTTATTATGTAATTGTGAATTTTAGTTTTTCTTTTCCCCAAAAAAATTCCTTTTTTTTTATTAAGAGAAAAAAAATTAATATAATAAAACATCTCTTCTCTCTATTTTTTTTTTATAATAATGAAAATGATAAAATAATCATAGAAAAAGAGAATATGTGGAGAAAGAGATAACTTGCTCACTTTTAGAAAGGTGAGAGGATGATATGGTCCAAAATATAACAGACATTTATTGCACATTTTTAAAATGACAAGAAAGTTTTGGACCTTTTTGTCGAATAAATGAGTTAAAGTTCCATCTATTATTGTTGATTTTTCAATCCAAACACACCTTTCTCGTGAGGATAATTATCTTATTTGAGTGACGCATAACAAACATTATCTACCAAAAAAATGTATAAGCAAAAAGATATAATAACGAAACTCTCTGTACAAAGACCATCTCAGTAGACCACGCCTTTTGTTCTGTCAATTGACTAACCCAACACAGCAAGAGCATGAATTTAGGCCTGATATAAGTTCACTCTTTGAACACTTGATAATCAACGACTCAGATTGATATACAACAAAATTAACATCCCAGAATGACTTCATATAAAAGTTAGAAGCTAAATATATGAACAAAAAGACATAATGGTGAGAGGCTTTTCCTCATTCTTTCGGGGCCTTAGGCCACTGTTTTCAAACAAATACTTTCCTCTGTTTTAATTTTTTTTTTACATTTTGCTTTTTCTTTATCCCATACATTTTCATTTTCTCTACATTTGGACTTCCATTTTGGAGAGACCAATCTCAGTGAACATTCCCACCCAATCATATTTAAATGACCTTTGGGCTGGGGAAGAACCGCACTACTTCTAACGCAAGCCATTTTTTCCTACCCAAAAAAAACAAAATAAGGCTAGAAAAATTACAAGGCCACAAGGGGAAAATTAAACCTGCCTATATTTTACAGTATTCCTCTATAGAGGAATAGTCACTAGAATGGAAGCTGCGCCGCAATCAAAACCATGGCACTTCCATCTCGCTAGAGCCTGTGCACTGGCCCTCACCCTCGTCGCCGTTGCTAAACAGGGTTTGGTCTGAGCAGTCAAGCGATGCTCCACATGCCAAGTTGTATGAATGACATGCAGAATGGCATACCCGAAGCCTATTGTCCCCGTCCTTGTCGCACTTTTGGATCGAGATCTGGTTCAAGCAAAATAATAAAAATTTCATTCAAATAGTAAAATTCACCTGAAAAAATTAAATGACAATTCAAGTGCCATATTATAATGCATATCCATAGTCATATAACATTCAATTTCTCCACAAACCATAAGAAATTCATTCAAACAAGCATCCCCAAGCACAGGGAAGTTCAAACTTGGCCAAATTAACTTCCAAGCTAAAATTTTACTCAAGGTCAACCGCTACTGTTCAAGCATGGTTTGGGTAGGTTTTGCCAAGTTCATGTCTCTTCATGAGATTAAACGAGCTTGAAAATCAGCTTTATTCAATACCAGAATGCAACAGTTCCACATTATTTATTCATTGGCATTTTCATTGGGTAGAATTTCTGAAGGGTTTCCAGAATGAAATATTATTTATTTGTGGAAATGCCATGTCAGGCACACCTATCAGAATCGGAACTATACCTTTACTCTTCATGATTCTAATGCATCAAAACTTAGTGTTGCTCAAAACTTCAAAGAAACCAATTCAATTTGAAATATATGCTTGAGCTTAACTTTCTTAATTGGCAAAACCAACCCAGATGGTGCCTTTTTCCAAAGGTTGAGCAACTTGGTCCATCTCTAATTTGGTACCGTTGGACCACATGTAGGACATTATACACAGGACACAGACAAACACGTGTCCGATATGACCTCTTTTTTGGACACAACTGGGACAAGTTAAGGACATGTCTTGAACACTTTCAAGACACAACAGGATAGTTTTGCAATTATTTTTATTAAAATTTGGGGGGTCAATCCAATTTTAAAAAATATTATGGGTTAAAAGAAAATATATTATGGTCGTATCATGTCCATGTTATATTTTTTTAAGATGGTTAATTTGAACCATTCTAATGTGAACAATGTAAAAGATGAACTTACCCAGCATGCTAGCTGCTTAGCAGCTACATCGCAGTAGCTGCCTCGAAAGAGATTAATAAACTTCCGAGCACCACCTGGTAACAGTCTGCGATAGTTGGGCTTCACAACAACTTCCTCTAGCTGCTGCAATATGCTTAATTCACTAGGAGCACAATGTTGCCCAGACACATCACTGTTTAGCACATCTTTGCAAACCGAGAGACTGGAGAGGAGCATGGAGCTGTTCTGGCATGTGTAGCCAGCATAGTCAGAGCAACGGAACTCACAGACTCCATTATCACAGACCCCACCGTGAAGGCTGCACTGTTCGTCACAAACAGCTGCATATCATACCGAAGCACAATGTTATATAGTGACAAACAATGACCCTCATTATGGTGGAAGGAGAAAAGGAACTCTCAATGCATCAAACAGCAAGCCAAAAACCCCTCTATGAAGGCATGTTTTATGTGTGTGTTGTCCGGCTACATGCAAATTCGCAATTACACCCCTTGAGTCAGCCATGCCCATAAATCATGCTGAAGTTTTAACCACAAATCAGACTTAAGGGGTATGTTAAAGCAACAACATTCAAGGAATGATACGCTGTGTTGTTCCTTTTCTTGCCATTTATAAACATAAATGACTCTTCCAATGAATAAAAATCATTTATATATTCCTTTCACATTAAAGCATTTGAAGGTTACAACAGTTGGTTAAATATTTTCACCATAATCAACCAGAGAAAAAAAGAAGCAAACTGTAATAACTTTTCAAAAAGACATCACATTACCAGTAGAGCAGTCAATGCCAGTATACCCTTTGTCACATTCACAAAGACCATTTTGAAGGCACTGGCCATGTCCATTACAATTGCTAGGGCAGGATCCTGCAAATAAAATTTTCATCAGGATCTCAAGGAAAAACACCAAATTAACAGAGGTCCCCCGGGAAAAGTGTAATTCCTCTAGACATACTGCACCATGTCAACGAGGAAAGAAGTATAAAGAACTCACTTTTACTACAATCATGACCATGAAATCCTAGAAAGCAGTGACAACTTCCATCAACACAGTCTCCATTGAAATTACAAGAACTGGGGCATTGTCCAGAAACAAGAACAGGGCCTGTGCTACAAAGTTCGTGGTAAGCCGGGCAGATCAGCTCACCTACAATTTAAAACATTAAAAAACTTGAGGCCGGGAATACATACAAACAGAGATTGACATTAAGAAGGGAAGATAGAAAAACAGATTTACCATTGAAGCCAGGAAACTGAACTGGTCCACCAGTTTCAGGACATGCTTTCCAAATGCCATCCACAGCAACCTAAAAGGATATGTTCATAAATTACATTGGAAGAACATTGCAGCAAAAAAGGACAAATGAAGTTCAAAGGTGAACCACTGAAATCCTTGCTGGTGCTAATAATGAACAAAGTTTAATTGCAGTCAGCTTAATCAAGACTGGAGAAAAATTTTATAATATAAAGATGGCAGTACATTACCAAGGTATTCATTATAATTCTCAAAGATAATTTTAACATCACGGTCCCTAGGCAGATAGCAAGACTAGCATTCTCCTAAGAAAAACAGTTACAAATTTGGGAAGTAGAGTATGTGTTTCCTTGAAGTAATCTAGAAATTGATATTTCCTTCTTTTTTCCGTACATGTTCCCTGCTTAAGCACAAATGAGTTCACACATGCACATTTGTCGCAGGAGTACCAGGGTCTAACCTATATGCATAAAATCAACAAAACCATTCAATTAAAATAAAGCACACACTAATTTTCCAAGTTATACCTCTAGTGAGTTGTTTATGCATCTGTGCTGATAACAACCATTTCCTTGTGTCATCGAACCCCGTACAAACCCAGTACGTACCAAAGATGAGGCCATACACCTATATATAAAGGATATAATAATCAATCATGCTATGAAATTCAATTTTGTGAATCTAAGGTTCCATGGTCAAATTTCACCTTGAGCTACTTCCCCGTACTTCACCCAACATTCTGTCAGGTGCCCTTGCACTATTAGTGTCTGTACATGATCCATCAGAATATGCCACATAATAAGTGCAATAATCAGCCAATGATGACTGCCCACCTGCAATGACCAAGAATAGAAGTTAATGTTAAGTCATACTTAGTGCCCATGTCAACACATTCATCTAACACTAATGGTAATTCTATAATGTTCATTCGCATATGTATTAGAATAATGTGTTTCTAAATTTGAGTTATTACCACCTACAAGTGGAATACTGGGATTTATGAAGAGGTCCATGTAAAACCTCACCAACAACAGAATTTCCTTGCTAGTAAGCCAATTCATAGGATGATATGAAAATATAAACTAATGGAAGTCTAGACAAAAAATATATGGCTCGAAGAATCAATAACCTTCATCCAAATTCAATTACAGTCCTTGCTATATATGATAAGGCATGATGAGCCCTCTCAATATCTCATATTCCAATTTCATATGCCTTTGATAGAACTATCATAGCAAAACAGTAACCAAAATAATCTTGGAACTTAGAAAATTGAGAATACTGGAAGTCTTGCTGGTGTTCATAATTTCTCTAAGAAATCACAACAAAAATGAACACTTGTGATTCAAGTAAAGAAACCTGATCTCAATGAAAATCCAAGATACAAATATATCTCAATGATGCATGTGTGCCAATACAGGGGGGGAGGGGGGGTTTAAAAAACTTGATGTATGATGCAGAGCAATTTGTTTCTACGTTTCATGTCAGGTGAATCTGAAATTTATCTAGTTAGATACAACAGCACAATTATTTTCCAAATGCATGATCATAGGGGATCAGTAGGATGACTAAATGGGAACATAGAGATGGGACAGAAACAACATGGGTTAAACTGGTTGACATCCACACACATGAAATGAGAGTAAAGGTGGAAAATGAAAGCTCAAAAACACACCTTTGTTAGCCTGGGGAAAATAGCGGGCCCATTGAGGAAGGTCACCACTATAACTTACAATCGGGCAGTAACCCTCTGCCTCCCTGTTATAAGTACAGCCTGATAATTGTGTTGTATTGCAATGGTATGCCCCCTTCCAAAAGTTGCAAGGGGAGGTAACAAAGTCAGTTCCTTGGTTGCGGCCCCAATCAAGACGATCTGCCATACTATAATTAGCTTGGTACCACCCACTATCCTCTAATAAAGCCAGTGTCATTTTTGAAACTACTGATCTTGTATCCACAGAACCAGTCATAATCTCGTTCATCAGAAGCCTTTTCTCCCAGTGGGATCCTGCGGTAAGTTATGAACAGCATATTGATTATAGAAGTGCTAAAAACTATAACATTCGCACTCAAATTCATGCCTTCAAAGATGAGTATTTTGATTATAGAAGTGCTAAAAAGTAAGAACTATAACATTCGCACTCAAATTCATACCTTCAAAGATAAGTATATGTTTATAATTTTACTTAGTTTTCAAAAATAAAATTTCTCCATATATTCCTACTTCTGCATGTTAATTTCACATCATATAAACCCGGTCTCTCCAACAAGCATTTACTAAGCACTGATAATGGTTATGAAATGGAAGCTTATCACTTAAATGATGATATTCCGCAGCTAATACAAATATTAATGCCCAAAAACAATAGAAAAATATTTAAAAAAATAGATTCAGAATATAAGAATCAAAGAAAAAGATAAACAACCTGATGTGCCACGCCCTCCCCCATCTTCTAGCTCTAAACCAGTGAAATTCTCAGAAAATGCCTGCCAGACAGCACTTATCAAGATGTTGGATTCTTTCCACAAAAAAAAAAATGTGTTTGGTTTTTCTGGCTTCTCTCTCACTTTTTTTTTGAGTTCAAAATAAAAGAATTTCATAAAAAAATGCACATTTTCATAAAAATGAATCCCACAAAATTCAGAAGTAATGAAATACCCCGTAGTGATAACGTGAATGCATGACAACACGGGGAAGCACCACACGTGTTATCATCCGTCCAAGCTTTTCATCCATGACTTGTTCAGTAACCTAGAAAGAGAAGCAACAAGTAAAACTGAGGTCCAAAATTGAGGGCAAATGAAGGTCACACTATATGTGCATGATAGTAAATTTTTTATGGAAGTTACCCTTCTGCCCAAAATGAGCAGAGCCATAAAGAAAGCAGATGGTTTTAAAGCCAAAATAAAATAATTGCAAACTGACATAGGCTCCACAGATTAAAAATAATTGAATAAAACAGTATGAGTGAAAAGAAACTGTCCTACAAATAGTTTTGTTTTACTTCATTATCTGAACAAGTCCACCTGGACTGCCCTCACCATAAAATGCCTTTTTGAAGAGCATGATATAGTTTTACAGCTCATTCTTGTGAATGACCGTCAACATTATGCACAATAGGTTCATGAATCTATTTAAATAATGGTTTTTCCCAAACAGTGTTTGCCAAACACTCATTACACAGGGCTCTTGGTCACTGTACATGGGTTGGCATATCTACTGGAGGTCCAGATTGAGGTTATAGAATCAACGTGTGCTGGGTGGGCAAGCTGCAGCATGATATTTCACAATTATAAAATTCCATCTCTTGAAATAAATAATGGTAGATGATGATAAATAACTATAACAAGCAATAAGAGAAAACAAGCTTTTTTTATGGCTTCTAAGGCAGCAATTTCATTAAAAAAAAAAGAATAGGAATAAATGAAACATGTCAGTTTTGAACTATTGCCTTTACAATATATGGTAATCTGGTATTATCTTAGGCAAGAACTGAAATACAACACAGAGAACTTTTTAAATCATAAATCAATACCATCTACAATATTGGATGTTTGAATGGTTGCTTCATTATCCAATACTTCCTCACTAATCATCTAGGTCTAGGAACTATTGAGAGAAGGAACACAATTCAGAAGTCAAGGTGCATGTATGGATGAAGGACTTCTCAGTTCTATAATCACAGATCCCATTGTTTAGCTGAGATTAACTATAGTGAAAATCTCCAGAAAATTGAAAAAGGAAAAAATGGCTTCATGTAATTACCAAGATATTTCTGTCTCATTGTTCAGATTGTGGATCTCACATTATAATGTATTAATATTTACCTGATTACGCCTTCTTTTCCTCTCATCTCGAAAATGTGCAAAGGCATGGGGATCAAATCCAAGAACATGCATAACCTGGGCAAGGCCAAACTAGGTCATCAAAAAGAAAAATATATACATAATTTTTACTTCTATTGTTTACATAATTAAAAGATGACTCACCTCATGTATGAGCGTAGCCGAAAGTAAGGTTTCTGCTTCTGCAGTCAAGTGGCGAGGAGCAACATTAACATGCCCTGCATATAAAACAGTACCATTATTCGTTCATTCAGACTATGGCAGTGTACAATGGTGCTCCACAGTAAGAATTGCTCATGAAAAATTACCAGCAATTGCACGGCCCCATTGATCACGTTCACATGCCACTGCCCATGCAAGAGTGTTGCCTGTTGTGGGTCTTGTAGTTACCAAAAGAACCAAGTCTGCATCAGCAACACCCTCTGCGAGAGAAGACAAAAGAACAAGTAAATAGCCAATGGTTGGTTTTTTAAGCACAAGACTACCTAGACGAGCCACAATTCGCCCAAATAGTGACAAGCAATGACGAGGAGATGAACATACATCAAATGCAACATTGTTTACCTTCTACATATTCCCGTGGAAGCTGTACTCCTCCATCTTGTCCACATGCAGAATATCCACTCAACTGCAAGTTTCCTTTTACAGGCTCAACAGCTAAGGCTCTTCTGAACCATTCAGCTGTTTGCCCTAGAGCCTATGATTTTTTGCTTCCATAAATTAGTATCTTGTTCATCAAAAAATAAAATCTGGTAGAATACATGCAAAATACCATCTTCATGAATATTGAGGTTTTATAGTATCAAATAAGATAGAACTAAAAGGCTCAAATACAAGCATTAAATAAAATTAATGGTCATCCACAAGCAAATGCATATATCCAACTATGACACATGATAATAATTTGCACCATATCCTTCACTTTAATGAAAATAAACCTTTTTTTAAAAATGACAATATACCACAAAATATCATATGTGTGTGTTGAGCAGCATCATGACCTCACAAGAGTCCAGAAAGCAGTTTAAAAGAGGGAGAAAATGTAGTAGGAAATAATACCTTCCGAAGGCGAATCCTTTTGTCCTCTCCAGATATATCATCCAAAGTACAGTTGTACCAGCAGTCACCATAAATTGGAGGATCACCATGAGGATTACAGTAAGGCATTCGGGGAAGAGAAGTCACAGGAGGCTCCCCAAGCTGGATCACCAAAACAAAAAGACAAATCCAACATTAATTTCACAGCTATGTCCCATGTACAGACCAAAAGTCACCAATTTATCGATAACACTTGCCTTCACAATGTCACCAACGTTTCGACAGTCTCTATCAGCCGAGTGACCGACAGCATCATAATTTAAATAAATTCTAATAGGATGCTTTGCATCCTTTTGTTGTTCTGGAAATTTGGAAATTTCAAGCAATGCCCTTCCCTTGTGGTGAAGGGGTTTCAACATAGCAGACCCCTCATAAACCTGCGGGGTAACAGAATACACCTTGCGACCAGGTCGCTTCCGTTGTTCGATTATCTGATCATGAATACAGGAATGTGATATAATGTTATCCCCACCCTTTTCCACACCTTGCAATCGCAATTGGTGTTCTTGAGATTTTGCATAAGCAGCCTCAAACCACACCAATATAAATACAATCTGAAATAGAAGAGGGGAGAGTGGATGAACAAAAGTACCAAACAAATAAGCAATTGTTGTCTTTCCTGATCTGTATGACGACAAGTTGCAATAAGAACAAACTAAAAGCCATTTAACGTTTCAAAAAAGGTTGCTGCAAATACTTTTTTTTACTAAGAACACTAACAGATCTGTAAAGACTATACTCATAATGGGTCATACCAAACCAAAGAAGCAGTATTTGAACCCCATAACCTTACTGAGCTCAATGGAAACTATAAAAATCAACTAGTTGTCGCAAGGTTGACCCAAATTCCTCCACCCAGCAATTTGAGGGGACAACATTAGCTAAACTAAAACCTAAATCCATCTACGTGTATTTTTTCCTTTAAACTGAACAAAAAGGAAAAGAAGAGAGTTATTCAAGAGAGGAATTTGTGTCACAAAATTGCTTCCTGAAGTAACTTATGGACAGTTGCATTAAAGAAATACCAAAAACAGGGAAGGGACATACTGCAACAATTATGAAAAAAGGAAAGAAAAGAGTGAGCTGAAAAGGAAACAACCGAAAATATAGAGATCTTAAACCCATACAACTATGAAATACTAAAATCAGTATCTTTCTCAATAATATTCCAACTCCCAACCATAATTCGTACCAGAAATCAGCCCTAACCCTCAGTTTGGTTACCAGGGGAAATACGTTCAGAAATTTGGGAACAGGTTGAGAGGGTCAGAGTGTCGGTCCATATTTTCTTTTCTTTTCCTCACAATTTCTCAGCAACCAAATGGCGCACAACATTCCATAGCTCCCAACTCGTTCTTTCCAAGCATTTGAAGAAACAAATAGAAAAGATAAACTAAAACCCTAAATCTCCATTTCCAGCACAGAAAAGAAGAACTAAATTGCCATGAAAACAAAATCGAAGACTAAAAGAGCTTACCTCATAAATAAGAACAGCGAATTGAAGCTTAGTCAGAAACCTCGATTTCGAAGGAACAACACATCGACAACACCGAATCCTCAACTCCATCAAATGATATGTACAATGAGAACAACAGTAGCATCGATTCCATCAAATCCACGGCGATTTTCCGACCGTTTCCAATACCCAGAAAAAACGCAGGCTTCGCCGCATTTCAAATTTTGTATATAAATATATAGAGATAGAGAGAGAGAAGACGACGAAGAAATAGAGTTTCTATGAGGCGTTTTGATTCGAATAATTCTAAAAAGAATGGTACAAAGTAGTGTATTGGGGGTCTTGAAATCTCAGAATAGGACTGTGTTTGTGGACTAGTTGTTCAGGTTGAGGGTGGTGTGGTGTCTCTAAACTGTGACTGAACATCAATCAATCTTCTTCATAAATGAGAAAATTAAAAAAAAAAAAAGACAGTGGACAGAAAAAGAATGGAGGATGATTAAAAACATAAGAATAGGTGAGGGACTGGTAGAGTTGGTAATTTCGCAATTATTATATTACATATACATATGCGTATATGTGTGTGTACGTCTATACATACATATATACATGTGTATGTACGTGTTCACAAGTAATTGCAATTAAATATCAGGCTCCAATGTTATATTTATACAACTTAAATTTGCCTTGTTAATTCATTCTCACCCTCTTAAATTAAAATAAATTCTAACCCTCTTAGATTCAAATTCAAATTAAATTAAATAAAAATTTATTGAATACCAGAGATACCAATAATATAATAGCATCTTCATATCCAGATACTCAATAAATTATTGGAGATTTGTCTTGTTTATAAAGCCATTAATTTTTAAAAAAATTAATAAGAATAGCAATAATAAATGGATGGATGGATGGATGGATATTAATTATTCATTGGTTCCACTGTTCTAACATAAAGGGAAAAGAGTAATATAGTCATTATCTATTTTATTCCTATTTTTTAAAAATAAAAAATTTGATTTTCTATTATACAAATCATGCTAAGAAAGATATACTTTATTACTTAGAAGTAAAGTTTAGTGCCCATTTTTAGAATTTTCTTTTTCATCCTTTTGTTTTTTGCAACTGAAAGAAAAAATGATAAAACTTTTAAAATAAATAATTTTTTATTGTTTTCACTTTCTAGTGGATATAAATTTTTTAGAACATGTAAAACTTGTTTCACTAATTTCCTTGAAGGAAATCATTGTTTATTTATTTTTTTTTTATGAAACTTTCTTCTAAAATTCTTTTCCAAACATATTTTTGTATGCTTTTTTTTTTTTTTTCCTTTCCAAAAAGTAAGAAACAATTTAAAAAATGCTACTAAACAAACCTTAAATAGTATATGATTGTTGGTTCCATATGAGAAGACTTGGAGTGCACCAATTAATTGTAATAATGAACAGGTTGAAGCTGTTGGCAGAGGATTCAATATAGTCCAGTTATGTCATTTACTGAAAATCCTTGTTTGCTAAGAAAAGATTAAGAAAAAAAATATTACAGTAAAAACTTTGAAAACCACACAAGGGTCTTCTTGGATGTTGCTTAAATTTGAATGACACTATTATATTCTCAATTTATGCATCATTTTAACTTAATTTGTTTATGCTATTCCCTAAAATAGGAAATTTCATTGTATATATTTTTTCTTACATGAATTATAAATTTTATTGAAATAACTAAAATTCACGATTTTAAACATAATTTCTTATCCAACTATAATTTGTGTGAGATGATAATATTTTTTTTCATAAACGAATTTTTATCTTAAAAGAAAATGATATTTTTGAATTTTAAAGAAGTCAAGTAATTATAATGTAAGCTAGAACGTGAGCCCCACCACATATTCGTTCACATAAATTTTTGTAAGAAATTTTTTGTATTCAGAATTAGGGGTGGCAAATTGGGCGGGTTGGGTGAGTTTGGGCCGGGTCAAATATGGGCGGGTTGAATATGGATTGTGACCCATATTTAACCCGTTTGTTGCGGGTTGAATATGGGTTGGGTCAACCCGTCAATCCATATTTGACCCGACTAGACACGACAATAGGTAGGCGTCAAAAACAAAAATGGAATGCACAAGGTCTTTAACCAAACAAAAAAACTATAATTTGCTAATCATACTGATATTATTTATATGGTTTGTTTATTTTTGGGTGTTAGCAAATTTTTTTTATCCAAGACTGATTGCGTAAAATAATATAAGAATTTCATTGCAATCTAGTGTTTAATTACATTTATGAATCTATAGCAAAAGAGAAAAAAGAGTATAGAGTCTCGAGTAACTTAGTCGGCATAAATTTTCTTTAAAAAACACCAAAACATAAACAAATAATTATAATAAGTATTTCAATTGAAAAAGGTCTTTAACACTAACTCAATTATATCTTCATAATTGGGCAATTTTAAAAATGACCTACCAAATCACAGAAACACATGAAATATAATTAAAATTAAAACATTGAGAAAGGTACTCAAATACAAAAATGGACTCTGTAAATAGAGAAATATGACTTGAAAATTCAATTATTCTTGTTTTTTAATACAAAATGAACTCTGTGCATAGGGGGAGAGAATGTGACTTTTGGATGAGTCTAAGTCTTTTAGAACTAATCAATAAAAATAAAAATACCGTTGAGAAAATAAAATATGTAACCTTTCGATAAATCATTTATTTTTTTGGAATTAATAAAAAAAATCTAAAGAATGATAAATATATATAGACAATGCTCCAATGAAAATTGTTGTTGCACTATAAAGTTTGTGTCTAAATTATATATTCTTCTTATTTTTAATTAAGAAATTACAATGGTAAAATCCAACAATAATTATTAAAAAGGAAAAATATTATTTTTTAAAAAATTGAATTCTTACTAAAATTTTTTATTTTTTTTAAAATATTGTCCAAGTATAGAGAGAGAAATGGGAAGAGAGAGAGAGGTGGGATCGAAGAGAGAGAGAGAAGTGAGATCAAAGAGAGAGAGAGAGGTTGGATAGAAGAGAGAAACTTTAATTCACATTTTGTTTTATGAGATCTAACCCGCTAATTTATTGGTTTATATTTATCCAACCCGTTTATGACCCGTATAAGAAAATAAGTCACCCATATCTATTTTTAACTAGGCGGATTAGCGGGTTGACACCCAATTTGCCACCAGAATCAATCTAGTAAAATGTTTGTAAAAGTGAATGAGTGGTAAAATTCAATATGTTATATCAAATTAAGCCTAGACAGAGGAGTTCATGTAAAAAAAATATTATTTTTTATTTGGTTAGATTATAAAACAATGGATTTGAATTGGATTTTGCCATCACACTTTATTAGATCTCAGACAAATTGAATCACTTATTACTTACGGGATAATAAGTAGCTCCTGACCACCCTAATAAATTTTGTAGGGTCACTCTATTATATCCTTATTGACGAAAGCAATAGAGTATGTGTGTCTATATATATATATATATACGTGTATATATTTTAATAATTAAAAATAGAGCTCACATTAATTTTCTGTCTGACCAAATTATACAGACAGTACAAAACTGGTCATCGTGTTTTCACCCCAAAACCAGACACGAGTGCTGGCACATCAACCAGAAGATCCACATTACTTCAACTCATAGTTGGCTTCCAAAAGTAATTTGGAAAAAATATATGCATTCTTCATAGTTTATATATATATATATATATATATAGTATTTTGGGCAGTTTCTAATTTAAAAATAAATAAATTAGAATTCCTGGATGATCATTATTCATTAGCCATAGAATTTCCCAACACGCAACCATTGATGTTGTTAGGTTAATATGTTTCCTTCGCTGAATGTATATTATCATTAGAATATAAAGAGGAAGAGTGACATGCCATCTAAAATGAAAAGAATGAGTCTTAATAATTATTATTTTTTTTATAAAGCTCAAAATATTAAGAAAACTATGGAATAATAAATTCATGCCTGTACTAATAAAATTTCTTTGATTGGAGCAAGCATCAAATTAATAGTTGGTCATGCATGATGAATGGCTCCAAATACGAAATTTATTGACTTTTTGTGTATGATTTTTGGCCCCCATAAAGTTTAAATAATGAAATAATTGTTAATAGGTGCATCACTGTGAATGAATTACAATTAATTTAATGATAAATTATTTTGACATCTTCTGAGATTTGACTTAATTATTCTTAAATTAAAATTTTTGTAAAATTAATCTGACACTCCTAACTAATTAGTAATTCGTTAAGCAAAATTACATATAATATACAATTATAAAAGTATCCTCGAGTTATAATATTTTTGTACAAAAATAACTTTGATATTTAATCATTTGACTAAAATTAACATGTTTTATATATGTATATATTTTCTATCAATACCACACTAGCACTACCGCCATCGAGGGAAGTTTTGACATTTTTATTTTTTTTATGTTAATTGTTTTTAACGGACCTGACAGTAGTTAATGACAGGGATAATCGGAATAAAATCAACCAAACCTCAGGAAATGTTGAACATCATATTTTAAAAACTTTAATCCTAAGAAAATTAAACAAAACCTCAAAGGAGGTAAAGAGTAATTTATCCTTAATTTAACTTCAAGACGATAGCCTAATGACAAATACACTCTCTCCTCACAACTTGTACGTCTAAAGTTTAAATCTCCTTGGGGCTAGTTCTGAATAATTTTTTGGTAATTATTTAGTGCATATGACATGAGAGGACTATATGTGTTTCAGTGGTGGATTATAAAGTGTTCTAAGAGGTCGGACATCACCATTATCCGAAAAAAAAAATACAAATTCAAGAGGTAATTGCCTAAGGTATATAGAACATGTGTCCGATAGTAAATTATAAAAGTTCTAAAAGGCTCGACATCACCATGGTCCCAAAAAAAAGAAAAAACATACAAATTCAAGGTGCCCTTGGATTTATTTTGTAGATTAAACTTTGGAAAGGAGCATGTAAAGGTACTTTACCTCCAATCCTTTGCCATTTCATGAAAGTTTGAAATAAAGGGTGTTATGGGGATTACGTGAATTGCAGAGTTGGTTTGGATTATTCTTGTCTGATTGGATCAAACTAAGGGAAAGAATGATAAAAAAAACCCTAATGAAGCAAAAGACCAAACACCATCAAAATTTAATTAGGTATGACTTGCAATGAGAGGGCAGTTAGGGTATCGTATCTTGCCGACCCACAACCTAAGCGACAATTTTTTCTTGCAACTTTGACCTTCTTTACCTAATCTTTACTCAAATTTAATTTAATTAATATATATCGTATAAATGTATGGTCTATCACAATCAATATATATATATATATATATATATACTCAAATTTAATTTAATTATTATATATCGTATAAATGTATGGTCTATCACAATCAATATATCATATATATATTATGGTCCATCATTGTCAACAGTAGGACACAGCTAAGCATATGGATTTTGCATAGTTTTATAAGGGAAATAATACAAATTGTGTTTGTATTTTATTTTTAAAGGCAACACAAATTCCACACTATAATCCTTAGATTCTACGGGAGATTTGAAATTTACACCACTAAATTGCATTTATATTTAAGTAAATAGTTTATAGTTAGGCAGTGTTTGTTTGCATGCTGTTAACCAGCCTCTTTCTCTCTCCCAGCAAGCCAAAGTGGACCACTGGTTTTTGCAATAAATATGAAGGAGAGAGAGAGAGAGAAAAGAGGAATGGTGTCTTGTACTTTCAAGCTTTATTTCATTATATATTTAGTAGGATCTTCCTGTTTTGTCCATTTTGATTAGACTTTCATTGATCATGTTGTTATGCTATGTTTGGCAGTAGAGAATCCATGCTTTGAATTAGAATGAACAATTATCCGAATAGTAAAAGTTATCAAGAAATCGAATCACTTTTTATTTATCAAATAAGATATATGAAATTCAAATATTTATTTCACTTTCACCATTTAATAGATGAAGAGAGATTCCATTACTCATTTCGCGATAACTTTTATTATATTAATCATTCTTTATTTGAAATTGAAAATTTTTTAATTCAGAATTTAAATTAAACTTCTTCCAATTTTAAGACATAGATCGGGTGTTTTCAGACGCAACATTAAAACTTTTTGCCACGGAGCAAACTTTTTGTTAATGTGACTGATGACCAATGCTACAAGTAATCAACAGTTATTAAAAATATAGGTTAGAAGACATGATCAAAAGAATCATACACCAACAAAAAAGTCAAAATGTTACAAGTCAGAGAAGAAAAAAAAAAAATAATGTTACTCTCTGATGCAACCATGATAATGGTCCTTGCATAAACAAAATTATCCTTAATGTACAATTAAGTCCCTGGTGGTGACTGTGATTAAAACCTAAGTTTGACTTTGGGTGTTATATTCCCACTAATATAACTTTACCACCTTCAAAATTGTTAGGCCCTGTAATCTAACTAAAATATATACGGAGGGGACATTTCAATCCATGCCAAAAAAGGTTGAATTGCAACTTAGATGTCTGGGACCCGGGGTCATAAATCATAATGAAGGAGTTCGTACATGATAATGCTTTTGTACCTTAGGCTATTCTCAATTGTCTACGTTTTACCTTTCTTATTCCATTTACCCAACAAAGTTCGAATAGGACAGGTGAGGTAACGTCATAAAATAATAATATAATATATTAATAAATATTAATTATTTTAAAAAATTATATTAGAAATATATTTTAATTTATCATCAATCGATTAAGAATCAAATAAACTTATAACAAAAATAGACATAGAGATTAAAATAGATTAAAGTATCAGATTTATTTAGTTATCTACATATATTTAGTTTAGATTTTTAATCATACTTTAGTTGCATATAATTTTCTTTCGAAATACTTGAATATAACTGTTACGAATTGTTCGATACGTGTTTGAACATTGTCCAATGAGTGTACGAAAAGTATCCAAGGAGTGTCCGAAAAGTATCGTAAAAAAAAATGTGAAGACACTTCTACGAAGTATCCAACACAAGTATGACACCCTAGGTAAAATGTCCGTACTTTCTAGCATTTACCCATTAGCTTGTTTACCGTTATATATGTATGTGGGCTAAGGCTTTGTTTTTTATGCGGATTTAATAATTACAAAAAGGGAAAAAAAGAAAAAGAAAAGGTAGTCATATATATTTTTTAGAGCTGTAATACGGAATTCAAATTCAAAAGTTTTCGAATGACGTCATCCTCTACTCACATAATCTCATTTGAAAACCTCTAAATTTGGAAGATAAACACATGTCTCGTTTCTTTACATTGTCTTCAGTGATAATGAAGAAGTGTGGAGTAACCACGTTTACATATTCATGGGCGCTCTTCTTTACCGAATTTATTAAAAGGCATTTGAGTATTATCCTATTCTATAACAATATATTGGAAAGAGTGCTTATCATTCTCAACTCAATAATTTTGTTTTGCTCTTCATCATAAAAAAAATTTATGCGTCTCTATGAAATAATCTAAGTTTTGAGTGAACCGCGTAAATCTATTTGTTATTCTCGTGTTTTTATTTTTCTTTTCTATTAATGTATGCAACATTTACAACAAAATTTGTCCACGAAATGGGCCCAAATATTTTTCTTATAACAAGGAGAAAAGTAATAAAAACAAAAAAAATTGATAGAAATGTCATTAACCCTCCTCTATAGAGATATAGAGAGAGAGAGAATTCTCTTACTTATGTAACCGTAAATTTCTTCATATCTGAAGGCAAATGGGATAAATTGGATATCTTTATTTAGAAGACAAAAAAGCCTTAACAAAATTAATTTGCACACAAATGTTTGAACCAGTGACAGTTGCGTGACACAAAAAAAAGGGTTAGATATGTGATGTGATATTGAGAGATCAAGTACAATCTCAATAACAAAAGCCAAATCAACAATTTGAATGATATGTGTAATAAAGGCAATGACAATGTTGCCACTATTATATTTTCCCCTCATTTTATACTTCAGATATATGGATAGGTTTGGTGTTTGTGTTATTCTTTCTTTTAAACTAACAAGAAAACAGTGACCCTACAATGAGTGCGTATGGTTTTGTTACATATATTATATATATATATATCACCAACATGAGGGTCCCCTTCAAAAAAGCCTATCTGATATGACAAATGAACTAATAAAGCAATATGCATGTTGCCAAGTAATTTACTTTGAGTCATTGTTTCGATATGAAGTAAATTTTTACTTCAATGGTAATTTTTGATCCCTACAAAGTAGATTGTCCTTGCACCAAATCACATGGGATTGGTTGCTGAAGATATATATATATATATATATATATATATATATATATATATATATAATGTGTGTGTGTATGTAAATTATATATATACCCTGCATATGATCATGCGATTGATAGCGGCTTATTACGAATTTAGTACGCAAAGTCTTCTCATCTCCACTATAGCTATAAAACCAACTCTGCGACACATTACAATTTGGCATATAAAATCGTTTGTGCCACGTGGAAGAGTTAAAATGGAATCTCTAAGAAAAGTTGGTGAGATTAGCTCAACTAAAATATGGTAAAAAGATTTGATTAATTAGAAATGCAGTCATCCTTGAATCAATTTGACTTTCACCTTGTAGGTACATATTTATACTAGCTTGTTGCCTCTACCTACCGCAGTGTAAAAAAAAAATTTGTTGCACCGAATTATTTTAACGGTATAAGAGTATGTGCATGTTTATGTTAATTTATATGTGAATGTAATTGGTAAATCGTGATCGTTAGATCAACGATAAAGAGAATTATTTTATATCATAAATAGACATAAATATTTTAAATCGTAAGATTAATTTTTTAAGTATTTTAATTTGACCGTTAAATTGTGATTTTTTTTTTTGTAGAGGGAGAGTCAAACACAATGCTTAAATGTAATATAGATATGTATGTAATCAACAATAACAATAACTAAAATAACATGCTATCATATTCTTCTTTATTAAGTTTATTTATGTTAACTTTGATTTCCGTATTCTCCTAGTAGTACTCTCAATGTAGACCATGTGACTCTTTCTAATTGGCAAATTTAGAGGTATTATTTGCACATGTTCAAACCATCTTAATCGATTTTCTCATTAATTTGTGTTACTCCAACTATCTCCCGAATGTGATCATTTCTAACTTTTTTTAATTTATTTTTACCACACACCTATCTCAACATTGATATTTTTGTCATACTTACTTTATGCATATGTTTTTCCAAGTTGTCGAACCTTTTGTGCCATAAAGTAAATGACTGATCTAATAGCGGTTCGGTAAAACTTTTCTTTCAATCTTAAAAGAATACGTCGATCCCAGAACATATTAGATGCACTCTTTTATGGAATCTCATTTTGGATGTGTCTTATCAGTCCGTCCATAATCAAGGCAAAAAAGTATGGGCTTAATGCTGACCCTTATTGTAAGCCTAGAGTAATTCAGAATTCACTTGGTTCCTTGTTCTAAACTTTTAACTATAGTCATACAATCGTCATATATGTCCTTTATTGTGTTAATATATCCCTTTTTGACTCATTTCTTTTCTAAAACCCTTCATATTAAATTTTTAGATATCCTATCATACACTTTTTTCAAATTAATAAAAATCACATAGAAATCTCTCTTCTTCTTTCTATATCTCTTTTCATTAGTCTCCTCAATAATTAAATAGCCTCTATCATTAATATTCCTTACATGAATCAAAATTCATTTTCTAATACTTCAATCTTTTATCTTAGGGGTTGTTCAATCACTCTCTCTCAAAAAAAAAAAATGAGAAATGTTGTGGATTAAATTAATATATAGTCTACTCAACCCCATTAATGTTTATTTGTTGATTGAATAACTTTTTGTGACCCTGCAATATGTTTATAATTAAAATTAGAAAAGATGGTGAAAAGGAGAAAGTACGTGTTCACTACACCGATTATATCATGTCATGTGATATTTTTAACAAATTATATATTATTTTTTAAGTAAAAATGTATCTATTTTAGCGGGTATCATTGATGTCACTGGTATCACCGATCATATCATATTCAACCAGTTAAATTACTTTTTAAGTGAAAATATATATGTTTTAGTGCATATCATTGATGTCACTAGTATCACCGGTGTATTAATTTTTTTCATTTTTTTGAGTGAAAATGTCTAAATCACAATTCACACGATAGAGGAGTTTATTTTGTAATCCCACTTGATGAGCAAGTGAAAGGAACATAAAAATCAGATCAGCGACTGGGAAGTGGTTGGGCCAGTGATTTAGTTGGACAACTCCCTTAAGACTCTCTTTATCCTTGTTTGCCTCCTAAATTTTGTGTTTGAACTCAAGTTTTTCCGTGTATCAGAAAGAAAAATGATAGAACTCAATCCAATAAACGCGAAAGCAAACTCACCTACAAGTATATTATTATTTTTTTCTATAGAATATATATTTGCTTCCTAGCAATTCATATGCGGTTTATCTTCTTATTATAATTGGGTTTTTATTTTAAAATTGTAATTTATTTGATAATTTTTTATTAGACATGTTTTGGACTTCAAGTAAATTGTAATTGTTGTACAACAAGAAATAAATTTGAAGACTCTATTAATGGAGGCATGTTAAAGGAAAAGAGAAAGAATAAAAAAATATGTAAAATGTTGATGAGTGTTGTAAGGAGAGAAGATAGTATATGTAATTTTGGAGAATAGATTTTCGCGTGTTGTATATTATCTTCTTAATATAATGAAATCTCTCTCCCCATGGATGTAGCTCTAGAATTGGGTGAACCATATAAAATATTGTGTTATGCGTGGATGTATTTGATTATTATATTCTGCTTAAATGATTGTGATGTGATAATATGCTCCCGCAATGCCGAACTAAGGGGAATTAATTCCCAACACATATTGAGTTGATCATAAGTTTTACTATTTCTTACATAAATTTAAAGGAATGGTGGATCTTCTTCCGTACACAATCTAATGATGTGCATATTGAAAGGTGTAGATCACTCCACATGAAATAAGGTTAACGTTATCAGTGGAGACCACACTTCACACAAAGGAGATCTGTACCATTCACCGCAACGTCGTGTGCACGGAATAAATCTTCTTCCACTTTGCAATACCTTTAAACTGTGGTATACAAATGATAAGAATCCTTTAAAGTTCAAATTTCTGGCATTTTTAATCAATGACTCTCCATTCACTCCTCTCTCTCTCTCTCTCTTGTTTTTTTTTTTTTGAATTCTTTTGCATTATCTTTAGATTCAACCGATTGGAGTCTAAATAATTAGATTGGTGCAAACTTGAAAGAGTAGTTTTACCATCCATTAGTATAGCGCGTGTTATACCGTGAAATGTGAGAATTCAAGTTTTCATAAAAGTAAATAGAGATGCGAGTTTCATGCCAAAAAAAAAGAAAATATAGATCGATTTATTTAATTGAAGTCTTAAGCATTTTCTTGGTGTGTGATGAGTCAGGTTCTACTCTACCTTCTACCTTCTAAGTGTCAGTTGAAAATTTAAATTTTCATAAAAATAAATGAGTGTGAATTTTTTACAGTAAAAAAATAATAATAAAGTAAAATTGGTTGGATTTATTAGATCGGAGTCTTAAGCATTTCGTGGGTAAATAAAATTGGTCAACAAGATTACAGTACCCAGATAGAAAGCAGGTGTGCAGCCACCTCGTCCAAAAGGACATCAGCACTGAAGGTGAAGGGGGTGCCCAACAGCTAAAAATATCACAAATTTTGTGGGTCAATGTTTGTTGTAAATATATGTAGTTTGTGGGTGATGGGACAGAGCGGGCACCAACCTTAATGATTTTCTTCTACTCGATTGAGATGGCCATAAGATTTAGGATATACTTTAGATATATATATATATATATATATATATATATATATAGAGAGAGAGAGAGAGAGAGAGAGAGAGAGAGAGTAGAAATTTTATTGCAGGTTGGTTTTGTGCAAGTTAAATTCTTATTAGAATGAATAATACTTACCTGCTCACCGGTGTGTAGGTGAACCCTCCTGATCGCTGATGTGTTCCAATAAAAAATGAACACATCAGCTTTAAAATGTAATAAATAAATATAATAAATGAAGTCAATCTCATTTATTATACTTATTTATTGCATTTTAAACTTCATTTATTATACTTATTTATTATATTTTTAATTTAATTTTGTAATTAAAGTTGATGTGTTCATTTTTTATTGGAACACATCAACGGTCAAGAGGGCTCACCTACACACCGGTGAGTAGAGTAGGTAAGTATTGTCCAATTAAAATACTGTACAAATGACCCATATTGAAATTTTTTTTTTTGGCAAACCCATATTGAATTTGCTTTGCAGAAGTTGGGAACAAAGATTTTGTTGGATTGTGCAGGCTTGGTTTGAATACTAAGGTACATGAAGATTTCCTTGGGCTGTGGGCCTTTGGCATATAAAATGGAGTTAGTGGGCCGGGCTCTGAGATGGACTTCTACAGTTAACTGAAAATCTCCCAAAACCCTTTTTAAGAGCTCTTGATGCTTATTTTGACAAAATAATTCAGTGAATTATAATTTCTCCCCAGTCCCAATTGTCTATTTTGGTTTTCAATAGACATTCACGAATAGAGAATGAAGATGGAGTTCAAATTTTAACGAGTACCCATTCCAAGCATATGGTATTTAGTCTTTAAAGTAAACATTTTATTTTATTTTTTAGGTCCTATTATGTGTACAAAGTTATCACTTGAACGAAGTAAATGTCGACTAACTTTAGTGTCATTTCTGAAAAGACTACTTCCAAGTAGGGGTGCACAAAAAATCTGTGAATCTGATCCGATCCAATCGGGAAGAATCTAATCCGATCCGTTAGCTAATGGATTGGTGGTGAATAAAAAAATTAAAATCCGTTAGCCACGGATCGGATTGCGGATTGGAGGGTCAAAAATTCGATCAGATCCGCAATTCGATCCGTGGCAATATATTTATATATATAATTAGTAATTATATGTATAATAATATAGTATGCTACATACTTACATGGGTAAACCTAAAAACTCAATATATATTATATATGTTTATTTAACAATTGTGTTCATTTAAAAAGTGTTGTGTTTGTTGATCAATTTTTTTTTTTGAAAATTTTGAAGTAGAAAAAAAAAATTCAAATAGGAGTACTAGACCAATCTGTCAATCCGATCCACGGATCGAATTGGTGGATTGCCACGGATCGGATCGGATTGGATTTTCTCCAATCTGTAATCCGCAAATCGGATTAAGATTATGCAAAATTCGATCCGATCCGATCCGTCGTCACCCCTACTTCCAAGTCTCAAACTCGATCACTATCACTTTTTAAACAAAGTCACTTGTCATCGTTCGCACCAAGGTGCGTGCTCTATTTTATTTTTAAAAAAAGAATTGCTGGTGAAGCACAAGGATAGATTTTACTGGTGCTCCGTCATGATCATGGAGAAGCTATCAAGGTGGCTACAGTGTTTCATCAAGATGTGAGCAGTGCAGAGAGGTTGCGGAGGCTTTAGTGCTCAGGGATGGTATGAAACTTCTTTGTCATTGGGGGTATTCAAATGTAGACATTGAGTGTGATCGTCAGTTAGTGGTTAACCTCAATCGTACAAACCCTTTGTGTTCGATCATCATTCAAGATATCCATTTTTTTTGTGCATCAGAACTCGGGGTTTAAGCTAGTTTGCTGCCCAAGATTATGTAACAGAGTTGCATATGAGATGAGTAAATGGGCACTTAGCCAAAGGGTAGGTGGTTTGCAGTGCCAAGTGTGGCACAAGAGTGTGCACATGAGATTACTAGATTACCCTCACATGAGGTGTGGTCTCCATAGACACGGAGACCACTTTATGTTGGGGATCCTCACCCCGACTCTCGTGCATAAGAGAGTGTCAGTGCATAAGAGATGATTCGAGTTTAATAAAATTATATAAATTTTATTTTTTGGATGGATTGAACTAAGGAGATCAATTCTTTTAATTTACTCACTTTCTTATGCTTGTCTTAATGTTTTCAAGGTTTTAGTAAATTTATTTTTAAAACTTTTCGCTACAATTTCAACTAGTCTGTTTTTGTTCACAGACTCATTCTTGATCGGATGAGTTGTTACACTCCTTGGAGCAGTGACACATGGTGTTTCTTTGGCCAGAATTCATAGTGTTTTTCAGTGCTCTGTGAAGCTTGCTGAATTTTAGGTCTGTTGGAGGTCTAAATGGGTTCAGATTTATCTGAAATTTGGTAATTTTCTTAGTATAGTCATTAGGAACTTTTTTCTATTTTTTTTCCGGTAATCTTTAAATCCAAATTGAATTGTTTTATATTTCCATCTGTTATTAAAATTCTTTTAATTTTATAAATAATGGTTGTAGTATTCAATATATCATCTTCATTATTTATTAGTAAATAGTAACAAATTAATTTCTTTTCTTTGTATTATGTGAATTCAAATTTGTTTATTTGTAAATTTCTTATAAGTTATAACTTCTGCTCCGTCAGCACTGAATTATTATTTTATGCTCGTGGCTGAACCCACAAGGGCCACAACCAATTTGTTGTGTAGAAATTCGGAATAAGGCCCAAAGCTGGACCAATCAGTTGGGCTTTTATTAAGTATGATAGTCTTTGGGCCTTTGTTAGTGGTAAGTTTGTATATCTAAGAAAACAAGTCCCCGATTATAATTTGTTTTAAATGTACAAGTTAAGTTCATGGCATGGATTCAACTAGTTCCATATAATTTTAGGAGAATGTTACGTGTCTTGAACAAATATTTTGAAATATAATCCGAATTTATGTGGCAGGTAATATGGTGGTTAGTTAATCTAATAATAGATATCAACATATTCCATATATATTAAATCATTGGGACTCCGGGTATGGAGAGAATTCCACCAATACTAACTCACCATTTAATTTTTTCTCGAAATATTTATTCAAGACGTGTAACATTGCTCATAATTTCAAAATGTGTGATTAATTCTGCACTTAAATTTCAGGCTGTGTTTTGAATCCGTGACCTCACATCATAAGTGAGCAATTTTATTGTCGCACCAAGCTCGCCACTCACACAGTGATGGCCCTCATAAGATAGAATAGATTTATTCTCATAAATTTTGTAACGGATATCATAAAAACATTTTCTGTCGATAAACTGGTACACCCATCATCAAGTCTTACACGGTGAAGTCTTGTCCCAAACGCAATAGTGCATGCATGAAATCTACAACCGAACCTAAAAAGAGTGTAGTGACAAGAACTCTGGTACTATGTAGTCTTTACGGTCAAAAAGTTACTATTTCTCTCTCTAAATTTACATATTGATACTTTTTACACACTCCAAGCGATGCACGGCACCAAAAACTGCCCCTCTCGCTCGATCGGACGCCGGAATTCGTACTAATTATGCATGGTTCCGGACGCCGGAAAATGTTCAAATTTGGTAGGGTTGTAGTAATTAGGATAAAAAGCTTGGCAAAGCTGGTTGTACTTCTTGACATCGAAGTTGTGAATCTGCATAAGTTTGTTTTGCTTGGACTTGAATCGGCTTCGGAAATAGCCCTCGAAAGAGGGTTCTTTGGATGTCCGGAGGAAGAAGGTGTAGGCAAGAGCAAAGTGGAGTGAGGTGACGAAGAAGCAAATGGGCTCCATGACGTCCCAACTGAGTTCCCAGAAAGTGAGCCTCATGAAGCCCAGTGTTTGGAGGACAAGAAAGCCCAGCCCACAGTAGAGCTCTCCTCGGACCAGTGACTCTGCTTTCTGGTCAATCACCGCCTTTTGCTTCTCCATCTGCTCCAGTTCTTTCCTTCTTGGGTCGTTTGGGAGGCCTATGGATTCACAAACTAATTTCTCCATTGACTTGGCTACCTGTAATCATGTACTTTTATATCAAAAATTAAATCATTGAGTAATAAAAACTATGGAAATATAAAACAATTTTCAAAAAATACAAATATATATATATATCAAATAAAAACTGTTATAATAAGCATTTTTTTTATATATAATTGTTCAAAAAGAGCTTTCGAAAAATCAAATAATATTAGATGATACAGAATGTAATTTTTTTTATTTATAAACATTTGTTTTATATAGATATATATATTAACAAAAATATTTTATACCTGCTCTGGACGGAGAAACACGATGTTGCCCAAAACGATGACGTTTCCGGAGTCATCCAACATTTTTGAAAACTCCAGACCTCGTTCACGATTTGAACAACAGTCGACGCAGATCTGAACGAACTCTGTGTGCGAAATCGAGTTGCTTGGAATCTGTCTCAGCCTCGTTCTCAGCTTCTCCAACTGTGAAACCCTCAGAATCTTCTTCGCTTCGAGAACCGATATTCCAACTGGATAATCGGCCCGAGGTTCGGACGCCGGAGGAGGATTCAGTAAGTCCAGATGGAGACGGTCTCCGGTCATGCTCATCGATCTCAAGGTCTCCTTAAGCTTGTCCCCTAACGGAATGGAGAGGAACTCCGGGAGCTTCGCGGCATGGTTTATTTCTCTCCGCTGGAGGAACCGCCGGAAAAATCCGTTCTCGGCGGAATCCGGCGACTTCGTGACATGGCGGTGGAAGTTTTTGTTGGCTGCACTTGAAGGGACTAGGGTTTTTTGTATAAATGGAGACCAAATCGGCGAATGCTCTAGTGTTACGACTGAAGAATGTTCTCTGTTCTTGGCTATCATTCTTCGAAGCGCCATTGACGAACAAGAGAGAATTTTGGAGAGGGAGAGAGTGTGTGAGATTCGATGATGTAGTTGGGATGCAGGGCATTATATAGTGTGCATAGAGAGAGAAAACGACAGAGAGAGAGAGAGAAGAATCTGCGATATACTGAAAATCACGAGATATCTCCAAATGACTAATAAGCTATGATTAGAGAAATTGTTAAGGATATGATATTTTTTTTTTTTATTGGTTCGGGAGCACGTAATTGTGAATCATTTAATAATTTCACCTAAGATAATTAGAAAGTAAGGATACATATGCGAATTTGAGAGTTTTAGAAAAAGGAGTGTGAGAGACACACTTAAATGTACCTATTGATTGATGAAAATCAATTCTAAAAATTAAATATTTTTTTGTAATAAATATTTTACGTTTTTTATCAATTAATATGTCATTTTAGTTCTAAGTTATTTATATTGGTGTCATCAATGAACAAATAAACTATAAACATAAAGTATTAAAATATTTTTAATAATATTTTTTTATACTATCCTAGTTTTAAATATTTTTAATAATCTATATACTTATTATAATCATTTCTTATATAAAATTTTAAATTTTGTAATTATGGTTAATTGAATTAAAAAATATATTTTTCTTTTATAATTGAAGAGCTATTTTATATTTATAGTTTTATTTGTTTGTTAATGTCACTAATGTAAATAGCATAAAGTTAGAAAGGATTCATGAAAAAATAGGATATTTATTATCGAAAATCATTAAATTTTTGTGATTGATTTCCACCGATTACTTATTAACTGTGTAAGGGCTACTGTCTCTGGCTCTCCGCTCCTCTTTAGAAAATTATTATTCTTATAAATGGAATGGTGAATCCCACCCAATGACATCATGCAATAGAATCTGTCACATAAATGACTTTTAAAAATGGATATATCGTTACTCTATGAGAAATGAAAAAATCAGTAGCAACATAGAACAATTATCAAAATTCATTTTTCTTTTCAATATACTTTCTAAATTTACATTTGAAAGTATCCTAACCCTACATTAATTTAAATAAAGCTCTTTAAACTTATGGTGTGAGACATGGTTAACGTGTTGCAGATCTACAACACGGAATTTTATTTATTTATTTATTTTTGTAGAATTTGCTCTTTTATAACATGTGGTGGTTATTAAACAACTAATAACATTGAAAAATTGATAATAAAAAAAATTTCAGAGCCTAACTCACCGACTATGAGTGGTGGCTGTGGCATCGAATGGGCAAAAATACACACTTGTTTGCCCATTCGGTTATTTAGTTAGTTTTAAAATACTGTAACAAAGTCGGTTCTCAAGAATCTTTTTGCTTGGTTGGCCTAAAACAGCAAAGTGTTTTTCCAAAAGTCCTTTTGCTAATAGGAGAACGTCCTCTTAAGAATGAGAATACACGATATATTCAAAATATCGTATATTTGTCTTATTTAATAAATGTAGTAATAAAATTGTGTTTCAGGAAAGGCCTCATTTGACTTGTCAGTTGTCACTCAGTGAGTCAGTGACGTGCATGTCTCTTTGTCGTCGTCTATCACTTGCATGCGTGTAGCTTGTCCAATTTTCAAGAACAAGTCCTGTAATGCCAACATGCCATCCTGCGGTTTCATTTTTTCTCCCAGAAATCATTTTATTTTAATTTCCGAAAAAACAAAAAGTAATTTTCTTCTTATTCTTTTTTTTTAAAAAAAAATAAAATAATAAACATGGTATTTGATGCTGATCCAATATATTATGTGAAAATTTCTTTTATCGAATGTTAGCCACAAACGCAATACGTAAAAAAAATATATATAAAGATTTCATTTTATACTAGTACTGTAAAACAAAAGGCTCTAACTATGCAAAGAATAAAAGAAATTTACAAGTCTCTTAAAATTTAATTTCAACGTAGCGTGTATCTCTGTCATTATGAATTTTTAAATTCTCAATTTTTACGAAGAATACGGAAAACCCTAACACATTTAAAGACTTGTTTGGTTTAATTTTCGAAAAACACTTCTTTATTTTGTAGAAATTTGAAAATCAAAGTACTTTTTTGTTGCAGTTTTCTAAAAATTGTTTTATCAAAATTCAATTTAAAAAGAAAAAAAACCACTATTAAATTTTTTTTCATAATTCGGGTCACAGTGTGGGAAAAAGAGAATTCAAGTCACAACACAATATCATATTTAGACTGTTATGTTAAATTTGAATTTAAGATAAATGTTAGAAATAGATACTTAAAAAAACAGTATAAGTAGGTCTCTAAATTAATGAATTTTATCTAAAAATTTGACCTAACTCAAGTTTCATTTTCAGGTTAGGAGTTTAATTGTGATCAACCATAGGCTCATAACTATGAAATCCAAGATTTCAATCCAAATTTTCACATTTTAATCATCATTATTATGATTATCATTATCATTATCATTATTCTTGTCTTAATTTTATATGAATTTGAAATATTGGCACGACTGGTCACTGGGAGGACAGGTAAACGATACCAAACCTTTAAATGCATGCTCATTGAACTACACTACTACTAGTTTCTGCCTTTCTGTAGCAGGTTCTAAAGAATATAACGAATATTATTATATTAAAACTATAAATTAAAATTAGTTTATTTGCAAGTTTTTTAGGTTGTTATCAGTACCAAATAACTTGATCTGTGTTCATATATGTCAGAATTAAAATCTTCTCAAATGCATTGAACAATTAATACGTACACATGCAATATTGGTACAAACACTCTTAATAATTCATTTACTATAATGATACAACTGACATACGATATATTACATCAAATCGAGAATGTAACACATTTGTCACATCCTCAATTTAATGGTGTTTTTTATCAAATGTTTTAGTGTTGCATATCTCGATTTAATTGTACAAGAAAGTACAATACACAAAAGTGAACATAGAGGATCCGGGTCTGTCCGTGTAAAAATAGAAAGGAAAAATAATTATGAACCCTACCCAATATTATCATGAAGGGCGGAACCTTAAATTTTGATTTTTTTTTGGTGGGAAGGGAGGAGATGGAAACTAGTACGGTGTAATTAAAATTTGAAAAATTATAAATCAATTGTTGTGTATTTTTTTTATACAATATTGTTAGCCAAATTTTGAAGTTTATGGTCTCATTTTTGCATTTTTCAGTAATTTAAGAAGCCTGTCAATTTTTTAAAATTTTTATTAGTGGTCCAATTGGACTCGGATTGAACTGATTTTTAGTGATTAGAAAATTTTTTTTTCATGATTTTTAGAGATAATTAATACCAAATGGTATATATCATTATTATTATGGCAAGTGAGTAAGTTGTATTTGTTGGCATCCATTTTGCATGACTATATGCCTGTGATTCCATTCCCCTCCCACCTTCCATGAGAGTGTAAACTCATGAAGGAATTGCTTTTTTTATTATTATTATTGTTATTATTATTATTAAAATTAAAGAACTCTTCATGTATCGAATTTTACTTTAGTATCTAACTACTTGATCTCTGTCTTATATATATATATATGAACTGCGAAATCCTTCTCTTTCTATACAATTCATGAAGGAATTCCAATAATATGCTGCTGACATTAATTATCGCCATGTATAATACAGATGGGAAATTATTTATTTCTAAATGTGTTTTTTTCTTTTTCCTTTTATATTTCAGAGTTCTTTCCGATAATTCTATAATGGCTAGAACTACTATAATTAGAAATATAATATTACTTCTACAGAATAGGTTTTTCTTTTTCTTTTTCTTTTTCCCTAAAATAATAAATGATGATATTAATAACAGATTAATTTATATGGAATTCTGGATATTGGGTTGGCAGAGATTCCTAGCTAGCCCTATGAAAAAGGTGGAGACAATCCATCAAGAGAATGAGTCATGAATCAGACACTGCAAGAATCCATATATATATATATATATATATATATATACAAGAATCATTGTTAGTTCAGTGAATAAGAATCAAGGAATTCCAATCAATTTGGAGATGGGAATCACTTTGATTCCATTTGGGTGTGAGAATAATAAATTCTCATACCTTGTTGGGACGCAGTGGTGGAAGTATACGTGTCCCCACGCTGCAATTCAACTATGATTCTTGCCACACCGATTGTGCGGTGGGTCCCACACACTCCTATAGTATTTTCGGCAAATTATAACTATTTGTTTTTTTTATGGTAATAAGAATCAAGAAGTTTATATTGATGGGTACTATATTTTTTGTACTCCAAAGTAATCAATACGTGGTCGTTTGTAAATCATTTTTCATATAACAAAATGGCATGTTAGAATTGTTAATTGGTGCACTTGGCCCTATATTAGCTCCAGTAATATATATAGACTATATAGTTGGTGTTATGATTTAAACTTAGAATTAATAAATGATCTCGTTGTCATTATAATAGTAATGAGTTCGAGCTCAAGTTGGATCTAGGTTTTGAGTTTTTATTGGTTATTTGTCAATTTTTTTTGATTTAAGGTTTCCAAGTAAGCCCACTATAAATGTTTGAGGGCTAATGGAACTAAGTTGATGATTTGTTTCGTTGGCGATGCCACTAGAGATTTGATTGATATCTATATTACATTTATGCTTGGTATAATAAGACAAAAAAAGTCAATCTAATGGTCAAAGATTAAAAAATCAATTCTGTGGGTCAAAATATTTTTGTCTATCTAGGATTCAAATAATTCTATCTAACGGTCATGATTGAGGGTACATGATAGTGCCGTTGGCACAGACATACAATAGTATATAAATATCATGCATATTGGGGACGATGATGATGCAGGAAATGAAATAAAGTAAGCATAATATGATGGACGACAATTTTATTAGGTTTCATAGTATATACTTCCTCCATTCCATAGTTTTAGTCCACTATTCTATTTTGGGATGTCCCAAAATACATGTCCATTTCTTAAAATGGATGTACTATCTTTTATATGATTCTTAAACTACATTTTTCAAACTCCATTATCCTAAAAGTTAGCTCCACTATATAATAATAACACTAACTTTTAAACAAGAATTAAATTATAAATTCATTCATTACTATTATAAAAAGTTGGACTCCCAAAGATGCCCATAAATTTTGGGACAAAGGGAATATTTTTATTCTCTAATTTTTAAAGAGAGTTTAAATTTAAATAGTTTCCTTATGTTTTTAGATTTCTTTTTGCTATTAGTTTTTCTTAAGTTATTAGGTTTATTGGTGATTAAATTATTTGTTATATTATAAATATATGTACTGTAGAGAGCAGAATAATCAATTAATATTGATTATTCATACGCAAAATAATAAAAAGATAAAAAATACATAGATTTAACGTGCTTCGGTGTTGTGCATTCATATATAGTTTCCGTCCCATCATAACATTAAGATGTGAATTGAACCATCTTCTTAATGAGTTTTAGGCTTTTTTCCGAAATATTATTATATCATATTGATTAGGACAATAATTTATAGTCTAATTTGGACTAATCCGAATAATTTTTATGTGAGAAGAACGGTAAATCCTACCACGTGATGTCATCATTCTTCACTCAAATAAGTCGCATTCGACCTACAAGCATGCATGTTGTGTGTGTGAGAGAGAGAGAGAGATAGAAAAGGAAAGAGTAGTGGAATCCTAATATACATACTAGCTAGTGACGTACCTCACCAAACAAATGGCTACTTGATAAGTGGAAAAGATTGAAGATGCGATTCTTGTGGCAAACCATATATATTTTACTAGCTAGTATCGAACCTATATATATACAACACTTATAGAAACATGTTCTTTTTCACATGTCTTTCTGCCACCACATTCTTATACGCTAAATTAGCTGTAAAAAATTATATATATATATATATATATATATATAAACTTCAAATAAACGTCATGAAACCCTTTAACTAGCTAGATAATAATAATCAAAAAACAAATTGGTTTAAACCCAGTACTGTTTAGGTCTGAAAAGCACATTACTAAAGCTTTAGTAACGTCATGTTGGGAATAATATCTGGTGGATGGTGAGGCAGTCCAACTCTCATGCATGCAATACATCAATATATATATATATATATATATAGACACACACACATACAAAAATTTGTATATTGAGAGAACTAAGCTAGCCAAATAGTAAGGGAGGCAGCAGCATTGAAGTTTATGGATAATAAGGGTAGGTGGAGTCATTATCAGTACCCCCAAGAATCAGCTTCTGATTCATTAGTAGGGCTGTGTCCTTATTTGTAGGAATATTAGAACTTGGATGCCTCATTAATATTCAGATACTTTGTGGATTCTTCAAGCAAATTAATTATGCTCTAATTAAGGATTCGAATCGACCGGCCAAGTCACAGAAAAGTGATTAACAAATCTTTAAAAAGGGCCTAATTAAAATTTTCCAATATATGGTGGGCATTGAGGGTGGAATAATTGAAAGAGACTCAATTGAGTGTCACATATATATATATATATATAAAATGCGTTGACATTGCTCAACAATTTTGGAAAAAATGAAAAAGACAAAGGAGATGTTGCCCACGTAATAGGATCCGAGTTCCTTAATTTGGGAGAATAAATTGGAAATCTAATATTCTGATTTTACTTTTAATTAATTGGATTATTCTTTATTCTTCTCTCACTCTCTAGATATATTATTTAGATTCTTGGGAAACAAATTGATTAGATGCTTTGGGATCAACACTCTATACGCTTTTGCCATTCTTTAATCACTATTAAACTTTTATGTGCAATATATAGCATTAATATCATCATGGTTGCAGTTATACTTGTTTTATATCAATACAAAGATATCTATATGTATACGCAGGATTTGGGGCCACTAACATAGATAACTTGGATTCGGAAAATAATAATGAAAAATGATAAAAGTTTGGGCGATTTTAGAGGTGTACTGGGTTGGATTTTTGACCATTTTTGATGGAAGTGAAAGTAGAATCATTTTCAATAGTTCTTTGGTTTTAAAGTTGGAATTGTTGAAGTATGGAATAGTTTGGAGCTACAACAGAAACTATGGTTCGATTCAATTCCGAATCGTGATTCTTTTGAATCTTCTAATTTTTCAGTTTCTTTTAGCAAACCAAGCATATCTTATAGAATAATATATAGCTATTTGAATAAGGTAAGAAAATGGAGGCATCACCTGGATGTTAAGTTGCTAACATGACACAGTTGATGGATACATTCAACAAGCTATCCACATGGTATAATAATTGATTGATTCAATTAGTTATCCCAAGCTTAATAATCTGATTTACATTTCTAAGTATGATATACTTTACAATTACGACATATATTTAATCTTAGGACTGCGGTTCTTAGAAGCCTAAAACTAAAATCTATATATTAATGTTTTATATTATATATATATAACTATATTTTTAACAATTTCGATTCTTGTTCCTGAACCAAAACTATAATGAACGGTTCTAACAAATTGGAACCGGAACCGTAATAAATGGTGCGGTTAGATTCAGGTACGGTTCAGGTTCCATCGGTTCTTTGTGCACACTTAGGTGCATAATTCAACACGATGCAAACACAACACGAAGTTAGCGGGTTTGGATTGACCTTGATTGTTATCATATCATAATCATGTCAACCCATTTAACCCGTTTAATTAACCGTGTTGTGTTCGTGTTTTGGAGTTCAACCCGATTAGATTGGTTTAATCAATATATCGTGTCATGTAAACTTGTAACCTATTTTAACCCAATTACTATGGACATTTTTATTACTCATTTCAACATAAATTCAATATAAATATTGTATTTGGCTTTTTTTTTTTGTAATTGTATTGTTCCAATTATTTTTTTTTCCATGAATTTAGTGCATTTTATACTCAAGTTAATAAATAAGTTATATGAACTATTTAAGTTAAACGGGTTAAATAAGTTAACTTGTCTAACTTGTTAAATAAATGGGTCGTATTTGTGTCGAGAGTTTCTGATACTATTATTAAATAAGTTGTGTTCAAGTTGACATGTTTAAAAGAATACTCATACATCGATATAAGACACTTATAATCCGTCAACACGAATTATCACAGTAGATGAAAGTATTCATATGTTGTTATTTGTTATCCACTGGATGTAAAATTGATTAAGAAAAATACTTTGAGAGGAGAGAAATGTAATTCTTTTATGCGAGTGAGTAAGAGTTCTTCTATCTATTAAAGTCACCAGAAAAAATCAATGATAACACAATGGTTAAGACATAGCAAACTTGTCAATTATTTTGGCACCAATAGGACATGCTTCTGTAAAGCACTTCCTTTAAGAATTAACAAATTAAAAGTGATTGAAAAAAGGAAACAAGTATAAAAATAAATAAATAGCATTTAGAAAACTACAACGAAGAAGCAAAAGATTAACTATATCTCACCACCGAAGCCTTGTCAATTTTGCCGCAAATGGAGCCACCCTTGGTTTGATGGCAATGAGATGCATGATTGAGTGGCAATACATTAACGGTCAAAAAGACACAAACACAGATATATATAAATATATTTATATATATTGCTTGAAATGGACAGCCCTCCTTTTTTTATTTATAAGTGACTCTAATGCTCTTTCTAATGGGAATTGAGCCTATCAAACTTTTTCAAGACAAAGGAGAGTACACTTTCTGAGTTACTCGTCTTTCATTTGCCAAGATTAAAGGAAAAGTTTGCAAAAAAGGGCACTAATTAACTGATATATATATATATATATATATAATGTCATACGACTGCTGTTTTGTTTTATTTACAATTACAGCTGTTAATTGATAATGACTAAAGCCTTTCTTTTCCTCTTACTTGTATCTTCATGACTCTCTAATGGTATCTTTGATGCAATTACAGCTTTTCTTAGGACAAGAAAAATAGCAAACTTTTGATATTATAATGATATGGACTAATAAGCCATTACACAAGATATAAGAAAATTAATTAAGCAAATTAACCACAAGTCCAATGGTTGAAGATTAAGAAGGGAAAATTCCTTATAAGTCCTACTTTTTAAGTATAAAAACCAATGAGTTCTAAAAGAATTTCTTAGGACAACTAAATCCTACTTTTAACAAATATTTCTAATTAAGTTCACAATTCTATTAACAATAAAAAAAATTCAACATTGCCCTTTTTCATAAATCTTTTAAATGTTTTTTTAATTAACATACTAAATATAACTTTAACCTCTATTTTTTATAATTAGTATCAATTTACAATAATAATGAAAAAGCACATAGTTTTAATTGCCACAATTAGCAACTTTTTAAATATTTAACAAGTTATTTAAATTCCACCAATTGTAAGAAAAATAAATATTAAAACAATCCAAAAAGTTTCACAATTTTTTTTAATGAGGTGTGTTTATGTACAATTAATGAATTATTTTAAAAAATCACTTTTTTCTACTTATATTGTTTTACAAATATGTAACTTCAAGAATTGTTTTATGTAAATTTGAGACATATATATTTAAAATTTATCAAGATGGTATAAATCTTTTTTTGAATAATTTTATACAAGAATGGCATTAATGATATTTCAATAAAAAAAGGCACCGAAGAAAACCAATGTGAGTGAACTTATAAATTTAATTGAAAATATTAGCTAAAAGTAGAATATAATTGTCTTAATAAAAAAAAAATTTATTGATCCTTATAATTGAAAAATAGGACTCATAAAAAATTTGAATAACCAAATTTAAATGTAGTATTAATAGTATATAGAACATGTTTTTTAATTGATTGTTAACTGGTTAATTTCAATATAAAGAAGACTCGAATTGTGAAATCTACGAGTGAATCTTTGACTGAAAAGTGGTTGACTCTTTGTTGTGTTAATGACATCATACATTCAATCACAAAGACTTTGAAGACAGACTCTAGATCTCTCACCTCTACGAGATGAGACCCCTAGAGTGGACAAAAAAAAAATGGACGAATTCGATCTGATTTGTTTGCTAATAAATTGGTGGCGGATTAAAAAATTAGAATTCGTTAGCTACGAATCAGATTATGGATTAAAGGGTTAGAAATCCAATCCGATCCGTGGCTATATATATATATATAATTAGTAATTATATGTATAATATGCTACATACTTACATAGGGAAACCTAAAAACTTAATATATATTATATTTGTTTATTTAACAATTGTGTTCATTTGAGATTTAAATTAACAAGTGTTGTGAATTTTTTTCTTATAATTTTTGAAGTAAACAAAAAAAAATTCAAATAGGAGTACAGGGCCAATCCTATCCGATCCGTTCAATCACGAATCGGATTGGATTAGCAAATTGCCACGGATCGGATCGAATTAAATTTTCGCCAATTCGTAATCCGCAAATCAAATTAGGATTATGCATAATCCGATCCAATCCATAATCACCCCTACCTATTTCAATGTGCCACCAACTGTAACATGAGAGGTATGAATACGTTTACATTTGATGCAAATAAACCGAATGAATTTGAATGTTTGAATAACTATTTTTTTTCAAGCATCTATATGAATGTTTGAATAGCTATTTTTTTTCAAGCATCTATATGTTAGGTTAAATATTACAAAAGTAGGATACAGATATACATTAACCGACAATGCATAAATATAAAAATTTATTTATATACATTTATTGTAGAATTTTAATTCATTTATAACTTATAAACTTAGTGTTACTCCAATATAATTTAAAATATGCAATTATTGTAACGGTTATGTCATATATATTACTATTCTACAACTTTGTAATGTCCTTATAATTGGAGAATATTGTATAGAATGCATAACTATAACATCTATCATTGAACAATCCCCACAGAGCAACAATTGTAAATTGAGGGGCAATACAAGGACGAAAAGGAAGGATAATAATTTTTATGACATGCATGAATCATTTTCTGGCAAACAAGTCTAATAACTCTATTCAACTGATGAAATGAAATGAAATGTGTGTATATTGTAGCATTCGGTGGGTTAGTCATGGCAAGAAAGCCATTACACTCTGATAATATGAGTTAGGATTGTACCATTCAGCAAGAATTAAAGCATAAAGCTGCTATACATTTGTAAGAAAAAACCACTTCCATCAGTCAAAGTCGGTCAGCAATACATTCAACCAAGCTTAGAAAGCCACAGGGCTTCTCAAGTCTCTCACCAGTTTAGACATATTTACAGAACTAAAACTACCCAACAAGTTTGAACCTCTATATATTTATATAACTTAAAGCAGTAAAATGCCAACCTAATACGAAGACATTAACGAGCCAAGGATTACATATGCTACGTACAGACATCGCCGCAGAGGGAAGGGGAGCATCTGTTAGTGTCAACAACCAAATGCAAACATCTTTGCTTTATTTCAGGGTGGGTTATTTGCACACAGTCTTCAGCCTCTTTGCAGCTTGCACAAACCCCGAAATCACCTGCAACTCGTCCATTTGCTTCAACGAGAAGGAAACGCGTATCAAATAATCACATCCCGGATGGGCAAACAAAACACAAGCATACGAAAAGTTTTTCTTCATCTAAGAATGCATTACAGGATTACATTGTGAGAAAATGCATTTCCAGGCATTGGCACAGGTTTTTCTGGCTACATATTTAAGGCAATAATCTTCATTTGTGTTTGGGAAAAAATGTGATAAAAGTAATAACTAAGAATATTGACTACTAGACTTCAGTTTGAGATTTCAAATGTATCATTACTTCTGCAAATATTTTATATATTCATCACCTACAACATCTTTTACTCATTCTGAAGCACATAGTTGAGGGTCCATTATGAAAAAGCCAAAGCAAGCCACTAGTACCTGTGACATGAAATGCCTCTGAACGACATCAATTAGTTGCTCTTTAGATGGGTTAGGGATGGCATCCACCTAGAAAAGTCATAATGTTAATACACAAATACATAGATCGTAAGTGCTATAATCATTCTGACGTGTTTTTAATTAAACAACTTACAAGATTAAAGTGTTGCAAATATCTCCATAACGCAGCCATCTCCAATTTGCTGAGGTCAACTTTCTGTACAAGAAATGTTTTGAATAGAAAAATTATACAGTTAAACGAACGATTTCAAATAGCACCAAGATTTTAGTGGGGACATCAAGAAACTGAAAAAAAGAATGAAGATAGAGGGTTAAGAAAATGCACAAGGTTGTTTACCGTAGACCCCCGATAAGTCGTAACAGAGCCCTTGGACTGAGAATCACAAGAGAGAGTCCTGCTAACATTCTCATGAAATGACCCGGATGATTTATGCATGCGATGCCTTGATCTGTGGGACTTTTGAGTATCATCTGATGCTGGAGATTTAGAAATAGCATAATCCAATTATATTGGTGGTGGGGCCAAAAACAATGATAATAGAAGAGTGTGATGATGGAGCTGGTGGAAGTAGATAAAGTAAAAGATACAGTTCAGATATAATGTATCCTATGTAACAACCTCAAAAACTTCTCTTTATAAACCAAATGTTCAAAACCCACTATAACAGTGGTCCACTCAAACTTCAAGTTACAACAAATAAAAGGATGAGGATGATAAAAATACTTCAAGTAACAACAGCAGAGGGTCACCAGGCAGACTAGAAGAAAATATTTCTCGCCAAGCACAGGGATCCTTCACCCGACGGTTGATAAATATAAGCAAAACCCAAAAGGAATCAAGATTTGTGAAACTCATTACCTTTTAAACATTTGAAACAATTCTATGAAAAATTCAATTATAGTATTAAGATTAGTGAAACTCATTACCTTTTAAACATTTGAAACAATTCTATGAAAAATTCAATTATAGTATTCCACTAAATTAAGTAGGCAAGATCATTAAATAATAATGCAAAATTCATTAATCAAACTCACCCATATCTGAGCCGTTCCACTGCAGATTCTCAAACTCAAGGTCATCATCTTCCTCATTTCCCGTAGGAGCTTCAATTACGCTAAGAGCATTCCTTTGTAGCTTTACTTCTATGCCATTTGTAAGAACCTGCATTTATAATAAAGACAACTAAATACCACTCCAAAAATAATAACACAGAAGTAGGAAGCAAAAAGATAAACGCTGGACCTCAGCAAAGAAAATGGAAACAAGGTCAATGGGGGCACCATTTCAAATGCATGATCATACAAAATATCTCCTAGAGAGGAGAGAACTCCTATTCTATCTAAACCAATCTATGAAATACAGAGGCAGGAACTCAATAAAGGCCACCATAATTTCTGAAAATTTTGAACTAGCATGATGATAAAGGACTGTATTTATAAATCATATGTTTTGGAAAATTTTCAACTTTCAGAAAGAGCAAATTAAACTCAACAAATACATATGCAAAAAGAATCACAAATCCAAACAAACACCAAACTCTGTCATTCATTAAAACAAGAGGAAAAGAATATTGACATCAAAATCCAAAAACAAAATAACAAAACAAAAAAATTAATAAAAATTGAATCTCATGCAACTAACCCAAACCTGCAGGATCCTCCCACATTGGCAAAATATCTGAGAAACCATTGAATATTAATCTGAAACAGGTCCCCCCCAAAACCCAATCATGCAAAGCAATCCCTATTTAAAGACTAAAAATCCTTAATTATTTTATTTTCCAGTAAACGACTACCATGAATTAGCTTTAAAACATAATTGAAGCCAGGTCATATCAAAATTAAAGAAAACTAAATCAATACCCCTTTAATATCAAACATATCCAATAACAAGATAAAATAAATTACAAAAAAAGAAAAGAAAAGAACAATACAATATTTTAAAAAAGAAAAAAACATTAATCGGTAACAACAATGATAAATTTTAGAAATTCACACCTACAAATATCAATGGACAATCACACATTAACACAAGACCATTAAACCCCCAATATCCATTGATCAAAGCAACATGCAAGATGCAATCAGAACCCATTTCCGCACACACATAATAGAACTTAACAACCATTAAAAACATGAAATTTTATGCAAAATCACACGAGAACAACCTAAAACTTGTCAATTAAACCCCCCCAAAAAAAATATAGTAACTGAAAACAGAACAATCTATAATAGTTAACAACTTGCCAATAAAATCAATGATAATACACAGAGAAAATTCTATAATTACAGAATATAAATAATCTGACTCCAAAGTTGCAAAATTACCCACAATACAAGGAACAGGAACAATAAAAAACTCTTCAAAACCCCAAAATGAAAAAAAAAAAAAAAAAAGTAACTGAAAACAGAACAATCTATAATAGTTAACATGTTAATAAAATCACTAATAAGTACAGGCAGAGAAAATTCTATAATTACAGAATATAAATAATCTGATGCAAAGTTGGAAAATTACCCACAATGCAAGGAATAGGAACAATGAAAAACTCTTCAAAACCCCCAAAAGGAATCTACATTATACCCCAAAACCAATCTCGATCAAAACCCAAACTAAAAATCCAATAATTCCTCAAAGTAACATGGAATTACAAAGTATAATTACCAGCCAATGCCACCCGCCGAGGCCAACAGCCTTCTTGACCACACCCTGGAGGCCAACGAGCACCGACTTGGTCCGGTTGTTACCGGTCACAACCACTTTGGTGTGGCGAGGCAGAACAGATAGCTCTTCTTCGCTACTGTCTCCACAGCTCTGTAACTGCGAAAATCCTCCAGTGACTGAACTCTCCAGTGTTTCAAGCATTTCGGCTCCAACTGAATGAGTATTGAGTCAAAAAGTCGGTGAAAACTCGGGTTCTAATTCTCGAATTTGGATGTAATCGAAAGATCACGCATTGCAGAATTGTTATTCGGAAAGATTGAGGGCATTAGAGTGAGAAATGGGGGAGAAATTTGGGAATTACGGAGGAAGAGAAAACACAATGTTAGAGAGAGAAAGTGGAGAGAGAGAGTGACAGAGGTGCTGCGAGTGAGTGACTAGTGTTTCTTTTCATTATTGCTTGTTTCTCTGAATCCCGACGACCTGAGGAAAGCCAATAGAGTAATGCCACGTTAGGCATTAAGGCTTCGTTAATCACGCGATTGAGGCTTGGGTTGCGGGCATCATTCATAAACCATGATGTTGTGGGCTTGTCTGTAATGACATAAATGCCCTCCATTTTCATTTGCTTGTTGTCAAAGCAAATGATTGTAACTGGCCAATAATTTTCAAAAAAAATCCAACTAATTTTGAGTGCAACCATTCTTGTTTCATGTTTTTATTGTCTTGGTGAAAAACAAAATCATGTGAAGAAGCATTTTTTCGTTTGTTTTGCACAACACGGCAGTTTCAAAAAAAAATCATTATCAAACCAAAATAATATGAAAAATGTTAAACGTTATGAAATTTTATCATGAATTGTCTTCATGAATGATGTGGCAGGTGATAATACTATTGAGATTCTGTGTATGGGAGAATCTCACCAATACTAACTCACCATTTAATTGTCACATCATTCAAGATAAAAATTAATGAAATATTTTCATAACATGTAGCATTAATCGAAATAATATATAAATAGGGAATAGAAAGTGAAAAGTCGAAACCTCTCTCACAGTACGTATATATTGAGTAAATTTCAGTTTATTTGTTAGATGAATAACTGTTGCGATTTATATATTTTTTTATGTGATGATTTATTCAATTAATAATAAAATCAGCTTGACTATATATATATATATATATATATATATTTTCTTGTCATGGAAAAAATAATTCCGACAACAATGTATTTGGATTGGTAATTATTTTTCTGTTAGGTGACAGTTTAGTAATTTTGAAACAAGGATGGGCGGGAGGGAGCAACCTATGGATGATTATAGTACTAGAATACAACAAGAAACGCAGGGCAGCGTAACGGAAACCATAAATCCATCGTGGGACCCACGCGAGGAAGGCGCTTCATCGTCGGTGTTGTCTTATCCGACATGGGTTACCCACCTCATTATCTGTATCTCACCACAATCTATATCTATATCATTATATATATTTGTATAAATATATTAGTAATATTTTTTAATAAAGAATAATATCTCGATTTTCCACTTACTTCGTTTTCCCGCCATAAACCTGCAATACGAACCGTTAATTTAGAATGACCGATATCTGGGCCGTCGGATGGTTTTGGAGAGATTCTAGCCGTTGGATTTGGAAGACTAGGGAGGAACAGCCGTAGGATTATCATTGTTCCTAAACATGTGTAATGATGATAAAGTTGAAAGGGCAGTCCTTTTGTAACGTCTTGTCTTAAAGCAAAAATGAAAGCGACAAAAACAGAAAAGAGGAGAGATTGTATGTTGCCAAGCTACATCAAAATCCTATATTCATGTTCCATTACCTAATCTGGTCCGTTCATTTGTAATAACGATTTACAGAATGCCAAGCGACTGCAATTTCTGCCGTTAAATCACGTAATCCAACGACTTTAGTCACACACGACTTTTCTTAACACGGGTCCAATGCTTTTCCAACATAGGGGTGGAGAAATCGAATAATCTGTGAGTTTGTGATTATCGAGATGATGTAATTTGAGAGTATCTAATAATTTATCAACACAGATGAAAACATGACAGTTCTTTTTAAACATGTTTTATAAATAAAATGGGAACAGATTTGGACGTTTCATTTTACATATTTTTTTAAGAAAAACTATAAGTTCGTAAATTTAAAGCAAATTTTGTAAATAATAATAATAATAAGTATAATCAAATATTTAACAATCATAATAACAAAAAAAATATTGTTAAAATTTAAAATTATCATAAAAAATGAAATTTTTTTTTTTATAACTAATAAAATAATATATACTTATTTATTGTGACAAATTCGGGACTTGACGAGTTTTATACATTTTTTGGAGGAAAGAAGTAAGAGTGGGAGAGGGGATGAATAAATTTCTTTCGTTTGGTAGAGATCATAAAAGAGAGAAGAGAAAAGAAGACTTCTTCTTTCACAAATTTTTATACCTCTAAATTTAAACGGAAGACAAGAAAAAAGAAAAATAAAACTATTATAAATATTTTAAATTATAAAAAAAAATTAATTTTCTTTCATTTTCTTCTAACAAACAAAATAAGATATTATTTGATTCTCTTATATTTCATTCAATCAAATAAAAAGAGAAAATAATACAATCTCTTCTCTAAATATGTCTCATCTACTCTCATTTTTTCTACTCTATTCTATTTTTTTCCCTTCTGTTGAACAAAACATTAATTTTTAATCTTATTAGAATAATCTCAAACTCGTGTGAACCGGCGCTGGCGTAACGGAGTCCCACGTGCTCATCCGCGTGAGATGAACCCTGAATATGCATTATGTAGACCATGCAGTACCGTACAAACTCTCCTATAGTCAACAACTTTACCTAATGGTACTTTCATATACAACTAATCAACTTAAGGCTCTTTAGCTCACTTTGGGCATAAATTTTGACCATGTGCTCCATAATTATATGTTTTTTTTTCGCAAGTCTGTTACTAATCCTACAAGTGCGTTTGGAATGAGTTTGGTTTTCAACCATTAAATCAGAAAGCTGACCCCACTATTCTTTTGAATTTATCACCAAACTCCTGAAAATAATTATTATTATCATTATTATTTTTTATCATCCAAGGTGCAAGGGTGGACCAATTATTAAATTTTGTTAGACCTAATTGGGGGGTGGTTTAATACCTAACATACTTAGATTAAACATGTGCGATGGACGTTGATTAAGAATAAATTAAAGTTTTATTATAACATTTAAAACAATTAAAATTATTATAACACATTAATTAAAATACTTAAAATTATTTTCGTTATATAACTTTAGTAATATAAACTCACTTGTTAAAATTATAAGTTAACTATTATTTACATGGAAGGAATCAAGTATAAACTATAAGAAATCAAATTATTCTTGAACAATCTATTACTATTCTTTTGAAAATTTGAACGCTTTATATTTTTATATTTTTGCGTTCTTCTTCAAATAAATCATTTTCAAGTGAAACTTCTTTGATAATTGTCACCACAAAATTATTTTTGACTATTTTTACTGTTGTCTATCTTGATCATAAAAAGAGATGATTTTCCTTTGCAACTTGTCATTTTGTCGTAAAATTCATTCATCTCCTTGTCCTATAAAGAGAACAAATTTATTTTAGTAATATTGATAAATTTCAAATGAATTGTTTTATTCATAAATTTTATAAGCGAGGAAAAAAGTATTACCTAACTTTTTAACTGTATTAGCTCATCTAGTGAACAATTTATTAATGATTGAAAATCATCAAATATTGTTAGATATGCATTATTTGTTATATCTTTTTCTCAAAATTGTATCATAAATCTATATAAATGAGTATATTTCATTGATAAACAATAATAAAGAATGACATATTTGTCAATTTGTAATTTTTTTTTAAAATAAAATGTTTAAAGATATAATAATACCTTTGAAAGCATTTAGCGTTCTTTGTTTTGCAATTAGTACAATTGAGTTCATCCTTTCGTACTTCAACTTTCCTCTTGCATTACTTGCAAGCATTGTATCATGGTTCATATGCATTTTTAATCTCTATAATTCTTGCTTCAAAAAAATAATATGATTTCTGCAAGTTAAGTGACAAAATATATATTTTTAAGAGAAATTAATCATAATCATGTGATATAATAAAGACAAATTAAATGAATATATATATAAAAAAATTAATACCTTGAATGTCATTGTGGATTTTTTAACTATGTCTTCAAGTGGAAGTTTTTCAGCCTCTTCGAATAATTGATATTTTGAACTTGAAATAAGAGCGTAGATGTCTTTGTTATTTACATTTTCATCAAACCTATCATAGCATAATAAATTATTGGAACAATATGTTGTTGATATATACAAATACACAAACACACAATCATTAATTATACCTTATTATGGGTTTCATGAACAAAAAAAGTTATAATTTTTGTTTATTTTCTGTTTGATTTTTTAACTATTAATAGTCGATTAGCTTCCACCAACCAAGTCATACCAGTCATGATATTCTTTAAGTAAAATAAATAATTAAAACCTAATGCAAGTAAAAAGAAATAAATAACCAACCAATATCGTAATGCTTTGACTCTTTCAATTTCAATGTTAATTTATCATGTAAATTTCGGTTGTGTTTGAAAACCCAATCCTGAAATGTAATATTATGTTTTATTTTATGTTCATTTAGATATAATAATCAATATAAAGTGAATAATCTCAATATTGTGTGATAAGTTACTTTGAATGTGTTGATTGACAAATGTGTAACTGTGATAATAGGTCTTTCGTTTATTAGATTCATTATCAAATTTGCTTCATTCTCAGCAAGATCGTCTCATAATGTCAAAGTACTTAAACTATTATAAAAAATAATTAGTTCAATAATTTATAATGGTAATTATGAGCATTTATGTAGTGTTGTAATGATGTACCTCATATCCATTATAATGATATCTCGTAATTTGGATGTCCATCCATTATTCTTCTTAGTTATGTGGAAACCAAGATATGCTTCAATAACGATTTCCAAAATATCTAAAGAGAGCAAAAATTAGACTGATTGATTTATATATAAGAGAAATTATATACAAGGAGAGTAAAGAGTTAAAATAAAACAAACTTACAGTTTTTTTTTTCATCAATGTACTTGTTCAAGTCATTGAAGTTCACAAAATTATATTTTATTTTTTCTAAACTTACAACTTCAAGCTTCTCTCATATGAATTTTATCTCAGAAAATAATTCTATAAGTTTTACCGTATAGCTTTAATTTTATATTACTATATTATTTAACCATTAAAATAATAAAAGGTCAAAGATATATATATAGGCACACACACACTATTACTAAAAGTACAAAAATGTTCAAAAGTTTCAATAAATTTTTTATTTTTATAATGCATTCTTATTTTTTATTATAATATATTTATTCTAATAAATACATAGAAACACAATCTTTCCATAAATCTTAAACACCAAGTGTTCTTTTCTAATTCTATTTATTATTTGCCTCAAACATTATTCCAAACAAAAACTCTTCCTATTTCAAAAAAAATAAAAATAATATTATAATTCATAATTTTATAAATTTTTTAATTATATTTATTCTTTATCTTACACTTCATTCCTAACACAAAATTTTCCTATTTTTAAATTTTAAATAATTTGATTAGAAAAATAATTTATGGAGCTTCAAATCATTTAATTTGATTAGAATTTATTTTTTCCTTAAATGTCTAAAGAATTTCAAATCTATTTAGAGTGGCTTAATTAAGTTAGAATTCCAATTTAGTTCACACTTCATCCCTAACACAAATTCTTCCTATTTCAGAAAAAATAAAAATAAAAATAAATTTATAATTCTTGTTTTTATTTTTATAACTTTTCCTAATTCTATTTATAACCCATTTCGAGGAGCTTCCTAATATCAAAAGAACTTCATTGATAAGGTCTTCGTAAAAAGAATTTTGTTAGAAGAAATTTAGGAGAAAAAAAAGATGTTTGGCTAGTGCATTTTTTAAATATAGTTTAACTTTTAAATTATTTTTTTCTTGACAATATTATCCATTATCCTTGAGGACAATTACAACTCTTAGAAAGCGCAAAGTCGACAATGGAAGAAAATTGTGGTGGTGGCCGTGTTGGTGGAGGTAGTGGTGGTGACAGTGGTAGGAGGCGGTGGTGGAGGTGGAAGTGGACATAACGGTGACGACGGTGATGATGGTGGTGTCAGTGGTGATGGTGGTGGCAATAGCGATGGTGGTGGTGGAAAGCAGCGGTGGCGATGGTGATGGGAGAGGTGGTGGTTGTGGCAGAGGTGGTGGTGGTGGTGGTGGAAGGCGACGGTAGTGGTGGCGATGGTAGTGGAGGAACGAGGGATCAAAAGAGAATATACCATAATCTTGTTAATATATACCAAGTATATGGACAAATTAGTAAAATAAAAAATTTATTTCGAAATAAAATTTGGCTTCCTAAAAGGAGGTTCTAAAAGCAACATTTTTTTACTTCTTTGAAATGAGCTTCCTAACCACCAGCTTCTTTAAAAAGACCTTTACATATGTGTAACCAAACGTCACATTATTTTTAAAAGGACTTTTGATGTTTAGAAGGACTTTTTGAGGCCTCGGAAAGCTCCTCCAAATAGGCACTTATTCTTTCTCTCACACTTCATCCCTAACTCACCATCTTTTTATTTTTAAAATTCAAAATATATATTATAATTCTTATATATTGATATTTTTTCTAATTTTATTTATTCTCTCACTTACTCTATTCCTAACACATACTCCTAAAATATAATATTATTTAAATAACTATATATATTTTTTCTAATTCTATTTATTCACTCTCTAACTTCATCCCTAACACAAACTCCTAAAATATAATATTATTTATTACACAGCCATTATCAATTATATATATCTAAGTGCATTATGCATATGAAATCCAATCATGTTCTGTTAGAATTAATATTCTGAGATAGGCACAAAAAATCTACACCAAATACGATTATATTATAGGCTGATTATTTATGATTAAATTTGTGTCTGATTTATTAATCAGATATTCAATTCGATAGCATGACTAATTACAGACGTAATTTTTTATTAAAAAATTTTGATTTCAAAAGTTAATAACAAATAATGAGTAGAAAAAAAAAAGGCAAAGAAAATAACTCACATGTCGAGGCGAAACCGAATCGAATATTTGTTGGTAATTTTATTTTTGGAGAGTCATAACCGAGAGGAAGAGTGATTTTAGGTATTTAGAGTTTTATTTGGGTAATTCTTTTTTTTTTTTAATTTATAAATAAAAAAGGAAAGGGAACAGTGATTTTAAGTGTTTAGAGTTTTGCGGGTTATAATTCTATTTTTTTTAATTTAGAAATAAAAAGAAAGGGTTTTGCATGAGTAATTCTATTTTTGGAGAACTATAGCCGAGAGGAAGAGTGATTTTAGGTGTTTAGGCTTGGGTAATTTTATTTTTTTAATTTATAAATAAAAAGGAAAGGGAAGGGTGATTTTAAGTGTTTAGGGTTTTGCGGATTATAATTCTACTTTTTTTAATTAAAAAATAAAAAAGGAAAGTGTTTTGCTTTTTTAAATTTAGGAATTAAAAATAAAAAGAAAGGTTTTTGCTTAGGTAATTCTATATTTGGAGAGTCGTAGCAGAGAAAGAGTATTTTTAGGTGTTTAGGGTTTTGCTTGAGTAATTCACCTTTTTAAATTTATAAATAAAAAAGGAAAGGGAAGAGTGATTTTAGGTGTTTAGGGTTTTGCGGTTTATAATTCTATTTTTATAAATTTAGAAATAAAAAGAAAGGGTTTTGCTTGAGTAATTCTATTTTGTTAATTTAAAAATAAAAAAAGAGAGGGTTTTGCTTGGGTAATTCTAGTTTTGAAAAGTTGTAACCGAGAGGAAGAGTGATTTTAGATTTTTAGGGTTTTGCAGGTTATAATTCTATTTTTTTAAATTTAAAAATTAAAAAAAGTGTTTTGCTTGAGTAATTCTATTTTTTTAATTTAAAAATAAAAAAGTTAAGGGTTTTTCTTTTTTAAATTTATAAATTAGAAGTAAAAAGAAAGGGTTTTGCTTGGGCAATTCTATTTTTTTAATTTCAAAATAAAAAAGGAAAGAATTTTGCTTTGGTAATTCTATTTTTTTAATTTAAAAATAAAAAATAGTGTACTGAAATTAAAAAAATCCATTAATACTTTTAATATTAGTATAGATATATGTATGTATGTATCAAAATAATATATTTTTTACTTAACGAGAGACTACTTAGGCCCTATTTGGTAATACTTTTGCTTCGACACATAAGAAAAAGAGAAGCGCAAGATAAATGAGGAAGTTGGTACCCACCAGCTTCCTTTAAATACTTTTTTTGAACTTCGAAGCTCTCCAACTTTACTAATTTAAACACTCTCAAAAATGACTTTTGAGTTTGAAAAACTAAAAATCACTTTTCAAAAGCGAATCCGAACAAAACTTGAGTGCAATTTGAAGTGGGGTGGGGGGCATGGTCTCACGTATAGGCTTGGCAAGGTGTACCTTGGGCAAGTTAATGTGAATGAGATTCATTCCTCTCACACACATGCATAAATGTATGTATGTTTCAAAATAATATATTTTTTAAGTTTGATAGGCTTTGAATTGAAAATATCTAAATCCAAAAATTTGGATTAGGTTTAGATTGCGGTATTGATAACTTGAGCTTAACACACACACACACACACACATATATATATATATATATATATTCAGAGATCTTTTACTGGGACTATCAAAGGATGCAGAAACTAGGAAGTGAGATGTGTGGTATGGTATAAGACGCTAAGCAGGAGAGTCCACTACTTAGGTGCGATAACAAATATTTAAAGCAGACAAGACCATTGGGTTCCTACCACATAACTATTTCAATATTCACATGTAGGGATGGCAACGGGGAGGGGCGGGGCGGGTTTTGCCTTTCCCATAACCGAAACCGTTTAACTTTCCCCACCCCATCCCCGCCCCGCAACCGTGTATAAACGGGGCGGGGCGGGTTTTGACTTCCCCATTCCCATAACCGTTTAACTTACCCCGCCCCATCCCGTTTATACATTTTTTTTTTAATGCAAAATTTTTTATAGTAATAAATATGATATTTTGATACATATACACCAAAAACACACATTTAGGAACTTGCAACACAACGGATAATATTGAGTCATATATAATAAACTTGTATAGTTGTATGATATATATAATATTAATATTTTTTTATATATTATTAATATTTTTTCTATATATTATATATATAAAAGTATAAATATATATATACTTAAACGGGGCGGGTACCCGTCGGGGTAAGGTCTTACCCCCGTCCCCGCCCCGTTTAAACGTGGATTATTTTCTTTAACTCCATCCCCACCCCGTTTCCTTAAATGGTTTCGTAAACGAGTTTTAAATGGGACGGAGCGGGGCGGGGCAAATTGCCATCCCTATTCACATGTACATTAATTAATGTATTTGTATATATTAATAGATTTAAGTTAATGTGGTGTAATTAGTTACACCAAAGGAATAGCTCTCTTTTGAAAATGTAATTAGTTACACCAAAAGACATTAGTTTCACTATTTGGTTCATCGAGATGTTAATTGACTTGTCCAAGCTCTTTTTTTGAGATAGACTAATTCTTTATCCGAATAATAACATCCGGATATAAGGTCGATAAAACAACTAACTCAGCCCACGAGATTGAAAAACATAGTTTGTTCAAGCTTTTTACTATGTTTTTGCCATTATGAGATGGGAAAGTGATTAGAACCTTTATCAAGCAAAAGCTTGATAAAATAGAAGGATTAACAACTTTGAATTCACAAAGTTGATAAACAAATTTTAAAATGTTATTAATAAATAATAAATCTGTTGAATATTACAACTACTATTTATACAGACAAAATATATATAGTTTAATTTGCCATTCTCTCTAAATATATATATATATAAAATAAAGATTACATCGCCATGTCTCTTGGCAAATAAACTCACATATTCACTTTCCACTTTTTTTTTTTAACAAATAAACTTACACATCTATTTTGCTCATATGAAGATTAGAACGCTCAACCTTTTATATGGCTTATGTTAAGCATATAAAATGAGAAGAAGAACAAAGCAAATACTGATTTTTTTTTTTTAATCTCAAAATGCAAGTTTCCGAAAAAATAATCTAAAATGTACTTTTAATTATTAGTTAGTTCTCCTTTTATTTTATTTTTAAGAGAAATACATTCTAAAATAGGTTATGAAGACCATAAAGTCGTATTTTTAACCCATCTAAGTTCATAATTATATTAACAATGTTCCCCCCCCCCCCCCCCCCCCCCCCCACATTGCCCTTTCTTATAAATGTTTTAAATGTTGAATATTTTCTTATTAAAAAACTAACCATACCCTTTACCTCTAATTTTTTAATTAGTACCTATATACAATAATAATGAAAAAGTACCTAGTTTTAATTAGCACCAAAATTACTATTTTTTAAAAATATTTGACAAGTATTTAATTAAATTCAGACAATTGTAATAAAAAAATATTAAATCAAGTCCAAAAGGTTTCACAATTTTTTGCAATGAGGTGTATTCATGTATAATTAATGAATTAAATAAAGAGTAAAATGCAAAAAAAAAAAAAACTCTATACTTTACCCATTTTGCAAATGAAATGACAATGAAGTGTATTTATTTCAAGAACTAAAGATAATTTTATGTAAATTTAAGACTATTAATTTTATGTAAGTTTAAGATTATATTATATATATGTGTATGTGTATCAAGATAGTATAAATTTTCTTTGAATGTTTCTATACAAGAAAACGACGTTAATTATATTTCTATAAAAAAGGACAATATTGAAAAAAAATCAATGTAAATAAAATTATGAACTTAATTAAAAATATTAACTAAAAGTAAGATTTAGTCCTCTTAACAAATCTTTTTCGGATTTATTGGTCTTTATAATTAAAAAATACAATTAATAATACCTAATTTTTCTTTTTTTCTTTCTTTCTTTTTGCTTTTTGATTGGAAATTTGGAAGTTATAAGTGAACCCTGTGACACCATTCGATTCCAACAAGAAAAGCAATTGCAGTAGTCAGAAAAATTATGAGACAATAATGTTTTACGGGTGTGGACAAGCTACTTGGGACTTAGATTTTTATATGTTTAATTTGATTAATTAAAAACATGGAGTCACAAGATTTTTGACTTATTAGATGATTTGGGTGATTGGGCAAACAAAGCCCTATGGTTTGGATGAGATTAGAGGTTGTTTGGATGGTACAGAACTGGGTATGGTTCTAGTACGTGAAATAAAAAAAGAAGCAGATGGGTTGGTTTGGTATCGAACGCCAACCTTCCCTGAGTACACGTGGGAGAGTGTGGTTCATCTCAAGTTTAATTTGGATTGGTTTAATTGAATTTAAATTTTTGAGTCCGAATTTATTTTTGAAAATCAATAAAAGTTTATGATTTTATATTTTTAAATTTGTTTATGTAAAATAAAGTTAAAATTAAATGATTTATAGGACCATAGTTATTAACCTAACTTTTGACAAGTTTTCTTTAAAATTTTAAAGTAAAAAATTATAATAATTGAATTTTAGTTAAAGAAACAAAATAATAAAAAAAAGATAAATTACACTTACCTCCTTACGTTTATCAATATACCAAAGACCTCCCCCTCTTGTTTTTATAATAATACTGACCTCCCTGTCACTATCGTCCAACTAACGCCATTAACCATTTGAATAAAGTTACCATTTTGTCCACGGATTTAAAATACATATTTTATGAAAATAATAGTGTATACCCGTGTCTACGGCACTATCGTGCACTCGCCATCGTGACTGTTATGAAATAATTGTGGGCTGTTGATAGGTTGACATATTTTGCCAAGTTTAAATGTAATATAGATATATATACATAGGCGGAGCCAGTGTGTGCGCATGTGCCCCCCTGAATTTTTTTTTTAGTAATGCATATTTTTTGTAAATCTCAAAATTGCCCCCCTCACAATTTTCTTTTACTCCAATAAATTAGTGATGGTAAAGATTCAAAAGGAACTATTGGTCATTTGGTCTTCTAATGTGTTAAAAAGTAAAGGTAGGATCCAATTATGAAAATACAAGAGATAAGCAACGGATTTTCTTTGATGTAATACAACATGCATATATGAATATTTGAATTTTCTTTATATTTTAATAATTCGTAATATTTCCGTCATAGGTCAAAACATAGTAAAAGTGATACTCAAATGAAAGTTCTCGAAATTCTCTATTCAATGAATTTCATTTCATCGAAAGATTTTATTTATAGTGGGAGTTATGGGACTTGAAGTGAGATAAAGGAAGAAAAAAATATATATACATTCACTTGTATGTTATAGGTTGAGGAATAATGAAAAAGGAGGTGTATTGTGTGTAATGCAAACATATATATTTTCTTAAATTTGTTTTATATACCATTTTTAAACTTGAAAATTGATAACTAATTGACAAAACTTGAGTCTAAATTGAGTATTTCAATGTTGTCTTTTCAATGAAAATAATTTTCGGAACAAATTCTAAGTGCACATAGCCTAGTTATTTAAATCTTGAGAAAAATAAATTTCTTTTATTTGAAGGAGAAAAATGAATTTGACCAAGTTTCAAGGGCATTGACAATTGAGTTTCGACTTTTAATTTAATTTTTTTTATCACACTGAGTTTGAAAATTTGGGGCGTGACAACTTGGTATCATAGCGTAGTTATACCTTCTAATTTCTGAAGGAAAAAAAACCTCCAAAGTTAACAATAGCTCATTCTCTCTCTATTTTATTCGCGACTTCACTCTAGCGACCTATTCATGAATGAGCTCCAACTTCCTCTCTGAATTTGCGAAGGAGAGATAGAGAGGGGAAATTAACCTTCTATAATTCTGTTTCTTTATCACTAAACCACTGCAAGCTTCATTATTCATTTCTTTTGCAGTAAAATACATTTTTTTTCATAGAATATGAAAATCCTAGATGGCTAGATGTAAATCTTTCTTTACATTTAATTTTTTTTTAAGCTTTGATACTCTAGCTCTCTAAGGATTCTATTTCTAATTTGTTTTCAATAACATCAAATTATGTTGCCTCTGTTCCATTATTTTGGTTTTTCGCTTTCTCATTAATAATTATTATCTCTAACAAAGAAACAAGATTAACTAAATTCATTTTTTTTAGGCAAATTAAAAGTCAGGACAAACGGTTTTTACATCTTTTAGTTCATTAAGATTGTTTTATATTGTGCAAATTTTTTAATTTGGTGAATGATTTGGACATAATAGATTAAGAATATTATACTAATCATTGAAAAAATAGTGATTTTATTGTTTTTTTTTTTTTTTGTTTTTGTCTTTTGATGTGAAAAATTTATATTTGTCATAATAGTTGTTTCTTTTCCCACCAAAATACACTTCATCCTCTCAACTGAAATATTGGTTCCGCCCATATATATATATAGATATATATATATATATATATATATATTTTTTTTTTTTGCTTACAAGATGAAACTTATACATCTCATATCTAAATGCTATAATCAAATTTTTATTTATTTTAATGTTTTGAGCTTCTTCGGCAACGGAAGAAGCATTCCTTGTGGTAGAGGTCGTGTGCCATACTGCCATGCGAATTGGATAACCTTTGAGGAGACAGACGTGGTGTCGTGGTGAGCTCTACATTACTTTTAATAGTATATTCGCATGTATGAATTAACAATCCTTAATTCCTGAGTTTGATTTATTTGGATAGCAACTGTATAATATATAAATGTTATATACATTCATTTCTATATATGTATGCTATTTCTATAAAAGAAAACAATGGTATTCTTATAATTTTACATCGGTAAATGTCGGCAAAATCTGTAGTACATTAGGGCAAAGGGAATCAATTGCAAAAATATCAATCTAAATGGAGGTAAGTGTTATTACGAAATTAAGAGATGTCTCTATTTTATTGACAAACGTTAAGGAGGTAAGTGTACTTTATCCTAAAAAATTATAAAATAATGAGTTCTTTTCAAATGCTAATTGAAATGAATATTATCAAGTCCCACAAGTTTTTATCATTCAAAGTCTCCAAAAAAAAACTATTACTTGTTATAAGTAATTTTATTTCATGTCAAGTGTATATACTATATAGTTATATACTTTAACATTTTTTCTTTTTGTAATGTTTATTTATTTATCGGTTATTAAAATTTTGGATGACTTGAGGAATTCGAAAAACTCAAAAAATCTGTGCAGTATGGTGTGAATTGATATGCAATGGATTTCTCTGATCTTTGGCTTGGTGTGAGTTGAGGTATTAGAACTTTGGGTTTGGCGTAGGCTAACCTCTTGGACCACCCAATCAACCAAAGTCCGACACCTAATATTGCCTTCCCTGCAACTTTAGAGATGGGATCAAAAGAAGGGTCAACATTAATCTTGACCACATCCGAGGGAGGAGAATTACACAAGGAGAAAGAAGAGGGGGGAGTATGTACGGCAATTTGTTCCGCCCCATTTAAACCGATTTTAGGGCAATTATGGGAGTGAGGAAAAAACCCACGTGGTTGTGAAGCGGGGGTAGGGATATGCACCCTCGCCTCATCCCATTTATAGTTTATTTTTATCATTTTACCCTTTTATATAGTATACATATACAAAATTAACATTATATAGTTATATATATAATCTTTACTTTTTTAAATCTTAGTCACAATGCACATGTAAATTATTAAAGACCTTATCATATAAGAGGGTAAATACTAAAAAAAAAAGTACAATTATAAAAGTACTATACTAAAAAAAATGTTCAAAAAAAAAGAAATGCAAAAAAATCATAAACAGTTTTGGACAAGAATGGAATGAGCTTTGCTAAACGGAAATGGGAATGGAATTGGGGTTCCCCGCCCCGTTGCCATCCCTAAGAGGGAGGGCCATAGAAGGGGGCATCCGGATCCTCCAAATCCCAGAATTCATCGAAGTTAACCATAGATTCCATGATTCTAAAAGAAGACTCCATTGCTGGTACCATTAAGAGGCAGTGAAGAAATTAGACTCAATACCAAGGGAACAAATGTGCCAAACAAGCTGGGATGATGCCTCTCGATTTCAAATTAGAAAGAACTGGAACATCATTTTTTTTTTTGCCATATGAAAAATTGAAATTTTCTTTTGCCTTGATTTTCAAATTCCTTTACATTGTGATTTAAATTCCTGAATGCTGTTACTACTTGAAACGAGTGGAATTATGTTTATTTCAATATTAGATAAATTTAGTTTAAGATGTAATAGTAAATATCCTAATGGTACAATGTCCCCCAGGAGAACATGAAAGGTGATACAACTCTTTGTCATTCAATTATACATCAGAGTGGACTACTTGCAATACATTGATCATCTATTAGGATAAATCAGGTCTGCGCATGGATTATCAAAGAAAGTTGCTTACTTCAATAACTAAAAACACTTTCCAGGAAAGCAAACAAATTTCAACAACAAAATATACACACACATTAATACATATATATTATTCAAGTACTTAAACAAAATTACATTTCAGTGGCAATATGTTATATTACTTTCATCTTTCAAACGAATATGAAACTTCTTCTAGGTGATTGCCAATGAATAGGAAACTTTACATGGAAATGTTCACACCATGTCAATTTTACAATTACAAATAATATGGCAACCAGTTACCTATCCTTACTTTTCTATGAACTCTGTCACCTACTATTTTTCACTTGAGCTCAACCAATAACACAAAGTTACAATCAATCTCTAACTCTTTTTCCTTCAATACCAAGTCTCTTTTTCTTCCTTGCATTGAGATCAATAGTCAATAGCTACCTATGTTTAACTTCAATCCTTCAATCAGTTGAAAAAAAACATGATTATCCTAGGATAAGATGCAGTCCCTAATCTAGTTGATGCAGGGATTTACTAATCATCAAATGCATAAATATACTTGCCAATATATATAATTTACATAACTATGAGTGAAACAAAGAAGATCTAGAATGGGAAGCAGCACAGATACTTCCTCTTAGGCTTTTTCACCCTGGCAACAACAGCCTTCTTTTTCCCTTCTGAGACTGCTTTCTGGCTACTGGATGATGATGCCACATTACAAGAATTTGGGGTACCTTCACTCCTGTGATCTGCTTTCTGGCTTTTGGTAGCATGCCTGGGAACCCCTTTGTCCGGGATTTTTCCCTGAAATGCAGAACCAGGAAGAGAATAATCCAATCTCAGGGTTCTTTCAGGTGGGGGCTTGCTCCCATTGCCACTAATAAGAGATCCTGTGGACACAAATTTAAATAACATAAATTCCACTAATAAGAGATCCTACCACTAATAAGGACAAGATCATCTAAAAAAAAAGAAAAAAGTCACCCAGTGCACAAAGCTCCCGCTTGACCAGGGTCTATGGAAAGAAAATATTAAGGGAAGGAATACTAAAATTAGCACATAGAACTACTACTATTGTCAACTTGACGAGAACACATTGGGCTAGGAAAGGCGAGGCATTCAGAAAGTCAGTGGTGATTTCAATTACCAGTATACCCCAATTTGTTCTAGCAGTCTCTAGGATAACAAGCTAGTTTTATGTCACAAGCCTAGTCTAAATGGATAAGAACACACTTGACAGCTTGAAGGTTACCGCAGCAGCACATGCTATTTAGATAGCAATCAAAAAATTTAAGGGAAAAAGTCTAAAATGTTCTTTGTATCAATTACTCCATTAAGTCCTTTAAACACTGCAAGTGAACTTAAACTCACAAAGCTAGAGGAGTCAGCAAGGTGATGGCTCAAGAATCAGATGTCTCATTTTCAACTCTCCCAGGAGTTCTTGACTCATCCTAAACACGTGGTTTGCAGGTGACTGCATGCTTCCACAGTCATTAGTCTCCAAGTCAGACACGAGGGCTTAACAGAAAATAAAAAAATAAAATAAAATATCACGCAGGTCAACTATACAGGGGCATGAGTATGAGTCCAAATGCGGCTGGCATCACTTGGCCGCCCAAAGGTTAGAGCTGCCATGTATCATTTCATATTCATCAAATTGCAAGGGGAAAAAGGTTGTGCCGCTTAACTTGTAGTCTGTTGAGGAGCATCAATTGACGTATCAGATAAAAATTTGGACTCATTACTAAAACTACAGCAATTCAACTGGCACATTGTAGTACTCCACGCATTTCTTGTATGGAGAATTTTTAGCTAAAAGTTCAGAATTTTTATATTGTCAAGTTGTGAAAGTTTTCAAAACTTGAAGGATATTTTTGGCTTTGACTTTTCAAACGTGACATCAGCTTTGGGACAACAAAAAATGAAAAGAGGGTCAATTAATTTGGGACGGAGGGAGTATTAACCGAGTGTACTTCTTGTAGTTTTACTCTTGAAAATGGGGGTGAAAAATCAGATGACAGGATTGATTCGGAAAAAAACCTGAAATTGGACAATTGACCACTTAGTAATATATGCAATGAAGCAACTGGATTAGCAAACAGCAAAAGATCACAAGAGGGTTTGGGATTTCAATGCAACATAATGTGGATCCCTGCAATGAAATCTTGTATCAATGTCACTAACAGGAATAAATCATTAACTCCAGAGGACCAAAAAATTATTTTGCCATATTTAAAAACCATGAAAATAAATAAAAACCCTAAGCTAACTGTTGATAAAATAATATAAAATTAAATAGAGAAATTAAACAAGAAGAACAGAAGAATATAACGTGGTTCGGCCACAACGGTCTACATCCACGGCACACAAAGCCCAAAGGGCTACATCACTTTTATTGTATTCTCTCTTAGTTTTGTTTACAATGACCACCTCTATTTATAGGTGAAAGAATACACGTGATAAATTATGGAAAATACATTAATGTAAGATTCATAAATTCAATCCCATAAATCACTCCAATAATATATTCTCCAACACTAACCAATTTCATGACAACCCAATTGGACTAAACCAAGGAAAGTTTTAAAAAAAGAAGAAGAACAAGAACAAGAAGAAGAAATCTTCCACTGCATTTCTCATCAACATAAGATTGATACAGTTAACTTCCCAAAACAAATCCATCCACTATAAAAAGACCATAGTTATACAAAATGTACCTTTGATTTCCTTATATTTAGAAGGTCATGCATTTAGAGAGGATGGAAATAACATACTAAACAGTATCTAATATAGGGAAAATTGAACTTTGAACATAAAAGAGAGAGGACTGGAATAAGTATTATCATACCTAAAGTGGCTGGACACATAACCACCTCCTTTGGCTTGACAGATGCAGAGACACTGAAATTTAAATTTGCATCCTCCCCCCGCGGGTCCTGGTTAGCTCTATCCTCTAGGTCTCGCAACAGAGCCTCTGAATCAAAGTATTCATCTGACAACAAGGACAGACGACTTGAATTGTCTGAACTAGAAGAATGAAATTCCGAATCAAGAAGATCATCCAAAGCCAGGTAGTCACCCCTGGAAAGATAATCATTTTCATGCAGGTTTTCTACAAGAAAATTCTGAACTTTTTCAGCCACGTTTAGTGGTCCTCTTTCATTGTCCCTGTTCATCACCTACAAGTTACTACTATCAAAACAAGAATTTGATACTACTTTAAGCTGACATAACCAACAGACAAATAGATTGTGGGGCAATCCTATGTTTAAGGGATCCTTCCATCTGTCCTATCATTATTATTCAAAATTCTCCCTGTCATGAGAGACCTTATCATACTATCAAAATTTTCTTGTCACTTGGAAAGTTTGAGAAGTGTCATTGCATGATTGGTTGTAGAACCACGAATTGCAAGTGTAAGGAATTGTATTAAGTTAGAGAGCAGCCACTTGGTGCAGATAACACCAACCTTTGGCATGTATTTAATCCACTCTTTCCAGGACCCACATTAGTGGACAAATAAGGTAACAGGCAATGGCGTTTTTCTCCTAGAAAGTTTGACGGCCTAGATTTTAGTTACACTCACTCAGAATATAGTTCTACAGATCTAATTGATTAGGTCATCCAGTAGAATTTAGATATGGGGAACCACAATGATCGGTGCATGCATATGAAATGACATCTCCAAAACCAATTGTAGAATTTTCTACCAGAATCCAACCAGTTGGTGTCTTAGATGTTCTAAAGGAAAACCAAATGTCGAATTCCATAGAGAAGCCAATAACTCTTTAAGACATAAATTGATGAAGCATGCAACATCAGTTGGACTTAGCTGGTGACGACAGGATATGCACATAAAAACTTAGTACAAAATAATAGAGACGAAAAATACATGCCAAGCAGCCACATCAAGAAGCAGTATGAAAAATAAATGGACCAAGAAGCTAGTCAAAGATTATGATGCAAAGTTGGCATACCTGGGATTCGCTTACAGAACCATCTCCAGAGGTGTTACCAGCGGATGGGACAGCTGCTGGCACTGAACGTGGGTGGCTTTCACCAGCAGTATCTGTACCACCCTGTTCGTGGTGCGCAAGATTTGAACTTTGTCCAGCACTGAAAACTCTGCAAAGTGAACCGGATTGCTGCATATTTGACAAATCAAACAGGGAATTGATTGACAGGTTGGATTGAAGATGAAAATGAAAGAGAAACTGTCAGGAAATTAAACACAATGTTAGCAGGTTGCACTGAACACCTTTGGTTTGCTGCCTTCGCACATGCTCTTCCAAGTTAGCCTGTACTCTTGCATCACCCAATCAGTTTTTTGTCCATGAGGGGCTTGGCCTTCATAGAATTCAAGAGTGGTTCTCCAACCAGCAACGTCAGAGTATGTAAATATCTCACAGGCCTCCCCTTTAGCCTTCCAGAATCCATGTTCTGTATCTTTTTTCTGCTCAGAGTTTATATAGTACCACATGTCTTCTGCATATACCGCATACCCGTATGAGTTTTTTGACCAGTTACTCAAGCTGGCCCCAACATCATAGTTTCTATGCGGGTGACAATTAACAGTAACAAAAAGCTGTGCAGGTCTTTTGAGAAGCACTAAAAAGCCCCAATAATGAGTTATTTTGAACGTAATTGAACCAGAGAGGTGCCATCACCAATAAAGATATCAATGATATATTGAATCAAAAAATCGGATCAAGATTCACACTTGGGTCAAACTACGACCAAGGTATTCAACTATTAGAATAGGCAAATAATCCGAGTGTTTCATCAATAATATATTAATCAATCAGCCTCAGAATTTCCATTAGGATGCAGTTACATTCAACACTAAATTCATGCAGAAAACAGAAGCTATGAAAATTACCATTTTGTAATATAGTAAGAATGCAAAATGTTCTTCTCTCCATATGTAAAAGAGCATTCCTTTTAGCCAACAAATTCACTTACCAAGAAGATATAGCTATATCTAACCCCCAATATATTCCACTTTACAGCACACAAAAGAAGAGGGAGGGAGAGGGGGATTTGCAAAACAAATTCAGATTTGCTTAATCGATTATATTTTTTAATGTAATCCCATGGTGAACTTAATTTTTCACCTTCTTACAATGTAAACATACAAATGACTGCACTCATTAGTCGTTCCACTGAAATGAAGGGCTTCACGATGCAGAGTGTTATATGTACTTCCTGGAAATGAGACCAAAACTTCAGGGCATGATTCTAACACCTTACACTCAGCCAATTGATCACACAATGAAGTAAAATCTTATTTAATCAGGACAACAGAAGTTCAAATAGGAAGTCTAATTTTAAATTAGATATTGGAGAGATAACACAATTATATATATATATATATATATATATATATATATATAGAGAGAGAGAGAGAGAGAGAGAGAGAGAGAGAGAGAGAGAGAAATAGTATGAAACCATCAAGAATGTAATAACAAAATTGATACTAACCAGATAAAGTTTTAGGGATGGACTGGTAAGGATTTTGATTTGTAAGCACGTTGACTGGGAGTTGGGATCCACGTGTGTTGTGTTCCAGCAAATACCCAAAGAGCTCCTCATCAGACCAATACACACCAATATTAGCAGGAGCAACACTCACTGGAGGACACATGACCGCCCAATTCAAATGGAAAGGAAACAAACTGTCACCCCAAACACCCGTCTCTGGACAGATCGAAAGCTGGAAAGAAGCAAATAATGGAAAGAGGAAGTCAAAATCTAAAGTTCCAAGCTGCCAACAAAAGGACATAGATACATATTGAAGAAGAACAAAACTAACAAACAGCATAAAATAAAAGCTTCACAATATACTCACACACACACATCTACGTACATACACACATCTATACACACACACAGAGGCAAACACCTATACTCTGTTGGAATCCAACAATCCGAACCTGAAACCCAACACACACACAACAGGGAAGCACAGGAGAGAGGAGGACACATCTCATATGGAGAATTCACATCCAATCCACAATCCCTGTGAACACAAGACCCATTGAGTTGGCGTTGACCTGAAAGATGACTCACCCGCAACAAGAAGAACTCATCTTTTAGGTAATTACATAGATATCAGTAGAATTTCAATTGAATAAAAACCCAACAACAAACACAAACACGCAGAGAAATCAACTAAAAACATGAAAAATGAAAATATTAACAACTTGATAAAACAATATACAAAATTCAATAGAATTTAGAAAAGAACCAACAAAGTAGAGAGAATTAGACCCAACATAAGAGATTATTGAATTGGAAAATGGGTCAAGACGATTTCAAACCTTCTTGGACCGACGACACGTGAATTCGCAAGTCCCCACTCAGTGAGAGCTTCAAACCCTTTCCAGTCTCAAGTATTCAAAAGAGTTTTACACAGGTGGAGGGTATTTTAAGGCTGCTAAAGATTGGGTTTTTCTGATCAGAAAGTTAACAAACGTTTGTACTTGACTTGGTAGTGGTGCTGTCCTTAGTTTGCCGCGTGCTACGCGGCGGTAAATGATTGATTGTTAATGTGGAGCCCACATCCAGCTCTAACGATGATATGATTTCATCAGATCAGATCAGGTCCGTCCTTTTAATAGAACATTCTACACACAGCTTGCCGACAATTCAGAGTATTTTATGCGACCATCTTAATTTGAACCATTTCCATATATTCCCATATGCATACTATTAAATTATTTTTTCACACAATTAAACTAATTCAAAATTTCATATATATATATATGTATATATATATATATATATATAAAAAAAGTTTTTATACTATTTTTGACATAAAAATTCATAATTTTTTCGTCTTTAAAGTTAAAACATATTCCATGTCTTAACACCTATTGAAAATGAAGCTTTTGAAATTCTCTTTTAAAAATAGTTTCATCCAAAAAAAAATTCAATTTGTAGTTAAAAATTATAAAATTTTAAATGAAATAAACATGAAAATATTTTAATATATAGAAACTTTGGAACGGACCTGTTCCCCTAACCCAAACAAGGCCCACCTCCAATGGGCTAAGCCATTGAGGACTGTTTTGGGTTTGCGGTCTGGCGATGCTGCGGAAGACGGCCTGGGGGAAAGTGTATTAGGGGAAAGCTATCTAATTACAACAAGAAATGATTAATTTTTCTGAAAAGAAACATATATATATATATATATATATATATATATATATTACAAAAGGGCGTGACAGGGAACTCAAATGAAAAATGGTATCAGGAATAAAAAGAATGTTTATGTAATTTATTCCAATAGTTCAAACAAAATTATGTGAGTTGGATGGAGTTAATTTTGATCGTATTATTTATCTCAAAAAGAAAAAAAGAAGTGTGAGAAATATATATATTGAAATAGAAATGCATGAGATCTAAATAAAAGCTTCAGAATATATACCTATATACATATACATATACATACATACTATATACATATGCACGCGCGCACGCGCGCAAACACCTATACTCTGTTGGAGTGTACCCCCAACCCCAACCCCCAACACACACAACAGCAAAACAGAGGAGATGGGGCACATCTAAAATGGAGCATTCAAACACAATTCACAATCCCCATGAACACATGACACGATATGTGTGTGTGTGTGTGTGTATATATATATGCGTGTGTGTGTGTGAGCTAGGAAGTAGGAACCAATAACTATTATACAAGAAACCCAACACCAGAAACACCCAAAAGACAACAAATTAAGTTCCAATTACTGCAAATGATAACCAAATCTCTGAACACATGACCCAATGACTTCGAGTTGACCTGAAAGGTGATTCACCAACAACCACCTCCTCATCACTGAACACAACATTAACTCATCTTTTACTCAGATGGAAACAGAAAACAAGTAATAGCATGAAAAAATGAAAATATTAGAAACACTTTGACCATAAAGAAAATGCTAAATTCAATAGAATTTTACAAAAGAACCAACAAACTAAATAGAATTAGACTAAAATATAAGAGATTATTGAATCAGAAACCAGGTCAAGACGATTTCAAACCTGGTTGGACACAGTGACTCAGAAGACAAGTAAAAGCATGAAAAAATGAAATTATTAGCAACAACTTTGACCATAAAGAAAATGCTAAATTCAATAGAATTTTACAAAATAATCAATAAACTGCATAGAATTAGGCTAATATAAGAGATTATTGAATCGGAAAACGGGTCAATACGATTTCAAACCTGGTTGGACACACTGACTCAGAGCTTCAAACTCTTGCTTCGCTTTACTTGGGTAAGTTTCCAAAAGAGGTGGCCAGATGGTGGCCTTATTTATAGGGCTGCTAAAGCTGGGTTTTTCTAACCATACCAAGCTTAGTATTTACCAGCCATCACAGTTAACAAACTTTTGTAGATGGTCTACGATTTGTCTATAGAAGGGTGCTACGTGGTTGGTTGGCTGAAGGTCTGGCCTTAAGTTGATGATCATCTGAAGCATAGCAATCCTTTTCATAGAATGTTCTACACACCTTGCGTCATATTGAGACTCCAAGCTACATCATGGTGTTCCTCAAATTTAATGGGTGGGAAGGAGGAATCATGATTGTTGCTAGCACCAACAAAGGACGTGTATATACATATACATGGACATAAATATATTTTAGTGATGTTCGTTTCATAAAATTATTTTAAATTGTGGATAGATAAAGATACTTTTACTCATAAAATTAATTTTTTAATATTTTTTTATTGTAAAAGTGACTTTTTGTCTTGTTACACAAGCTTAAATGTAATATATATATATATATATATATATATATATATATATATATATATTTATTTATTTTAAACATAAAAAAATTGTAGGGTCAATCCAAATTACAGGGTGACTTTTTTTGTCTTATTATACCACACTTAAATGTAATATATATATATATATATATATATATATATATATATATATATATTGTAGAGATTAAAAAATTGTAGGGTGAATTCAAATTACAAGTTGGGTTTACTTTCAATTTGGTCCACTTTAAAAATATGGCCCAATGAGTCGAGTAATTCAAAGTCCAAATCCATTACAAATAAATGAGTCATGGGTTAATTCAAGTTATTCAAAAAGTCCAGACCCACTAGGAAATGGGTCAAAAGATAATTGATATATATGTGTATATATTTATCATTAAAGATAATTATAATATATATATATATATATATATATATATATATTAATGAGATAATTATCACAATATCAAAGATAATTATCAAGAGTAAAATAAGTTACTAGTTTGCTCCTCCAAGAAGCCTATAAATAAAGGTCCAGGGGGAGAAAAAGAGAGAAGAATAATAAGAAGAATTTCAAATAACGCTAAAGCTCTGTAATATTCTTCACTCAAAATTCAAAGTTCCAAAGTATCTAAAACCCTGAAAGAGAAGAATAACAAGCACATCATCCACGTGCCGTTCTTCATCAAAGTTTCAATTCAATTCAAGATTAAGCTCCAGAAACCCTTAAACCCAGATCACCAAAGAGATTGAATAAGAGGAATTTGTCTTTATTTTGTAAAGATTTACAAAGATTTGTAACTCATATTTCTTGAAATTAATATATTTGATAAATTTGTCCACGTGTTTTGATCTTATTCTCAGACTCGAAATCTCTCTGTCTCCTACATCATATATCCATAACTTTATTTATCAGAATTTATGGCTCTTCCCAAGGTTCAGACTACAAACAAGAAAATCTTAAAAGACACCGTTGTTGCATTGGCCAAAATCAAAACTGCCGCAAGTAGTGGCAAGAACACTAGGAATCTATCAAGTGCTAGCAGTGCCTCAGTAGGTCCTATGACGGGTAGCAAGACCAAAGCAATTGCTTTACTTAAGAATCAGCAAGATTTGGTGAAAACCAATCCTGCTAAACCAATGGATATGGAAACTCAACACATTAACACCATTAATCCTCAAGGGATAAAGAACTCTGACGTTGTTACAGAAAAGTCGGTGCCACCACATCCACCCTACTCTATCTCTGACGCCAACTCTAGCATTGGTTCGCTCTCAGAGTCGTTACTTGAGATTTCAAAATAATCGGTCACTTCACAGAATGTTGGCCCTCAAAGTCTTTTCTATTTGAATGTTGTCACAGCTATGATGATTGGAACAACCTCGGTGAAAACCAATTGGCAGTGATGGCTCGCGTAATCAAAAACCTCATAAAAACTATTGAAGAGAAGAACTTGCTGATCACCGTGCTAATGTGTAAGCTTGAAATTCAAAATCCTGATGAGTCAACACAACTACTTGTGAATACTTCAAATTCAGTCCTTCAAGGTGCCTACTCAAAAGATCATTGTCACACATTTGCGTCATAACATGTAGCTAATGAAACTAATTTTGTTTCGCCAGTCGCTTCGTTATATGTCCAACAATTATAAGATATAATAACAAACATAATTCGAGCACAGTATCGCGGCACTCCTCAAAGCACTCTTATGTACCCAAAACCCTACACCAAAATAATTGACAACTTAAAAATGCCAGTGGGATATCAACTGCCAAAGTTCCAATAATTTGATAGAAGAGACAATCCCAAATAACATGTTACACACTTTTGTGGAGACCTGTAATAATGCTGGCATTAAAGGGGATGTCTTAGTCAACCAATTTATTCATTCCTTCAAAGGGAATGCATTTGATTGGTACACTAATCTCAAAGCTGGGAGTATTGACTGCTGGGAGCAGATGGAGCGAGATTTTCTCAACCGCTTCTACAGTACTCGCAGAATAGTAAGCATACTAGAACTTACTAACACTAAACAAATGAAGGATGAGCTTATGGTTGACTATATCAACCACTGGCTAGCTCTAAGTATTGATTATAAAGATCGTCTTTCTGAAGTCTCAGTAGTTAAAATGTGTATGCAAGACATGTATTGGGAGTTTTTCTACATTCTACAAGGAATAGGGTCTTATACATTTGAAGAACTAGTTACTCATGCCTATGATATGGAGCTTAGCATAACAAGTCGTGGTGCAAAGACTCTTGCCTTTCCCAATATGTCTGACAACTATCTTAGGATGAGGGGGTTAAGTCTTAAGATAAAGACAAAATACTTCATAACTCGAACGATAAAATAGATACATCTTATGTTACAAGCATCATCTCTAAAGACTTGTATCAAGAAACACATCATGTTACTTCAGTGACTTCATCTGAAGCTTCTCAGTTACATAAGACATTGAGTCAACAAAACCTTGGTAGAAGACCGGATTTGTTGGGAACATCAACTTTTAAGTACAAGAAATTTGAGACAACTCGTCAAAATTCGAACGAGCAAATATTTGAAACAACATTCCAACAAAAAGTGAGTAGTAATAAAAAAAAAAAAGGAAAGTGAATAGACAGAGGGCAAACCCTCAATACAAAGTTCATTCCCAGCTCTCTCATATGAAATACCCTTGGCAAGGGAGCAAGATTCACGGCTATTCTTTAAAAAAGCCTACATATTTTTTCAAACCTCAAAATAAGAAAAAAGTCCCAAGAAAGGAACAAAAAAAATAAAAGCGTAACCAAAATGACAAATCACAAGGTTTTGCATCAAAGAAGTATTATAAAAGTAATTCTTCAACTTCTCCTCAAACAATTTCAAAATATATATATATTTTTGTGAAGATAGTTTATATTCATATCAAGGAGTGCCATGTTAATTTGGCCCGTGGATCAAAATGACCAACCAGTAGGGTTCTTACATTCAGTGTAGTTACTTTTTACATGACATCATTCTCTCATTCTAAAGTGGTTACTATGTTTGCCTTGAAACTTTTGAAGAAAATCATGATTGGCAGGAGTCAAAAGTTGTTTACCTGGAAAAAAAAATGTGTAAGAGAAATTTCAACAATAAAAAAGAAATGTCTGAAAAGGACTAACAAATTTGTGTGAAAAGTGTTCCAATGGAACTAAGTGACCCCGAAGGAACGATAAAGTGTTCCAACGGAACTAAGTGACCTTGAAGGGACGCTAAAGTGTTCCAAATGAACTAAGGGACTCTGAATGGACGATAAAGTGTTCTAAAGGAACTAAGGGACCTTGAAGGGACGATAAAGTGTTTTAAATGAACTAAAGGACCCCAAAGGAACTAATGAATGGCGTTCAGAATTCCATATTTTGAAAGAAGCAATTTGGCTGTATTTTGGAAAGTTGTCCCTCATTGAAAAATGAATGGAAGCCTGTAAGAATTGACAAAAAAATTGAAACTTGCAGAAAAGAATTGAGTGACTCATCTACAGTTGTCTTCCTCAATGAATTCAATGGATCTGTATGTTGTTCTAGAGGCAACACAAAACTAGACCAGAGCCCACAAGTAGAAACTGATCTAGAAAAAAAAAATGGTTAATAGCGATCATAGAAGACAAAATTACTACTAAAAAAAGAAAGATTTGCTCGCTGCCAAGTTATCATTGAAAAAAAAAAGAAAAAATAAATGGAGGCCAAGGCAGAAAAGACAAAGACAATTCGGGTTTATGGTGATGTTTGTGGCCAAATTTAACAAATATAAAGTTTACGACTTTTCTGTGTAGTCTTACTATTTGGGCCATAACTTTCAGCTCGAGTATCAGATAAATGTAAGCCTAGGGTTTTTAGAAAGCTTATTCATAGGAAAACATATTTGTATTTCACGAAGAAGCTTTAATTATGATATTTAAAGGGTAAAAATTGCGTGTCAAAATAGTCACAATATTTTGCACGAACATCACACCAGTTATGATAATTTGACTATATGTCTCGATTCAAATATCAGAATTGAGCAAACTCAGCGACTGTGAAAATCTAACTTGAAGCCCAAGATATTTGTATTTTATGAAAATTTCATGAATCACACTTATTCAAGGTCAAAATTGGATTGCAAGTCAGAGAAAATATTCTAGCAGATTTTATTCTCAGCACTTTCCTATTTTCTTTTACTTGGAGAACACCTTGGATGACCTCTATATAAGAGAAAAAGATGAGTAGAAAATTCGTTGGAAGAAAAAACCTTGGGTCGTGTAACAGTAATTATATAAGGGTTCATATTTGTGAGGCATGTGATAGAACAATAAATGAAACAGTAAAAAAAAATGAAGGAGCTTGGGACATTGAAGCAATGAAAGAGAGAGGCTATAATAAAAAGAAAGCGAAGAACCTGATGTTACGACAAAGATTTCGGCGAGAAAAAATGGGTAATGCAGCTATGATTTCTTCCTTCTTCTGTTATTGACAATTTGGTGTTGACTTCATTTCAAAGTTCAGCGATTAGGAGTATAATACAAATTGATGTCAAAAGCCTGACTCGTGGGTTATATATAGCCCACACCGGTTTAATCCTATTTGCAGGTAGATTCTCAAGACTCTAATTTTACTTGGATAAGGAAAAAAAAATATCCTAGTTGGAACAGGATTTTCAAGAGGCTGATTCAATCAGGAAACGGAGAACTAAGAAATCGTAGTTCCATTTAAAGAAGGAAATTTAAGCAATCTTAGTTCATATCACGGGAAGTGTCCAAATTTTGGATGTTGGAAAATTGCATTTAAAAAAAAAAAATTACTTCAAGCCCTGTTTTAAATATACGATGAGTTTGGTATTAGCACGAGACTTGAAGTGAGAGCAATTTGTAGACATTAAAAAATTGTAGGGTGAATCTAAATTACAATTTGAACTTACTTTCAATTTGGTTAGCTTTGGAAATATGGCTCAATGAGTCGAGCAATTTAAAGTCCAGATCCATTACAAATAAATGGGTTATGAGCCAATTCAAGTTATTCAAAAAGTCCAAAATCACTAGAAAATAGGTCAAAGGATAATTGATATATATGTATATATATTTATCATTAAAGATATATATATATATATATATATATATATATATATATTAATTGGATAATTATCATCAAAGATAATTATCAAGAGTAAAAAAAGTTACTAGTTTGCCCCTCCAAGAAGCTTATAAATAAAAGTCCAAAGAAGAAAAAAGGAAGAGGAGAACAAGAAGACTCTCAAAAAACACTGAAACTCTCCAAGATTCTTCATTCAAAATCCAAAACTTCAAAGTATCTAAAACCATGAAGAACCCTAAAGGAGAGGAACAACAAACACATCATCCACGTGCCGTTTTTCATCAAAGTTTTAGTTCAATTCAAGATTAAACTCCAGAAGCACTTGAACCAGGATCACTAATAAGATTGAATTAGAGGAATTTGTTGTCTTTTTTTTTGTAAAGATTTACAGAGATTTGTAACTCATATTTTTTAAAATTAATTTATTTGAAATATTTGTCCACGTGTTTTGATCTTATTCTCATTCTCAAAATTTGTGTATACATATATATTTTACAAAAATCATGTGACTGTAATTTCAAATGAGAAATGGTAGATATTTATGTAATTGATTCAAATAATTAGAAAAAAATTATGTTGAGTGCGTGGAGTTAGTTATGATTGTATTATTTATCTCAATGAAAAATAAGAGAATTTTAGAATGATTGTGAAGGACATGAGTTATATAAGTTTAAAAAATTAAGACATTAGTATTTGCTTAATCCGCACCCTGTTACTAATTTCTTTGTCATAGGTAAGTGCACCTTATAAGTCCAAGTATACCACTCATGTAAGTTTCTCCCTTTATGAGGAGACTTGAAACCTCTCCCTTTTAATTTGAAAAGAGAGGACATACCGCTAGGCTATTAGACATTTGATAAAAATGTTTATAATTTGAAAGCTCACTTTTAGTTAAGTTTAACGAATATATATATATATATATTAGAAATTTTGATGTTCCAATTTTTTTTGTCAAAATTTAATTCTAATGTTTATTTAAATGAAAAAAAAAACTATTTCTAAAAATATATGTCACAACAAAATGTATCTAAATTGACAATGCTATATTGTTTTCCATCCGGAGGAGATCCCATTATTCCACCAATCTTAAGAAAAATCTAGAAGGTCGGACTTTGTCTTCATTGTTATAGAGATATATCTAAATGCAAAAGGTATTGCTTTTCTCATTGATCTGCATTGATGATACAATATATCATATACATATATATATATATAGTGCCAGTTGCCACCTTATAACACAGTACACGTCACTAGACCAACACAACACATACACGTCAGTAGACCAGCCACAACTCTCTCTCACACAATGCCAGATATATATTTGGGAATGGTCCCCACTTATGCAATATTGAGAGTTTTCATGCGATTTACATTGGTAAAGTATTTGTTGATAAAGGAATTCCGGACTTAAATGATACCTTGATTGATTTAGAGAGGATTAATTTTAAAATTCGTAAGAAGTCATTCCTTGATACAAGTAACGCAGTGCAAACGAATTGACATTGGATACTTATCTTTATTTGACTAATTAATCATAGATGTGCTATACTCAATTAGTCATATCACATGTGACAATTGTGGCCCCTCTCTCTCTCTCTCTCATGCATTGGATAAGCAAGCCTATAATACCCAGAGATACTTCTCATGTGGTAGTGTGTCACTACCACATAAGAATAAGGTATTGAAATTGGCTTGGGAGAGTTTCTTGAAGTATTGAAATTCGCCTTCAAGTTCAAAAGTTTTTTTTTTTATATAAAAATATTATTATTTGATGAAATAAAAAAGAAATTTCAATTTTAATTATAATTGAAGTCTTAAAAAGTTCGTTAAAAAAATAAAAAAAATTTATTTTTTAAAGAAAGCCAGAAAATTTTAAGTAACAAATTTTATAGTCAATTTTATCTTTTTTTATTTCGTAAAACTTACTTATTGAGAGTAATTATTAAGTATAAGTTTGTCAAGTTAAATTTGTATTAATTGTGAAAAGAATTTCAAAAAATGCATCCACCAAACAAATTTTTTTTTATTGAAGATATTTTTCAAAGAAAAGAAATTTTAGAATTAGTAAGCTCTTCCAAACATGATCTAATTTTTTCATACTTTTTGAGATGGTGTTATTTTTTCAAAAATGTAGCAAGTTCAAATATAACACAGACAATTTAAAATTAAATATAGGTTAAAAAAATAGATCGAAAACCACAATCTTCTTTGGAGTGAAAATATGTCGAACTCCATGTTTTTTTTTTTTTTTTTTCTGTTTTTATCTTGTCAAAATTTACGCGTTTATTTTGTTTCTATGAAAATTTAAAATTTTGACTTTCTACCTTAAAAAGTAAAAGAATATCATTAAACTAAAAAGTCTTTAGTGGTACTAATTCCATGGGGATTAGCTAGAACTTCTCTTATGTTAGTGTTTGAGAATTAGCACGAATTGGAATTGAAATAATTTCAAACTAACTTTTTTTTCAATTCCAAATTAAATCCCTCGTGTTTCCGAACACAACATTATTGTTTTGAAGCTTCAAGGGTTATCTTTGACATTTTCGATTGACAAACCTAATACCATTAGAAAGCAGCCCACACATTAGTCCACCCCCGCTTCCCAAAGCTTGAAGTGGCGACCAATGATTGGCCTGGGTTAAGACCCCACTGAGCTTTATCCGAGTCCAAAATTCACGAAACGCAAATAGCAGAGTTGATATATGTATAGATATATGGATAAAAAAGATAAATAAATAGTAAATTATAAAGTAGTAAAAGGTAGACTCGGTTTCAGCGTCATTTCTAAGATTCTCTCTCATCTCTGTATATCTATCTGCATCCGCTGGTCCATTGCACAAAGGGCTCTGAAATCTGAAACCTATTGCTTCTCTGCGGCTTATCGTCAAACAGGTTCACTTCTTTCATATCCTCTCCCACTCTACACACCAAATATATACATACACATACATATATAATCGTATGAAGAGCTATATGTATATTTTTTAGATAAACAGATAGACAAATATAGATTTATATATGGATGTTGCTAATTCTTGATCCGATCGTGCAATTTAAAGCTCGTTTCTTGTATATGTAGTTCGTAAACCTTCCTTTTTCAGCAAATACTTTGTTTAGTCTTTGCCTTTCTTTATATATTCGGTGATGTTTCTAATTTTAACTAAATGGGTTTTTTAATAGAAGAAGATGGTCCACTGCTAATATGATTTCTATTTATGTAATATTGTGATGGTATTTACTGAGTTGCTTGTTGATATGCTGTTTTTGAAAGTAATAGCTTTGGAATCTGGTTACTGATTGTTCATGACGAAAGCTATGTTTGTTATTTTGTGATTTTTATTCTCTCCCTGGATTTTCTCTTTTTATATTTGGCGGTACACTGGCTTTGATGTACTGATTCTTCGTTTCTCTTGCCTTATTTATCGTATCATAATACGCTTTTTATATCATCTATAGAAGCTCACCTTTCTATATATCATCTATAGAAGCTCACCTCTCTATATATCATCTATAGAGCTAAAAGTCATTTGAGTCACAAAAATAATATAAATATATTAAGGAACACCATCGAAGGAAGTTAAAATTTTTAGGACATGTACTTCTCTCTCTAATTGTGAACCTTGCTCCTATGAAGCTGAAAGTAATCCTCTGATGAAAGAAAATAAAATGTTTCATAAGGATTGCTTACCAATTTGAGTGTTCCTGTGATTATTGTGTATTGTATTTTCTTCTTCCCCGGGTAGTGAATCCGAGGATAAGTAATGTTGGCAATGGTCAGAACTTTTTACTGCAATTTTCTCTAGAGGATCAATCTCAATTTGTCTTGGGGTTAATTTTTTTGAGTTTGAGATTAGTCAAACAGTTTATATAAAGTAATACATTCTCCTAAACCAATTAACAAAGCCCTAGTGCTTGCTCAGAAGAGCTGGATGTACAGGTGAAGATAAAGTAGGATTGTTACATAGGTAGGTGTGTTGAATATTCTCTAATACTAGTAAAAAGAGAAAAGAGAAAATGAATGTTCTCTGATGGTGAGCTGGGCCCAAGATTTTTCCTTGTGTTTGCTTTTTGAACAATTTGTCTAACAAATACTTGGGAAAGAAGTTTATTGAATGCTTCTTGTTTTTCTTTTTTGTTCATTTTTGTTATAATTCTTGTAGGAACAATGATCAAACTATTTAAAGTAAAGGAGAAACAGAGAGAACTTGGTGAAAGTCTAAATGGGAAGCCACCAATCAAGAAGCAAAGTGCTGGGGAATTACGTCTACACAAAGGTTCCTCTTATAAATAGTGATAATTTCTCATCAATTTTTTATTTATTTATTGTTCTTGCAATAAACATGTTTTCTTTTATATAAATTTATGAATTTCAAGTTTTTTGAACATTTAGTAGCAGTTAATTTTGTATTACTATTTAAGCAGGTGTAGTGGAAGTTTGGTATTCGATAAGGAGTTCAATTTCTTGATTTGCATTACAATTTAGCTAGCATTCAATTAATTTTAAAACTATACTAGCCATAATAGTTTTTCTAGTTCATTTTACAGGGATACCCATGTGAGGTGTCTTTTATCTGTTTAAATAAATGATATCTAAGGAAGTCATATAGCTATTTAAGATGACATTTTATTAAGAAAACAAGTATTGTTGGCAGTGGGAATTAGGCAAATGAATTTTCTTACCTGAAGCAGAGGCATTGAACATGGCATTTTTGGTGGATTTGTTGGGAATATCATGTCTGCTACCTTTATGATTGGGAGTTGCCATTTTAAGTATAAGTGAGAGGTAGGATTAAAGGATTTGGTAATATTTAGATTAACATGCTTTCAAAGGGATCTTTCAAGGACATGATGGAGCATTAATAAGGTACACATGCTCATGGAAGTGTATAGGGATAGTCTTCCTAAACAAATCTTGAAATAACTGGAGGATAATTGTATTATTGTCTTATTTTCCACTGCATGGCCTGAATCAAATTTAGTCAAAATTTCCTTTTGTTGTCTTTTGCTGGGAAATTTCCATTTATCGTCATAATTCCTAGATGAGGATTCAATTTGCTTTCTCATTTTCAATGCTCATATCATCAGATGTAATTTTATTTTTTTTGGGATTTTTTCCCTTGTAGATATAAGCGAACTCAACCTACCCAAAACATGCACCATATCATTCCCAAATGGGAAGGATGACCTAATGAACTTTGAGGTTACAATTCGTCCGGATGAAGGATATTATTTGTAAGTAATGCTTTCCTAATAACTTTACAGTTTGTTTTGTATTAGACAATAATGCACCACTGATATATATTTCTCTTCATTCTTCTAATAGTGGTTTATTGTCTCTTGTATTGCAAGATTTGGGTTTTGAGATGATTTATATATATATATATATATATTATTTATATTGTGGAATGCTGTATGGGTTTTCAAATTCATTTAACTGGGCACCCTTTCTCCAGAGGTGGCACGTTTGTATTCTCATTCCAAGTTTCTCCTATCTATCCTCACGAGGCACCAAAAGTGAAGTGCAAGACAAAGGTTGACAAAAACTTAAATTTCAATTTTTCAATACTAATTTGTTGAGATTTCAGTAAATCATTTGATATGGGAGGCTGTCGCTAATGTAACATCATGTTTGCAGGTTTACCATCCTAATATCGATTTGGAAGGAAACGTATGTCTTAACATTCTTCGAGAAGACTGGAAACCTGTCCTAAATATAAACACCATTATCTATGGCCTGTTTCATCTATTCACGGTATTTCTTCTTCTGGTGCTAAACCATAGTAGATCAGTGGCCTTCTGATATTATCTAATTGTGGGTTTTTTCTTTAGGAACCCAATCATGAGGATCCCCTCAATCCTGATGCAGCTGCAGTATTGAGGGATAACCCCAAGATGTTTGAATCCAATGTGAGGAGAGCAATGGCTGGTGGGTATGTGGGACAGACTTTCTTCCCTCGATGCATATAGTATCTGAAGGCAGCATCAAGTATTAATTTAGTTAAAACTGTGATGCTTAAGGTCAGTTTGTACATTTGGATGCAAGAGCATCTTCGCTGTGGTCTTTCTGCAGTACAGATGATTGGGTTGCAAATATCTTTGAATTTATGTAACTGGCATGTGCCTGAAAAATGTTTGTATGCTATTATAACCTTATGTTTGTTTGTTGTGATGAAATAATTATGTCAAACTATGAATTTTAGGCATCTGCTTGGAGAAAGGCAATGATATAGTTTTGCTGTTGATTCATAGTTGTGTAATTGCATTTGTTTCTTCTGAGTGAAAGGTTTTTATTATTCTACTTTTAACAACCCTTCTATAATTTAGTCTAAATTGATTAGATGCCCACCTCTTCCTACGCCGTACAGAGGTTTTGTTCTTTGGGGGCCATCACCTATTTTCATTTTGTGCTGGGGATGGATATGGAATCCTATTTCTAAGATAAAAAAAAGTTTACTACAAGCACTGTTGAAGGATTAATTTCCTTGAAGTGCTAGAGAAGTGGCTTGTTTGGCTTGGAGAAACACACTTTATGGGTTGGATCTTGCCTTTAAAGGTTTGGAAGCAGAGTGGTAGGTAATCACATTTGATATACCTTCTTCTAAATTGCCATGACCATGTGACTGTGTATCCACTCTTGTGACAGAAAGATGAAGTGCTGCATCAGGTTGTGCTACTGATTGTTCGAGGTTAATTTCCAACTGATTCAGCTTGTCATGTTATTAAAGGGTCTTAATGTTGCATATTTGAAGAGCTACCTGTACAGATCAACATAAAGTATGCTCTCAAATAATGCCTTTTGAACAAAAGATTTTTAGTTGTTTCTTAAGCTGACATTTTGTTTGGTTCATAGTTTATTCTGATTGGTGGTGAAATGCATTTGCAGTTCCATGGAGATGTCAACTCATGGTCAAGGCCTTGGTTTCAGAGGTAAAGGATAACAATTGCACAAATGCAGGTCTTTGATCAAATTTACTTCTTTGGAGGGATTGGATTCTCATGCTCTTTTTGCCCTTAGTTTTCTTCATTTAGTGCTTTATAGAGTACTTCTGTTTAAATTGTTTAGGTGTTTTAACAAGTATCTCAAGGTGTTATGTTACAATATTGGAAACAACGAAACCACCTCTTCTTATGCGGAGGTAAGACTGTATACATTTGACCCTCCCCAAACCCCTGCAATGGCGGAAACCTCGTGCATTGAGTTTGCCCTTATGTCGGGATGTTGGATTCTATGGGATAAACTACACAAAGTCCTGACCTAATTCACAAGACTATATCCAGTTATAGATGCATATTCTTTGTCTGGCAAACTCCTCTTTCATTTCAACTGGTCCTTGTACTGAAATCTTCCTGCAACAATCTTTCCTAGGATAGCCATTGTGGCTCCCAACAGAGCGATAACTACATCCTGTCACTGCTGGATTTGTGTTATTAGCAAGGAATTACATATAAGTAGCTGATTTATGCATGAGCAACGAGTGCGCTCTCCATAGCTCTACTTGTGTCTCCTCTACACAGGCCGCCTCCAATTCCCTTTTGACATAACCATTGCATTCTTGGCATCTGAAGCATGTTAGAAGACGCTTGTTAACAATCATACCCACTTTGTATTATTGGCGGATAAGACTTGAGTTATGTTTTGTGACTAGTCCGTTTGGAATTGCTTTTCAACCATTTAAACGTGCTTTCATCTTTTAAAATAATTACGTTTAAATATGTTTTAAAATTGTGTTTGAAGTGTGTAATTTTGTTTTATTAAAGGTCATCTATATTGTAAAGCATTATATTATGAAATTTCTTTATTAAATACATTGTGTGAAGTTGCTTATTTTATTACTAAAGGATCCTAAATCAAATACAAATTAATGACCATTAAATATGTTTAAATTATTTCTATTTTAGTGTTAAATACAAATACTATATAATAAACAAAATATGTGATAATGAAGAAGAAATTCAAAATAACTTTCTTCTTATAATTATTGAAGGCAATGAAATTTAACAATAAATAATATTTGGGTAATGCACGTGTTTATTAGTGCATGAATATTATAATAAAATTAATAATAAAAGTGATTTAAGCAACATTGTTACTAAAAATATTTAAAAGTGCGCACACTTTTAAAAGCTGCATGCATTTATTATCAAAAACTAGTAAATTCAGTGTCATGGCAGCAAAGAAAGATGTGATGAGGGCGTTAAGGAGGCCTATCTAGCAGCAGCTCACTACTCACATTACTTACAATTTCTTAAACCACATTTATTTTTAACAAAAAAGTGAACATACTTTATATTGCCCGACATTAATCAAATTGCAGTGAAAACCCAAAAGGTGAACACACTTTAAATGGCCAGACTTTAATCAAATTGAGGTAAATTGTTGGGCTCTGTTTATTGTTTATCGACTCAAGTTTAAATTAATTTTGAAGTGAAAAATAATAGTTAGGCAAAATTGTAAGATCTGTACTTTCTTATATATAGGATGCATGTAGTGAGTGCATGTGATGGAGCATATCATATGTATTCAATAGATGTAAAAATTTAGGTCTAGTAATTAAATTGGATCAGGTTGTTTGCAAATGTATTAGACTTAGGTCAATTTTAAAATTATTTTTAAAAATTAGATATGAATTTAGGTTCCAATACAGCTTGTAGTTTTAAGATTGATATGACCCAACTAAACTTGGTGTTCCCAAACAGTGGGTTACCACTCTAGTTCGAGGCCCGCCCTTTAACTCTCCATATGGTGCGGGTCCATGGTGACTTTGGCCGCTTCCAAAATGCCAGTCACGCAAGTTTCACGTGACCTTGTTATCATAATCCGCCAATAATGACTGCCAAAATATATTTGGACTTTACAAAGAATATGGCTCTATTATTATGACTTGAAAATCACGAGTTTGAAATCAGAGACTTGGCGTACATGCATCTAATCTTCTCCAGACTTCATAATGATAAAAGCTCGTGCACTAGGTTGACTCTTTTATGACTTTGTCCGTTATTAAAAGACAAGTAACATATGACATGTCTTGATTGTTCCGCGGTCACATCTTAGCCATCTAATGTTGAAACCGAAATGAGTGTCAACACTTATCGTTACGAGGAATAATAAATTTTTCACCTGATGATGCAAAAATCCACCCCGATCTGGTTAAACGCCAACCTGTGAAAAAGACAAGAGAGGAGTAATCGAAAGGGCAACAGTGCAGTGCCGGCCGACTACGCTCCGACGATCAAGTCAGAAATCGGAAGGGTGTTTCAAAGGATGTAGAGGAACTCAAAGGGTATTTTGCGCGTACCTGGTATATGAATCGCCCCTGTATTTATAGCAGTGAAAATGAGGCCGTGTCATAGTAAGAGACTGTCTCTTGGAGATAGAGAAGTTCTGGTTAAAATAGACTTTCTGTCCATATCACCTTGGGCCCATCCTTTACGTTACACGTTTCATACTTCTAGTCAACTACTCTATCAGATGCCCCCTGTTCATGAGAGTCAACTGCTGGGCCTTATGAATATTTTGGACTACTGATTGGGCTTCTCTATCGTACAAATAAACACTTTTTTTCTTCTTTTCCTTTCTTTCTTTTTTCTTTTCTTTCTTTCTTTTCTTCTTTTTTCTTTTCTTTCTTTCTTTTCTTCTTTTTTCTTTTTTTCTTTTTTCTTTTCTTTCTTTCTTTTCTTCTTTTTTCTTTTTTCCCGCGCGTGGCCCAAGACGGGTGGGCCCGGCGGCACCCGGCCTTGCCAGGCTAGGCAGCGCCCGGCCAAGGCCGGCCGAGCCAGGCCGGTCAGCGCCCGGCCGAGGTCGGCCGGGACACGCCAGGCCGCGCCGGGCTAACCATGCCCAGCCTGGTGGGCCCGTCTTCGCCCGGCGAATTCGCCATATGCAACCATGCTCTGTACCGGCTCCCTTTGCGACCGTTTGGCTTGCAAACGTTACAAAAAGGTGTCTTTTGTGCTTGAGGACCGTTGGGAGAGAGACGTTGGGGGGTTTGCAACGGTTGGCTTCCATTGCCTATACAAGCACTCCTGCCTTCATTTACTCCTCATTCCACCACATCTTATCACCAGCTCTCTTTCTACCTACGACTTGTTTCTCTAGCTCATGCCCGGTACCATTTTACCTTCTGTTTCTCGTTGTCAATACATTGTTGATCATAACTTCAACAAGCCAGACCCAGAGCTCTTTGCACCCGGTTCTCCCCTTGTCCAAGTATTCGATTTTCTTCATTCTATAATGGCAGACTACAACGAATGCCAAGATATCAGCTCTACAATGACGGATGCCGATATTGAAGAGCTAGCTGCCTCATTCTCTTCTCCAGACGGGGTTGTAGCCAGAGCTCCTTTGCCGGCAGAGAGGGCTTTTTCCATCTGTCCAGGAGAAACGTGTTTCTATGAAAGCCACTTTCTTTCGGGCCTGCGTTTCCCCATCCCAGACTTTGCGAAAGAACTGCTTCGGTACATCAACCTCTGTCCTTCTCAACTTACGCCTAATTCTTGGCGTATTATTATGGCCACCTTGGTCTTTTGGAGGTCCAGCAAGCTCACTCCTCAACCAACTATGAACGAGTTCCTTTCTTGTTATACTATTTTAAAAAGTAAGGACTGGCGTCATATTCAAGGCCGGTCTCGCGGTGCAGGTAGTCTTCCCAAAGGATTGGTGATTCTCGACAATGGTCAACGGATAAAGAACTGGAAGGAACGATTCTTTTTCGTTTCGGGTGATTGGGAGCTTTCTCCTCACCACATTCCCCACACTTGGACCGACGGGGTCGTAAGTGGTGAGCTTTTTCTACCCTTTCTTTTTAAGTCATTCTTTCTTTCTTACGTATGCTTACAGAAATTGGTGTATTTTCATAAACCAGCTACCAGAGCAAAGCCCGAGATAAGTCAAGAAGAGGAACACAGGTTAGACCTTATTTATGATCTTGGGATGAGGGATGCGGTGACCTTGACTTTCGACTCGGGATTGAGTACACTAGGTTACCTCCCTCGTATGCTTGGGGAGAGGCGAGGTACACCTTTATATTTTTTACCCCTCATTCCCTTCTCTTCCTGGATTTGAGAAATATAAACTTTATCGTACACATCGTGCAGGATCTCGGAGGAGGCCCGATCAAGACATCCGCATGTTGGCGAAAGGGAAGGGTGTTGCGGGATCCTCATCCACTGCTCAGAAAAGACGACGCCAACCCGTTCTCAGGAACATCGGTGCACCTATAGGTGGGGGCTTATCCTCTCCCCCCTCTATTGGGAATTCTCCCCTCGCAGCCACCATGAGTACTCCGGCTCCTAGTGCCAACCCCTTTGTGATACCTTATCCCCTTCTGTTTACGGGTAGTAGCCTGGTCGACCCAGGCACCTTTGGGGTACCGTCGACTCAACTTTTTGGTGGAGACAGCTTGCATGTATCGTTCTCCCCAGCCACACTGGGTTATTAACCCCGTCGGCCGGCCATACTGGTTTGTTGCTGGGTGACACATCCTTTGCCATAAAAAGGACTGGGGAGTTTGCTCTCCCTTGTGATCTGGAAAAGGTGGACGCCCTTGATGCCGTTTCCTCCACCGGATATTTACTGGCCAATATGGCTCAGGTATGCCCCTTACCTCCCTATCGTGTTTGGGTGAGACTCTGATATTTCTCCTTCTTAACCATGTGCTTCCCTTGTGTATTTGATAGGGCCTGACGATTGCCCATGGTCTCTCCAACTGTCTCCTATGTGTAGAGGAGGAGCTGGGGAAGCAAAGAACAGCCTTTGCCACGGAACGCGCTTCCTTTGCCAGTGAGCACACCAGTTTTAATTCCCAGCTTGAGACCCTTCGCGCTTCTCATAGCGAGGAAATAAACACCCTCAACTCCCAGCTCAGCCATGAACGGGAGGAGAAAGAACTGGCCGTGGAGAACTTCAAGGAGTCGCCTGATTTTGACAGGGCCCTCAACCAGTCATACATTGATGGTTTTGAGTATTTTCGTGAAGTGGCGCAGGGTCAATGGCCTGACATGAACTTCTCCGATCTGCAACTTGGAGATCCCGACCCTTGAGCTAGGGTCTTTTTTCTTTTGGTATCCATGTAATGTTCCTCGGTATAGAGGCTCCATGTACCTTTTTCATTGTTTACCTAATGAAGGATTGCGTAATTTATTGAACATGGGTCATTGTGTAAAAGTTACTTCCACATTCTTTGAATTCTTGATTCACTTGAAGAGACCCTCCGTAGAGGCATGCCCCTGTAGGGTTCTGCCCACATAGGGTTTCATCCTTTCTTGGGATTTATTCATCCCGCCTTTTTCCTTTAAAGGCCCTCCGTAGAGGTGTGCCCCCGTAGGGTTTTGTCTTTTCTCGGGATTTATTCATCCCGCCTTTTTCTTCAAAGGCCCTCTGTAGAGGTGTGTCCCCGTAGGGTTTTGTCTTTTCTCAGAATTTATTCATCCCGCCTTTTTCTTCAAAGGCCCTCTGTAGAGGTGTGCCCCCATAGGGTTCTGCCCCTGTAGGGTTTTGTCTTTTCTCGAAATTTATTCATCCCGCCTTTTTCTTCAAAGGCCCTCTGTAGAGGTGTGCCCCCGTAGGGTTTTGCAGCAACAGTATTTAGGGAATAACACGTTTTATCCCGAGGTCTTGGGCATTAGCGCCAACCTCTCAAATGATACTTAAAGTCTGGCATACAGCCAATTTTTACAATAATACTTGCTTAAAACCAATGCAAGCTAAAACCTAAAGATGATGGGGCAAAGAATTAACAAGTCAGGGAAAAAACCTCACTGATAGAACTTCCTTAAATGTTCGGCGTTCCAAGGATGGGCCAGCTGCTTTCCTTCTAACGTTTCCAGCCAGTAGGTGCCTCGCCTTTGAGTCCTAATCACTCTGTACGGGCCCTCCCAGTTAGGGGCCAGCTTTCCCGTGCCGTGAGGCTTGGTGGCTTGAGTGACCTCTCGCAAGACTAGATCACCGGACTGGAAACTCCTATGCTTGACCCTGGTGTTATAATACCGGGACATGGCCTGTTGATATGCGGCCATTCGTACCTGCGCCTGCTCCCTATTCTCGTCGATGAAATCGACACTGGCCCTTAGTTCTCTCTCGTTGTGAACTGGATCATAATGCTTGGCACGATGGCTCGCCACCGTCCCCATTTCGACAGGCAGAACCGCCTCGCTTCCGAAAGCTAAGAAGTAGGGTGTCTCTCCTGTGGGGATTCTGGCAGTGATCCTGTAGGCCCACAGAATACTTAGCAGCAGCTCTGGCCATGCTCCTTTGGAGTCATCCAGACATTTCTTAATAATTTTAAATATAGTTCTATTGGCTACCTCAGCCTGCCCATTGGCCTACGGGTGGCCTGGTGAGGAGTACCAGTGGTTTATGCCATGCTCTGTGCAAAAACCTTGGAACCGTCGGCTCTCAAACTGCTTTGCGTTATCCATAATTATGACCCTCGAGATATCAAACCTGCATATGATTGATTTCCACATGAAACTGATGACGTTCCTTTCCCCTATTGTAGCTAGGGGTTCGGCCTCCACCCATTTAGTGAAGTAGTCAACTGCTACAATTGCGAATTTCGTTTGCCCCTTTCACATGGGTAGATGACCAACAAAATCCATTCCCCATTGGGCAAAAGGCCACGGGGCCATTATTGGTGTCAGCTCTTCCGGAGGCTGCCTCGGGATGTTGGCGAAGCGTTGGCACTTTTCGCACCTCTTGACAAAGTTCATTGCGTCCCGCTGCATAGAAGGCCAGTAGTACCCCTGCCTAATGGCCTTGTGAGCCAAGGATCTGCCTCCTGCATGGTTTCCGCACTCCCCTTCATGTATTTCCCTCATAACACTCTGCGCTTCCTCTGCTGACACGCATCGTAGGTAGGGTAAGGAAACTCCCCTTTTATAGAGGATTCCATCAATTAGGGTGTACCTAGATGCCTTGACCCTAGTTCTGTGTGCTTCTACTTTATCCGACGGTAGCTCACCATTGTTTATGTACTTGGCTATTGGGTCCGCCCATTCCATGCCCTGTGTGACTTGGTTTACTTCACCCGACGTTGCTACTGTTATACTCGGGTGGTCCATGCGCTCTACAAGCACCCCTCCTTGGGCGGCCTCTTGTGCCGTAGCCAACCGAGCAAGAGCATCGGCATTGGAGTTTTCACTACGGGAGATTCGCGTGATTGAAAACCTCTGAAAATGGGTAATCAGCTCTTGTACTTTTCGCAAGTAAGATTTCATCCTTACTCCCTTTGCTTCGTATTCCAAACTGACTTGTCGGGCAATTAACTGGGAGTCAGTATGAGCTTTTAGTTGTCTAACCTTGAGGATATCAGCCAGCTTTAACCCCGCAATTAAGGCTTCGTATTCAGCTTCATTGTTTGTTGCCTTGAATCCGAATTGCAGGGCGTATTTGAAGGTTTCCCCTGCTGGAGATCTGATTAGTATCCCTGTTTCGCTGGCTTGTGTGTTGGATGATCCATCGACAAACAATTGCCACGTGCACCCAGGGTCCATTAGGTCCTCCCTTTTTTGGTGGACTGTATTTTCTGCTTCTTCCTGCTGAACCTGTTCATCTTCCTGGGGGTATGTAAACTCTGCTATGAAATCTGCCAGCACTTGGCCTTTGACTGCTGTCCTAGGCTTGTATTCGGATGTCAAATTCTCCTAACTCCATGGACCATTTCACCAGTCGCCCCGAGGTTTCGGGCTTGAAGAGGACTTGCCGGAGGGGTTGATCGGTTAACACTACAATGGTGTACGCTTGGAAATATGGCCTGATTTTCCTAGCCGTAGTGACCAAGGCAAATGCCAACTTTTATATGGAAGGATACCTTTCTTCTGCCCCCCGGAGAATCCTGCTGGTATAATAAACTGGCCTTTACACTCCTTCTTCTTCTCGCATCAGCGCGGAACTGACTGCTGCAGGAGAGACATCCAAGTATAAGTACAACTCCTCTCCTACGCGCGCGCATGACAGCAGTGGGGGCAAACTGAGGTACTGTTTTAGCTCATTTAAGGTCTGCTCACATTCTGGAGTCCACTCAAAGGCCCGCTTGAGGACTTGAAAGAACGGGAGCCACCTGTCTGTAGCACGGGAAATCAACCGGCTTAGCGCCGCCACTTTACCCGTCAGCTTTTGGACTTCTTTAGTAGTTCTGGGCGATCTCGTATCCAGGATGGCTTGCACCTTCTGAGGGTTGGCCTCTATTCCCCTCTTGCTGACCAGATTGCCCAAGAACTTTCCGGAAGATACTCCAAAAGCACACTTACTTGGATTAAGCTTCATCCTGTACTTTCGAAGGACATCAATGGTTTCTTGTAAATCAACCAAATGGTTGGCAGCCTCCTGACTTTTGACAGGCATATCATCGACATACACCTCCATGTTTCTGCCAATTTGCTCCTTGAACATTCTATTTACCAGCCTTTGATATGTTGTGCCGGTATTCTTTAGGCCGAATGGCATTACCGTGTAGCAGTATAATCCCCTTTCTGTTATAAAGGAGGTCCTTTCCTGATCTGACGGCCACATCGGAATTTGATTATATCCTGAGTAGGCATCCATAAAACTGAGTCGTTCGTACCCTGCCGTCCCTTCCACGAGCATGTCAATCAGGGGGAGGGGGAAGCTGTCTTTCGGACAAGCTTTATTCAGGTCGGTAAAGTCGACACACATGCGCCACTTTCCATTAGATTTTTTAACCAGTACCACATTTGCCAACCAGTCTGGGTAACTGGTTTCTCGCACAAAGTTGGCCTTCAATAACTTCTCCACTTCCTCGGAAATTGCCACGTTTCTTTCTGGGGCAAAGACTCTCCGTTTTTGTCTCACTGGCTTGGCGATGGAGTCGATATTCAGTCGATACACGGCAATGTTTGGATAAATCCCTGGCATATCCTTGTGGGACCATGCGAACACATCCTCGTTCGCTCTGAGGAATCGCACCATCTCCTCCCGGGAGGTGGGTGAGAGTGATGACCCCAAGCTCACCTTTTTCCCCGTGCCTTGTCATTTAAGTTGACCTCAATTAATTCTTCCATCGATTCTGCATGACGGACCTCTTCTTTTTCCTCCATCTCCTGTCCCTCAATGTTTAGGGTTTCTGTCATCTTCCTCTCCCTTAAGGAGGTGGCATAACATTATCTGGCAGTGATCTGATCTCCTCTCAGTTCTCCAACACCATGCTCCATGGGGAACCAGACAAGGAGGTGGTAGGTAGAGGTCACAGCTCTCATAGCATTCAACGTGGCCCTTCCCAGGATGACATTATACGTGGTTGGGCAATCCACCACAAAGAAAGTCACCATCTTGGTGACTTGTCTGGGACTTGAACCAGCTGTAACCGGGAAATCAATTGTGCCCAAGGGGAGGAGTTTCTCTCTGGAGAAGCCCACAAGTGGCGACTGAGTGGTCTTGAGTTTGTTTCTTCCAATCTTCATCTGATCAAATGCATCTACAAAAAGGATATCTGCGGAGCTACCGTTGTCGATTAACACCCGCCTAATTGTGAAGTTGGCGATGGTCAATGTGACGACGAGGGCATCATCATGGGGTTGCTGAACTTTTTTGGCATCATCCTCTGAAAAAGTTATGACCTGGTCGCTCAACTGAGGGCACTTGGCGGGCGATTGGCTCACCTCCCCGACTTCAAAGAAATTCCTTACTTTCCTAGCATGTGCTTTGCAAGCGGCATTAGACTCCCCGCTCCCCGCTACTCCTCCCGAGATGACTCTAATTTCCCCTATTGGGGGGTTCTTGCGAGCCGTACCCTCATTTATATCCTGTGTCTGATTCTGCGTTCTCTGTCCTTCACCGGCCACAAACCTCCGCAACTGGCCCCTTTGAATTAAACTCTCAATCTGCCTTTTCAAATCTATGCATTCATTGGTATCATGGCCATGATCACGATGGAACCTACAATACTTGTCACGAGATCTCCTGGCAGGATCAGTTCTCAACTTCGGAGGCCACGACACAGCCGGGTCGTCTTGGATGTGGAGGAGGATCTGGCCTATAGGAGCGTTCAACGGGGTGAAACTGAACCCCTTTCACGGCGCACGATCCTATCACTTTGTTCCTGTGATACTCTATTGTACTTGGGGTTTCGTTCTTCTCTGCTCGGTTGTCCCCCTCTTCCTGTCCACTTTTTTGTCGCTATCACCTTTTTCCCTTCGGGCATCAAGGGCGTCCTCGGCATTCATGTATTTCTGGGCTTTCACAAGTAATTCGGACATGCTTTCAGGGGGATGCTTAGAAACAGAGTATAGGAACTTAGAGGGTAATAGCCCTCCCATGAATGCCGTAACGGCCACCTTGTCATCCAAGGCATCTACTTGTAACATTTCTCTGTTAAATCGATTGATATAGTCCCGCAACGATTCTCCTTTAGCTTGCCTTACATTCAGGAGATAGGTAGCGGGTTTCCTGTGTCTCCGGGCAGCAATGAAATTGCCAACAATAGTTGGCTCAGCTCGTTATAGGAACGGACAGTTGATGGCTTTAAACTATTGAACCAGGACCTAGCAGAGCCCTTCAATGTAGTGGGAAAGGCTCTGCACATGATCTCGTCGGGCACCGCCTGAAGATGCATTAAGGCCTTGTAAGTTTCTAGGTGATCCAGAGGGTCCTTAGTCCCGTCAAAGCTTTCCACTGTTGGCATCTTGAACCTGGGGGGCAAGGGACAATTCATTACCCCTGCAGAGAAAGGAAGGTTGGTTTGCTAGACCAAATCCTCTATCATGGCAAGACCTTTTCCTCTTATGGCGTGGGCCATGCTTTCTACCCTAGCTCTTAGGTCCTGTATTTCCATATTGTGGTAAGCAAGGGATGCTGAATCCCCATGGGGTTGGTTTCTCTCAGGAGGGACCAAACGGTCCTGATTCACCCCGCCTCTTACGTGACTCTGAGCCGCGTCCTCCATTGGTACTTCACTTTCTCTCCGAACGCCATCCTCCTCGGGATCAACAGTCCTTACGTAACTTGGTGACGGTATCGGCGCCACAGGGGGGAGGCGTTGCAGAATCGCCGCATTTTGTTGGAGTAGTTGGACCAGACTTTGGTTTAAGTTCTGGACCTGGTGCTCCAACGCTGCGACACGCCCCTGGTCATTTGGGACTTCGAGGTGAGTCCCCAGGAAGTCCGTCTGTCCAAGGGGCTGCGTACCTCCATGTCCTGTGGGCGGATCGGCTGCCGGGTCCTGTGCGTTTGGGGGGTCGGTACCGATGGGAAGATCCTGTGCGACCGGGGGGTCGCCTTGGCCAGGTAAGTCATGTACCGGAGGACCTTGGCCAACAGGGGGATCCTATATGGCCGTGGTCTCCAATCCAGATCGAAGGTGCATCATGCTTCGTGTATGCTTTGGATAGGACAGATCGTGGGTTCGATTCCCATAGACGGCGCCAACTGATGATGCAAAAATCTACCCCGATCTGGTCAAACACCAACCTGTGAAAAAGACAAGAGAAGAGTAATCGAAAGGGCACCGATGCAGTGCCGGCCGACTACGCTCCGATGATCAAGTCAGAAATCGAAAGGGTGTTTCAAAGGATGTAGAGGAACTCAGAGGGTATTTTGCGCGTACCTGGTATATGAATCGCCCCTGTATTTATAGCAGTGAAAATGAGGCCGTGTCATAGTAAGAGACTGTCTCTTGGAGATAGAGAAGTCTTGGTTAAAATAGACTTTCTGTCCATTTCACCTTGGGCCCATCCTTTACGTTACACGTTTCATACTTCTAGTCAACTACTCTATCATCACCTAAACCCAAAAAATAAACATAGTATAAATGGCCAGACATTAACCAAATTGAGATGAGGTTGAGATTGTCGGGTTTAGTCATCGTTCGTCGACTCAAATTCAAATTAATCTTGAAATCAACTGGGGTTTTTCACAAACTTATTTGACTTGGCTTATTCCAATACTTGTTATTCGGCCCCCAAACCATGTTAAATTATATGGTAATTAAAAACCATGTCATTTTGTTTCGGTTCCTTTTGAAGTATGCTTATCTCCATCACCACAACTTCCTTTTTACTGAACCAATTTAGTGGCTTTAGCCTTAATTTCTAGATAACAATCTAGATTCAGTTGGAAGTTATTGTGGGCTTGATCACGCTATTTAATCATTTGATCCTAGTGGAAAGCGAGTAATGCACACTAGAATAGATGAATTGGAGTAGGTGATGCAGCCTATTCAAACTAATTTTTACATCAGAAGAAAAGGTTTGGCTCTTCAAGAGGGTGTTGAAAGCAGTGGCCATGTTCTGTTGGAAAGTAGAGATCTCACTAACATCCTAGCTAGGACAAGTATGTTAGAAGTTGTTCCTTCGCCACTTTGAGAGTTTCATTTGAAAGACCAGAAATGATTGGAATACTGGCACTTGAGGTGTTAGTGCTTCCAGATGACTTGGAGGCCTTGGCAACATTATAGAGACTTTCAAGGATTAGAAGTGTCCTCCTCTTCACTTAAAAAAGGTAGAAGTCGAGATGGAAGGAGTAACTTGTCGTTTCAATCCAATTAGCCAAATGAAGATAAATAACTTGAGTGAGTCATCAAGCTGAAGTAACTACCTCTGGAATTGAAACAGTGTATCCAGTAGAAGAGCCTCCAACTGCAACAGGTTGAGTAGTTTGAACAACAATGGTAGGGGCTGGGGTTGGCAAAGTACTACTGCCACTATGAGCCACTAAGGTTTCAGTAATAGTTGCTTTGAAAATAGGGTATTGCACTTTTATTTCATGACGTTCTAGTGGAAGAATGAGATCATGTTGTTCAAAAGGGATGTTCAAAAAGTTGTGGCCCATTATCAGTCCCTGCAAATGGATGTCAGATGATAAGAAAACATACATGTCAGAGGAATATAATGAGTATTGAAGAAATTTACCAAATCTTCAAGGTTTGAAGTCTTGCTTTTCTTTGCCAAAGTAAGCTCAAGTTGTTCCCCTATTTGCTCTTCAATCTCAAGTGCAGGAATGATTTTTCTTTTGCTTTTTGGGTTAGCTTTCTCCTGAAAAGGACTATCATCTTTGGGAGTCTTAATCGAAACCCTAGAAGAAGGAGGTCCTTTAAACACAATGTCTTCTGGTCCAGTGAGAGTTCCTTCATCACTTGATAACTCAAGTTGAGGCTTATATACCTGAGAGACTTGCAAGTGGAAAGTGTGAGAAAGGAAATTTGATAAAAGAAATGGAGAAGAAGGATAATGCTACTGGAAGGGATGGACTTGCTTTCTTCTTGCCCTTAGCTTTGTATAATTCATTCTCTCTTGGAATTTCTTATTTTGTTTCTTATATTTTTCTTTCTTTTGCTTCTTCTCTCTCACTTTCTGATGAAACATCACCCTCAAAAGTACCTTGTCTAACACTGCTTCATTCACCTTCATTTCCTCTAATAGATTGAGCTTTCTTTTGGCTTTTCTTCTTACTGACTCCATAATTATTCTCTTCATCTAAAAAGTGACAGAAATGTAAGAAGAAACTATAAGAGGAAAATGAGGGAAGAATGAAAATTACCAACAAAAGCTTCTGTTATGTTCATATGGGTTTGAAAAGTTCAAGAGCCAATTCTGCTGTCTAGTAAATCTTATATGTATCAAACTCTTTAGTGGACTGAGGCTTGCTAGGATATCAAACAAGAAAGACCTTTTCTTTAGTTTATACTTCTCATTAAGTGCTTGGAATTGATCTTTTTTGATGAACTTGGTCCTTAAATAAAAATTTCAGTTACTTAAGTCACAAGGAAGTAATGGAATGAGTTGAATAAGACTTGACCACTCAAAAAATGTCAGAAAATGTCACGTGGCAAAAGGGTTAATTCAAACATAGAAGTGATTGTATGAGATGTTGTCTATTAGGGGGAAGGGCGTGTGGTATAATCTTAAAAGTTAAAATTTTCACTTGACACATGGTAAATAAGGAAAGTTACAAACAAAAGAAATTGGTTAATTTGACTTTGTCTTGAACAATTACGTGTCACCATCAAAATTTCCCACATGCTAAATTGGTGGGATGATGCCTAAAATTAAGGACATAATCCTATCAAGAATGGAAATATGGAATGTGGAGATATTTTAGAGATACACTAAGGGAGTTGGCTCAACTAATCGAAAAAAAATTTAGCTTGGAAACGAAAGAGTTGCCCTAATTCAACTATTGACAGAAAATTTTTAGGAGTTATTGCCTGAGCAAGGTAAGTGATAGAGACTTATAAGGAAACTTGGAGTCTTCGCCATGGGCAGTTATCGGAACGTGAGATTATTCTACCAGCAAACAAGAAAAGTGGCCAAGGAGGTACAACATGAATCAAACTGTTCAACTCATGTTGTAAAAGCAAAACATAGGGGTGATAATTCGTGTTCTCATGTCATGTTCATGTCGTATCGATCTATAAGTATTCTACTAAATAGCTCAACCCTAACCCGACCTATTTAATAATCGTGTTAAAGACCCTCAACACTAACTCAACTCGTTTATTAAACGTGTTACCCGTGTTGACTCCTGTAACCCGTTTAATAAACATGTCATATAATGGCACGACTTGTTTAATAACATTTTTAATCCGTTTAACTTATATCATATGAGTTTCTCCACCCCTAAAAATCTCTCTGAAGATCATATAAAAAATAAAGTACATATCAATACACAAATCCTAAAATCAAACTATATTATAAATTTTATAATTATATATAAATTCAAAATCATACTAAGGTGATTCAACAACTGAAAAGACGTCATAACAATTCTATCATTGCGTTTTATGACTACATCAATCCTGTAAACAAAAAAATAGATTACAAACAATTGTAATTTATATAACTATGTATATATAAGTTTGTATAAAACCATAATATATGAATAACTCATGTCGTAATCATGTTGTAATTGTGTCGTAATCATGTCATGGGTTAGATAGCTTAAATCCAAACTCAACCCAACTTTTACGTGTCGTATTCGTGTCAACCCATTTATTAAACGTGTTGGCTTATTTCAAACCCAAACTCGCTTAATTCGTGTTATGTTCAAGTTGTGTTGTGTCCAATTTTGCCACCCCTAGTGAAACATAAGAAGATATGTATTCAAAAGAATGAGGACATGAGATATGTGGCAAAGCCTGATTCGTCTACATGGAAAACTCTTAACTTCTATAAGAGAACTTTATAAATAGGACAATTAGGTCTCACTTGCAAACCTTATTCAACACACAACTCAAACAACAATTCAATTCCATTTCAATTCAAACTTTTGCACTTATTATCTTTTTACATTCCTGTAATATTCTTAAATTATTTTGATTAATCATGAAAGTTTATTCCAAGTCCCGCACTTGTTTTATCTCAATTCCAGCAATTCTCCTTCATTATTTTACTTTCCTCGTATTGTTCTTCAATTCATTTCTTTTTTCAGTCAAAAAAAACTTTTGAAGTCCTTTGGTCCAAAGGCAAAAAAGAACTCTTGGAGGTGGTCATTCTAAACCTTTTTACAATCGCCTGCTCCTTACATTCCAATTGAAAAAAATTTAGTTTGGATTTTCATTTAGAACTATATAATTTCCTGGCACGCCCTGTCACGCCCCCAAATCCAGACCGCCGAAACTCCCTTGGTGCAAGCTCAAATTTTGAGTAGTGAGGTGTCATGATTGCCTGATCGTCACTCCACGACCTAAACAACCATGACAAACTACCATTCTCACCCTCAGTACTTGCCCGGACCACTGAGATCAATACATATAGCAGAAGTCTTTACATTTATCAATACATCTATTCTTAATCAGATATATCACAATGATCACCAATCAAAGTTATCATTTCATAAATCAGCAGAATCATTCTTTATACCATTATTATCATGTATACATGCAAACATAAGCAATTCAAGTCCACTACGTATACCCTTTATTGAAAACATGCGTACATAAGTCATTTTACAATACACCGCTGGTGCACTTTTTGATTGATTAAAGTGCACCTTTCAATTGTGCGAAACACAATTCGATTGTGCAAAATAGGAGTTTCAATTGATTGAAAAGTTACGCTTGATCGAAGTTCTATTGAAGGACTATCGAAACTCCACTGGAATTTGACCACCTTTTATCGAGCCATTGCGATAATTTGTCGATTAATCGAGGCATATTGATTGATCGAAATCCCTTGAACACTGTTTCTCTGCAGAATTTTTAAGTGTCACTTCTCACACTTGATCCCCATTCTCATCATACATGAACCTCATTTAACCAATTCATAGACATAACCATTCTCACAAGTCTATGCATGCAAAAATGAACATAAATGAACAATCATTTAAATTGTCTAGCATACTTAAAATCATGCTTATAATGTATAAAATCATAAGGTATAAACAATACATATTCTCGAAACATAAATAGCCTTTACATGTTTACCACGTGCATATAGTCCACAATTCGGGCATGCATTCAAATAAAGTCATATTTTTTTAAAATGAAACCAATACCGCTCCATGCCAATTCACAATTAGGGAGACTCCATCACCTCCTTTCTATTTCCTGAAAAGAGTTAATACTTATGGGATTAGTTACAACACGCTCAACAGGAATGTCAAAAAATACCACATAAACATACATTTGAATTTAATTATGTTAAGTAAATATTCGTACATCACAACCATATTACAAGCAGTGTATAATGCAATGTGATATGTATAACTCTCTCATATTCTTCACACATCCATTGGGTTTCGATTTTACGAGCTGCCCAATCCCACCTAACTGAGGTTCCAAAATCAGTTTACGTCATTGTATGACTCCATTTGGGAAGTATCCTCTTCCATCTAATTCGAAGCCCCAATTAAGGATCATTCCACAGGGTTCCTCCTCTGGATTGCCCCACATCGCTCCAAATGGATTACCATACCACTCGTTAGGAGGGCTTACCACCCAATTAAGCTTACCACCCTCACTGTGCTAATGAAGATGAATCCCACATGTTAATGATAATGTGCACATACAATTTGAAGCAATATAATACTAATTGTCATATTTGCACATTTTCAAATAAATATCACATACTTTTAAATTGAACATATTTCACATTTCATATCATTTATATTGATAATTAATCATGCTTGATACTTAAACACGCTTTTAAGGTAATTTATCAAACACATAACTGTCACCTTCACATAATTCTTTCACATTTCAATTCACACTTGCTTCATAATCATCTAAGACAATTATAAACATGTAATCATCACATTTAATATAGATAATTCATTAAATGACATAATTTAACATGCTTTAATATTAAAAAACATCTAATTATACTCATATAACCAATTAGTTGTCATAAACAACTAATATACTCACAAAACTATGGATTATATGTGTTAGGCATTCCTACCTCAATTTAGAAAATCTTTCAAATAATTTTTCCAAATTTCTCACTAAAATAAAATTTCTTCAAATTCAATTCCGGACGGATCAAACTCGATCCCTCAATGTGTAGACCAACTCTTCATTCTTCGGCGCCTTCCAATTATCGCCTCAAGCCTATCAAATTCAATGGAGAAGGGAAAAATATGATGTAGAGATATATGTGTATCTATATTACTTTCTCACGGCTGATGAAGAAGGGCAAAATGCACTCACACCCCCTGAGGTTTGCCCTAAATACACTCATATAAAAAGTTTGCTTAAACTTACACTCACACCCCTGAGGTTTGGAGTTTGATCGCACACAACCCCCAATTGAAATCCATCGGCCAAAAAATTATTTGAAATGTCTGTTTTACCCTTCACTAACTAAAAAGACATTTTTAACCTTACTTTTTATGTTAAAATACCATATTGCTCCAAACTTTTTTTTTTAATTGACAAAACTACCCTTATTACCTTATTGTTTTTCTCCCTCCTCTCTCACCCTCAAAGTTCACTTTCTCTAATTCTCTCTCTCTTTCCTTTTTTTTATTTCTTTCTCTCTCTCCTTACTCTGTCTCTTTTTCTCTTTCTTCCTCCATCTCTCTCTCTTTCCCGAATCACTCTCTCTACATCTAACCCCCTTCTCTTTTCTTTATTTTATCTATTTCTCTCTCTTAATTCTTCACCATTTTCTCTTTTTTTCTTTTATTTTTTTCTCTTTCACTGTTGCTATGGTAGTGCACCTGTAAATTGGCAATGATAGCATGGCTTTGGTGGTGGCCGTGGTGTCTCGGCAATAGTAGAGAGATGACAATAGAGGAGACCTATATGAAGAGTGTTACAAGAGTATAGGAATTTATGAGAAAGTTAAACGAGGATATTTTGCATTTTGCCTTTTATTACAAAGTATGCATACATTTATTTCAAAAACTAAAAAAAAAGTAGTCATGGCACTAATAAAATTGAAAAGTAAGTATTGAAAAAAAGAAATAAAAACATCATCCAAGATTAATAATAAAGAAAATTTTAGCCTCAAATTTTGAATTTCTTCAGATTGAATTTTATTTTTTAATGACAACTAATGTTAGGTCATACACATAATAGAGAAATAATATAAATTATTTGCTAAATTGAATCATCAAAACACATTAGACTCATTTCTTTATTTCACAAATTTTCTTTTATAACTAAAAAACAAAACAAAAGAATTCAAGAATTTTGTTGGCCCTTCACTGAATTCAGGGGACACTAATATAGTAATATATCGGTTGAAGGGTTAATTTAGTCATTTTATTTTAATAATTTTTTTAATATAATATAGTTATTATATTTATGGATAAAATTGTAAGTTTTCATGCAAAGTGCTGATGCAAGTTTGTTCAGGGGTGTGAATGTAGATTTAGGCAAACTTTGTACATGAGTGTGTTTGAGGCAAACTTCAGGGGGCGTGAGTGTACTTTGCCCGATGAAGAATGAGAGAATGAATTGCCCAATCATCTTTTTGCTATTTATAGACCTAACTCTTATATTTACAAAAATGTCATTAATCTTTCACTAAACCTTTCCGGGCTCCGTTTTCACTTTCGGTAACTCTTACGAATCCGAAATCGATTCCGTTGCACATCAAATATTTTATTTAAGTTACTCTCAAAATTTGGTGTCATTTCGACACTTTCGGATTTTTCGGTCCCACGTGACCCATATCTCCCAGGTTCACCCGACTCGAAAAACTCAATTTTTGTTAAACACTCCCAAAACTTCTCTGGACTCTTATATAAGTCCCCGAACACATATAATCATTTAAAACATTTATATGACAATAAAGGAAATTAAAAGAAAAGCGACAAAAAATGGTCATAATTCTTACATGCCAGCACTTCCACTAAAACTGAAGATTATTTTTAGACCAAACAACTTGTAAATTGTTTAAAATCAATTGTATTTGTAATCTTGTGACAGGTTTTTATCTTCAGAATTTCACAGAGCAAGAAAAAGTTCTTTTGAGATTTCAACTACAACATTATGAACTTGATGCACTTCATCATCCACATTTGCGAAATGTGTCTAATATTTTTGAACTATGCCAAGGATTAGTAAAAGCAAAGAAGTCAAAAGTCTATTATTTAATTGATAGAATGATTCGACTTGTATTAACTCTTTTAGATTCATGCAAATACAGAAAATACATTTTCAGCTATGAAAATTGTTAAACTAAGTTCTGTAACAAGATGGATAATGAATTTCTTGCAGATTACTTGGTTGTCAACATCGAGAGAGAAATTACTAAGACTTTCGGTTCAAATTCGATTATAAATGATTTTTATTTTTTAAAAGATGGTTGGAGACAACTTTGGTAGTAGTTACTTTCCTTTGCTACTTTTTTTGTACACATCCAACTCAAGTTTGATTGGATGATTAGATATGTGGGATATATGATAAGGTTATTTATTTTTTATTTTTTGTTCATTTTGTGTATGTTTATATAAAAATTGAGTTATGTTTTGTGACCTCTTTTATTTTTATTTATTTATTCTGGCAAGAAACTCCCAAGTGCTTTTAGAGAGATTCGAACCCTCCCATTTTTTATTTTGAAATAAGTGAAAATACCACTGGCCCTTAGTTATACAATTGCCCTTAATAATTGCACATTCTACTTCAAAGGTAACAACATTTATGATATTGCAAGACCAAATTTTGTAATCTTGACAATTAAAAACTAGACCAATTTTGTAATCTTGACAATTAAAAACTGCAAGCATTTATTATCAAAAACTTGTGAGTCAGTGTCATGGCAGCAAAGAAAGATGTGATGAGGGCGTTAAGGAGGACTATTTAGTATTTAGCACCAGCTTACTACTCACATTGCTTACAATTTCTTAAACCACATCTTGTGATAGTATATACATTTGCTCTTGAATTTGGTGGAACCACTATATAACAATAATAAATAAATAAATAAATAAAAGTAATAAGTCTCACGTATAGGAGAAGATAGTCTATTATTTTTCAGAGCTTTATTGTGGTCCCTTCTCTCACTTTTGAGACTATTCATTCTTCTTATTTTCTATCATAGCTTGTTGATTAAAATTATTTTTATTATTAATATATTAATTAAAATATTTTTTGAAATAAAATAATTATAAAATTTTAAATAAAATTTCCCAACTGCTATATAGGGCAATAATGGCTAAAATTTATTTTTTATTTTTAATAAATAATGAAAAAATGTAGTGACGATTCTCATATGACAAAATGAATGTGTTTATATAAGATGAAAAATATAGCTGCTTAAAATATTATTGTTGGAAATATAGTCGTTTTCTTTGGAAATATAGTTATTGCAAAAAAGTTAAAAATAAAATTTTTAACTAAATATTATAAAAATTAAAAAATATTAAAAATTTATTATTATTTGACTAGCGAAAATTCAAAGAAGCCAATGTGAACTAAAATTCTAGAATTGAAAACGTTGATATGACTTTAGAAAAATGCTGACTTGACTTTTGAAAAAATTAAAGTGACAAATTTAGAGAGCTAAAATTCAAAAGGCCAATGCAGATACTCTTATTACATAAATTAATAAATAATTATTGTTCTAATACTTGTTATTCGGCCCCTGAACCATGTTAATCTAATCTTAAAAACTATGCCATTCTCATGGGAGAGAAAATTATGTTAACGAAACTGAATTTTCATACATTTTGATTTCTTAAATCTGATCCATTCAAATGGAGTTAATTGCATTGATATGTGGAAAAGGATGGACTCATTGTGTAGCTAAGCATACAAGTCCTTGCCTTTTCAGGCACTGTCAGCTTTATTGAAAGAGAATAGCAAGGCCTGATCTTTGATGGCAACATGTTATAAGGCATAATGAGTGATGGATGTAGATCTTGCCAACTTTTATGAGGTCAAATAATTGAAGCTGCTCAAAATTATTTGGACAAACAGGACTCGGGTCGGTAAGGAGAAGAAATTCGGTGCGCCCGTCTACTTGACGCATCACATTTTTACATGCCATAACATGTGCAATAAGGCTTATAGCTTATGTTGTATAGTAGAGTTGTGATTAACCATCGCATCATGCATACTTAATATTTATTTATTGATATGAAAGTGATCCTTCCATTTAGGAGACTAAAGTTTAATTTTGATGTTTCGTAATATTTATTCGTTGGTATGAAAGTGGCCCTTCCATCTAGGAGACTAAAATTTAATTTTGATGTTTCGTGAACTAATCAACAAAAGAAAATTTAAATTCATAAAGTTAAGATAAATCGTAAAAAAAATATATATATTATATTTTATTGATACACGATTGAGTGAACTTAGTACGGTAAATAAACTTGATAGTAAGGAAACTATCCAAAATTAAAGTTTTTTAAAAAGTTCTAAAGAAATAAAGTAAGAAAATTAGTTATTAAAAATTACAAATTACCAAAAATAAGTCCAATTCAAATCCATCCGAATCTCTAATAAAATTTTAGAAATCTGAAAAAATGCAATTCATTAGTGCAAGTTTTGTGCGAGTTGAAACATTTCAATTAAATAGTGGTCTATTCAATTCAAAATTATAATTATAAGCCGGGTTTGGCCTTCTAACTATCCAAACTTCTACATTAGGGTCGGGGCAGGGGCGTAGCCATTAAGGCACTAGTGAATACATTAGTACCCACTTAACTCTATAACTATATATATATATATAGTAAATGCAATTTTTTGGGGTTTAGAAATGTAATCACTTATTAAATTTTGAGTGATGTATTTATTTAATTTTATAAAAAATAAATTATAGTCTAAACTTTTGCGTTCGTACCCATTTATGCAAATTTTTAACTACACCCCTATGTCTAGGTGCAATCGTTGCTCAAGCTTCTGTTTTGGGAAATGCTTATATCCCTTAAAGCTAATTTAATAGTTAAAAGTTTATTTTCAAAAATAATATAATTTTCTTACAATAAAGAGAGTCTCAGTGCATTGAGCTGTCTTTATTTATATATATATATATATAGAGAGAGAGGGCCTGACAACAATTGAATTATTCCTGTACTACCCCTTCTTTTTTTTATATTATGAATTCACGTGAACAAAGTACGGGTCGATGCAAAAAAGTGACTTTTCCAAAATGCTACTGTAGTAAGAATTTTCATAATACCAAAAGAAGATGGGCGCTTCCTGCAAATTGAGTCCATGACCACCCACTCTCTCTCTGGACCACATCACATATTCGTACAAGTTGATCTTAAAATTTAAAATTTATCATTTATGTCAAAAATCAAAGAAAATTTTGCTTTGGAGGCCGGTATGAAAATAAAATTTAAATATATATAAATTGTGAATAAAATGAGAACGGAAATAGAGATAATATTTAATTTATTATTTTTAACCCTTTTTGTCAAAATGAATTTACTATTTAATAGAAAAAATTTCAAAATTTTGAAATTCTGAAATATCCATGGAGGTGGTCCAAGTTGTTAACACATACGAATACATGATTGAGACACTTGTGTATGCATGTCAACTTATTTAATATTTTATGTATATAATAAAAAGAGATGTATTATTTGTACTCAAAGAAAGAAGGTTTTAAAATAAGATTTAGGTTCAATTAATATTTAAATAATGTACCATAAAATCTAAAATTTTAAAAAATATAGATTGATTTGAGAGCTTTAATATAGGTTATGCTCAAACTAAGATACAAGTTAATCCAAACCCAATCCAAATTAAAGTTTCCAACTAACCCAATTAATTAAAGTTTGTTTCATGATTGATTGTTAACTTATTGTGATGTGTGAAAAAAAAATAATGGCCAACTATATTCATTTTTTTCTTTTAGTAACAATATTCTTATTTCGAATGGTTATCTAAGAATAAGATATATAGTTTAGTAATTTGCAATTTTGAAACAGAATAGTTGGTAAAAAGAACTTGATTTTAAATCTGAACTTAAGTTCAACCAAATTTAAAGATTTTTGCACATTTAATTCGAGTTAATTAAGGAGATTGAAATGAGAATCAAACGCTCATCATTTTATGAAAATTCATTTGGAATAGACCATACGCTTCAATTAAAACTCTAAATTCTTTCAACATACTAAAACTTTATTTTTAACAAACTTGTATACTTTTATTTTAAGTATTTTAACATAATTTTTATTATTATAGAACCATTTTAATAGGTGTAACACAGTGTTAACGTGTAATCTGTGGACAATTGTTTGAAATAAAACTCAGGTAACAAAACTTGACACAATTAGTCAATATGATTCAAACATAATATGAAATTAACAAATTTATATAGATTTTAATCAAGTTGGTGTTATAATTATTTAAAACATACTTGGTGAGGTTTAAATGTAAATTGTGCCCAAATGCAAATTCACCCGAAATTATGTGGTGTTGGTCTAAAAGTGGCACAAAGATCAAAAGACGGGACATCGTCCTCATCTTTTAACCAATGATTGAAAAATCATGCAAAATTTGCAGCTTTTATAAGATATTATATTGCGGGCTAGTGAAGTTGGTGAGACAATTATTTGCCGGAAAAAGAAAAAAAAGAAAAAGAAGTTGTTGAGATAATTAGCAAATTAATTCATATGTCGTGAACCATTTGATCTGCTGCAAAGATCCGAATTTATTAATTAAATATCATGAGATTAGATTGGAGACCCGACCCTTTTGTATTTGGGTCTCTAAACAACGAGGATAATGTGAAAAGGTTCGCATCATTCACGTCAACACCACAGTACACCAATCTAATTAAGTTGACACTATAAAACTTCTTATAGTTTCTTTTCATATTAATTACTATATCATGAGATTAGATATATATATATATATATATATATATATATATATATGAAGCACATAAGTTATATATTCATATATACATGCTAGCTGTTGCAAGAATGAAATTGCACCAGTATAGTATTTCACCTAAAGTAATAAACTATACAATAATAACACAAGTTAGACAAAACGTCCCATACCATCCTCGTCTCTGATTCCCAACAATTCTAGATAATATATATGATCTTGTTAATATATTATGTATTAAATGACAAGCAAATCACAGCTCTTCCTTATACACACACACACATGTATATATTCTCGCAATATATCTTCATATATATAATTAATGGGCAAATTGCATGAAACTTCCTCCACTTCTAATTTTTACACAAAACCTCCCTAAAAAAAAAAAAAAAAAATCCTGAACCATTCCTAAACTATCTCATTGTTGCAAAATGATATTATAATGACAAAAATGTCCCTTAATATAAATTTTAAAAAAAATAAATTTTCATTTTTATGTTTTCTTTTTCTTTTTAATTTTTAAAAAGGTGAACTTTAAGAGAATCTTAAAAATTACATACTATTAAAGTGATGTTATAATGATGAAAATGCCCCTTAATATATATTTAAAAAAATTTAGAATTTCTTTTCCATTTTAATTTTTAAAAAAAAATTGAAGAAAATTTTGAAAATTATTCTAAGGTAATTTCATTTTCATTAAATTTTTTCCAGACATTTTTAACAGCAGTATGTCAAATGAATTATTTGTATTAATTTTAATTTTATATTAAAGTGACACTAATTTCTTAAATTTATATTAAAGTTAATGTGGAGTTTTATGCAATTATATTATATTATTATATATAATATAATAGAAGAAGATATATGGATGATCCACTGGAGGGAAAAAGATGTTCAATACGTCAAGATCGATAGTCTTCAGGCAGTTTCCTTTCACGTTCTTATCTTTTCTCTGAAAATTTGGTCCAACTTATATTATATTTCAACAATCATCATCATCATCATATATCTTGCATGATTATATATATATATATGCGCGCGAGTGTGTAAGTGAGTGTGATATCTCACACACTAATAAGTGAATTACATCAAATTTCCATTCATCCTCATTATTGGACTTCTAAGGGATGCCAAGTGCCATCGCCATTGCATGCACAAGCAGTGCCGGACCTAGATGTATTAAGAACAAATTTTGAGGGGGCCAAATGTAAATTTCTTTATATATATATATATATCTATATATATATATACATATTTAAAATTAATTTTTATATAAAGTGTTTCAAAAACTTTGGATAGGCCAATGACACCTTTTAGTCTCCCCTTCCGCAAGCAGGGCAGAATCCTTAAATATGTCTTTTTAGGTTTTTTTTTTTCTGTTGTGTGTTTCAATGCTATAAGAAGACAATCAATTTTTTGTTAGGGATAGAATCAAACTTAGATTTAGCTAATTTTTTTGGCAGATTTACACAGACATTAATGATATTTCGGTTTTCTTTCTCACTTTTAATTACCAATTGCTTAACATAATTCTCAATTTAGCTTCTCATTCGTCAATAATATTCAAGAATTCATGTCGTGGGTAATAATTTGCATTGATAAATCAGGCGGCATTGTATAAATAATCATAAAAACAAATATATAATAAGGGGAAAAGATTTTTGGTCCCCGCCTTATCTCCCTCGGTCCCTGAATGGACACGTGTGCCGTGGAGGAAAGGGAAAGGACATCCTTGAGACACTGAGAAAAAATTAAAATGTTGGAGAAGACATCACATGAATTATATGATAGGACTTTACAGACTGTGAAATATTTGTGCGGAGATCGAATATGGCATCCATGGAAGTTGGATATATATATATATATATATAAAGATTGAAAATGCCCCGAATCACCACCCCACTCTGTCTGTATGCGTCTTCATCAGGAATATAATTCCACTGCGAGTGTGAGAAACATTGGATATATGGTAGCAAAGCTTCCTTTAGAAGGCATGAGGACAAGAATATTGTAAGAGTGAAATAGAATATGACCCACACAAACCATTAAGAGGATGGGGGAGCCATTCGGATCCCCATTCGGAAGTGCTCTCGATGATTGAGCTAGCAAAGGCAATATTAAAGGAGGAGTGTTGACGGCAGTCGTTTAAATGAGTGTTCTTGCATAGTGGCTTTACTGTTTGGAATAATAATAGAATTACATGTGTTTATTTTAAAAATATATATAATTTATTTAATTAATTTTATCGCTTTTATATTTTAAATTCAAAATTAACATGTCTCATTCTCTCATAGAAAGTACGGATATTTTTACAAAAGTAACGTATTCGTATGGAATACTTAATAGATATCGATACTACTTGGATACTCGTGGATACATGTTCAATACTTTTTCAACGTATCCATAATTTTAAAATATATATTTTTATTTCTAACACGTATCCGATATTTCTTATTAGATACTTCGACCATATATCCGATACTTCTCAAATACTTTACAACACATTTTTAACAAATTTTGAACATTAAAATGTACAATAATATCATAGTATAATTGTTAAAAAAAGTTTAAATTTATTTAAAAAAGAAGTATTGAGATATATATCATAATTTAATATAAAATTTATCTATGCAAATTATGCAATATAATTCTTAACTCTTATTTTGTTTGTTAATCAATATATTGTTATAAAGTAATGTTAATAACTCTATTTTTTGTATATATAAAAATATAATTTATTATTTTTATATTACGGTATGCTCTAATACCCGTATCTTATTTTTTAAAAAATTATTGTATCGCAGTACTTATATCATATTGTACAAGTGTTTTGTATCCGTGTACATACTTAGAAGATTCTGTAAAATCAATAATGATAATAAAAATGAGATTCACATCTCATTGGAAATGTCTGATCACTAAAAATACACCATATACCAACTTAATTCCTGTCAATGTTTTAGGACAACTCTAATTTTTCAACGCAAACTGAACTACATTATCAGAGACTGACCCTTGTTAATCCATTAACTGTCTCACTACGTACCAAAAAATACTCATAAGATGTTGAATGTTGATATGGCGAGTTTTCATTAGATGTAACGTGGTACGCTTAACGCACATTTTCACATGGACTGGAGTCCATCACTTCCAACTATTTTCGTGCACGGGAGAGAATCCGAATCCGAATCCGAATCCGCGGCTATATAAACATGATATGTATCAGGCTATCAGCTATAGGGTCGAGTGTATGAAGCACTAGAGAGTGTACTTAACAACAAACATATATTGCAAGTAAATTGCTCTCCTAGCCTCACATATTCCTACCAGAACCCCCACTCTGAAACGATCGATATGGTGTTAGCTAAGCACTACTCCATGAAACCCCACGTCGCTGTCCTCCCAAGCCCAGGCATGGGCCACATCATCCCCCTCCTCGAGCTCTCAAAGCGTCTCGTCAACCACCATGGCTTCCAAGTCAGCTTCCTCGTCATCACCACTCAAGCCTCCGCCGCCCAGAATCAGCTCCTCCGCTCACCAACCCTCCCTCCCGACCTCCACGTCATCGACCTCCCACCTGTCGACGTGTCCCACGTCATCACCGAGGGTATCCCAGTCCTCACCTGCCTATGCCTCATCGTCCACGAGTCCCTCAGACCACTCCGGTCCGTCCTCACCGAGTTGGACCGGCCCAAAGCTCTCATCGTCGACCTCTTCACCACCGAGGCTTTCGAGGTCTGCAGAGACCTCTCCATCCCCACCTATTCCTTCTCTACGGCCTCCTCTGCTCTACTTTCCTTCTCATTGTACCTCCCGACGCTGGACCGGGAAGTGGAGGGCGAGTTCGTGGACCTGCCCGAACCGGTTCAGGTCCCGGGTTGCACACCGATACGAACCGAAGACCTCCTGGACCAGGTTTGCAACCGCAAGATTGATGAGTATAAATGGTACTTGTTCCATGTCAGTAGGTTGAAAATGGCTACTGGGATTTTCACAAACTCCTGGGAAGACCTCGAACCGGTCTCGCTTCGAGCTCTGAAACATACCCGATTCTTTCAAGACATACCCATTCCGCCGGTTCACCCGGTCGGACCGCTGATCAAAGAGAGCGAACCATTGACAGAATCGGACAAAGAGATCTTGACGTGGCTAGACAAGCAACCGTCTGATTCCGTTCTCTTCGTGGCACTCGGAAGTGGCGGGACCTTGTCAACTCAGCAACTCACGGAGTTGGCGTGGGGTCTGGAAATGAGTCAGCAACGGTTCATCCTGGTGGCGCGTAGACCGACAGACGCGAGTGCTTCCGCGGCGTTTTTCAACGTGGGTAGCGACGTGAATGACCCGGCGGCGTACTTGCCGGAAGGTTTCACGAAGAGGACGGAGGGAGTGGGGCTGGTGGTGCCGTCATGGGCGGCGCAAGTGGCGGTGCTCCGCCACGGTTCCACCGGCGGTTTCCTCTCGCATTGCGGGTGGAACTCGTCGTTGGAGAGCATCGTCCATGGCGTGCCGATGATCGCGTGGCCGCTCTACGCGGAGCAGAGAATGAATGCAACGATACTGTCGGAGGAGGTGGGGATGGCAGTGAAGCCTGTGGCGAGGGGAGGGGAGAGTTTGATCGGACGGGAAGAGGTAGAGAGGGTGGTGAGGTTGTTGATTGAAGGTGATGAAGGCAAGGTCATGAGACGTAGGGCCAAAGAGCTTCAAGAGAGTGCACGGACTGCGTTGAACTATGGTGGGTCATCTTATGATTCCCTTTCTCGTGTTGCAGAGAGTTGGAAAGCCGAGCTGGAGACTAAAGAGCTGAGTTCTTTAGCATGCGCTGTTACTTCGCGTGGAAATGTGAACATTTGAAGTGATGTCATTAGGAGTGATGTTTGTGTGCCGCGTGTGGTTTCGTTTGTGAGCATTTGATCATATGGTGTCACTGGAGTACTTGTTTTACTGAAGTTAATATTGAGTAATTTTGTATGACATGCTTTATCTAAAAAGTAAAAATTAATTTGCTTAAATCAGTTTTATTTAAAGAAGTTTTTTTAATTGCTCTATATCTTGAAACTTGACAATGAATCTAAAACTTATATTGGTAGTCCGGAAAAAAAAATAGTTGAAACAAAAAAAAGATTAGATACATTTGTTAGTTTATTTGGTTGTAACATTGGTATTGATTCTATCATTGTGATTGTCATTATAAATAAAGTATTTTTTATTATGGATATTGCACAATCGGATAAGAAATCAATAGATGAGTGATAATTTTATAGTATATGCTGAAAAAGATATATTTAGTCACATAAATAATGAAACTATAATACAACATTTTTAAAATATTAAAACTCGTTGTGGATTATAAAAAAAAAAACATTTTTTTAACAAGAGGACAATTAAAAATATACTCAATTATAGCCCACTTATGTGTCATGCAAGAGTTGTGTACACATGAGAGTGGGCCATAACATGAAAGCAAGATTTATTCTAATTAGTGATATTGATATATATATTATTTTGTCTATTTTCTAAGAGTTTAGCTTTCTAACATGCCTCTTAATTCTGTGAAGTCTTAGGTTCGAGTCTTCACCTCTGTGTTTGTTCTCTAATTTGGTGAGAATTAAACAAGCTTGTCTTGTTGTCCTGTGTCCAAATTTGCACTTGATTTGACGCAATTGGTGGTCCAATAAAAAAGGGTGCGAACAATCATAGATCAACTTGCTCAAATGGTTCATGATCTAGGTACACTTGGTCAGAGAAAATTTTTGTAAACAACTGAAAAGTATTCTTTTCTCACAAACCAACTACAGAGCTCTTAACAACTTTAATATCTATATATCTCATTACAAGATGAGAAACAGAGTATTTGTATTACAAGGAGAGAAACAGAGATTAACTAGTTTGCTTTCCTCTAACTAATTCAATAACAAACTCTATAACATAATTTGAGAATAACAGAATTTGAGAACTCCAGCTGGATCCAAGTCATTATGATGAGTTGGCTATGACTCACATGCTGACTTGTCATTTGTAGAAACTTCTTCTAAGCTCTTATGGCTTTCACCCCCCCTACAAGCTGAAGGGTCGAGGCATGATACAGAGTTTGGACTTCAAATAATCGAACCTTGAGCTTGATAAATGCTTTGTGAACAAGTCTGCTATTTAATCTTCGGTTGGAATATAGCAGAGTTATAATTTCTTTTTAAGGACGAGATCTCGGACAAAATGAATGTTTATTTCAATGTGTTTAGATCAAGCATGAAACACAAGATTTGCTGACATATAACTGGAGCTGATGTTGTCAAACCATAGAATAGGGACTTGTTGTTGAGGAACACATAATTCTTGTAAGAGTGATAAAGTCCAGACAATCTTAGTTGCTGCTATGGCTAGTCCTCTATACTCTGATTCAGCACTACTTCTAAAGACAACTTTTTGTTTTGTTGCAGACCAAGACACAAGATTATCTCTAAAAAACAAATAATAACCACTAGAACTTTTTCTGTCATCAGGAGTTGAAGCATAGTCAGGATCTGTATAGGATTGTATCTGAAGATGAGTAGAAGTATTAAGCCTTAAGCCTTGTTGCATAGTACCCCTTAGATTTCTTAGAATCCTCTTTGCAGACAGCCAGTGAGCCGTTGTTGGATTATGCATGAATTGATAAGCTTTATTGACAGCAAAAGCAATGTCAGGTCTAGTTAGAGTGATTTATTATAAGGCTCCTACTATGTTCCTATACTTGGTTTGATCCTCAAATGGTTCTCCATCATACTTAGACAAACTGTGGCCAATGACTCCTGGGGTTTTTGTAGGTTTACAGTCAAGCATCTCTGTTTTCTCAAGCAAATCAGCAATATTCTTGGTTTGAGATAGGTGGATAGAGTGAGCATCATAAATCACCTCTATTCCAAGAAAGTAAGATAACTGACCTAGATCCCTCATTGCAAAAGTAGAGTGTAGTTGCATTATTAAAGCATCAATCTGAGTTTTTGAGCTTCCAGTGACAAGGATATCATCAACATAAACCAAAATAACTAAAGTATCTGTTTTTTCAAACTGAACAAACATTGAGCTATCAGACCTTAAGCATGTGAAGCCCCATTTTAACAGAGCTTGACTAAGTTTTGTAAACCAAGCCCTTGGTGCTTGCTTCAAGCCATATAAGGCTTTCTTTAGTTTGCATACTCTGTGGGGGAACTGCTGATGTGCAAACCCAGGTGGCTGAGACATAAACACTTGTTCTTCTAGATCTCTATTTAAGAAGGCATTCTGAACATCTAGTTGCCTAACTTTCCATCCAAAAGTAAGAGCAAGAGTTAACACTATTTTTATTGTTTCTGGTTTCACCACAGGGTTAAAAGTATCAAATAAATCAAGCCCTTGAGTCTGATTATAGCCCTTTGCCACCAATCAGGCCTTATGCCTCTCTAAAGTCCCATTTGCATTATATTTGAGCTTAAACACCCATTTACAACCTATGATGTTAACTGTTGAAGGAAGATCAACCAATTCCCATGTGTTGTGTCTTTGTAATGCCTCAATTTCATTTTTCATTGCTGTCACGCAATTAGGATTTTTCATGGCTTGCTTAACTGTAGTTGGCTCCTTCGATCGGGTTACAAGAAACAGTTATTTCTTTTTAACTATCCCGTTTTAAGACCTGGTTACCGTCCTTCTTGTTTCTGGTATAGATTAAGCAGGAATAGTTTGGACTGGTTATTGTATAGCTGGAGATAAAGGAGAAATTGTTGGTATATCAGAAGGAGAAGTTGTTGGTGGAACATCTTGTTCTGATGGAATAACAACATGTTGGTGAGGAGATTGTGTAAGAACTGGAACATGATGAGGTTCAAGGACAGGACTTGATGATGGGAGGGTTATAAGAGTAGGTGTCTGAGCAAGTCCTTGTGTAGCAACAGTAACTGGAGAAGAATATGAGGCTAAAGGAAACTTGTTTTCATCAAAAATAACATAGCGAGTTATATACACTCTTCCAGACTTGGAATCTAGACACAAATAACCCTTATGGATAGTTGAGTATCCAAGAAAAACATATTGAATTGATATGTATTGTAACTTGTGTCTATATATGGTCTGATAAAAGGGTAGCACAGACACCCAAAAATTTTCAACATAGTATAGTTAGGTTTCTTGTGAAAGACAAGAGAGTATGGAGAGGCAAAATCTAATACTTTTGTTGGCATTTTATTGATTAGATGAACTGTTATTTGAAAAGCATATAGTCAAAATCTCAAAGGTAAAGATGCACGAGCCAAAAGAGCCAAACCTATCTCCACTACTTGTCTATGCTACCTCTCCATTCTCCCATTTTGACCAAAAGTGTAAGGACGTGAGAATCTGTGAGCAATGCCTTGGGACTGAAGGTAGCGAGCAAAAACCTTGAATTCTCCTCCATTATCACACTGAAGAGTCTTTATTTTGCTATTAAACTGATTTTCAACCAGACTTTTGTACTGAACAAAAACTTGCAAGGCTTGATCTTTAGTCTGCAAAGGAAAAAGCCATGTGAATCTTGTATGATCATCAACAAAGAGGAAAAAATATATGGAGCCTAAAGTAGATAAAACAGGAGCTGGTCCCCATATATCAGTATGGACAAGCTCTAATGGAGAAGTTGCTCGTGTATTTGATATTTGAAATGGTAATCTGTGACTTTTTGCATGTTGACAAGAAGAACAAACCAAGTTTTTATTCACTGAGCATGAAATATTACAATCACTCAAAATCTTTTGTACAATAGTAGGTGAGACATGTCCAAGGTGATCATGCCAAACCTCACTGCTATCAGTAGAAATATTAAAGGCTGATACAAAGTCTTTATTCAAAAGGAAGCACTATGAGTCTTTGAATCTTGGAAACTGGTAACTGGAAGCTTATACAACCCATTCTCAAGTCTGCCTTGAGCTAGAGTCTTTTTTGAACATTGATCATTCATAATGAAATATTTGGGATAAAACTCAATCATAGAGTTATTGTCAACACAAAGTTTAGTAACACTGATTAGATTGCTAGAAAAAGAAGGCACATGATAAACCTTGTTAAGGCAAAGAACTGTGGAATTAGAAACTAGAGACGTACTACCAACATTTGAAATAGGGATTTGCTTACCATTACCAATTGTAACTCTTTCTGAACCAGTATAAGGAGCCATATTCGAAAGACTAGCTGCATTTTGAGTCATGTGATAGGTAGCTCCAGAGTCAAGGTACCAAGAATCATCTGCAACAATGTTAGGAGTAGCAACCATTGTTGATGTTGTACTCTGAGCTTGATTGTTGTTAATGGATTGTTGACCTTGAAAGGTAATATCAAACATGTGATAACAATTTTGAACAGTGTGTCCAAATTTACCACAGAGTTGACATTGAGGCTTTGTATTATTATTGTTGCCTCTTCCACATTGGCCTCCGCGACCACCACGACCTCTTCCTCTATAGGTATAGTTCTAATTTCCTCCTTGTCCAAGACCCTGGTTTGATGAATTCTGATATCCCAGATTGCTCTTGCTATAGTTCTTTCCACCTGCATACTTGTTGTTCTGAGCAAGATTTGCAGTCATTACTCCAGTTTCATCAAAGAAATTCTGTTGTTCTAAACGATGCTCAAAAGTCAGGAGCAAGCTATGAATATTTTCAAGAGAGAGGGGATTGTCTCTAGCACTGATAAATGTTACCACATCATTATAATCAGCTCCTAATCCATCCAAAAGATTCATAATCTGATCTTGTTCTGAAACAGGTTCCCCTATTGCTGCAAGACTATCCGAGATACCTTTAATCTTCATAATAAACTTAATCATTGACATTGAGTTTTTCTTTATTGTTTGTAACTGCAATCTTAGCTGCATAATTTGAGGTCACGAGGAAGATGAGAAAATTTTCTCAAGAGCATTCCAGGCATAATGTGACGTGGTATAGCCTATAATCTGAGCTATAATCTCATGAGTTAGAGAAGAATAGATCCAACTTAGGATTAATCTATCATGTCTACGCTAAGTTACAAACTCTAGATTGATAACTCCAGTAGTAGGAACAGTTTTCTCTGGACAAACTGATAAACCTTCAATAAAATTCTCAAATCCATTTGCATAGATCACATTATCCATTTGCGATCTCCGGAAGACATAGTTCAATCGATCTAGCTTAACAGAAAGAGTATGATTGAAGAACTGTGAACCTGAAGCCGGAGCAAGAGAGGAAGATTGAGATGCTCCAATTGATTCTGAGAAGGAAGAAGAAAAAGTCGATCTAGATGCAGAGGTTGACATGATTGGTTCACCAGGAAGAGAGAAGGAAATTGATTAGTTTCCAGGAAAATTGCAAGAAAGCGAAAGAACCAAGCTCTGATACCAAGAAAACTTTTGTAAACAACTGAAAAGTGACAAACCAACTACAGAGCTCTTAACAACTTTAATATCTATATATCTCATTACAAAAAGAGAAACAGAGTATATATATTACAAGGAGATAAACTAGTTTGTTTCCCTCTAACTAATTCAATAACAAACTCTATAACAGAATTTGAGAACTCCAGCTAGATCCAAGTCATCATAATGAGCTGGCTATGACTCACATGCTGACTTGTCATTTGTAGAAACTTCTTCTAAACTCTTATGGCTTTCAGTGAGAGGTGCACATCAATTGCTTCAAATAAACCAACATACAATTATAAATGACAATGACTTGTACCAATGTGTACATACAATACATTGTTGAACTGTGTACAGTTATTATACAGTAATTATGGTAGTGAAAGAAGGTATAATTCTAAGCCATTGGTTCTTAACCCAATACAATTTAGCCGGGGTGTTGAGGTTTTGTTCAGTTTATCCGGGCTGTGCAAATCGTCTCTTTCACGTAAGTCATGTAAAACTTGACTTATGTCGCGAGGGTAATGTCTAAAAAATTATTTGCACTTTAGTTGAGTCGAACCTTAGACTTGAAGTAACTTTATTACTAGAGCCAACTCCTTGAATTATAAAAAGATATGTTACATAGATAGTAATGTGTATTTCTTCAATGAGTGAATATATGACAAATTTCTTAAAAAAAAGGGTAAAATGCTCTAACACCCCCCAGGTTTCTGTTTATTACCTACGGAGAATACTTGTGTCTTTGACTGAGGTCAACCTCCCCCAAGTTTCGTAAACTATACCTTGACACCCCAAATGTTAGTTGACTGTCAAGTCAACTAATTTGAAAAGTTAAAATGCCAAAACTACCCTTCCTGTTTGAATGTACAATTTTACCCTCAATTAGTTGGACATTTATACCCTTTTTGCATCTTACTTAATTCTCACCCATTTGCTTTAATTAATATTTTTAATTAATACTAAATACGTTAATTAATATTAAAATCAAATTATATAATCATATATAATTAAATTTATCAATTAAAAACATAATTTAAAATTAAAAAATATATAACTTCATATATACTATATTCAGTAGCTTTATATATATAATTTATTGATAAACCAGTATATTGGCAAAAAAAAAATTATATAGATTTAGGGATTCTGTATTTTATATATATTATATATGTTTTCTGTTATATAAATATAGAAAGGTAATATATATATTATATGTTTTCTATTATATATATATAGAAAGGTAATATATATATATATATATATATATATATATATATTATATGTTTTCTGTTGTATATATATAGAAAGCTAATATATATAGATATATACACACACTACCCACCGCCATAACCATGACCTTCCACCGCTGCCACAACCCACAATCTCTTCCATTGTCGCCACAACCCACAACCTCTCTTTCTACTTCCCACGACGATCTATTTGTTTTTTCTCTCACACACACACACGCAAGTACATAGATTCTCCTTTTACCCCTTTCTACTCTTCAAACCCTAACCCTAATTTCAGTTCATCACTGGCGCACACCAAGCTCACCAATTATGAATCAAGTGTCTACAGAAGGATTGATAGCAAATAGAAGGGAAGCGTGTTAACCTCATTTCTTGGCTGGCTCATATTTCTTCATCCACCATTGAATTAGAAGTTGCAGAATCACCCATGATGGTCTCTGGCACACCCCCTACCCCCCGCAACACTCCCACTTTAAGCTACGCCTGCTAAGCAAGATGCATTGCGATTTCCTCTTCTGTGGACGCACCGGAGTATGACCCGGGACTGGATAGGGGGGAAGTGGGTTAACCTTATTTCTTAGCTGACTCATTTATTTCCCTCATTTCTTCATCCACCATTGAATTGGAAGTTGCAGAATCACCCATGATGGTCACTAAAATAAAATCAAAATAGTGGTGACATGGAGTGCTTTCTTAATAATGGTGGTGATTTGGGTTGGAAGTTGCAGAAATTTGGGCGTGACTGTGGCAATGGCGTGAGTTTGAGGGAAGAAGAGGATGGGCAGTGTTAACGAAGGGTATTTAGGACATTTCGTATAGGAAGGGTATACGTCATCGATTACATCAGCAAGTTCAATTACATAATTATTAAATATAAGAGGGTAAATTGGTAAAATTATTTAAACCGTCAGTTTTTAACGAGTGTTAACTCTGACTGGGGGTGTCAGGGTATGGTTTACGAAACCTGGGGGAGGTTGACCTCAGTCAAAGACACAAGTATTCTCCGTGGGTAATAAGCGAAAACCTGGGGGGGGGGGGGTGTTAGAGCATTTTACCCTAAAAAAAAAGAATTGCAAAATACTTCTCAATCACATATATGTTTCTCTTACAAGATAGGAGGAGAAAGAAGAATAGAGAAGCTATGTTATTAATTAGACTAATGTGAAAATCCAGGATTTAAAAGGCACCTAAGGTCAAGTTCAGGCTTATTCTTCAATTATAAAATCTATGCCTTGACTCAAGGACAAGTGAATTGCGAGGCATGCTAGGACCCAAGAGGAATCCGAACGTGAGTGTGTATGAGCGTGGTGTGAATAGTCAAATATATCCATATCGGCCGAGACAACCTTAAATGATCATATGATTGTGGAAAGGTAAGGATTCCCTTTTTTTAGAAGACTTTAATCAGTCAAGTACACAAATAATTAACGGTAAAATATCTGCAAAATGCAATCAAGACTTTATTAAATGAACTTCAAACAACACTTGTTACATGAGAGTAAAGGTTGTTGGGGGCAGTGGAACATGAAAAACCAATAACATTAAACCAATTGCAAACAACACAACATATATGTGGTTTGAACCAACCTGGTCTACGTCCACGAAGAGAAAAAATTTCACTATCATTCAAGAAGAAATAGTATATCAGTAGAATAAAAATATTCACAAACTCTCTCATGAGAAGTCACACAACGAGAAAAAAATATTCATCCGTTTATTACATCTCTCTACTCTAACAACTCAACTCCCTCATAAGAATGCCCTTAGGACCACATCTCTTTACTCTTCTACCCATCCACTCTCTTCTTTTCTCACCCACTCTTCCATTCTATTTTTTCTCTACCTTCTCCAAATTCTTGTTGGGTAAGTAAGACAACTACTTTGGGCTCAAGTACAGTTACTGTGGGTCAGTATCTAACAACATTACAATTCAAAACTCAACCAAATGAGAATTTGAGACAATACATAACAAAGGTCATAATCATACCCCAAGTTGGCTAATTGATTACAGTGAATCTTTGCATATTACAATGAAGATTAATTTGTAGTGAATGCTATCAATTAAGAACTAAGATTAACTAAGTTAGAATACACTACGAACTAAAGTTAAACTAGGTTAGAATAATCTAAGGTAGTGTTATGTGTGGTTAGACCGTTAGAGACGCTTCTTCTTTTCATTCTTCTAAGCTTGTATTTATAGAGATTTTTCATTAAAAAAAGGGATGATTTGGCTTCAAGTGTTTCTCAACCAAACAGGCAGACTGTTATTATGTTAATATGCCTGTTGGCTTCATTTTTATGAAACCTCTAGTATTTCCTTCTTGCTCTCCAACATTTCTTTCTTCTTTAATTGAATATTTGGGCTTCTCTCTCCTCGTGTGGCAGCTTATAATGGTTTCCATTTTGTGCCTACTGTCAGGTGATAACACATCCAACTCTTGTGTAAAACCATTTTTGGCTTTCATTAAATTAGCCTTAGCTCTAAGTAATCCTAAAAGAAGAAGAGTGTTCAATGATGTTAAGGTTATATCCAGTTTGTTTGAATTATATCTGGTTCATTTTAATTTTGATTTGACATTAAATCACACAAACAATGAATTTACATAGCAAAACTGAGGATCTTAAATAAATGATAGGAGTGACTAGAAGAGTGCTCGAGCTTGAGTCAAGCTCGTACAAGAGTGTTTGAGCTCGGTTCATAAAAGAGTGTTCGAGTTTGAGTCTAGCACGCACAACTCGAACATTACCCATTAAACTCGAGCATAACTCGTTTGCTCGTTTAATTAATAAACTTCAATTCAAATCTCGAGCTACATATCAATAATTTTAAGGAGAAAAAATAACTATAAATTCAAGCAATACCTTACAAACGAGTCATATTCACGAGTCTTTTATCAAATTTATTCATGAACACCTGTTCTTAAACATGTTTACAAGCCTAATGAACCGAGCCATGGATTTTTTAGGCTCAAGTCATTTATCAAAGCAGCCTAAAAATCAAGCTTGACTTGTTTACTTAACAAATAAGCTTGAGATGAGTTATAATCAAGCCCAACTCAGGCTAGGAACAACTTGGCTTGTTTGCAATCCTACAACAAAGTCTACTTTATCTTATTTTATCATCAATAGGCATCGATCACTCCTAATTTTCTCCTTAAATATAAAAAATGACAATTCTTACATACCATTTGGTTTTTGAATTGTAATAGTTATATTGTTGCCCTTTACAATTGAAGAGAGTTTTCTTGGGCATGGTTTAGATAATTAGGTTACACGTACTTGTGCGCTTTAGGAGTTCATTCCTTCTACAGAGCAATTGAACTGAAGTTAATGTGAATGAGAATTTTCCACACTAATTCACTGATGGTTTTCCTGTCTACCAATACCAGGATAATAAAATGAAATGAAATCCAACTGAAACCACTTCTTTGATTCCCAAACAGGTCATAGAAGTTAGAATATGAATGCATCAAATATTTGGATAGTTTATTGGAAGAACAAGTATAAGATGGATGGGCTCTTCATTTCTGGATATCATACGTGCTTTGCTTAATCAAGTAAGTAACATGACATGCCCTAATGGTTCCCATGGCCACATTTGGGCCCTCTAAAGTTGGAACCCAAATGAGTGTCGATGCCTTCTCCTCCTAAGTCTAAATCCAAAAACTGAACATACTTTCTATTGCCAGACATTAATCAAACTCAGGTGAAAACCCAAAAGGTGAACATACTTTAAATCGCTAGACATTAAGTTTAAATTGTTGGGCTCCGTTTATCATTTATCTACTCAAGTTTGAATTGATTTTGAAATTGGCTCGGGTTGTTTGCAAACTTATTTGACTTTGCTTGTGAGTTTATGAAAATATTATTATTTTAATTTTTTTTTTATATAATCAAAATTTTGTTTTCTTTTACTTTTATAATCAATTTTACAATTATTAGAAAAACATTTAGACATGAATTTATGAATAAAGCAAACAAGTGGAACATGTATGGTATAACCTCTATAAATTAATACTCTATAAATCAATAATCTCTTTTAAATAACTAAATTAATAATTTCGTTAAGTTTATAAAATAATAAATTTCAAAAATTCCTTTATATATTTCTATAGGCCCCACTTAGAGCAACTCCATATTGGACTCTCTAAGAGCTTGATTTATAGCTTTTTTGCCAGCCCATGCTCATAATGAGCTGCCTAATTTTGTGGGCCCCATATGGAGCTCGTGATTGAACGGGGGAAGTTGCAACTACGAGCCCGACCTTTTTTTTTTTATTAGTCACGTGAGTTGCACAATCTTTTTTATTTTATTTTATCTGCCGCGTGAAGGTCAAATGGCATTTGACCGTTGACTAAGGGCCTATTGGGCTTTTCAAAAATGACTGAAACTGCTTTAAAGCAGTTTTTTGGCTACTTTTTTTTAAAAAAAAAAAAAGTTATGACAAATCTCTACCAGTATAGCCATTAGGGATTGTTTGGCAATTGGTATATTGGCAAAAACTATTTTTTGAAAAAAATAATTATAAAATTCCCCAACCACTATATAGGCCAATAATGACCCAAATTTATTTTTTATTTTTAACAAATAATGAAAAAAATGTAATAATGATTCTTATATGACCAAATGAATGTGTTTATATAAGATGAAAAATATAGTCGTTTGAAATATTGCGGTTGGAAATATAACTATTGCAAAAATATTGAAATAAAATTTTAATTAAATATTTTAAAAATAAAAAAATATTAAAAATTTATTATTATTTGGCTTGCGAAAATTCAGAGAGGCCAATGTAAGGCAAAATCTGGAGAGCTAAAAACACTAACGTGACATGGCTTTTGAAAAAGTTGAAGTGGCAAATTTAGATCGAGAACTAAAATTCGGAGAGGCCAATGCTGATTCTCTTATTACATAAAATAATAATTTGGTAAGAAGTATATATAAGACTGATTATAATGATTTCTTGAAATATGAATCTAGTGTTACTTTTCTTTTCTTGAAATATAAGTTTAGATGGATTTCATCTCTAATTTTTTGTAACACGCTCAAAAGTTTTGGAATTGTATTTTTGTATTACAAGAAGAAATTATTTAGTGTCATTAATGCTTTGAGTGCTTCCTTGCTGAAACGGACTTCAAGATTGTTATATTATCAAACAGGTTTTTATATACATAAAATATTTTGTTAAATTAATAAGTTATTAATTGATCAATAAATTAATATGTTGTTTAATTAATAAGATTTTTTTGATTTCAACGTTCTTAATTTAAAGAGGTTATAGTCTAACTTAAGATTGATATCCACTCACTTTTATAGAGGTTATAGTCTAACTTAAGATTGATGTCCACTCATTGAGGACAAAGAGTGTGGGTGGCAACAATTGTCATTATAAATGATGGATCATATTTCATTGTGTATATATATAAACCATGTAAATCTAATGTTAAAAACCATGTCATTCTCATGGGAGAGAAAATTATGTTAACTTGATTTTCTTAAATTTGATCCATTCATGAATGGTAGTTAATTGCATTGATATGTGGAAAAGGATACATTCATGTATCTAATCATACAAGTCCTTTTTCCAGCACTGACAGCTTTATTGGAAGACAATAAAAAGGCCCTGATCTTTAATGAGTGATGGATGTAGGTTCTTGCCAACTTTTATGAGACCAAATAAATGAACATGCTGAAAAATATTTGGACAAATCTGGAGACAAAATATTAGTACGGAGAAGATATTCGGTATGTCCGATCGTGTCTTACACACGTAAAGTTGTGATTGTCATGCATACTTTGTTGGTAATTAAGGAAATAGTCCCTCCATCTAGAGACTAAAATTTTATTTTGACGTTCCGTGAACGAATTAACAAGAGAAATTTTAAATTCATAAAGTTAAGATAAAATGTAAATTAAAAAAAATTTATATTTTATTGATAAAGAAATGAGTGAACTCAGCATGGTACATAAACTTGATAGCAAAAAAAACTGTCCAAAATTAAAATTTTCTTAAAAAAATTAAAATAAGAAAACTAGTTATTAAAAATTACTAATTATCTAAAATAAGTCTAATTCGAAACTGTCTGAATCTCTAATAATTTTTTTGAATGTTCATTAGTAAAATGTAGTCTTTTTCATTCAAAATGAGCTCATCAAAGACTGAAAATTTGGCAGCCGCCTTTTGTACTTTTCATCAATTCAAATTTCTAGTCAAGGTTAGGATGTTATTTTTTTCCAAAACTACAATAATGCAATCGTTGCTGAGGCCAAGAGAGAAATTTTAAATTCATAAAGTATTATCACTCGATGCACTAAGTCTAGTCGACGGACATTTAATTCGAGTTAATTAAAGAGATTGAAATTAGAATCAAACATTCATCATTATATGAAAATTCATTTAGAATAAACTTTATTTTAAGTATTTTTAACATAATTTTTATTATTATCAAACCATTTTAATAAGTGTAACATAATGTTAACGTGTAATATGTGAACAACTGTTTGAAATAAAACTCATAATATGAGTGACAAAATTTGATACAACTAGTCATGATTCGAATATAGTATGAAATTAACAAATGTTGGTCTTATAATTATTTAAAATTCATACGTGGAGTGGTTTAAATGTAAATTGTGCCCAAATACAAATTGACCTGAAATTATGTGGTTTGGTCTAAATCAAAAGATGTGACGTGGTCCTCATCTTTTAACTACTGATTGAAAAATCATCCAAAAATTTGCAGCTTGTAGAATATATTATATGATGAGATTAGATATTTAGATCGGAGACCCGACCCTTCTGCATTTGGGTCTCTTAACAACTAGGATAACATGAAAAGTTTGCATCATTCAGTACACCAATCTAATTAATATAACATTATTAAACTTCGTATATATAGTTTCTTTTCATATTAATTACTATATCATGAGATTACATATATAATATACATGATATATATATATATTATACTATGAAGCACATAACTTATATATTCATATATGCATGCTTGCTGTTGCAAGAATGAAATTGCACCAGTATAGTATTTCACCTAAAGTAATAAACTATACAATAATAACACGAGTTAGACAAAACGTCCCGCACCTTCCTTGTCTCTGATTCCCAACCATTCTAGATAATATGATATTGTTAATATATTATGTATTAAATGACAAGAAAATCATAGCACTTCTTTTTATATATATATACACAGACACACATACATACCTATATTCTCGCAATCTTCATATATATATATATATAATTAATGGGCAAATTGCAGGAAACTTCCTCCACTTTTAATTTTTGACACAAAATCTCTCTACAAAAAGAAAAAAAAACAAAAATAAAAACCTGAACCATCCCTAAACTATCTCATTGTTGCAAAATGATATTATAATGTCAAAAATGTCCCTTAATATAAATTCAAAAAGAAATTAAAATTTCATATTTAGGTTTTGTTTTCATTTTTAAAAGTAATGTTATAACGACAGATCCAGAATATTATGTGAGTGAGGGTTAGTTTAGATAAATATATATATATATATATATATATATATATATATATATGTGGGGGCAAAGTTGTATATAGTGGAATTTTTTTTAATTTTAGTGGGGGCAAAATGTAATTTTAATGAAATATTTTTATAATTTTCATAAAATTATAATTGTATAATACAAAAAATAAAAATTTCGGTAGGCGGATGCCCCCACTGAAATGCAGGTAGAAAATGCCCCTTAATATAAATTTAAGAAAATTTAATTTTTCTTTAAAATAATTTTTCATTAAGTTTTCTTTTCCATTTTAATTTTAAAAAAATAAAAATTGAAGAAAATTTTGAAAATTGTTCTAAGAGAATTTCATTTTCATTAAAAAAGATTCAGACATATTTTTAACAATATTATATTGAATGAATTATTTGTATTAATTTTAATTTTATATTAAAATGACACTATTTTTTTAAATTTATATTAAAGTGAAGGTGGAGTTTTATTATATTATATTATTATATATAATATAATATAATATAATAGAAGAAGATACATGGATCATCCACTGGAAATATCAGACAGATGGATAGTCTTCGAGAAGTTTCCTTTCACCTTCTTATCTTTTCTCTGAAAATTTGGCCCAACAAACAAAACTGCTTTCATCACCATCATGTTATTTCTAGCAGCGTTTTTCAGATAATGGTTCACCTAAAAGTTGACCATCAGCTAAAAGCTGACCATATTTAGATTGTGCTGACCATATTTAGATTGTGTGTGTGTTGGGGTTGGGGTTGGTGATACGATAATAATAATTAGGGGCGGTAAAATTGGACACGATACGATAACACGACATAAATTAAACAGGTTTGAATTTGAGGTAAGTTGACACGTTCAATAAATGAGTTGACATGAACACGACACACAAAAATTGGATTGTGTTTGAATTTAAGTGTTTAACTCGCGACACGATTACAACACAATTATGATATGAGTTATTCATATATTATGGTTTTATACAAATTTATATATACATAGTTATATCTATTGCAATTGTTTGCAATCTATTTGTTTGTTTACAGGACTCATATAGCCATAAAATGCAAACATAAGATTGTTATGGTGTTTTCTCAGTTATTGAATCACTTTAGTATACTTTTGAGTTTATATATAGATACAAAATTTATAATATAGTTTAATTTTAGGATTTATGTATTGATATGTACTCTATTTTTTATATGATCTTCAGAGAGATTTTTAAGGGTGGAGAAACTCATATGATATAAGTTAAACGGATTAAAAAAGTTATTAAACAAGTCGTGTCGTTATAGGACATGTGGTTATGCGGGTCGATACGGATAACACGTTTAATATACAGGTTAGGTTAGTGTTGAGGGTTTTTGACACGATTATGAAATGAGTCGGGTTAGGGTTGAGCTATTTAATAGAATACTTATAAATTGACACGACACGAGAACACAAATTGTCACCCCTAATAATAACTAGTAAGGAAGTATGGACACGAATACGAGATATGGGTACGACACCTTACGAATACGGCAATATGAAAAATCTCAAAAAAATAGAATACAGACATGACAAGGATACGTTAAATAAATAAATAAACAAAAAAATAATATTGTACATAAAATATTAAGTTTTATTCTTCAACCATACAATAAATATACTTAAAGCAATTATACAAAATATAAAAAGTTAAAATCCAAAAATCTCCTATATTTTCTAATATTCTTTACAATGACTCACTTGTTTGCTTGAGGGTTTTAAAAATATTTTTGTTTTATTATAAAATGGACTTTATTTTCTAACCTATAAAATTTTTAACATTACAATCTCAACCCTACTTTATAGAACAAAAAATTACAAATTTACCCCGAACAATATTTTAAAGGTATCTCAAATATATTCAAAACGTATCACAGATGTATCCTAGCATATCACAGACGTATCCGACATTCAAAAAATAATTTTAAAAAATGAGATATTTTTTTGAAATATCGGACATGTATCCAATCATATCGTGGCCAAATTCGTATTAAATACGTGTTTAATACAGACCACATGAGATTTTTTGAAGCAACTGAACTTTTTAGAATATATCTAACATATTAAGTTAAGATTAAAGATATATAATTTAGTTCAGAGAGATATGTGGATGTTGACGGTGCACAATGCTATCAGACTTTCTCCTTGTAAATTGATTGTTGTATGAAGATGTTTACATTGCATTGACAATTGAGAACTAAAAATTCAGTAGCTCAAATTTAGTTAATAGGCGTTATCAGTCAACCACGACAGCTTGGAATGGTCTACCAACCCCTTCTTTACTTTAGTTTTCTATTATATGGATAGGAAAAAGAAAGAAAAAACAAAAATAAATAAAAAATTTGCCTAACTTGATCATTTTTCCAAATGGAACATTGACAACTTTGTTTTAGAAAATGATTGGTACAGTGAACCAACCAAACATCGGACAAAATAGTCTATATCCAATCTCTCTTGGCCTTAATTTTGTTGTCACTTATTTTTTGCTGTAGTCAATGATTATATGCAAGAAAGCACGAATGATGACACGGGATAGAGGTACGACATGATACGAATACACAATATGAAATTTTTTTAAAAAAATAGAATACGAACACGACAATGATACGTCAAATAAATAAATAAATAAAAATATAATATTATACATAAAATATTAAGTTTTATTTTTCAATCATACAATAAATATATTTAAAACAATCATACAAAATATAAGAAGTTAAAATTTAGAAATTCCCTATCTTTTATAATATTTTTTAAAATGACTAATTTGCTTAGGGGTTTCAAAAATATTTTTGTTTTATTATAAAATGACCTTTATTTTCTAACCTATAATTTTTTTAATATTACAATCTCAACCCTACTTTATAGAACAAAAAATTATAAATTTGCCCTAAAAATTATCCTAAACATATCCCAGGCATATCAGATATTCAAAAAATAATTTTAAAAAATGAGATACTTTTTTTGAAGTATCGGACATGTATCCGGTTGTATCCTGACCATATTCATATCGAATATGTGTCTGAGACGGTCACGAAATTTTTTTTGGAGTATCTATACTTCCTAGCTAATAAGTGAATTACATTAATTTCTCATTCATCCTCATTAGTTTCCTCCTCTCATTATTGGACTTCTAAGGGATGCTAAGTGCCATCTCCATTGCATGCACAAGCAGTGCTGGACCTAAAGGTATTAAGAAAAAAATTTGAGGTGACGCCTTGGTTTCCACTTGTGTAGGCAGGTCAGAGTCCTTAAATATGTGGAGTCCTTAAATATAATTTTAACATGCATATGTCACGACTGTGCTTAATCATTAACATATATTCAAACATATCAACTCATACATGCATGTTAAAATTGTAATTTTTTTTATAGGTAATTAAATATAGTTGTAGCCTTAGAATTGTCCCTAGAGAGGGGGGTGAATAGGGACTTTAAGCAAATAATGAAACTTTTTCGATTTAGTTTGTTTTGATAAAACTAAACATGATTGAACTTTTGTTAAACACTTAGTGCGTAGATTGATTCAACGAGTGATCATCTTATTGCACAAAAATAAGTCACATAAACGTGTTTAAACATTTAAGCATACATTTATGATTAAGGTAAATTCATACGTTCAATGCATGTTTATTGTGCAATCACAACATATTGAATTCAACCAATCAATTCATTTATCTTATCCTCTTTTGAATTAATATAATTATATCATCAAAAATTCTCATAACATTCGTAGAATTGCTGATAGTGTGTGGACATGTAGATTGGACATTTTATTAAATACATGTTATGCAACTTGATTGACAAATGGATAATCATTGAAGTCCTCAATCAATCAACATACTCCAAGCATTCATCACATCTTCCTCATGTGAATTAATGCATTTAAACTTATAGCATTCATATATAAAACATATGGAATTGAAACAAATAAAATATTTTCAAATAAAGTAGTTTAAAGATAGAGAAATACACACCAAATGACGCCATAATTTTTACATAGTTTGGCTCCTCTTGCCTACGTCCATGCCTCAAGAGCACTTTTTGAGGTTTCCACATAGAGCCTTCCTTAATGGTGGAAAACAAACCATACAATTGTCAAGTGAATTACTTGGGCTTCATTGCTCAACGAAAACCTCACTAAGACTTCTTTGTCAAGCTCATAACTTGGGCTTCCTTACTCAATGAACACCCCACCAAGACTTCTTTGCCAATCTCATGGCTTGGGCTTTCTTACTCAATGAACACCTCACCAAGATTTCTTTGCCAAGCTTATAACTTGGGCTTCTTTGCCAAGTGCATCACTTGGTCTTCCTCTCAAAGGTATATAAGAAATTGTAATAAAATTACAACAATATTCCTGGATGAATATCTATTCAATACACGCTCAAATCCTAGAGTTATATATAAAGATTTCAAATTAAAAGCTCAACTCTAGATATGCAAGATGAACCACAACGAATTATATGAAAGATAAGGCTTAATGGTGGTTCCTAAGAGATATTCTGCCAAGTAAAATGCAAAAATATGCATTCAAAAGTTTCTTAAATGTATGCTCATGGGTAAGTTTCTCTCTATCTCTTTTGATCTCTTCTCCACTCTTCTCCACTCTCGGCTCTACATTGCACTATCTCTTTTACTTGCAAAATGTAAGTCACACACACATATATAGTATTTTTTAGAAGAATATGACCGTTTGAGACATGTGGCAGCCTTTTAGTGGGGAATAAAGCTGTTGGAGTTTGAATCTCCTGGTTTCGGTCGACTGATGACCTTGTTTTGGTCAACTGAAGTTATGATTCGGTTGACTGAAACATTGTTTCAGCTTGTTTTGGTCGACTAAAGCTATGCTTCGGTCGGCTAAAACCTCCCCTATTTTGCATAGCCTACTAAAATGAATACTAACTTCTACCATTCGACTGATGAATTTCATCAGGTGACTGAAAGACCTCTATCAGTCGACTAATGGGTTTCATCAGGCGATTGAAAGTGTCCAGGTCAAAATCTGTTCTCAGACTCAACTAGTTTCTCCTGCACAGTGTATTAATACACTGCACACTTAATTACATTAAAAACGTATTAATAAATTTTTATTATTCAATGTAATTAAGCAAAGTACCCCTCATTTGGATTCAATAAAAATAGTTTCAAAATCAAATTCTAAGTGAATCAAATTTTAATTTTTTAGTTTACTACAAAACGAATTTTCACAACTTTGACATAAAAATTTATTGTGCAATATGAATGACTAAATTAAGTCATTTGGGGTTAAAAAAATTCATATGATCGTGATAAATCATAGGTATAATTACCGGGACTTTTTATGTCAAAATTCATTAAAAAAACTCATATTTACATTTTTGCCCATTGAATCCAACACTTAGCCAATAAGTATCTGAAACGGTAATTGTGCATGACACGACTTTATATAGTAATTCATTTGAGTTTGAGGCTTAAGTCAATATATCGAAGAACCATAAATGATATGATTGAAAGACATAATCCTAGTTATGGCTTACTAGTTGAGTTCTTATAAAGCTTATGATGACTTGAACTAACTCAATCATAGTAACGGCCTCATAATGTTATAAGTGAAGTTCATGGCCTAATTCTAAGTTTTCAAGGAACCATGATATGATATGCATTGGTCCTAAAGTCCATTAGGTCAATATATGAACTTTCAAAAGAAATTACTTCATAAATAACTTTACATTAAATCTAGCACTCATCCAAGACTAGCCTACCCAAGTATTTTGATTTTCAAATCTTAAAATTTTTGGGTTCCTTCATCATGTGGCTTGGATTCACTTCAACTTCATTATTAATCTTAATTATTGATCTTTGAGTTCCATGATCATGTGACTTCATATATTTTTTTTTAATTCCTTTTGAAGTCCAATGTCTTTAAGATACTTGAGATAATATGAAATACTGTAAACTGCACACTCAAGTAAACTTATTAAATCTATACTACAATAGGTTGTTATCATCAAAATCACTCAAAAAACCTAGGATTGAAACATTGAGGTCAACAATAGTCATGCACACAAGAACAGAGCGAGGAATTTAGGGACATAGTGAACATTATAAAATATTTATTTCAACTAACATGATAAATATATAAAAACTTAAATTACAATATTGTAAAGAGTTGACTAGCTGAAAATTCGATCAAAATCGGTCCAACGAACTAGGTTTGCTTTTGATAGATTTTTGGCCCAAACTATCATGTTTCAATAATGTAAGAGTGTATATGACCCACACAAACCATTAAGTGGATGGGGAGCCATTGGGATCCCCATTCCGATGGCCTCTTTTCTTTGGCCTTTTCATCCTTTTTCATAATGTACTGTATATATATAGCCTTTAGATATGGGAAAATTACTAGGAACAAAGTGCTCTTGATGACTAAGTAAAGGCAGTATTAAAAGTAACCATATGGTCTATTATTGCATGTATGAAAACTTATATTCATTTCTCTCCGTAATGCGAAACATATATATTGTAGACACATAAATTTTGTGATGGTTTAATCACTGTCCGATTAGTCAAAAAGTTAAACACTCTTGATCAATAAAATTCTATGATTGCGGGTTTCGTCAACGGACACGTGTCAAAATCTTGGAAGTGTAGGCTTTTTAAAAAATATGTGTGATAATTCAAATTTAAATTTAATTTATTTCCATATAAAAGGAGGAAAAATATTTTTTTTTTATGAAAATTAGCACAATTAATGGGGAGTTACCAAATTAAACCCCCACCATTTGCCTATAAATACAAGGTTACCCTACATATTCGGGGAGGGAAGAAAACATAAAAGTTCTGCCGAACCTCTGCCTCAACCAACACTCGAAGTTCTGAATACGAAGAACAACAAACATGCCAAACAAGTGTCGTTTTACTTCAAAGACCTCCAACCCTTGAAGAATCTGAAAACGAAGAACATCAAACACGTCACACAAGTGTCGTTCTTCTTCAAAGACCTTCAATCCATCGTTCGATATCAAGCTCTATTGGCACTCGATCGAAAATTTAGTCAAGCTTTCCTCAATATTGAAAATTTGAAGAAAGCTCGTAACAATCGGTCCAAGACCAAGCTTTTGAAACCTTTATATCAAGGAGATTAAATCAGAGGAATATTCTTTGTTGTAAAAGAATCAAACACAGAGAATTGTATCCATTTTTCTTAAATTAATAAAATTGATTGTTTGTTACTTATTTTTGTTCTTAGATTTTCGGATACAAAATTTGTGTCTATATATATATATATATATATATATATAAAGTTGGGTTTCATTTCCTTCATCTATTTATTTTTCTCATTTTACAATTTCAGATGATATGTCTAGATGTTATTTGAGTCGCATAAGTGATCAAGACATAACATAATAGATAATGGTGAGTAACGAGTATTCTTCAATTAGTTTTAGCAAGTCCAATATAAATCATATTTAATTTAGTCTACTTCTTGTGATGTGATGAAACTAGTTGATCCCCTCTAGCATGACAGTAGATATTGGGTGTGCCAAAAGAAGAGTACTTGAGTATGAGATAATGGTAAAAAAAGGTTTCTTTAACACTGATTGGGGAATAATAACAAAAATGACACAAGTTCATTTTAAAAATAAAATTTAAAATTCAAAATAAACACGTCTCATCCTATCAATTCTGTGATTCATCATCTCATTGGAAATGTCTAATCACTAAAAATACACCATATACCAACTTCCTGTCAGTATTTTTGGGACAATCAAAGCAAACTAAACTACATTATCAGAGGATGGCCCTTCACCTACGTACCAAAAAATAGTCTTGAATGTTGATATGGTGAGTTTTCATTAGATGTCACGTGGTAACCTGTAGCGGAGTCCAGCACTTCAACTATTTTCGGGGACAGGAGAGAATCCGAATTCGCGGCTATATAAACATGATATCTATGAGGCTATCAGCTATCAGCCATCAGCTATAGAGACTTTATTTACCAAACATATACTCAGCAAGTAAACTGCTCTCCTCGCATATTCCTTCCGGAACCCCCATTCTGAAACGATCGATATGGTGTTAGCTAATCACCACTCCATGAAACCCCACGTCGCTGTCCTCCCAAGCCCAGGCATGGGCCACATCATCCCCCTCCTCGAGTTCTCAAAGCGTCTCGTCAACCACCATGGCTTCCAAGTCAGCTTCCTCGTCTTCACCACCCAAGCCTCCGCCGCCCAAAACCAGCTCCTCCGCTCACCAACCCTCCCTCCCGACCTCCACGTCATCGACCTCCCACCTGTCGACGTCTCCCACGTCATCACCGAGGGTATGCCAATCGTCACCTGCCTATGCCTCATCGTCCACGAGTCCCTCAGACCACTCCGGTCCGTCCTCACCGACTTGGACCGGCCCAAAGCTCTCATCGTCGACGTCTTCACCACCGAGGCTTTCGAGGTCTGCAGAGACCTCTCCATCCCCACCTATTCCTTCTTCACGGCCTCCTCTGCTCTACTATCCTTCTCATTGTACCTCCCGATGCTGGACCGGGAAGTGGAGGGCGAGTTCGTGGACCTGCCCGAACCGGTTCAGGTCCCGGGTTGCACACCCATACGAACCGAAGACCTCCTGGACCAGGTTTGCAACCGCAAGATTGACGAGTATAAATGGTACTTGTTCCATGTCAGTAGATTGAAAATGGCTACTGGGATTTTCACAAACTCCTGGGAAGACCTCGAACCGGTCTCGCTTCGAGCTCTGAAACATACCCGGTTCTTTCAAGACATACCCATTCCGCCGGTTCACCCGGTCGGACCGCTGATCAAAGAGAGCGAACCGTTGACAGAATCGGACAAAGATATCTTGACGTGGCTAGACAAGCAACCGTCTGATTCCGTTCTCTTCGTGGCACTCGGAAGCGGCGGGACCTTGTCAACTCAGCAACTCACGGAGTTGGCGTGGGGTCTGGAAATGAGTCAGCAACGGTTCATCCTGGTGGCGCGTAGACCGACAGACGCGAGTGCTTCCGCGGCGTTTTTCAACGTGGGTAGCGACGTGAATGACCCGGCGGCGTACTTGCCGGAAGGTTTCACGAAGAGGACGGAGGGAGTGGGGCAGGTGGTGCCGTCATGGGCGGCGCAAGTGGCGGTGCTCCGCCACGGTTCCACCGGCGGTTTCCTCTCGCATTGCGGGTGGAACTCGTCGTTGGAGAGCATCGTCCATGGCGTGCCGATGATCGCGTGGCCGCTCTACGCGGAGCAGAGAATGAATGCAACGATACTGTCGGAGGAGGTGGGGATGGCAGTGAAGCCTGTGGCGAGGGGAGGAGAGAGTTTGATCGGACGGGAAGAGGTAGAGAGGGTGGTGAGGTTGGTGATTGAAGGTGATGAAGGCAAGGTCATGAGACGTAGGGCCAAAGACCTTCAAGAGAGTGCACGGACTGCGTTGAACTACTGTGGGTCATCTTATGATTCGCTTTCTCGTGTTGCAGAGAGTTGGAAAGCCGAGCAGGAGACTGAAGAGCTGAGTTCTTTAGCACGCGCTGTTACTGCGCGTGGTAACGCGACCATTTGAAGCGATGTCATTAGGAGTGTTGTTGTGTGCCGCGTGTGGTTTTGTTGTCCCGACGGCTATTGGCTTCATCAGCTGCTGCTCTGTACACCGAAGAGGATCTTGATCCAAGTTCTCCTCTCTGTTTGATTTTCGTTTTTTTTTTTTGATTTCTTTTTCTTTTTGAAAAGTTTTGTGGTAATGGAAAAAACTAACAAAAAAAAAAAAAGGTGATGCTGCACAACATAAATTATAATTTTTATTATCGAAAATTGGTTGCGCTTATTTAGAGTCCATCTTATCTACCATATATATCGGGATGTACGCTTTGACTGAAACTTTTTTATGTCTATTATGTGTCTATATATATATATATATACACTAGCGTATTGTCCGTGCCTACGGCACTATAAATCAAAAAATTATTGGATTGAAATAGAAGTTGATTTCATATAATCAACGTGTCAATAAACAAATATTTAAAAAACACCATTTGCATTAGCTATTGTTTAAAAAAAAAAAACAATGAAAGATAATTAAAGTTATATGTTCATATTATAAGTATATAATAAATCCATTGAATAAAAAGAGACAGGAAAAACTAATTAAAGCTGAAAGCACCATCTACAACTAAAGAAAAAATCGGGGATTAATAAAAATCTAATAGCCACTACCAATAATAGATTTTTTCTTTTTATATACAAAAAATTCACTAAAATATTATTCTTTTTTGCACATTTTACTCTATAATATTATATCTTCTAATAATATTGGAAGTGTTTGCATTTAAACTATGTTGATCTCTCGCTTTCTCAAAAAAAAATTTAAACAAAAATCTTTTGACCATCACTTTATTATAACATGAAGTGGATTGCAGTTAATACTAATTAAAGATAAAAACGCTATCACAACTAATAAAAAAATAAAAATTTATTATGATTTCTGATATTTTAAAGGGTGCTTTAAATGCCAGATAAAACAAAATGAGACTTTTTTACACTAACACAAACTAACAAAATTAGAAGATAGGAAAGGTACATGCAAAGCAGTTGAGTAAATCATGGCTTAAAAATAATTGAAAGAAAACTTGTCTTCTCAATAGATTGATCATTTTATTGGACACTGGTCTCCATGAAATAAATCCTACATCATAATTTAAAATTCAATTTATCAATTTCAAATAAATGCTAACACTAAATTCAAATGGCCTTAATATAAACTCTTAAGACTCTAAATTCATAATCAGAACCCTATACTTAAAACCTGTATGGCTACATTCATGATATAAGGAATTTTAAATATAGATACTGCAGTGACTACATATATAGAGATCAGGGAAGATGGCTTTTCCACTTGAGCATTTTTTTTTAAGAAAAGCCCACAAAGCTGCACAACATTTTTTTTTCAAATAAAAAACTTATGATGCATAAAGGTTAATGTAGCAACAAATTAAGAACATCAACCTTTATTATCAAGAAAAGGGAACAATTTAAGTGCAATCACATATGACCATATAAAAATAAATAAATAAAAACCATCAGCTTTAAGTGCAATACTAAGTAACTGGTAAAACTCAACGGCACAAAATCTCATAAGAAAGAACTAAAATTGTTTTACTTTCCATCTTTAATTTATTGACTTTTTTTTCTTCTCTTCTTCTTCTATTTCAATCTTCAACCTATGAACTTCCATGGGTAAAATAATAAACTGATGCATTTCATCATCTTTACATGCTTTTCTTTTCTTGAGTGATGTCCTCGATTGCGTGAGAGAGTGATACAGAAATTGAGTGATGTAGAGAGAGAGAGCCACACGTGGGAGAGAGAAAGAGAGCGGAAAGCTTGTTGAGTACGGTGGTAGGTGAGTTGAGGTGGTGCATGGTGAGTGCAGTGGTGATGACTGTGGTGACGGTGGCTGTGAGAGAGTTGTTGAAAATGAGCTGGAACCCTCAAATGGAAGCTTGATGCTATGCATGCTGCACTGGAAACATCTCTATCTAGGAACTGAACAAAAATTAGAAGTACACAAAAGAAAGAACACACAAAAGAAGCACACCAAAAAAAAGTACACAAAAAAAGAGCACTGGTTTTTTCCTCTATTAAATTAGAAGCACACAAAAGAAAGAGCAACTGAACAAAAATTAGTGGATATGATATTTTTGGAACAAATTTATTCAAAAACATTCCAAGGGTGCAATACAAGAATATTAAGTCAATAATTAAAGAGAAGATGTTGCACTGGCGACATGAACCTAAGGACTCGAATAGAGGTATCAAGCCACCATCTTCTCAGGCCAAGCTACAACCACCGCCGGTCACTGCTGTTACTTTCCGAGCATGCACAACCACCATTGAATATGAGAAGACCCAACTCCAACCTCCATCAACCACCGTGTGTGGCCATGCATGGTGAGCGTTGGGTGGAAATGGGTGCTCACAGTTGTGCTTGGAATGGTGGTGATGATGATGGCGAAGATGGTGGACAGTGCATGGTACCGGATGGTTAAGATGGAAGGTGGAAGTGGGTTTTCGACAATGAAGAGTGAAGAGGTGAGTGCTTGTGGCTCTTCTCGGTGGTGATGGTGAAGTCAGCTAGGATGACGATAGAAGTGGCTATTTTCGGGTGGAGCTCTGGCAGAAATGGTGGTGTATTGAGGGCTGTGATGGTGGCCAAAAAGCTTGGAGATGATGGGTCTTCTCAGCCATGCTTCAGCGTCCAGTTTGTAGTGTGAGCACAACCATGCTCCACCCGAAACCCTGCACAGAGAGAGAGTGTGTGTGAGAGGGAAGTAGATAGAAGTGGGTCTTCTTGGGCGGAGTTCCGGCAGAAAATGGGGTGGTGATGGTGAAGCCGATCGACTGGGATATAGTTTTGGCTGTGGAGTATTTTGGCTGGAAAGTTTGGAAGAAATGGAGAGAGTGGTAGGTGGATGTGTATTATATGAGAGGTAGAGTAAAAGAGAGGGAGATGTTTAAATTTGAATTTAGGTGGGAGTGAATCATGACCGTTGATTGAAGATAGGGAGAGTAATTTTAGACCGTAGATAAGCATATATATTTTGAACCATCAAATGAGTTTTTTAAGCAATTTTGACCGTTAGATGATGAAAAATTTTTGGGGGGAAATTCAAATGCAAAGGTAAAATGTTATATAGATATTATAAAATATAATATATGTCCCCACTAAAATTAATAAAAAACTATACAATTCTCCTACTAAAATATTTGGCTCAAATTTAATTACTTTTTCTATATCCTTTTGAGATTATAAATATATAATTTCAAGAGCTAAATAATTGTTAATATTAAGTTATTTTGTATGACATGCATTATGTAATGATTCATTCTTTGTCTTAGAGAAATAAAAACTAATTTGTTTTAATCACTTTTTGAATAATGAAACTATAATACAACGTTTTTAAAATATTAAAACTCGTAGAGGACTATAAAAAAAAATATTTTTTAACAAGAGCACAATTAAAAATATACTCAATTATAGCCCCCTACTATGTCATGCAAGAGTTGTGTGCACATGAGAGTGGGCTATAACATGAAAGCAAGATTTATTCTAATTAGTGAGATTTGATATATACATTATTTTGTCTATTTTCCAAGAGTTCATAGCTTTCGAACATGCCTCTTAATTCCGTGAAGTCTTAGGTTCGAGTCTTTCACCTCTGTGTTTGTTCTCTAGTTTGGTGAGAATTAAACAAGCTCGTCTTGGTTTCCAAGTTTGCACCTGATTTTGAAGCAATTGGTGGTCCAACAAAAAAACATGCGAGCAATCATAGATCAATTTGCTTAATTTGTTCGTGATCTGGGTACATTTGATGAGAGGTGCACATCAATTTCTTCAAATAAACCAATACACAATTATAAATGAACTGTGCACAGTTACTATGTAGTAATTATGGTAGTGAATGAAGGTATAATTCTAAGTCATTGGTTGTTAATCCAGTACCGTTTAGTCGGGTGTTGAGTATTTGTAAAGCCTCTTTTTACGCGAGTTGAATAAAATTCAACTTGTGCTGCAAGAATAATTTTTAAAAATTATTTACACTTTAGATGAATCGATTCTTAAATTTGAAATAACTTTATTACTAGAGCCAACTCTTTGAACTATAAAAAGAAATGTTACATATACACGATGCATATTTCTTCAATGGGTAAATATATGACTAATGTCTTGAAAAAAAAAAATACAAGTTACTTCTAGATCACATATATGTTTCTCTTACAAGACAGGAGGAGAAAGAAGAATATAGAAGTTATTGTCGAAAGTAATGGTAGAAAGGCATTTTGTATTTTCAATTAAATTTTTTTAATATATCATAGGAGATGGAGAGAGAATATATCTGAACTCTGAAGTGAGGTGTACCACCTTATGTGCCTATTAAAGCCTAAATGAAGAAAGGATTGTCAACCATGTTGAAGTTGTGGTATTAATTAGGCCCACGTACTTGTGAGGACCCTCATCCTGCGTTACGATAATCCTCTGCATATGTGTTTCAACACATTTATTCTATTTTTTTATACAGTAATTTTTTTACACGTTAAATATGTTTTTTGACATATTAAATATCGTTGAAATATATAAATTTAATGTGTTAAAAAACCTTACTGCATAGTGCTGTTGAATAAAAGATTTGGGCTCTACGTGTGAAGTCTAAAAGTGAAAAGAGTAGTCAACTATGTTGAAGTTATGGTATTAATTAGACTAATGTGAATATCCAGGATTTAAAAGGCACCTAAGCTCAAGTTCAGGCTTATTCTTCAGTTACAAAATTTACGCCTTGACTCGAGGATAAGTGAATTGCGAGGTTTGCCATGACCCAAGAGGAATCTGAATGCGTGTGATGTGGGTGTGTATGAGCGTGGTGTGAATAGTCAAATTATATCCATATCAGTCCCGAGACAATCATAAATGATCATATGATTCAGGAAAAAATTTCACTATCATTCAAGAAGAAATAGTATATCGGTATAATAGAAATATTCGCACACTCTCTCATGAGAAGTCACACAACAACGGTAAAAAATGCTCGATCACCCGTTTATTATATCTCTCTACTCTCACGACTTAACTCTCTCATGAGAATGCCTTTAGGGCCACATCTCTTTACACTTCTACCCACCCACTCTTTTCTTTTCTCACTTACTCCTCCATTCTCTTTTCTTCTTTACCTTCTCCACTCAACTCCATCCCTATTTATAGAGAGTTTCATACCCTAGCTTGGTGATCAAGTATATAAATTCTTGTTGGACAACTAAGGCAACTACCTTGGGCTCAAGTATAGTTACTGTGGGTCAGTGACAGTATATAACAACATTACAATTTAAAACTCAACCAAATGAGAATTTGAGACAATCATACTCGAAGTTGGCTAATTGATTACGTTGAATCTTTGAATATTACAATGAAGATTAATTTGTAGTGAATGCTATCAACTAAGAACTAAGATTAATTAAGTTAGATGACGCTGTGAACTAAAGTTAAATTAGGTTAGAATAATCTAAGGTAGTGTTATGTGTGGTTAGAGACGCTTTTTCTTTTCATTCTTCTAAGCTTGTATTTATAGAGATTTCTCATTAAAAAAAGGACGATTTGGCTTCAAGTATTTCTCAACCAAACAGGTAGACTGTTATTATGTTAATATGCCTGTTGGCTAAAGCTAGAAAACTTTCATTTTTATGAAACCTCTTAGTCTTTCCTTCTTGCTCTCCAACATTTTTTTTTTTTTGTTGAATATTTGGGCTTCTCTCTCCTCGTGTGGCAGCTTATGGTGCTTTCATTTTTGTGCCTACTGTCAGGTGATAATAGGGCTGCAAATGAACTGAACCGAGCCAAGCTTTAGGTTACTCGGGCTCGGCTCGTTTGTTTATAGACTCTGCTCGGGCTCGGCTCAAGCTCGTGATTAATGCAAAAAATTGAGCTCGAGCTCGGGCTCGGTTCAGCTCGGCTCGTTTAAGAAAATAAATTTAAAATATTTAAATTCATTGTATTTTTAATTTTTTTTCTAGAAAGGATGCATGGTTAATTCAATTCCCAAACATGACCAATGAACCTTAATTATAATTGATCTACTTATTTTTATATACATATTAATATACAGAAAGAGTGAAAAGTGATGTGTGTGATATAAGTTTATATAAATAATAAAATATAATGAGCCTAAACGAGCCGAGCCTACACAAGTCGAGCCTAACACTGCTCGGGCTCGGCTCATTAATGAAACGAGCCTAAAAATTGGGCTCGAGCTCGGCTCGTTTCATTAAAGAATAAGCCCGAGCCGAGCCCTTAACGAGCTGAGCCCGAGCTGCTCACGAGCAACTCGGTTCATTTGCAGCCCTAGGTGATAACACATCCAACTTTTTTGTAAAACCATTTTTGGCTTTCATTAAATTAGCCTTATCTCTAAGAGTCTGTTTGGTTGGCCTGTTTTGGTATTGGTTTTGTGTTATGTTTCAATTTTTTTGGCCCAAAACATGTTTGGCAAGTAGTGATATGATTTGAAAAGTCTAAAAAGAATATCAATTTTGGCCCAAAATCTGTATCACCAATTTGGTGATATTGTTATGCTTTTGGCTCAAATACATCAAACATACTGTAGCAGATCTATCACTAATTTCACTTAAGTACCAAACCGCATCACATACAAAAACCATTTTGAAAACATGCATCTTCGTTCATTTCAATTGATATTTTTTCTCTCCTCTATTCTCTAGCAATTTGATGAAGGCAGCATGTAGAGCCCTAGATCTGTGAACTAAATCTGTTCTTCTCAATCCATTTGGCTCAATATTTGATTTGATTCGACCTTGTGAAGTAGATCTGTTTTTCTCTAGCGATTAGATTAGATTATGTATGTTAGGCACAAATTCAGTTCACGCATTGGGTTTCTCTCTCTACCGAACCTGTACAATTACATCCATAATAGTTCGACATCCATCAAAGTAGAGAGAGAAAGGAAGAGTAATATCTGCAACAACTTCGAGACACAAATGACAATTCTTTAAGTAGTGGTGGCATGGGGCACGACGATGTTGGCGCAATTCAGTGCCGTCACCGGCAACATCGTTGAGGTGACCTGTTTACCTCGTCGCTGTACTTGAATACCTCGCTGTTGAGGTAATATTAGCCCCCCCCCCCCCTCTCTCTCTCCCCCCCCCCTCTCTCTCTCTCTCTCTCTTTATGTACACCCATAGATTATATATTGATATATGTATATGTATATGTACACAGCTGTGTGTGGTTGTAGATGTTAATACCTAAATAAAAATTTTATCATTGGGTGAAATTCTACTAGTCTAGGGTTTCTATGCAGAATTTTATGTTGCTTTATGCAAATTTGGATCGAATCTGGCACTTTTGTGAGACCCATTATTTAATTTTGATCTTTTTGAGAGTGATTTTAAACCATTTTTCCTTTGTTAGATCTTGTGTTTTCCTATTCGATTCAAATTGTTTGAAGCCCTAAACTAACTCACTGTTTGGTTACCGAGAAAACAAGGGAAAGGAGGCTTTCAAGAGAGCTTTGTTGGTACTTTTTTATTATTTCCTTGGGAGTAAGGCTTTCAAGAGAGCTTGCAATGAATTCTTTTTTGTTTTGTTGTCTGTATTCAAACCGTTGGATTAAGGGATTTGCTAAAGGATTCATTTAGATCTCAAAAACTATATCAGTTATGAATTATTTAGATTTCAAAACTGTCTCAATCAGTAAATGAGAGGCTCTTGAGAGCGTCATTATTTTTTGTTCATCTAATTCATAAAGGAACTAAAAAGAAAATGGAAAAGCCCAAATGCACCATAGTATAAGAAATTTTTGAACAAGTTAAAATGTTCTCTTCAGTTTGTTGCTCTAGTACTTTTAAATGAAAAACATAATATTAAGTAGTACATTACTTCTGAAGCCTTAGTCTATGAGAATATCCATTGGAGCTTAATTTTCATATTGTTTTGAATGATATGATTTTGTGATTATTCATTATGAGGGTGTTGAACATTGAACTGTGTTTAGATTCTGGAGTTGGCTGGAAATGCTACAAGAGACAACAAGAAGAATAGAATTATACCAAGGCATGTACTCTTAGCTATAAGGAATGATGAAGAGCTTGGGAAGCTTCTTGCTGGTGTGACAATTGCTCATGGAGGTGTCCTTCCAAACATCAATCCAATTCTTCTTCGAAAGAAGTCTCAGGCAAGGAAGGAACCCAAGTCTCCCTCCAAGGCCACCAAGTTCCCAAGAAGGCTTGACTTTAAAGAAAATGTTTGCGAATTTTTAGTTTGATCTGTATGTAAGTAATATCATTCTCTGTTGTTTCCACTCAGGATAGTTTCATGTTGGTAGTTTTTAGGATGATTGTAATATGTGTCTTTTATGTATCTGTTGGAACATCTTTTGTTTTGACTGTTGAATGCACAAAACGAAATTGTTCTCACTTTTCAACAAATTGTTCTGCTTCATGAATTTTTGTTTGTCTAAATGTAGTTAGAGTTAGGCAATTGTGGTTGATTGGTTTGAAATTCAAATGGAAGGTTCTGGTTCCCTACATAAATTGATTGGATTGTGTATTAAGATGGGAGGGAAGTGTTGATTAAATCAGTTCTTTCTACTCTTACTGAATATTCAATGCAATCTCTTGAGAAGTAGAATTAAGAACTTTTGGTGGAGTGATAAAGGGGTGAGTTCTAAATTAAAAGGATTTATGAGACAAATTGTGTGAGGTTTAGGAAGGAGACTTATTCTTTAGAGATGTTGAAGCTCTAAATCTTGTATGGTTACCAAAATTGCCATGGAGGTTTAAATTGGGGGCTGCTGATTCTTTATTATACAGGAAGGAGAATCAATTGGATTTCCAGTGATTTTTCAATAATTGCTTCCGCTTTTGGTGTCACAGCTTGTATTGATGCCTCGAGGTTGGAAATTAATCCCCATTATGTATAGTAAATATGTCAAAAAGCTTAAAGAAGTTGGAGTTCCTATCATCTAAGTTGCCCAGGTTATTGGATAGTGTTGTTTGCCAGACTTAATCAATTTTTTTTTTAAATATCATAACAATGCTTTGTAAATTTTTTATAAAAATATTAACAAGACTTGTCAATTTCAATGTTTTTGAGATTTCAACAAATGACTTGAAGCAAAAAACATACAAAATATTTTTGGCAACAGTTTGATCTACCAAATGTAATTTTAGTGTTTTGGTATCAAATTTTTCATAACACATTGACGTTACCAAACATGTTATACATTTTCTGTTTTTGTAAATAATGAAACAAAACAATATTACCACATGCGTTGTCAATTAATATTCAAAACACTAATATAACATAACACATGTTATGTTATTTGCTAAAACAAATACCAATATCAAAACACTCATCCAAACAGAGCCTAAGTAGGCCCAAAACAAGAACAATGTTCAATGATGTTAAGGTTATATCCCGTTCGTTTTAATTATATCAGGTTCATTTTAATTTTGACTTGACATTAAATCACACAAACAATGAATTTATATAGCAAAAATGAGGATCTTAAAGTGGATGATAGGGGTGACTAGAAGAGCGTTCGAGCTTGAGTCAAGCTTGTACAAGAGCGTTCGAGCTCAGTTCATACAAGAGTGTTCGAGCTTGAGTCTAGCACACACAACTCGAATATTATCCATTAAACTCGAGCATAACTCGTTTGCTAGTTTAATTAATAAACTTCAATTCAAATCTCGAGCATGATATCAATAATTTTAAGAAGAAAAAATAACTATAAATTCAAGCAATACCTTACAAACGAGCCATATTAACGAGTCTTTTATCAAATTTATTCATGAACACCTGTACATAAACATTTTTACAATCCTAATGACCCAAGCCATAGATTTTTTAGGCTCAAGTCATTTATCAAAGCAGCTTAAAAATCGAGCTTGGCTTGTTTACACAACAATAAGCTTGAGATGAGTTTTAATCAAGCTCAACTCAGTCTGTTTAGGAATAACTTGTCTTGTTTGCAACCCTACAACAAAGTTTATTTTATTTTATTTTATCATTAATAGGCATTGATCACTCCTAATTTTCTCCTTAAATATAAAAAAATGACAATTCTTACAGACCATTTGGTTTTTGAACTGTGATAGTTATATTGTCACCCTTTACAATTGAAGAGAGTTTTCTTGGGCATGGTTTTGATAATTAGGTTAAACCTACTTGTGCGCTTCAGGAGTTCATTCCTTCTACAGAGCAACTGAACTGAAGTTAATGTGAATGAGAATTTTTGCAAAACAGAGCTGTTAGGGAGGCATGTGATTAATTTTTGTTTGGCCTGTTTTTGGTAAAAGTGACATATTTCTAGATTGGATGAAGTATGCATGGAAAATATATAATGTAAAGAACAATCCTTTTCCATACTAATTCACTGATGGTTTTCCTGTCTACCAGTACCAGGATAATAAAATGAAATGAAATCCAACTGAAACCACTTCTTTGATTCCCAAACAGGTCATAGAAGTTTGAATATGAATGTATCAAATATTTGGATAGTTTATTGGAAGAACAAGTATAAGATGGATGGGATCTTCATTTCTGGATATTGTCCTTTGCTTAATCAAGCAAGTAACATGACATGCCCTAATGGTTCCCATGGCCACATTTGGGCCCTCTAAAGTTGGAACCCAAATGAGTGTCAATGCCTTCTCCACCAAAGTCCAAATCCAAAAACTGAACATACTTTCTATTGCCAGACATTAATCAAACTCAGGTGAAAACCCAAAAGGTAAACAGACTTTAAATGGCTAGACATTAAGTTTAAATTGTTGGGCTCCGTTTATCATTTATCTACTCAAGTTTGAATTAATTTTGAAATTGGCTTGGGTTGTTTGCAAACTTATTTGACTTAGCTTGTGAGTTTATGAAAATATTATTATTTAAAATATGTTTTTATATAATCAAAATTTTGTTTTCTTTTACTTTTATAATCAATTTTACAATTATTAAAAAAACAATTAGACATGAATTTATGAATAAAGCAAACAAGTGGAACATATATGGTATAACCTCTATAAATTAATACTTAATAAATTAATAATCTTTTTTAAATAACTAAAATAATAATTTCGTTAAATTTATAAAATAATACTTTTCAAAAACTTCCTTATATATTTCTATAGGCCCCACTTAGAGTAACTCTATTGGACTCGCTGAGAGATTGATTTATAGTTTTTTCGGCCAGCCTATGCTTATAATGAGCTGGCTAAATTTGTGGGCCCCATATGGGGCTCGTGATTGAACTGGGGGTAGTTGCATCTATGAGCTCGACCTTTTTTTATTTAATTTTTTATTAGGCACGTGAGTTGCACAATATATATATATATTTTTTTGTTTTATCTGACGAGGGAACAAATCAATAATCTCTTTTAACTTTTTCAAGCACTGACAGCTTTATTGGAAGACAATAGAAAGGCCCTTATCTTTAATGGCAACATCCCATGTTAGAAGGCATAATGAGTGATGGATGTAGGTCTTATCAACTTTTATGAGATCAAATAATTGAACATGCTAAACAATATCCAAATTTCTCCGGTACTATTAATTAAATATGATGAGATTAAATATTTAGATTGGATACCTCATACCCGACTGTTCTGTATTTGGGTCTCTTAACAACGAGAATAGCATGAAAAGGTTTGCATCATTCAGGTCAACACCACAGTACACCAATCTAATTAAGTTAACATTATCAAACTTCATATAGTTTCTTTTCATATTAATTACTTATAGGTGCAGAAAAATTGTCACCACACTTAGAAGAAATCTCTCCTTATTTTTTTTATTCAAAAAGCGAACTACCTTTTCATTTACCTTCTCCTCCTTATATAATTTTTTTGGATACATTAATTTTGCCTGTAATTGTTCCACCCTTTTCGTAGGTTTGATGAATTTCTGTCTTGGTTTAATGTGGGGATTCAGATGAAGAAGCGATCCCTCTTTTCATTTACCTTCCCCTCCTTATATAATTTTCTGAATACATTAATTGTGCTTGTAATTGTTCCACCATTTTCGTAGGCTTGATGAATTTCTACCTTGGTTTAATGTGGGGATTCAGCATCTGGTTTTGTAATTAAAGGGGAAATTTAAATCTTCCCTTGTGGTTTCGCCGCCTAGCGATGGGTGACTTGGATGGTGGCCCATCATTTGTGACGTGGCTGCTATGTGTACTCGTTATTTCCATCTGTCATCCAATGCCGGGTATTTTCCTCCGCCACACTTTGCCCCTAAAAATTCCTTTCAATTTTAGTTGAATTTGAAAGGGTTTTTTTATTATGGGTGACGCTTCGTCTAGTTTGATTGATGTTGTTTGGGTTTCGTGCCCCTGGTGGCCGCTGCAATGTCATTTCTCCATAAATGCCTATATTTTCCTTGTGTCTTCTTCAAATGCTTTCTAGTTGTTTTGGGGCATTATTAATTCTGGACGATTCTTATCCTTCTATGGCTTACTTTTTGTGGTCAATGCTATTTTCTTTTCTTTTTCTCATCTCTTAGGTATGGATAGGATGAAGGGAGTAGAAATTGTTGATAATTTTGGCCCACTGAAAACCTACCAGTTCATTGATGAATTTCTAAATGAGGGTGAGGGTGATTAGATTTCTTCAGGGGATCTTTCCGCTTCATCGAACCCTGTCATCTCTCCTCCCTTAAGGCAGTCAGTTCCAGAATATCAAGGTTCTTCAGATTCTGAATTAGATGATGTTGATCGTGACTTAGTTAGGACTCCAGTGAGTTTTGGAAAACTCAGAATAGACAGTGAAGTCTCAGCTGATGTTACCCTTAGAAACTACCCCTTTAATCTCGACTTCCGATCTGAGGAGGGTTTGAGCAAAGATGACATGCTCTTCTCAGCCAGGAATTTTCCAACTTTTTGGTTTCCTCTTCACCCTTTTTTCCATCTCGTCCTTAATCAATTTTACCTAGCCCTTCTCTAAGTAAACCCTAATTTCTTTAGGGTTATTTCCAGCATTATTGCTCTCAACCATACCTGAGGGCTTGAGTTAGGATTTGACGACCTCCTTCTTTGCTATCAGGTTTGTGTTACCAAGAATGAGAGTAATCGCTTCCATTTCTTGCCCCGATCGGGCAGGTCACTCTGCACTGGCCATCCTTCTTCGGAGAAGGATTTGAAGGCTCAACTTTTGGTTGTTAGGGGAAAGTGAAAGGTTTCTTCCTCTGATAAATTTCCCATTTCTCAAAAATTCAGTGGATTCGGTATCTCTTTCTTTGATTTTCTTTCTAACCCTCACTGTAATTACGTTATATGCGATGTTCTGTTTTTTAACCAAATCTGATCTTTTGTTGGTGCATTTAGGGATCTTCTTCCCCGTTTTGAGTTGGCGGCTCATCTAAAAACGTTAAAGGAAAAGATGTGGAGCAATACTCCCAAGTCTCCCATATTGTTGGACACAGAGATACTTATAATTATTTTGGAGAAAGCTTTTGGTGCAAAAATAAAGCTTCCAAAGACCACCCGTACGAAGACTAGGAAGCAGTTCGAGAAACAGAATGAGCTTAACGCCCCACTAACCGAGCAGGAAAAGGAAATATCCATTGCTCTGTGAACCAAACTTGCTAAGGATAAGGCCGCGGAAAAAGCACGATCAGCAGAGGTGACAGAAATTCAGGAGGTTGCACCTCTTCCCAAATCCCATAAGACCAATGTTTCAGCTACCCCTTCAGCCCCAAAGCCCATGGGACCTCCAAGTACTGGGATTAGTGCTTCGGGATCCGACATCCCTAGCCCATTCGTAGTAGAACCCTAGACTCACTGGATCGTGAAGGCTAATGGCATGCCCCTTTCGATTGAGGATTCATTGCTCGAGAATTGAGAGGCCATGAAGGCGTTCCTGAAGGAGATGTGGCCTCCCAAATATCAGCAGATGATGATGGACATGTCCGTAGGTGGCCTATTGGATACTTGTCTAAATTTGGCTCTGAGGGTGAGGAGACATATATTTCTTATACGTATTCTTCTTTTTATATATCTCTTTAACATTTTCTTGTGTCTATGCAGAACATGTTTGGTGTAATGACCATGTGTAAGTTGGTCGAGTAGGTGACCGTCAAGGTGAAGAAGGCTGATGTCCAGGCACAGAAGGCTGAATCTGATTTCCAAGCTACCATGCGTGAAGTAAACAACAAGAAGTCAAAGTCCAAGGCTTTGCTTATGGAAAATGAGCGGCTCAAGTCCCAGCTGAAAGAACTTACCAAGGAGAAGGAAGAGGCTGAGTTGCAAAGAGCTTTAATTGAGTCTGAGCTGAACGTCCAATCCTTGTAAGACATATCACTCAAGTTAGAGAAATGGGCTAAGGCATTGTTCTGCAGGCTGTCCCGTACGGTCCTGATCAGGAATGCTGAGGTCTACCGTCAGGGATTTGAGGATGCAACGGTGCCCGAAAGTGACCAGTCCTATCCGGATGGTCCGACTGAATACGATCAGGAGATGGGTCTGGCTGGACCTCCATATCAGGATACCGACGAAGGAGATGAGGAGAAGTAAATCTCAGACATATTTAAAAGATGTTGTTTAGCATATAGAGACTGAGGCTCCAGAACGTGCAGAACCATCCGCTGCCCTGGTTGATCCTACTCCATTGGCAGGCGTCTCATGACTTCTCCCTCATCTTGTATAGTTTTCTTGTCTTGCTCTTCTTTATAGGAGTATTTTTGTAACCTTGAAATGAATTTTTATAAAAAAAATGGTCTCTCTTTTTTTTTGTTTTTTAATTGAGTATTCCTACTATCTTTTTGGTTCATTTAACAATTAGTTTCTCAACTATCACCACAATACTTCTCAACAAATATGACTGATATTGGTCTACTGGTTTAATCTTAAGTGATTGCCTGATCAATCACGTCAGATGGGATATACCCTTGCTAATTTATTCAGTTCTTTAAGCCTTGACGTTTGGCCAGTTGTGCCTTAGCCAATCTAATTCATTAGAGATACTTGGCTGGCCATTTCATTCATTTGAGACGCTCGGCTAGTCATGCCGAGGTCTGGTGTTCGACTAGCCATTCCTTAGCTAATTTCATTCATTTAAAATGCTTCAGCTAGTCATGCCGAATACCTGGCGTTCGGCTAGTCATGCCTTAGCCAATTTCATTCATTTGAAATGTTTGGCTAGTCATGTCGAGGTCTTTTTATTCATACTTAGCATTCGGCTAGCCATGCCTTAGCCAATTTTATTCATTTGAGACACTCGGCTAGTCATGTTGAGGTTTTCTCATTCATATTTGGCATTCGGCTAGCCATGCCTCAGCTAATTTTATTCATTTGAAACACTCGGCTAGTAATACTAAGGTCTTTTCATTCATATTTGGTGTTCAGCTAGCTTTGCCTCAGCCAATTTCATTTATTTGAAACGATCGGCTAGTCATATCAAGGTCTTTTCATTCATACTTGGCATTCGGCTAGCCATGCCTCAGCTAATTTCATTCATTTAAAACGCTCGACTAGTCATACCATAGTCTTTTCATTCATACTTGGCGTTCGGCTAGCCATGCCTCAGCCAATTTTATTCATTTGAAACGCTCGGCTATTTATGCTGAGGTCTTTTCATTCATACTTGGCGTTTGGCTAGCCATACCTCAGCCAACTTCATTTATTTGAAATGCTTGGCTAGTTATACTGAGGTCTTTTCATTTATACTTAGCGTTCGGCTAGTCATGCCGAGGTCTTTTTCTGAAAATTTAAAATCGTAAGACAGTGGCATTGTGCAGCGGACTTTTGCTTCATTGCACAATCCCACTGCCTTTATGTATGGCAGACGGAACTCGTTATATCAATTCAAAAGAAGGCTTTTATTAATTCGATGTGGGACACAACTCGCTATGGAATTTTACGAACTCTATTGAATTAAAGTGTACTGGTCACACATAGTACCTTTTCAGGTGCATGGCGTTCTAAGGTTTTTCAACTATGACTCCATTGCCATGAACCCTTTGTAGTCTGTAAGCTCCCTTTCTGATAACTTCGATTACCTAAAATGGGCTTTCCCACTTTACTGTCAATTTGCCTGTATTCAATTCTTTGGTGTTGCTGGTCACCTAGCGCAAGACCAGTCTCCTCATTCGAATGATCAGGGTTTGACCTTTTTGTTATAAGCGTTGTAAAGGCTCTGTTGGTAGGATATCATCCTAATCTACACAACTTCTCTCTCTTCCTCAAGCAGGTCTAGATTGTGCTCGATTTAAAGGTTATTTTCTTGTTCTTCGAATGACTCAGTCCTTAAGGTGGGAACTCCGAGCTCGACTGAAATGACGGCCTCCAGCGGCCTTTCCTTTTTTCTAGCTTTTTCCTGATATTCTCAAATATGGTCTTGTGTGTGATCTCAGTCTGGCCATTCCTTTGTGGGTATGACCCTGAGAAAAGTTTTTGGTTAATCCCATTCTTTGTGAAAAACCCCTGAATGAACTGGTTGTCTAGGTTTCTCCTGTTGTCCATAATTATCGATGTAAGGATGCCAAATCAGCATATGATGTTGTTCCAGATGAACATTTTAACTTGCGAATGAGTTACTACGGCGTATGCCTCTACTTCCACCCATTTAGTGAAATAGTCCGTGGCTAGGATGACGTACTTCTTTTTCTGCGCAATGATCGGCAGAGGTCCCACCATGTCCATCCCCCATTGGGCGAAAAGCCATGGGCTGGTTATTGGATTCAGGTTTCCTGATGGTTGGTATAGCAGTTGGGCGTGTTTTTGGCATTTATCACAATTTCTGAAATACTCCACTGCGTCATATGCCATATATGGCCAAAAGTACCCGAGCGTTAGAGCTCTATGGGCTAATAACCTTCCTCTCGAATGGTTCCCGCAAACCCCTTCGTGGATTTCCTTCAGGACTTTGGCTGCCTCCGTTGGTGTCAGGCATTGTAGCAACGGTCCTGAATATAATCTCCTATAGAGGTGATCATTAATTATGGTGTATTTGTGTGAGTTGCGCGGTGCGAATGCGGTTGTGAAAAGTATTTTAGAACCTAGAAGGGGGTGAATAGGATTACTTGCTCGTTTGCTTAATTTTTTAATTAAATCAATTTTAAGTCCAATTAATCAAACAATTAAAGCAAGTAAATAAATAAAGTGCAAGTAAAGAAAATAATACACCAGATATACATGAAAATCCAAGACGAAAAAAAACCACGGAGAGAGGCGGCACGCCTCAGGAAACCAATTCACGATGATGAAGCAAAGTACAACAGACTCTGTCTCAGTCTCACACCCCTCTTCACTATATTAAGGATCTGATGCAGAACACCTCAAGCTTATGATTGCGATAACATATCCAACTGCTGCAGACTTTCGGCTAATTTCACAATCCTTACATAAAGGTTGCTGGAAGAACCAAAATACTCAGTAAGTATTTTTTTCCTTTCGTAGTGCAATCTGGTCACCTTTCTTCCTCAGCAAGCAAGCAAGCGAAGAACCATCAATCCAATATTCTGATCAGCAGATAGATTTGATACAGTCTCTGAGTAGCTAATCAGAATTAAAACACCATCCTAAATATCACTCGTGAAGTATGGATGTGTGTTATTAAAAATATATAACCCTAATTATATTGTATATACTTTCTCTCTCTAAAAATATTAATTTTTCAGGGCACACCTTTTGTAGAGAAAATATGGATACATATATATAGACTAGGACGTCCTAATTCTACTTGAAAAAGAAGTTAAATACCAAAATAGAACTCTCCTAGAAGTTTCAAACCCAATAGGAATCAGAATTTCTGTCAAAATTTGTTTCCTATTTGGAACAGGCTAAGTGGGACCGGTGCCAAATAAATAGGACCGGTGAGACTTCGTAAAAACTTGCAGAAACTAACTTACCGAAAAAAGTTAGACCGGTCCTAAATATTAGGAACCGGTCCTATTTTGAAAAACCTTAATATTTTTATTTAAACTCTGATTTTTCAAAATAGGCTCAGAAATAAAAAGTGCAGAGTGTCCTCACCATACTTACCTGTACTATATGGTGTTCTAATTGATTTGTCCGCATCCACGCACTTGAATATTAGCTCAAAATTATCGACGATCGATACAAAGAATAAGTCAAAAATTACATTTCGATCAATCAAGTTTTGATCACCGAAATATGCCAATTACAAATTTATATCTCACAATTTGGTTTCTTTCATCATTAGTTTTTTCAAATTTCTTTTTTGTTTCGGAAGGATCCCGTTCTTTAGGTACGCCTCGATCGAGTCCTTCTAGCTCAGCTCTCTTAGGATAACAAACACCTCCAGTGGTTTGGCAATGCTCGATTGACTTAATTCTTCTATGGAGGATACCCTCAACAAGGATTCATTTACATAGGAGGCCAAACAGGCTAACCGGTCAGCCACTTCATTCCTCTCACGCAGAATATGGTTATGCCTTACTTCGTCAAATTCTTTCAGATTCTCGAACACTGTTTCTCAGTAGGTGTTCATCTTATCCTCCCTCACCTGGTATTCTCCGTTGACTTGACTAACAACTAGTTGGGAATCGCTAAAGACGGTCAATTTCCTTATTTGTAGTGATTTTACCAGTCGGAGTCCGATGAGGAGAGCCTCGTAATCCACCACTTTATTTGAGGCTTCAAAATCAAATCTTACCGCATGATGCAGGACAGTTCCATCTGGAGTTTTGACCTCAATCCAGCCCTCAATCCTGTTTGACTTGACGACCCGTCAACATATATCTCCCACGTAGGGTGATCCTCATATTCATCTTCTGGTTCATCACATTCTAAGAGGAAATCGGCCAACGCTTGACCTTTTCTGGTCGTTCGGGGCTCGAAACGGATGTCATAAGCGCTGAGGTCCATGGCCCACTTCATTTGTCTCCCAGTCATATCTGGTTTGCTGAGGATTGTCTTGAGCGGCAAGCTTGTTAGAAAAATTATCGGGTAGGACTCGAAGTAATGTCTCAACTTTTTTTTTTGCATGTATGAGAGCCAAAATTAGTTCTCTACTTTCGAGTATCTATTTTCCACGTTCATCATTGTCTTACTGGAATAATATACTGGTTGCTACCTCTAATCCTCCTCACGGACTAATGCAGCACTCGTAGATACCTTTGACATTGCCAGGTACATAAATAATATCTCGCCGGGCCTCGAAATCAAAAGGATTGGCGCTGAGGTCATATACTCATTTAACCTTCTCAACGTTTATGTCTGATTTGTTCCCCATATATCCCCATTCTTTTTCCTAATTGCGTTAAAGAAGGGTTCGCATATGTCCGAGAGGCAGGATATGAATCGACTAAGAGCAGTGATTCGGCTTTTCAAAACTTGCATTTCCCGATGAGTTTTTGGTTCTGCAATTTGGATTAGTGTTGACGCCTGTAACAGACTCATATGTATTCCAATTTTGCTGACCATATGACCGAGGAATTGTCCCAATGAAACTCTGAACAAGCATTTCATCGGGTTTAACTTTACTCGGTATTTTCTGAGGGTTTTAAATATTTCTTGCAGATGCTGTAGGTGATCCTGCCTCCTTTTGCTTTTGACCACCATGTCGTTGATGTAGGCTTCCATAATTTTTCTGATCTGGTTCTTGAAGACTCGATTGATCATTCGTTAGTACGTTGCCCTCACATTTTTTAATTCAAAGGGCATTACCCTGTAGAAGTAAGTGTCCCCTTCAGTGATGAATGATGTCTTCTCTTCGTCTCTCGAGTTCATCGGGATCTGATTGTAACCTGAGTAGGTGTCTAAGAAGGTCAGTCACTTATACCCAACGGTGGCGTCTACCATCTAATCTATTTTTAGAAGATGGTAGCTATCCTTCGTACATGCTTTGTTTAAGTTAGTGAAGTCGATACACATTCTCCATTTCCTATTATCGTTCTTTACCACCACTACATTTGAGAGCCATTCTGGGTACCTTACTTCTTTGATGAAACCCGCCTGAAGCAGACGACCAACTTCTTTGACAATTATCTTATTTCTTTCTGGGGCGAACCTCTTTTGTTTGTGCTTAATCGAAATGCTGGTGGGGTTCACGTTTAGAGAATGTTCTGCTAGGTCAGGGTCTATGCTAGGCATGTTGAGATAACTCCAGGCAAATGCATCTCTGTTCCTTCTTAGTACGCCGATCAGCTCGTCTTCTTCCTTTTCTTGCAGAAGCGTCCTGATTTGCGTACTTTTACTTTCTTCTGGATTTCCTAGTTGGACAACCTAGAGCGGTTCTATAGGCTGAGCTATGCTTTCGGTGCCTTCTTCCTCGGGCATGCCTGGCTTTTGTGATTGCTATTGGGCGTCTGTCTCTGTATTTTCCTCTCCATTTTTTGGCGTGCGCTTGACTGTAAGCGAGTAGCACTCTTTTGCTACTACTTGGTCACTGCGAAGGTCCATTGTAAATTAAATGTTGTATAGAGATGTTTGCATCACATTGACAATTGAGAACCAAAAATTCAGTGGCCCAAATTTATTCAATAAGCGCTATCAGTCAACCACGACAGCTTGGAATGGTCTACCCGCCCCCTCTTTGCTTTAGTTTTCTATTGTATGGATAGGAAAAATAAAGAAAAAACAAAAAAAAATTGCCAACATTTATAAATATAAAGAAATATGAGTCTGGAGAAATAAAGGGAGAGAGAACAATTAGATAATTGAGAAAGAGAGCAAATATGCCTCACATATATTTATACGCATTTTACCACCTCTCAATTTTGGCGCATACATCACCAAACCTATTATATAAATGCACCTCACTTAACCAGTCACACTCATGCACAATTAGTGATACATCATTCCACCAATCCAAAGCTTCCAAGTCAATTCCAATTAACAAACTTCAATTATCATATCTCAGCTGGCTAGGACAAACAATGCATTTGATATATTAATTAACTAATGAAGTGGACCCCATATACACAACACTCCCCCTTGGAGTTCACTACTCTTGCACTAAGAATATGCCTTGTTAAAACCTTGCTAATAAAAACACAGTGGGATAAAAACTTAGCGAAGGAAAAAGAGTACAATATTCTTATGTATCTGAAAATGGTATTATATGAGTTAGAACTGCCACATTAAAAACATTAAAACCTTGTCAGGAAAACTCAGTGGGATAAAACCTGGACAAAGGAAAAGAGTACAGTATAACAATACATTTTCAATCAATTGCTCTCCCTCATAAGCACAAATGTTGCAATAAATCAGCATGTAAGATCCTCCAGTTGATGCATTCTAATATTATACACCAGCTTCTTAAATGTTGTGGTTAGTAATGCTTTAGTGAATAAATCTGCTAAATTATCATTCAAACGTATCTGTTGAACATCAATGTCACAACTCTTTTGAACTTCGTGTGTGTAGAAGAACTTTGGTGAAATATGTTTGGTTTTATCACCTTTGATGTATCCTCCTCTTATTTGAGTAATACATGCAACATTATCTTCAAATAATATTGTTGGACTATCTTTTATCGGAGATAGTTCACATATTTTTTGAATATGTTGAACCCTAAATCTCAACTAGACGCACTCCCGGCTTGCTTTATGAATTGTCAGTATTTCAGAGTGATTTGAAGAAATTACAGTTAGTGTTTGCTTCATAGATCGTCATGATATAACAGTGTTGCCACAAGTAAACAAGTATCTTGTTTGTGATCGAGCTTTATGTGAGTCAAAAAGATAACCTGCATCTGCATATCCAATACCCGGGGCCTCTGATTCTTTTGAATAAAATAATCCCATATCAGTTATTCCACGAAGGTAACGCAAAATGTGTTTGACCCTATTCCAATGTCTCCGAGTTGGTGCATAACTATATCGTGCTAGCAAATTAACTGAAAATGTTATGTTAGGTCGAATGCAATTTGCAAGGTACATAAGAGCACCAGTTGCACTAAGATATGGTACTTCAGGACCAAGAAGTTCTTCTCCATCTTCCTTAGGACGAAAAAGATCTTTATTAACATCATGTGATCGGACAATCATTGGAGAGCTCAATGGGAGAGCTTTATCCATATAAAAACGTTTCAAGACCTTTTCTGTGTGTGTTGTCTGATGGATAAGAATTACGCTTGATAAATGCTCGATCTGCAAGCTGAGACAAAATTTTATTTTTTTAAGACTTTTATCTCATATTCTCTCTTTAAATAATTAACGGCTGTGGTGAGCTTTTCAGGAGTTCCTACAATATTTAGAACGTCAACATATACTGCTATAATCGCAAATCTAGATCACGACTTCTTAATAAAAATGCATGGACAAATTGGATTATTCACACATCCTTCTTTCAATAAGTACTTTGAGGCGATTGTACCACACGCGTTTAGATTGCTTCAATCCATACAAGGATCGTTGTAACTTGATTGAGTACATGTTACGTGGTTTTAAATTATTTATTTCAGTCATTTTAAATCCTTCAAGGATTTTCATATAAATATTACTATTTAGTGATCTATATAAATATTCCGTAACCACACCCATTAGACGCATATCCAGTCCTTCTAAGACTGTCAAACTGATCAAGAAACGAAATGTGAATGCATCCATTATAGGAGAGTATGTTTCTTCATAATCAATACCGGGTCTCTATGAGAAACCTTGGACTACAAGTCGTGTTTTGTATCTTATGATCTCATTTGTCTCATTTCATTTTTGTACAAATACTCATTTGTACCGTACAGACTTCACATCATCAGGTGTTTGGATTACAGGTCTAAATACTTCACGTTTTGCCAATGAATCTAACTCTGCCTGTATTGCTTCTTTCTATTTTGGCCAATCATTTATGCGTTAACACTCTTCGACATTTTGAAATTCTATATCCTCATTATTTTTTGTAATATCAAGAGTAACTGTAAAGGAGAATATATTGTCGACAATAAACTTTATTTCTATTCCATATTTTTTCATAATTTATTGAGATCTCAATATTTTCAAGTATCGGTGCCTTTTCTGGGGCTTGTGCCTCTTTTAGGACTACTTGCTCAGAAAATTTAAATTGATCAATCATTTCTATTGCTTCCTTTGCAAATGTGGCATTTTCAAGAGTGCTTATTACTTTATACACTTTCACTTGTACTTTCCTCTCCCGGGTAACATTATCTTTTGCTCCTATAGGTCTACCACGCTTCTAGCGTGGCTTAGATACATCAACTATAGTGCTAATAGATTGTCCTTCAGGAATATCAATTCTTGCTGGGATATTTGCAGCTGGTATATGTGATTTTGTTACTTTCTTTGTGTCAGTAAATGCATTTGGCAATTGATTTGCAATATTTTGGAAATGAATGATCCCCTGAACTTCTAGTTCACACTGATTTGTGCGAGGATCAAAATATGATAATTCCAAGGCATTCAAGTGATCTCACGCCGCTCATCGGGTTGTTTCTTTTCTCTTCCTAATGGTGGAAAACTGGCTTATCAAAATGACAATCAGCAAACCGTGCTTTAAAGACATCACCTGTCATAGGTTCAAGATATCTAATAATAGATGAAGAATCAAAACCTACATATATTTCAAGTCTATTCTGGGGTCCCATCTTGGTTTGTTGTAATGGTGCAATGGGGACATGTACATCACAACCAAAAACTCGTAAGTGAGAAATATTTAGTTGTTGACCAAGTATAAGTTGTAATGGTGAGAAATTATGGTAAGCAATTGGTCTAATAAGGACTAAGGATGCTGCATATAATATGGTATGTCCCCAAGTATAAATGTGTAGTTTTGTTCTCATAAGTAGTGGTCTGGCAATTAACTGAAAACGTTTAATAAAAGATTCTGCCAGACCATTCTGAGTATGAGTGTGTGCAATAGGATGTTCAACATCAATACTAATTGACATGCAATAACATCAAATGCTTGGGATGTGAATTCTCCGGCATTATCAAGACGAATTGTCTTGATTGAATAATCCAAATTTGTGCCCGTAATTGAATTATTTGAGCAAGAAGTCTAGCAAATGCAACATTACGAGAAAAAAGTAGACTAACATGTGACCATCGTATTGATGCATCTATTAAAACTATAAAATAACGAAATGGTCCACATGGTGAATGAATTGACTCAAATATATCCCCTCGAAATCGTTGTAAAAATGTTGGGGATTCAATAATGACTTTTGAAGGAGATGGCCTGACAATCAATTTGCCTTGTGAGCATGCAGAACATGAATAATCACTTGTCAAAAGAATCTTCGGGTTCTTTAATGGATGCTCATGTGAATTCTTAATAATTCGGTGCATCATAGTTGACCCCGGATGAACAATGCGATTATGCCAAAGTATAAAAATCATTGGGTCAGAACACTTATGGTGTATCACTGCATGTAATTCAATTGTTCTTATAGTCATATGATATAATTCAGAAGAAAAAGTATGAAGTTTCTCTAATACATGCTTCTGGTATGAAACAATAGATGTAATACAGAGATGTTCTATATTCCCTTTCATTTATAGTTTCAATATGTTTCATTTATAGTTTCAATATGATATCCGTTACGACGCATATATTTAAAACTCAACAAATTTCTTCTAGATTTGGAAGAGTACATTGCATCATTAATGGATAATTTTGTTCCACATGCTAACACAAAATTGGCTCTTCCGAAGTCTTTATTTAAATCTGCATGACCTGATATTGTATTGATACTAGTTTCAGCTAATGTTACATGAGAAAAATATTTCTTATCTTGGAAGATAGTATATGTTGTGGCACTATCTGCTAGACATATATATTTACTATTTATTTTGGGCTTAATCAATGCATTAGTCAGATCCATGCCTTCCTTACATATGCAAAAAATATATTCGATTATTTTAAAAGGAATATGAAAATAGATAAAATAAAAGTACATTGAAACAGACAAAATAAAAATACACTGATACAAGCAAAATAAAAATACACTGATACAAGCAAAATAGAAGCACATTGATAAAAGGAAAACAAAAGCACACTGGAACAAACAAACTAACGTTAAAAGAAAACACATAAATTAGTGTGGACATTTCCATCACCGAGATTCATGGCATCCAAGTGGATCTCCACATCAAGGATCTATGATAAGTAGTTTTTTTTTTCTCAAAATATCGAGGGCAACGAAATGAAGCTTTCAAAGGTTTAACATTATCAGAAAACTATAAATGACAAAACAATGCAGTTAGAATCATATATTTAAAAACATGCATAATGACATGATATTTATATTTATAAGAAAATAGTAATATGCATCATGTATTTATTTAATAAAGTTATGAAAGTAATAAACCATTAAACTTGTAAAGGAAACAGAAATAATAAGCCATTAATAAAACAACTTTAAAGGGAACGGTAAATGAAATAGTAACATTAAACTTGAAATGCATCATATATATATATATAACTTATTAATAGGAAGCAATAACAATAAATTGATATATATAATAACTCAAGCTTCAGTGTAAAGAAAATTTAATTTTTAATTTTGTGAAACTCGTGAAACTTCGAGTTTGCAAAAAGTATCAAATGTGAATGACTTAACATTCGTGAGACTTCAGGTTCAATAATTTAATTTTAGTAAAATATAAACAAAAATATTATAACATTATAAGATATAAAAATAATAATTAATTTTATTACCATTTGATGTAAGAAAAAAAAAAAAAATTCTTCTCACTTGAAAGACACTCGTGCTGATAACAATTAAAGAATTAAGAAAGAGAGCAATAACATGCCTCGCATATATTTATACGCATTTTACCGGCTCTCAATTTCGACGCCTGCATCACCAAACCTATTATATAAATGCATCTCACTTAACCAATAACACTCATCATTCCACCAATCCAAAGCTTCCAAGCCAATACCAATTAGCCGACTTCAATTACCATATCTCAGCTGGCTGAGACAAACAATACATTTGATATATTATTTTTTTCAACTAACATGATAAATATATAAGAACTTAAATTACAATATTATAAATAATTGACCAGCTGAAAATTCGATCAAAATGGGTCCAACGAACTAGTGAAAATATACATATAACGACTGAAAATGCCCCCATTGCACCACCCCACTGTCTGTATGCATCTTCTTCAGGAATATAATTCCACTGCAACTGTGAGAAACATTGGATATAAAAGTGGCAAAGATTCATTTAGCATGCATGAGGACAACAATAATGTAAGAGTGATATATAATATGACCCACACAAACCATCAAGTGGATGGGAGAGCCATTGGGATCCCCATTCCGATGGCGTCTTATCTGTCTTTTTGATTCCTTCTTCATAATGTAATGTGTATATATATATATATATAGATATCGGAAAATTACAAGGAACAAAGTGCTCTCGATGATTTGAGCAAAGGCAGTATTAAAGGTAGCCACGTGGTCTGTCATTGCATGTATGAAAACTTATATATATATATATATGAACATGACCTTTCATATCAACTACTCATATATGCTCTCTACAGTGTGAAAGGTCATGTTCATATATATATATATATATGAAGTTGCGCTTCATTTTCTTTATTTATTTCTTTTTCTCATTTTGCAATTACAGATGATATGTCTAGTTGTTATTTGAGTCACATAAGTGATCAAGATATAATAGATAATGATGATTAAGGAGTATTCTCTAATTAGTTTTAGTAAGTCCAATATAAACCATATTTAATTTAGTCTACTCCTTGTGATGAAACTAGTTGATCCCTCATAACATGAGAGTAGATATTGGATGGGTCAAAAGATCAAATACTTCACTGGAAGAGAAGGGTAAAAATCTTCTCTGATGATGAATAATAATAGAATTATACGTGTTTATTTTAAAAATAAAAAATTTAAAATATATATATATATATATATATAATATTTAATTAATTTTATAACATGTAAGTAGATATTGGGGGCGCCAAAACAACAATACTTGATCCCAGAGAGTGAGTAAAAATCCTCTCTTTAATAACATAATGATAGAATAATACTTGTTTATTTTAAAAATAAAAAGTTTAAAATATATATATAAAAAAAAAAGTACACGTGGGTGAGTAGGCAAGCATGTATATACCCCCACATAGGAAATGTCTAAACATTAAAAATACACCATATACCAACTTCCAGTCAGTATTTTTAGGACAACTCTACTTTTCAACGCAAACTAAACTACATTATCAGAGGCTGGCCCTTGTTAATCCATTAACTGTCTCACTTACCTACCAAAAAATACTCTTCAATGTTGATATGGCGAGTTTTCATTAGATGTCAGACTGGAGTCCATCACTTCAACTATTTTCGTGCACAGGAGAGAATCCGAATCCGCGGCTATATACACATGATATGTATCAGGCTATCAGCTATAGAGTCAAGTGTATGAAGCACTAGAGAGAGAGTGTATTTAACAAACATATATAGCAAGTAAATTGCTCTCCTAGTCCTAGCCTCACATATTCCCCTACCAGAAACCCCACTCTGAAACGAACGATATGGTGTTAGAACATCACCAATGAGATAGTCAAACACACATTTGGAGATCAAATACATACCATAACAAAATAATAAAATGTTCAATGAATGGGTCCCACTTATATATAACAACTACTCTCAACCAACTTGAATGATGCATTTTAATTGACTTGGTATACAAATGACATGGTATACCAAACTCACTCAATATCTACTCAATAATGAAATAGTCAAATTTGTGGAATCCACTTGAGGTTAGCTAAGTGGTTAGCCGAATTACGCGAACCACCTAGTTAACCAAAGGTATATATATATATTTTTTTATGTCTTTGCTTTTCTCAAAATCCGTGCCCCATATATATATATATATATATATATATATATGTATCATTTACTTTAATGCCAATAACTTTCACTGCAAATTAAATTTTTTGATGAAACTAATTCTGTTATAAAGATAATTTTAAGAACTTTAATTTGAGTACCACTTAAACTATTTTTTGACTTAAAACGAAAATATTATAAATTTTTCAAGTTAAAAAAGTATAAAAAAATTTAATATAAATATGTATATACATAAAATTTTAAGATTAATTTAATTGTGTAAGATTATTTAATTGTGTGGGTAATGAAAATTTGAAGAACCTATTGTGGAGTTAAAATTAGAGATTATGATGTGGTTGGCTAAAATTTAAATCTGGAGAACCTATTATGGAATCAAAATTTAAAAATTCTGACATGATGATGTGGCTGACTAAATTGTTGAGTTAACTAACTAAAATTCAAATTTGGAGATCCAACGGTGACGCTCTTAGCTAAGCACTACTCCATGAAACCCCACGTCGCTGTCCTCCCAAGCCCAGGCATGGGTCACATCATTCCCCTCCTCGAGCTCTCAAAGCGTCTCGTCAACCACCATGGCTTCCAAGTCAGCTTCCTCGTCATCACCACCCAAGCCTCCGCCGCCCAGAACCAGCTCCTCCGCTCGCCAACCCTCCCTCCCGACCTCCACGTCATCGACCTCCCACCTGTCGACGTGTCCCACGTCATCACCGAGGGTATCCCAGGCCTCACCTGCCTTTGCCTCATCGTCCACGAGTCCCTCAGACCACTCCGGTCAGTCCTCACCGAGCTGGACCGGCCCAAAGCTCTCATCGTCGACCTCTTCACCACCGAGGCTTTCGAGGTCTGCAGAGACCTCTCCATCCCCACCTATTCCTTCTTCACGGCCTCCTCCACTCTACTTTCCTTCTCATTGTACCTCCCGACGCTGGACCGGGAAGTGGAGGGCGAGTTCGTGGACCTGCCCGAACCGGTTCAGGTCCCGGGTTGCACACCCATACGAACCGAAGACCTCCTGGACCAGGTTTGCAACCGCAAGATTGACGAGTATAAATGGTACTTGTTCCATGTCACTAAGTTGAAAATGGCTACTGGGATTTTCACAAACTCCTGGGAAGACCTCGAACCGGTCTCGCTTCGAGCTCTGAAACATACCCCGTTCTTTCAAGACATACCCATTCCGCCGGTTCACCCGATCGGACCGCTGATCAAAGAGAGCGAACCGTTGACAGAATCGGACAAAGAGATCTTGACGTGGCTAGACAAGCAACCGTCTGACTCCGTTCTCTTCGTGGCACTCGGAAGCGGTGGGACCTTGTCAACTCAGCAACTCACGGAGTTGGCGTGGGGTCTGGAAATGAGTCAGCAACGGTTCATCCTTGTGGCGCGCAGACCGACAGACGCGAGTGCTTCCGCGGCGTTTTTCAACGTGGGTAGCGACGTGAATGACCCGGCGGCGTACTTGCCGGAAGGTTTCACGAAGAGGACGGAGGGAGTGGGGCTGGTGGTGCCGTCATGGGCGGCGCAAGTGGCGGTGTTCCGCAACGGTTCCACCGGCGGTTTCCTTTCGCATTGTGGGTGGAACTCGTCGTTGGAGAGCATCGTCCATGGCGTGCTGACGGTGCCGATGATCGCGTGGCCGCTCTACGCGGAGCAGAGAATGAATGCAACGATACTGGCGGAGGAAGTGGGGATGGCAGTGAAGCCTGTGGCGAGGGGAGGAGAGAGTTTGATCGGACGGCAAGAGATAGAGAGGGTGGTGAGGTTGGTGATTGAAGGTGATGAAGGCAAGGTCATGAGACGTAGGGCCAAAGACCTTCAAGAGAGTGCACGGACTGCGTTGAACTACGGTGGGTCATCTTATGATTCGCTTTCTCGTGTTGCAGAGAGTTGGAAAGCCGAGCAAGAGACTAAAGAGCTAAGTTCTTTAGCACGCGCTGTTACTGCGCGTGGAAATGTGAGCATTTGAAGTGATGTCATTAGGAGTGATGTTTGTGTGCCGCCGACTGCCGCGTGTGATTTTGTTGACGACGCCAATTATCTTCATCGGCTTCTGCCCCTATGCACCGTAGACGATTTTGATACAAGTTCTCTTCTCTGTTTCATTTTCGTAGTATTTCTTTTCCTAATTTTCGTTTTTTCTTTTATTTCTTTTTCTTTTTGAATAGTTTTGTGGTAATGAAAAAAACTAACAAAAAAAAGTGGTGCTTCACAACATAAATTATCATTTTTATGATTGAAAATTGGTTGCGATTATTTAGGCCTTATTTGGTAACACTTTCAATTCCAGATTCAGCTTTCTTTTTCAATTTTTTAAAAATCACAGCAAAAATTGCACTTGATAATGCGATTTTTATTTCTGAAAAAAAAAATAATATCAACTTTTAACAATCCTTAGACATAATTTGAAAGCTTCGTAACGAAGCTTTCAGTTTTATTTTTCATTTTCCATTTTAAGTTTTTTTTTTCTGATTTTTTTTATAAAATATAATAAATAAAAATTTGTTTGCTCAAAAATATAATATAATACAATAAATTAAAATTTTATAAAAAACAAGAATAAAAAAATTAGAAGATACAATAAATAAAAAATTGGTTATTAAAAAAATATAAATATAACAAAATAAAGTACAATAAATAAGAAAATAAAATACAATAAATACAAAATTATAGATCAATAAGAATAAAATATTTTATAAAATACAATAAATAAAAAATATATATAAATATAAAGATATATATATATATAATAATAAATAAATATATAATATATATAAAGATATATATAAGAAGAAAATAAAATAAAATAAGAGTTATATATAAATACAATTATATATAATAAAATAAATACAAAATTAGAAGTCAATAAGAATAAAAAAACTTTTATAAAATACAATAAATATATATATATATATATGTATAATAAATAAATAAATAAATATATAATATATATAAAAATATATATAAGAAGAGAATATAATAAAATAAGAGTTATATATAAATACAATTATATATAATATAAAAGGAAATAAAACAAGTATATATAATAATATATGACAATTACCAAAAACATGTAAATAGTTAGAATTTATGACAATTACCAATAGTATGCAAGTACTTAAAAATAAAATTTTAATTAAAATAAACTAAAATAAAGTCGTAACAAATATAATTTCGAAATAATGAATATACATAAAATATGTAATATCACATTTATATTGGTTAAAATGAGTTTGAACCATATTACTCAAACACAATTTTTAGTACAAAATATCACTATTTTTTTAAAAAAATTAATTCTAAGTTACCAAACATATTTTCAAATTTGTGCTTTCAAATTTTTAAGAGCATATGACGTTATCAAATGTATTCTGCTTTTGACAAAAATGGCAGCACAATAGGTTTTCAAATTTTATTTTTTAGAAATTAGAAAATGGAATCCGACAGCATTTCCAAACAGCCCCTTAAAGTCCATCTTATCTAATGTTTGTGTAAGAATTCTGCTATGAGAAAATAACTAGACTCACACCATACTCAAGAGATAAAAATAATTTTCAAAATGAATCCCCCACCTTATGTCTTTTTCATTTCATTTATACTGCTTTTGATTATAAACATTCAGCCTACATTGGTTTCACGATTGATGGGAAGCATGGTTCTCTCCTTGTTTAGGGTGATTTTTCAGTGTGAGTTAACTCATTCCCACAATATAGGGATTTGATTGCTGACTTCACACGCTTCGGGGTCACGTGGACCCATTTTAACGACGTATCTTGCCAAGGGTCTGCCATATTAGAATTTTCATGTGTCATTTTCCTGTTAGTGGAAATTTTTCCCTCCACATTTTGCCCCCAAAAAATTTCTTTCAACTTCCAAGTTCAGAAGTTGAAGGAAATTTTTAAGTGGATGATGATTCTGCTAACACGACTCCCGACATTTGGGTTTCGTGTCCTTGGTGGCCGTCGAAATATCAAGTCTCCTTAAATGCCCCGACTTTCCTTTATCCTGCTCACATTACTTGCCTTATGGTGATACTTTCATCCGGCGATCTTAGTTCACTCGTGATCTTTGTATTTCTTTATTTCTCAAGGTCAGTGCCTTTTTCCACTACTTATTCATTGCTAGGCAGGGGTAGAATGAGGAGAGTAGAGATCGTCGAGGACTTTGGAGCCATAGAGGTTTATCAGTCTGTCGACAATTTTTTTAATGAGAGTGAGGATTATTTTGCCCCTTATGAGGGTATCCCTATTCTGGCGATTCCTTCCGCCATTTCTCTTTCAGAATCTGTGGTTCTAGAAAGCGTAGCACACTCTGAATCAGGTTTTGAGGAGGCAGATCCCAATGATTCAGCTAGGGATTCGGTAAATCTAGGGAAGCTTATGATAGATTTTGATATCCCTACTGATGTGGCCCTTAAAAATTATCCTTCGAACTTGAACCTTCGAACTGGGGAAGGATTGGGTGAGAATGATATGATTTTTTCAATGAAGCATTTTCCTATGTTCCGCTTACCCCTTCATCCCTTATATCACATGGTTCTTCATTAGACGAATCTGGTTCCCCTTCAAGTTAATCCTAACTTTTTTAGGGTTATCTCTAGTGTTTTTGCCCTCAATCACACGAGAGGAATTGAGTTGGGTTTTGACGATCTTCTCATCTACTATCAAGTCTATGCTACAAAAAATGAGAAGAATCGTTATCATTTCTTTCCTTGACCAAGTAGATCATTGTGTTATGGTCATCCGACCTCGAATAAGGGCTAGAAAGAACAGCTCATGGTCGTTGGAGGGAAATGGAAAGTTCCCTCTTCTGACAAATATCCCATTCCCTAAATTTTCAGTGGGCTAGGGGTATTCCCTCGTTCGATTCCCTTCTAGACCTTCATTGCAATTGTGATATTTGTGAAGTCCTTCTCTTTAATCATATTCGTAGTTAGGGATTTGCTTCCTCGCTCAGAATTCAAGGCACGCCTGCAGACCTTTGATAAGTGCACAAAACATGTTATTTTATATATCAAAATAAGTCTTTAATTACTCTTTTACTTTATTTAAATATTCTTATCTTTGCATTTTGTGTTTTATAGGGGTTGATTTCCAAATAAGAAGAAAAGCAGCAGAAAAGGCCTAAAAAGGATTTATATAGCCAAAGATAAACATCAGAAGAATTGTAGAAGAGATGGTATTCTATGCAATCTACTTCACAAGAGGTCTCAAGTTCAAAACTTTGCAAAATACTTTTTACGTCTGCAGTCCAGAATTCAAATTAAAGATATGGAGATCAAATATTAGATATTTAAATTCAAAATTTTGTATTTTGAATTTTTGTTTTTGAATTTTGAATTTTGTATTTCAAATTTGTATTTTGAATTTTGTATTTAAAATTTTTCCCACCTAAACCATTCCCCTCTAACTCTATAAATAAGGGGTCTTAGGGGATGGTGAAGGGAGTTAGAAATTGTAGAAAAAAATAAAGTGTAGTTGTAAATATTTTTTTTTTTGTATTTATTTTCTTTTTCTTATAAACACAATTCTCAAGGGAGTGATGAAGCCACCATGGCTGAAGTATAGGTAAGTTGTTTTATTTTCTTGTCTATTTTTTCCTCCCAAGAGCATTCTTCTACTCTTCTATTCTGAATTTTATTTTCTAAAAGTAGAGGAAGAATTTTTCGTGTTTGCCAAATAATGGTAATTCGAAGAATGCCTACCTCTGTTTACCTAGCCAATGTGCATCAGATTAAGTAAAGAAATGTCTCTCTTATATATAATCAAGTCATTCTTTTTTATTCCATATTTTCCTTCATCTTTCTAAGTTCTAATTGGATTGGTGAAGTGTATTGATTATTGGAGGAAAAACTATATAAGAATATTAGAAAATTTATTTATGTGGATTCATGGTGGTGGATTCCCTTCCCTTGAGATTTATTTTATTATTATAGTTTCATTTATTCATTATAATTCCAAAATAAAAAAATGTTTTTTTTAAAAATAATTTTTATTCCATAAGTTAGTGTGTGAATTTGAGCTCATTCGAAATCTCACTTGAGAGTGGTTCGACCCTGCTTACTACTATACAGTTTTTAGTAAAGTTTTTGCAGGTTTTATTATTTTTTGTACGAAGTGTAGGAAAGCAACGACAAACATCCATTAATCTACACTCGTCAAATGGCGCCGTTGCCAAATCAAGTTTGGGAATTCGAAGCACAAATATTCAACACTATAATTTTTTTTTTTTGGGAGCCCACCCAAACTTTCCTTCCCTTACTCCTATTCTTTTATTTTTTATTTTATTTTTTTAGTTTTTTTTATTTTTATTTTTATTTGAAGAAAATAATGAAAAAAAAAAATTGCCATGGCAGGTTCTTATGATGAATTGCTTCTGTTGATGCCACCATCAAACATTCTTAGAAGAGGAACAATAGCTGTCATCCAGGTAAGTACCTAATTCTTTTACATCATTTTTCTTTTCTTTTTAGATTAAGAAAACATAGTTTTTTTTTAGGTTGATAACTTTCACATGCGAACTCTAGGATAGAATAACTTAGAAATATCCCTAAGGTCACACTTTCTTCATTTTTTTTCTTTTATTTTTTGTTCTTTTTTTTTATAAAAAAAAAAAGAAGAAGAAAGACCACACACTCACTCATTTTTTTATTTTTATTTTTATTACTTATTTTGTTTGTACATCTTTAAATTAACATTTTTTTGTGAATTTTAATTTAGGATTTTTGTAGTAATGCTCTTTTTATTATTTAAAAATATTTATAAAAGTAGAGCTAACTCTTGGTAACTCCAGTGAGCACCTTCCAACTTCACAATGTCTAGGAAAGTTCTGTCTAAGGAGTGTGGACGTACCGTCATTAAGCAGGCCAAGCGCCTCTCCACACTTTCCTGGGAACTTTCCTGGTTGTGTTGTTGGCAGACCTTAACTGGTAATCCTCGAGTTACTTTAATAAACAAAAAAACAAAAATTGTAGGAGTTGTAATTTTATTTATTTATTTTTTATTTGTTGAAAAAAATAAGAAACAAAAATTGCATTTTTTCATGCATAGTATTGAACTTTTCATGTGATTACTAATGCTTCATTTTTGTTTAATGAAAAGTTAAAGTAAATCAATTCATTCTGATTAAGGTAATATTCTTTCAACCTTCTATTTGTGCTTAATCGTTATTTTGTCCAACATTGAGGACACTATTGAGTTTAGGTTTGGGGGTATGACATTAAATTTCTAAATTTTCAGAAAAAGCGTTGAATTTGCAATTTTTTTGAAAAATGTTTTGTGATAATCGTAATTTTCACACTATGATTTGATTTTTTTTATATTAAATGTGTATAAATTTTAAAAATAAAATCTTTAACCTTTAGTGCATTAATAAGTTCATAAAAGTTAAGATTTTATCCTATCTTTCAGTTAGAACAATTTCATGAATTTCTAAAACTCAGAAGAAAAAAAAAAATTCACTAAAGCCCCGTAATACGATTCGAAATTGATAAGTGATTGCATGTTAAAGATTTGACGAATAAAAGTGGAGATTTAACCCAGTGAGGTATTGTACCATTCTTTTTATTTTGAGGGTTATATGCTAATTACTCTATTTTTTCTTGAAATCCACATAATTTTGTTGATTAGTCTCATTATTTCATTCTTTTGGTCAGATATTAAGAATTCACCATATTATGCCACATAATTTGTTTTTTAAGCTCATGTATGTTGAAGAACTATACATATCCTTCAGAAATGATTTTTGGCCATCTTTCATTATTTGAGCCTTTCAAATTTTTTTTCTTAGTTATGAATTACCACTTGTTAACCAGTTGAACTTTTTGCCCATTCTTTCTTTTATAACCATATTTTTTGTTACGATTTTTCGAGAATGAATGTGATAATCAGTGAAGCTTTTTGGTCTAGCCTTTCTTTTATAACTATTTTTAGGTTTCCGAGAATGGATGTGATCAATGTACAAGAGGGTGAAGAAAAAAAAAAGAGAAGAAAAAAAAAAAAGAAAAAAAAGGAGGGAGTATAATTGTTGATGAGATTTTGAGAAGTGTATATAAAAAGAAGTGAAATAGAAAGTATCCAATTGACAAAATTTTGGAAGAAAAAGTTGAAAGTAATATGCTCTAAGTGAGTTAGTTCTTCCCAAACATTCTCGAATACACCTTACCATTATCATTATCACTTTTTTTTATCTTCCTTTTACCTAAAGTTACATCCTAATAAAAGTCATTTTTGATCTTAAGGATAGTATAGTTCGGATATGGACATGACTGACTATATTGTTGTGTGGTATAAATTCTTAATATTTGATATTCCTTTCATGAGACCAATGTATTTTCTTGAAAAATTCGTTCTTTGTTGAAAATATGTGAGATAATTTGTATTTGTTCTACATTATTCTACTCACATATACTTGAGTGCAAAATTAGTCAATCTCTTAGTGTTCAATTTTGAGTGAAATATCATAAGTGAGATTTGAAATCAAAGCTAATTTTCTAAGAAAATCTAAAATGCATTTGCTTTAAAATTGAGAAGTATATTATTGGTGGCTATTCACACACACACTCTGAGTCAAGAATAGTAATAAAAATTTTTAACTTTTGAATAGTATTTAATCTTTTCTTTTAATTTTTTATTTCGCACTAAAGTAGAATGATTGAGTTATTCTTGATTTATACCCATTAATAGAAAAAAAAAATCTTTGAGTGTTAATTACCATTTTTTTATGTTTGTGGGTATCATTATTGAAACCCTCACGAGGCTATAGCTCGTCCACTAGGGGTAACCTAAGGGTTTAAGGCCTTATTGCATATGGTAAATGCAATCGAAACAGCCTGCGAAAGTGGCACATCTTTAGTTAGGAGTTAAATAAAAGTAGCAGTTTTGTGCTCTAATATCTTTTGCTTGTATTTGCTAGAGGACTAGCAAAAGCTCGTTTGGGGGTAATTTGATAAGTGCACAAAACATGTTATTTTATATATCAAAATAAGTCTTTAATTACTCTTTTACTTTATTTAAATATTCTTATCTTTGCATTTTGTGTTTTATAGGGGTTGATTTCCAAATAAGAAGAAAAGCAGCAGAAAAGGCCTAAAAAGGATTTATATAGCCAAAGATAAACATCAGAAGAATTGTAGAAGAGATGGTATTCTATGCAATCTACTTCACAAGAGGTCTCAAGTTCAAAACTTTGCAAAATACTTTTTACGTCTGCAGTCCAGAATTCAAATTAAAGATATGGAGATCAAATATTAGATATTTAAATTCAAAATTTTGTATTTTGAATTTTTGTTTTTGAATTTTGAATTTTGTATTTCAAATTTGTATTTTGAATTTTGTATTTAAAATTTTTCCCACCTAAACCATTCCCCTCTAACTCTATAAATAAGGGGTCTTAGGGGATGGTGAAGGGAGTTAGAAATTGTAGAAAAAAATAAAGTGTAGTTGTAAATATTTTTTTTTTTGTATTTATTTTCTTTTTCTTATAAACACAATTCTCAAGGGAGTGATGAAGCCACCATGGCTGAAGTATAGGTAAGTTGTTTTATTTTCTTGTCTATTTTTTCCTCCCAAGAGCATTCTTCTACTCTTCTATTCTGAATTTTATTTTCTAAAAGTAGAGGAAGGATTTTTCGTGTTTGCCAAATAATGGTAATTCGAAGAATGCCTACCTCTGTTTACCTAGCCAATGTGCATCAGATTAAGTAAAGAAATGTCTCTCTTATATATAATCAAGTCATTCTTTTTTATTCCATATTTTCCTTCATCTTTCTAAGTTCTAATTGGATTGGTGAAGTGTATTGATTATTGGAGGAAAAACTATATAAGAATATTAGAAAATTTATTTATGTGGATTCATGGTGGTGGATTCCCTTCCCTTGAGATTTATTTTATTATTATAGTTTCATTTATTCATTATAATTCCAAAATAAAAAAATGTTTTTTTTAAAAATAATTTTTATTCCATAAGTTAGTGTGTGAATTTGAGCTCATTCGAAATCTCACTTGAGAGTGGTTCGACCCTGCTTACTACTATACAGTTTTTAGTAAAGTTTTTGCAGGTTTTATTATTTTTTGTACGAAGTGTAGGAAAGCAACGACAAACATCCATTAATCTACACTCGTCAACCTTGAAAGAGAAGGTGTGGAATAATCCTCCCACCTCTTCTGTTCTACTTGATTCCCAGACTCTGAAGGCCATTTTTGAGAAAGCTTTTGGAGTGAAGATGAGTTTACCGAAGACTACCCGTCCTAAGGGTAAGAGGTAGACCAAACTCAGTGACCCTCCAACTGAATAAGAGAGAAAGACTACTATTTCTCAGTACAAGAAGTTTGCTCAGGAGGAGGTTGCCAAGAAGAAACACTGGTTTAAAGTCGTTCAGACGAAAACGTCTATCCCTCCTCTTAAGTCTTCGAAAACATCTGCTCGGTCATCTCCTTCTACCTCAAGATCGGTGGGAACTTTTGGCTTTGATGGGGTTGCACCTACTGTTTCTTCTGGTGAGAGTGTGGTTGACCCCAATACTTCTGACATTGAACCTCGGACTCACCGAATGGTGAAAGCTAATGGCATGTCACTTTCAGCAAAGGACTCCATATTAGAGGACAATGAGGCTATGAAAACCTTTCTGAATGAGATGTGGCCTCCTAAAGATGACAAGATGATGAAGGAGGTGTCCCTTGAAACCTTACTGGATACCTGTCTTGATCTGGCTTTAAGGGTAATTGTTCTTACATTTCTTTTGCTTTTCTTTCTTTGAGACATGATCTGAATTTTCTTTGTGTACTTGTAGAATATGTTTGGGGTAATGACCATGTGCCATTTGGTTGAACAAGTAATGGTCAAGGTAAAGAAGGTTGATGCTTAGAAAAGAAAAACTGAGGCAGATTTCCAGGCTGCCATGTAGGGGGCAGTTAGTGAAAAGTTAAAGTCAAAAGCTTTACAGGCAAAGGTTAACAAACTGCAAGCTCAGTATGAAGAGCTTGGTAAGGAAAAGGAAGAGGCCGAGTTGCAATGAGCCTTGTCCTAATCAAAATTTGCTGAGTTTGAGCTGAACATCAAATCTCTTCAGGAGAGGGTCCTGAGACTGGAGATGGGTGCTAAGGCTATGTTCGGTAAGCTTTCTTGGACTGTCCAGATCAGGAACGCCAAAGCCTATCGAGCTGGTTTTGAGGATGTAACCACCTCTGTTGATGAGTTATCATATCCTGGAGGCCCAGCGAGTATGATCAGGAGATGGGCCTAGAAGGTCATACATATCAAGATTTAGAAGTTGGTGCTAATGAAAAGGATGTCTTGGATCTTTTGGACTTTGTAGAAGCTTTTTGTTCGACAACTATAGAGCCTGTCAATGCGCCGATCGTTCTTTTTGACACGGTGGAGTAAGAAGATGGCCTCTAAACTTCTTATTTTTATACTTCTGTAATTGGACTTACTCTATTTATGAGTTTTTTTTTTAATCCAGAATTTTTTTAATAAAACAGAACTCTTTTGTAACTTTTGTCTTGAATATTTTTCATTCATTCTTGATATTCTCAATCTTGACTTAATCGATTTCATACATTTTTAAGTGCTCGGATGGTCATTCCGATGCCATTTTCATTCATTTATGGCATTCGGCTAGTCATGCCTTAACTAATTTTGTCCATTTTTGAACACTCGACTGGTAATGCCGATGTTAATTTCATTCATTCTTTAGCGCTCGGCTGGTTATGTCGATGTTAATTTCATTCATTTTTTAGCACTCGGCTGGTCATGCTAATGCTATTTTCATTCATTTGTGGCGTTAGGCTGTCCATGTCTTAGCCAATTTCATTCATTTTTTAGCGCTCCGCTAGTCATGTCGATACTATTTTCATTCATTTATGGTGTTCGGCTGTCCATGCCTTGGCCAATTTTATTCATTTTTGAGAGCTCGGCTGGTCATGTCGATGTCATTTTCAGGAAAAAAAAAGTGGAAAGATTCTCTTGGATGCTTATTCTACACAAAATTGGTCTTTGAAATATTATTTGCTTTCGGTGACTAAGATGACCTAAATGACATCTCTTTTGGCAAAATTACCAATAACCTGAAAAGACATAAAAACAATTTATTAATTGAAAATAAAATACAATAAAGTACTAACAAATATAAATTTGGAGATAAAATGTGTAAGAAAATATCTGGATAGTTAAAATTACCATTTTGCCCACATATAAAAAACATCCCCTTTTTTTTCTTCTTCACTTCTTCTACGACTGTCACCACCACCTCCTCCCACCAGCCCATTGCCACCTCCTCTCACCTCCCATAATTAGTTTATGTTTGTGTGTGTGTGTGTGTGTCTATATATATATATATATTTGTATATAAATCATTTTTCTCAGCAACCAAATGAATATATAAGTAAAAAATTCAAGAGAACAAAAGGAGAAGAACTGAAGAATGAATTTACAAGTGGGTTTTTATAGGCTTTGAATGCAAAATCAGCAAGAATGACGGCGAGATTGATAGCAGTGGTTTTAATTTTGGATAATAAAAGTTGTTCTAGCATATGGGTTGAGCAGTTCTTACATTGATCAGTGGTGAGAACCGACATCGACAACTGAAGATTTGACAGATTGGTGGTGACCGTTGATGAAAATCTCACAACTGGGGTGTCGTTGGATTTACAGATCGGTGGTGATGGCCAAGGAATGATTGATCAGTAGTTCACGAATATGACGAAGATGACTGAGCAGTGGTGGATCTGAGGAAGATGGCTGGATCGGTGATGAACAATTTTCTCTCTCACTCTAAAAATATATATACATATATATATATATATGTATATATATATGTATATATATTTTTAGAGTGAGAGAGAAAATTGTTCATCACCGATCCAGCCATCTTCCTCAGATCCACCATATATATATATATATATATATATATATCTTCTCTATATCACAGTCTCTCCCATGACATTTTTCATCGTTCTTAACAACCAAAAGAACAACAATCTCTCTTCCATTCTAGGAAATTAACATTTTTTAAGAGCTTCTTTTCATGAAACTTGAGTAGTTCTCGCATTGATCGGTGGTGAGACCCTGTATCGACAGCTGAAGATTCGACAGATTGGTGGTGACCGTTGATAAGAATCTCGCAATCGGTGGTGCCGTTGGATTTTCAAATCGGTGGTGATGGCCAAGGAATGATTGATCAGTAGTTCACGAATTCGGCGAAGATAACTGACCAGTGGTGGATTTGAGGAAGATGGTTGGATCGGTGATGAACAATTTTCTCTCTCACTCTAAAAATATATATACATATATAACTCTCTCTCTCTATATATATATATCTTCTCTATATCACAGTCTCTCCCATGCCATTTTTCATCGTTCTCAACAACCAAAACAACAACAATCTCTCTTCCATTTTAGGAAATTCACCTTTTTCAAGAGCTTACTTTCATGAAACTTAAGTTTTCTCATGCTTGGGCCATGTTATAATGCACATGTATGAGAGTGAGAAGAGCTTAAACCCAGAAAAGAGGAAGCCTAATCCTAGAATCTGACGATGAATTTCTATATTCTTTCATATTCAATTTAGAACCATTTTGAAAAAGGAAAAGAAAATCTTAAATCTATATGAATTAAAATGAATAAAAGATTCAGATTATAGGTTGGGTTTTCAAACCCAATTTGAAATCGATTCCTAAGAGATTGGGTTTGAATAAATAAAAAAAAAGAATTTGATACAATGCTTCAAAAACATTCAGTATCTATATGATACATACACATACACGCACTAAAATAACGTGTAATGGAACAATGGAGGTTAGATAAGGATATTTTTGTCTCTTAAAACTAGAGTTTTTTTATAATTTGGTGACATATAAAGGGTTATAATGTCTTTTTCATTTATTTATACGCAATTGGGTCACTACGACCAAATTTTTGGCAAAAAATGTAAAAATATGAATCGAGAGAGCATTTGTTATAACAGAGCAAATGTTAACTAAATACATTGTAATAAAATATATAAATTTGATATTACGTGTAATTATGCCAAACTTATGAAAAACAGTCTAATTTGTCCAATTTTTTTTTTCAAACGATAGATGCACCACACCCTTCGATATTTGTACAAGATCACGGAAGAGAGACCAATAGCTCAGGACAGATCGACGCATTACTCAATAAATAGCTAAATCATCACTTGCGCCATTGGTGCCATCTAGTGGCCGCTTTCGACAGCTCACTGGTCTTAAGATGGATTCGCGTACTTCAAATTCTTACCCCATATGGGAGTAGTTTAAGGATTCTCGGCCACGTGACGACGACACTTTTTCAGACCACTGAAAATTTCTTGCTAGTACTTCACTCCGTTTCTTCTTCTTACTACAACAATGGCGATTTCATAGAATTATTATATATATATATTCTCTGGTTATATACGGGTTGCAAAAATGGAGTCAGAACTCAAAGACTCAGACTACGATTTGAGCCCCGAACCATCTCGAGTCCTTCAACGATGGCTCGACCAAGGACGACCGTCCTCTCCTCAACCCCGACTCGACCTCCCAACCAGTCTCTTTCGAGGACTTGGAAGAGCTCGAGGACAAATTCGCCGCCTTCGTCCGCAACGACGTGTACGGCACGATTGGACGCGGCGAGACGCCATGGCCTGAGAAATTCCTGCTTGGAGTCGCGTTCGTGACGCTAGTGCCGATTAGAGTGGTGGTCTCGATCACTATGTTGGTGATATACTACTTGATTTGCCGTGTTTGTACTCTGTTTTCTGCTCCGAATCGAGAGGAGGAACAGGAGGATTATGCTCACATGGGAGGGTGGAGGGCCGTGATTGTTCAGTCGGGGAGGTTTATTTCTAGGGTCATGCTCTTCAATTTAGGGTTTTGTTGCATTAGAGAAACCCACCGAGATTCGGACACAGACGGAAAATTGAATGCTCAGGTACTTTCTCTTGCTTGCTGGTGAAATTTTGGGATTTTAATTAAGCTTAGAAAATGAGTTTTATATCTTGAGATTTGCTTCTTATTTAGAATTGGTGGCACTTGAAGAAATCTCTTTGAATTCCTGTGGATGAAGTTTGTTGGGTAATCAGTGAGAATTTGATTGGCTTAGGACATAAATAGTCCTTCAAAAAGGATAAATATGTTTGAGAGACATGAGAGAATTATGTGTGTCATAGAGAGGTAGATATTAGTGAAGTTTTCATTACAATTGAAGAGAGTTTTCTTGGGCATGTTTTAGATAATTTGGTTAAACTTCTGCGCTTTAGGAGTTCATTCCTTCTACAGAACAACTGAAGTTAATGTGAATGAGAATTTTCGCAAAACAGAGCTGTTAGGGAGGCATGTTGGAGATTGGCTGATTAATTTTTGTTTGGCCTGTTTTTGGTAAAAGTGACATATTTCTAGATTGGTTGAAGTATGCATGGAAAATAATGTAAAGAACAATCCTTTGCCATACTAATTCACTGATGATTTTCCTGTCTACGAGGATAATAAAATGAAATGAAATCCAACTGAAACCATTTCTTTGATTCCCAAACAGGTCATGGAAGTTTGAATATGAATGCATCAAATATTTGGATAGTATATTGGAAGAAGAAGTATAAGATGGATGGCCTCTTGATTTCTGGATATGGTTCCATCTACTTGATCACCTAGCTATTTCCTTTTTTGCTTACCACATTATGGGGTCTGTCTGTTGAATAGTCTACTGTGTTGCAATATCATGCACTTGGGTGTCACCTGTGTTGCAATATCATACGTGCTTTATGATAACACAAGTACACAACATGCTTTTGAGGCTCTTTTATACAAATTACAGTTCATAATCTAAGTCACAGAGCTGGAATGGGAGTGAGTGTGAGAGTGGGAGCGCAAAAGCGACAAAATCTAAAATTTGGTGAGAGCAGGAGCGTCTCCAGAGCGCTTGCACACTTGTATGCTATTATATATGTGTGTGTGTGAAATGTTTTCAATATTTGTACATATGCTAAAACGATTACTTTAAAGAATTCTAAAATAATAAACATCTTAATTAAATAAAGTAAAACTAAAAAGTGTCTATATAATTTTTTTACAAGTACATATACATACACACACATTTAATATTTTTAGACTATATATTTGAACTGATTTGAATATCTCTTATATTTGAACATTTATCAAATAAATAACGAAACAAAAGTGATCAAAATGAAGTGGACGACGATATGGCAAGGATTTGTTATGTTTTCTTAATATTATATGTTCATTCTTAATTTTGCACATTTCTAACTGTTTTTATTCAGTGGTACATTTTTTGTCATTGACATCCATAGTGAGTGTCACATATAATTGTTTATAATTCAAGGAATGAGAAATCGTTATGAGTTCGAGGATTCACAAATTGAATTCGAGGATTGACAAAATTGATTCGCTCGCGAAGCATGAGTGAGAGTGGCACCCCTTTAGAAGGATTGTTGACTTAGTTCATTGGCATTTTTCATACACTAAATTAATTTTTCTTTATCTTATGTAATTGACATGAAGATGCTGGAGTTGGTCAAAAATAACCGGGTTGTCATCTATTAGACATTGCAAATATACATAAATATTATGCTCTATCAAGATGAAAAATCACTCTAAGCATTAGTAGCTAACTAATCTCTACATGTTTAGCATATGTTAAAGTTGGATTATCTTTTACAGTTATTTGTCTTAGTCAATACTTTCTTAACTTTCAGTCTTTAGATACTAATGGGACAATATGCTGATCATTGTTTTTATTTTATTCTCTGTGGCCGTTGCTTCTTTCTAATTGGTCAGACTGGCATCAAGGATCAATCTGAAGAACCTGAAAGACCTGGGGCAATTATTTCTAATCATATATCTTATTTGGATATATTGTATCACATGTCTTCTTCCTTTCCGAGCTTTGTTGCTAAGGTGCGTTAACTCGTCGTATTACAGAATCTGTTGCCAGCGTATGGTTTGCATGTGAAAAAGCTCAGTTTGAATTATATGCATACCTGCTGGTGTTTGCACTGACACATTTTGTACCAATTTTGGCAATCATGCTCCTCGATTTTATTAGAGATCAGTGGCTAAACTTCCTCTAGTTGGTCTCATCAGGTTGGTCACATCATATTTATTTACTTAATTGTGCCTGAGTTATTATAGTATTGTGATAAAATAAATTTCTCTTCCACTGTTTTACCGAAACTTCTGTTGCCTACTGACAGTATTTTTTTTTCCTTTTGTTATTCGAATCCAGGAAATCCTAAGAGATGCCCATGTTCTATTAATTTGATAAAGAACTGTTATGAGATAAAAAGCTGTTGTCTGTTGAAATATTTAAGTTATCTACTTCAATGTGTTACATTTATAAAGGGGAGAAATAGAAAATGATCTCTGGGATTAACTGGTCTAATCCTGGTGTAACACTGTTTACTTCATTGCTTTATGAGGTCTCCCATTCTAATTACGATAATTCTAATTTTAATTCAGTTACAAGCTTCACTATGCAGAAGTACAGATTTTCTTTTTCTTTTAGTGAGATTACAGTGTGGTGAGAGTTTCACCATTATCCTTGGTCCTTACCATAACATTTCTTGTCCTCTCTTCTATTTCTAGTTTTTCCTTTGTCATGCATTTCTTTTAACCTTTAGACTTCAGTTCCTGATGACATTATGCACATACATGCGTACATTCATATTGTTATTATAGTGAGTGAATTGATCTAGAGGGCCTTTAATTTTTTTTTCCCCCACAGCAAGTGCCTTGGATGTGTCTATGTTCAGCGGGAGTCGAAATCATCTCACTTCAAGGGTGTTTCTGGTACATGATTCTTTTATGTCTATTGACGAATTACTGATATTCAGAATATTTATGAATTTAAAAAAATAAAATTAAAGTCATTTTTGGCAAGTTCTTTATGTTTATTAGAATATTACCTTTCTTCAGGAATGGTTTCAAGCCTGAGTCATTGCACATCATAAATATGTGTATTTTCATGGCATTTGTTCACAGAATATGGCAACACTTGTGAAACAAGGCATTTGTTCACAGAATATGCCAACACTTGTTACATTATCCTAAAACTCCTTTTTTAGGTTTGTGTATCTATGCTCTTTAGATAGTTAGACAAAGATCCTGCTGACCTCATCATATGAGGAAAAGTATATTTCCACTCTGATAGTGTTGAAGTTTTTGGGTGTTTGTCATTAAATGTCATCATGTTCCAATGAAATTGTTTTCATCTTACAAATACTGTAGCGCTTTTTTTTTTTTTTGGGGGGGGGGGGTATCAGATAATTCTTTTAGAGTAGGCTGATGTTTCTCATGAATGTATTTTGGGCCATGCCTTCTTATCAACCAAACACATTTTATGCCCTGCTTGATGTGATCCACATACTATACTCAATCATGGACTTGAAACAAATTTGTTTCGGCTTCTTGCTCACTATTTTTCTTACCAGCTCAATAATAAGCTTTACAAAAAAGAACATCTCCACATTTGGGGCACTAAGTTATTTTGTTTTTGTAATATTTTGAATGTCAATATTTCTCCAGATATTTGGACCCCCTTTTGCTGCTTGCAGGTGTTGTCAACAAAAGAATTCAAGAAGCTCATCAGAATAACTTTGCCCCAATGATGATACTTTTTCCAGGTTAGCAAATTGATCCCATTAATGCACTGGTGTCCATATGTTCACTGCTTTGGTTTTGTGGTGCATTGCCTGATCTGTATTTCTAAGCTTAAGTTTTAACTATTCCCTCCTGTGAATGAGGTTGTTAGGGCTATATACATATACTGCTTACTTATTTTTGCAAGACTTGATGTGAAGTTTTGTAGATCTCATGTCAGTGTGGCGCTGCTTTGTAGCTATTGTGATCAAATTATTGTTGTTAATGGTCAGGATAAAAATAACTTTGTCCCACCACTTTTTTCTATACCATGCAGCTAGATTATTTGCACATGCCCTACAATACTTGTCTAGCACTGTTTTACAGTTAATTGGTTTTCTATTTTACTGCAGAGGGTACAACGACAAATGGAGACTTCCTTCTTCCATTTAAGACTGGTGCATTTCTATCAAAAGCTCCAGTGATTTTAAGATATCCTTATCAGAGATTTAGTCCTGCCTGGGACTCCATATCTGGGGTGTGTATATCTGTTGCAGTTCCAACTTTCATGGTGTCACTAAAATCCAGATAAAGACAGCTGAGTTAATCCATGTTATATTAATTTGTCCAAATTTGAATTGGCTTTTTGACTCTTACTAGTCACAAAGGAGTTCATTGGTTCTGTTTTACTGTTACTAAATTATCATTGTGGAACATATATTGTTATTTACTCATTGCTTTTAAATGAAGATTTGTCTTATTTGTTTTTGAATGTAAGCCAAGGTTATCTTATCCTACAACAACCACCAACCCTTTGTCCCAACTACTTGGTGTCATCAGCATAAATCCTATATATCCATTTTGCTCTATCTAAGGTCATAGCCTCAGTCAAACCACATGCTATCATTTTCTTCTTTACTAATTCTACCCATGTTAACTTTGGTCTTCCTCTTCCCCTAGTATTACCCTCAATGTGGACTATGACATTCTTCCTAACCGACGCATTTAAAGGTTTTCTTTGCACATGTCCAAACCATCTTAACCGATTTTCTCTCATTTTATCTCCCATTTGTGCTACTATAACCATCTCCTGAATGTGTTCATATCTAATTCTATCATTTCTAGTTTTACTGCACATTCAACTCAACATTCGCATTTTCGCCACACTCACTCATTCTGTGCCATAAAGTATGGTTGGTCTAATAACGGTTCAATAGATCCTCCCTTTTAATCTTAAGGGGATATGCCTATCACACAATATATTAGATGCACTCCTCCATTTAACCTATCCTGTCTTGATTCTATGATTAATGCCATCTTCAATTTCTCATTCATTATGAATAATTGAATCTGAATAACAAAAATGTTCGCTTTTTTGTACTTCTTGATTCTCAATCCTCACTGCATCCTCATTTGTATTTCTAGATTTACTGAAGTTACACTCCATGTATTCAATTTTATTTCTACTTATCTTAAACCCTTTTAATTCTAAAGCTTCTCTTCAAATCTCCAACTTGGCATTAACTCCTTCTGTCTCATCGAATAACATACACTATGGAATCTCATCCCAGATTTGTCTCGTCAACTCATCCATAACCAAGGCAAAAAGGTATGGGCTTAATGTCAACTTTGATGTAAGCCGACAATAATTGGGTGTTTCCCCCACAGGCGTTCTACCTATAGTCACACAACCATCATACATGTCCTTTATTGTGTCAATGTATTCCTTTGTGACTCCTTTCTTTTCTAGAACCCTCTATATTAGATCTCTAGGTACCCTATCATAGGCTTTCACCAAATCAATAAAAGTCATATGGAGATCTCTCTTCTTCTCTCTATATCTTTCCATTAGTCTCCTCAATAAGTAAATAACCTTCATCGTTGACTTTCCTGACATGAATCCAAATTGATATTCCAACACTTCTGTCTCTCGTCTTAGGCGTTGTTCAATCACTCTCTCCCAAAGTTTCATAGTGTGACTCGTTAATTTAATATCACGATAATTATTACAACTTTATATGTCCCTTTTATTTTTATATATAGGCATTATGATACTTTTGTGCCACATCCTCTTAGTTGTTAGTATCTTATTAAACAATTTTGTTAACCAAGACAAGTTCCAAACCTCAGTAGGAATGCCATCAGGTCCGAAAGCCCTTCCCGATTTCATCTTCTTTAAGACATACGGAAAAATATGCTATCTCTAAGGTCACCATAGTCTTCTAAGCCTAAACTTCCTATATGGTTATTCCTCTTATCCTACACATTTTTTTTTGGGATAGTAGAACTATGAGAGCCCTTGTTTTAGAAAAAGAAAACTTAGTTTATCCAAATTATTCTCAGTTACTTATAATGAAAAATTGAAACAGAAGAGATGCCCTTAAAACATGAAGTACTAAGATTGGGAATCTATTAATATTTATGACTAACTTTCTCTATGGAAATTCACATCATACATTTGCTCTTAAAATATATATTGTCTGCTACTATATTTTGGAAAATTTTCATGTTGCCCATGATTTCTTTAAGATTTTTTACTTCTAATTTCAATATGTTTCTTTATTTGCAGGTGCAGCATGTCATTTTTCTTCTTTGTCAATTTGTAAATCACATTGAGGTTACATGGTTACCTGTTTACTACCCCTCACAAGAGGAAAAGGATGATCCAAAACTTTATGCTGAAAATGTCCGAAGGTTGATGGCTCGCGAGGTATGCATTTCGCCAATTTCTAATGCTGAAATTCACTAATATAACTGGAATCTCATTTGTGGAATATTAGGACTCCTTGGCCCCTTCCCAAAAATGTAATATTAACCCAACCCAATTACATCAAACAGTTAGTTTATTTTATGCCCAACCCAGTAGCAATAAAATATTATCCCTTGTAATATAATATTTGCCCAATATAATATGATATATATAATATAACCCAAAGCTACAGAATAAAGCATAAATCTGGAATGCACCAAACGGAAATGGTGGGTGAAAAGATAAATATTAAATATGTAAGTTCATTCTCTCTCCTAATCCTCTTTCACCTATTTCTTTTTTTTTTATTAAAAAATTCACTAGTTTTTCATTCTTCAAAGCCTAATCCTATCTTTCTTTTCTTTCTTTATTATTTTTTTTTTTGCAGTGGTAATTTTTTTAATAATTGCCCCCCCTCCCCCCACAAACACACGCAACCATAAAATCATGGCTCTGCCCCTAGGTCTTGAAAATGTGACTTTTAATTTATAATTAAACTGTTAAATATAGGTGCCTATATTTCCTCAAAGGCAAAAAGCACTATAATATGATGACTCAATTTTTCTAGCCGTCATCAGAAAACATGTGGAACCATGGATTGGAAATAGAAATGCCAACTCTGTGAACTTCAGAACTTATTCAAAATTTCAGGAGATTCTAGAGGGCCTTTCGCAAGAAATACTTGGGATACCAGAATATATGTCTGTCGCTTTCATGGCCTGATATCTTTGAATAAATTTAAAAGGGTGCCTGCATAGTGATATCATCAAACTGTCAAATAGTTGTTGGTTTTAGGACTTCTCTATTTCTCTAATTTCAACTTCTCTGGGGATAAAGGTTTTCTTGGTTGATTAGTGCTATGAACAAAGTGTGGTCCCCTTAATCAAGTGTGTCGAGAGGGTGACCTAACAATTGGCATTATTTGTATAAAATGACTACCTTCGAACCAGACATGCATTTTCATGCTTGGGAGCCCAATTCTTACCGCTGTACCAAGCAATATGGCCCCTGTGAGGGCCAGAGAACAAGCATGTAGGCATAACCATAGTAACATGATTAGAAGCAAAGCTCTTGGAAGAGTCATATATACAACTGTCCTAAAAATGACATTACCCGATCACCAAATTAATTTCCATACTATATTACCATTGAAAACGTCTCAAAAAGGAACTGTATAACAGTAATGTGAGGCAAGTTTACAATACACATTTTGGTTTCTGTAAGAGCATCTCTATCAACGTCTCTAAAACCTCCATCTCCAAATTTGCCACATCACAATTCCAGAGAGCCACATTAGTGTTTTAGAGTGCCACTTCAGCGTTTTGGAATCTCCAGATTTTGGCCAACAGAGGCTCTATGTTGGACTCTCCAGAATTTTTGCTAGCAAAAAATAATAATATTTTAATAAATTTTTTATTTTATCAATATTTAATTTTCTAAAAATATTTAATAATCATTCTTTTTACTAAATGATATGAATAATGAATTTTAGCCGTAAATAAATGAAAATTCGTACCATATATAACATGTGAGAATTAAAATATAAATGGTGTGGGTTCAAAAGGTAAGTGGCAGTGTAAGAATAGTGATATATATAATAAATAAAATATATGATGCATTTTTAACAAAAACTTGCATGTGGCTGAGTGGTTGGAGTACTTGCCTTTTGATTTTGGTGGCTTGGTTCAAATCTTGGCAAGTGCATAATTTTTTTTGTTGAACCCATAATGGGCCCACTAATCTGGAGAGCCCATTGTTGGCTCATTATCTCCAAATTCGGATGGAGATGCTCTATAAGAGGGAGAGGGCTAATACTAATACAGTCCGTTTGTGTAGTAACTCTTGTGGACGGGTGTGAGTGGGCGGGTGCGAAGACAAACACTAGACTGAGCTACCACACTGACAGGGTGCTCAATCCCATATCGCCTGAGTGTGAAAAATATCATACCATGTGTTGGAACAAGGTATTACAGTTGGTATCAGAGCCCGAACCTAGCCGGAAGTGTGTCGATGAGGACGTCTAGCCTCGTAGGGGGGTGGATTGTAGTAACCCTTGTAGACGAGTGTGAGTGGGCTGGTGCGAAAACAGACACTGGGCTAAGCTACCACACTGACAGGGTACAGGGTGCTCAATCCCACATTGTCTGGGTGTGGAAAAGGGGATGTGCTTATATGTAGTATGTTCTCTTCAAATGGTATGAGGCCTTTTGGAATAAAATCCAAGAGCAAAACCGTGCGGGCTTAGGCTCAAAGCGGACAATATCATACCATGTGTTGGAGCGAGGTAGTACAATTTGTTTCAGATGGAGATGCTCTATAAGAGGGAGAGGGCTAATTCAGGGTGTTGTTTTGAATAAAAACTCAATCAATCAATTACTTTAGCTCAACCAGTCCGTTTGTTTCCAAGAACAATACTTCCTCCTCACTGGTAAGGAGGAACCTCCTCCACACCGTTGATATGTCGAAATGATAGAATGACATATGTTCATTTTGAATTTAAAATATGTAAAGAAAAAAATATTAAAAGATCTTAATTTCTACTCTATTATATTTAAAATTCAAAATGGACACGTGTCATTCTATCATTACGCCACATTAGTAATGTGGAGGAAGTTCCTACTTATTTGTGAGGAGGCAAGTACTGTTCTTCAATTGATCAGATTCATTATTGGATTGGTATTGATGGCATAAAATAATTCTTGTAAAACTTTGACTGGTTGATCCCTCTAATTCAATTGGTGAAGTAGTTGTTCATATTTTCAATTTTCAAGTATTTCAGTGATATTCTCAAGTCATGTGAAAGTTCATCTAGTGTAGTCATTAACGGCGTAGATTACTTATATCTTCTAAATTGTGTGCTCAGTTATGAAAATCTAAACAATGAGGCCTCTAATCTTGAATTCAAGTATTCAATCATGATTAATCAACCTGTGATTTATCCCTTCTACCTAATTTCACCAATTTGTGAATACAATCAAGATATTTGTTTTGATCGCAAAATTTGCGAAAATATGACACTTTTTCCTAACAATATCAAATAAGATGGAAAACTAAGGGTAAAAGAGATACTTTTGAATCTGTTACAAGGATGTTCACCTTCTTGGGGTTACTGCCAGAAACTTAACAACCTATTATTTAAGCAAAATTACAAAAACAAAAGGATAGGAAATTTACTTTTGAAAACAAATAGACAGAACCTAGATAAAATGGTTGTTTGAGTGACCTGTATATATTTTTCCTTCCTTCGCAACTAAAGTTAAATAGAGTGTTGCTGAAGAAATGCATTGGATTTCTCAATAGTTCAGAAGATAGTTGAACTGATAGATATGCTATGGAATTTAAAACAGAAACGAATACTTCTACCATTTTAGAAGGCACAAAAGTCGAGTATTCATTTCATAAGTCCATGATTAACTTTTCATTTTTAACTTGCAATGATTTAAACTGCGCCCAGTTGCTTGCTTGCTGGATTGTTTAGTTTTGTCTAAAATGAGTCCTAGTTTTAGAACACAATTTTAATTCCATAGCATACCAACTGATTTCATTTGCTGCCTTTGCTTGCAGGGTAATTTGATACTGTCAGATATTGGTTTGGTGGAGAAACGAATATATCATGCTGCTCTCAATGGTAATAATAGCCTGCCTACTGTTTTGCATCAGAAAGAGGATTGATAATTTCATGGCCTTGCTCTCAAAAGTTACCTAGTCCCAGTTGGGTTTTTAGGCTCCATTGCTATCTAATACACGGAGAGATGAGTGGTTATCTCCACCCACTAAAGCAAAACTAATGTTTTGGTGTGCTATTAGACTCCTGTAATTTTCTTTTTTATAGAAATTTTTTCCATTAAATAGAGCATTTTGATGTACTTGTGGATGTCTTCTGTCAAAGCATCTTGTTTAAGAGCTTCCTGGGTTCTAATGTCTTGTGCATCTGTCATGATTGATACTAAATGCCCTAGCACCCTGTTAAAAAATGCATCTGTTATTCTGAAGCATCTTTTTTCGTGTTCCTGCAGGTTTATTTTGCCAACGATAATTCAGATCCGTCATCTGTATATATATTGTATAATTAACAAACAAGCATACTTATTGTCCAGAAAATTTGAAAATTTATATTCTCTGGAGTTTGGAATATAGCTGTAGATCTCAGTAATATTCTCAATTTTTTATTTTATTATTATTATAAATTGTCTACCATCATTCAGTTGTAAATATTTGAGGTTGTGTGAGCTGCTATTTTTAGTTCCTTACAGTGTAGTCAAGTTGGAAGGATGATCCAAGAGGTGTATCATTCCACTTTAATCTCCCTTCTAAGCTGTTACAATGTAGAGGGGAAAAAATAAAAAAGGGGGGTGGGCATCCATTATGTACTGATGCTTGGTGTTCATTTGGAATTCTAACATCATCAGTAGCAAGTCCTTGCTCTTGAATTATGTGTTAAATTGTCATTTCTTTTCTGAAATTCTCTAGAACTAGTTTTGTTGCTCGAGATTTTCCCAAGTAGCGGAGGCAATCATGATACCATTATGAGTATAACTCTTATTGTATGAAGCATATGAAAGTATAAAACAAATGATCTTGCTGAAGTAAATGGTTCATTGTTCCACTTTTTCTAGCTTGTCCCAAAATTTTTTTAATTTTTTTCTCAATTGTCTGGTGCTGGGAGTTTGAATAATGTAGACCAGGAGGCCTTGTGTGGAGTCTTTAGAGATCATATCACCTAGGTGAGCTGGGCATACCACATCATTGGTATGTCTGGCCAATTAATATGCACCATTTTAGTTGGTTGAGAGCAATTTTTATATATAGAAGGGACTAATTCCATTGAACGATAGCATTTTCATTTTCATTGACTGGCATACCAATGACTATGCTCCTCCAATGCTTATGTCGATGTTTGCCTCAACATCACCGAGGAGGAATCTCCTCCAAATCTTATGGCAAGAACAAAAATATCAATGCAAGAGACATTTTTGAGGGCCCTATGCATCCTATGGATTCTTTTCTTGTGAAGAACCAAATAGAATCAAAGGATTTAAGTTAAAATGTTATATTACAAAGATGACATGCATTACTCCACAAACCTAGAAAAAAAATAGATGATGGCAAGACTAATAAGCTCTAGCACTGACAGAAGAACAACAGGTACACAGACCTTTTTCCCTTGTAATGGATATAGAGCTTGCTCATCATATTTCAAAATACACAAAAGCTAGAGAAACCTTCCAAACAGCTCTTGTTCACAAGATTTCGAAGTAAATGGATTTCAATGGTCATTAGACCTTCTCGCGTCTCATGGTGGTAAGCAGCCTTTTAATGGGGACTGAAGAAACAATGAAGACATTGACAACTGTCTTTGCCTCGTTGAGATTGATGACAAGCACGTAAAAGCACTTCTTAGCCTTCTCTTCTCATTATCACATGCTTGGTAACTGGGGTCATGTTGCACAGCAGAAATTTTAAGGGCTTCAGGCAGCACACAGTTGAAGATTGAACCTGAAAGGAAAAGTAGTGAAGAAAATTGCATGAACATAATGGAGATTTGGAAGGAAAAACTTATCACCTCTGTTCTCTAATCATTCTGGAAAAAGAAATACTAGCTAGAGCAAATTGGATGCACATTTATATTCTAAAGGTGTCTAGTGTCTACCATATAAACAATGGAAATGGTTACTTTTAAAAACCCATTTTGCACCACCTGGGGGTTGGGAACTTGGGACTTGAACCCTTGGTCTGCCCAGGAGGGCATACCACGTAGGCCATGAGCCTGGTGGTGAAATGGTTAATTTGACATTCTTTAAATAAAGGAGGAACTGATTTTGACCTGTGCTTTCCAACAAAATGTTCTTCACATCACATCTTATCTTAGACACCAACCACCCACACCAGCAAAATAATTTTTTATTTAAGAAAATAAATAAAAGGAAAACCCCAAGAGCTCTTTTTTTTTCTTTTTTTTTTTTTGTGGGGGGTGGGGTTTTGTGGTTAATCAGGGTGAACCTTGGGATAGGTGAGAAATATCTCTGAGATGACACAAAACGATCAAGCTCCAGAGTTATATTGAGCTAGTGTCCTTTTTCCTTTTGACTCTTCTTACTACAGTATCTCCATTTGACACAGAGTAACATCAGAAGCTGCAATTCAGCAGCCAATCACAGCATCTCACTTGGCAAGAGGGGAATAATTAAACAAAACAACACAAAGGAAGTTTCATTTATGTTGCGTTTGGGAGCACTGAATCGATGCCTTGGATTTGGAATCGGAGAAAATTCAATTTAAAGTTTGAACTAAATTTCCTCCAATTCCAAATCCAAGTCGATGATTCGGTAAACAAAAGCAAACTGAATAAGTAAAAAGCGACTATTATTTTGGAAGTTCAACAAGGACATTATGAAATCAGGTAAGCTGCTTTTATTTTCAAGAAAAGAATGTGATGTGTTGATGCAGAAGGTGGCAGAACAGCCATAGGAATTAACAATGAATTTTTTTTACCACGTGTAAGCAATTATTTGAATCCGAAGTGTCTTGGAAACTCGGATGGAAATTAAATGCATGTTTAGTAAGTGCAATTGGGGTGATGAGAAAAGACTACCTATTTTTGCCAGGCGATTCACCCATTTAGGGATTTGCTTCCCTGTCAACTTGTAGCAGATATCCTTGCAGAAATGGTTGCAATTCTTGAAAATCAAGTGGTAGGTGTCACCATTGTAGCTTGCAGAGTGGCGCTCCATGAACTCCCTAACCTGGGTTGGGTCCAAGCATGTAGTCCCAATGAGTATTGACTTCCTAAACTTGAAGCCTGGGCATTGCCGAGGTTCAACCTCAAAGACACCACTAGATGCATAATCATGAGCTCCAAATGCATATTCTACACCATGAACTGTAAAGTGAATGTGGGGTCAATCAAATGTTATTTTACCTTACCAAAAAACTCAGATGCAATATAATAAATCATCAACAATATACATTTATTATCTGCAACAGAATTAATTGACTAATCTGATATGCAATGCATAAGATGTGCTTCAGTTTAGATTTTGTTAGATTATATATTTCTTATTATATCTGTTGTTAAATTATATATCTTTTCCTAAACCACATAGATTTCTTACACCTTCTCCTAAATCATCTAGGACTAGGATCTCTTGTCTCCTAAGTTTACTTAGCCTCCAAGATAATGTGCCTATAAATAGGCCTTTATGTATTGTTCACAATATCAATTAATTCAAATCAATACAATTGTTTCTTTATTTCTAACAGATTTTATATCTGATTGAAGTAAAAAGGATAAGGTTTCATTTTTCTCAATTCATAAAATGAATTATTAATTGACGCACAACTCTTATTCTTTGACAAAAAGAGCTGGAAGGGCAACTCAATCTAGGGAAACAAGTTAACTGTCCATTTTACTCCCTCTAATAGGGAAGACATATAGCAAACAATTGAAAGTCGGAAATCAAAAGAATGAGTTTCTTCAGTGGTAAGTATTGTTGTTGCAAAGTTCTGTTCAACCAAAATATGTAAAGCAATAAACCCCAGCTTTTTGCTCCGAAACTTCTGCCAGCCTCTCAGGCTATTAACAAATAGTAACTTGGTATTTATGAAAACTTGTGACACAAGCTTAACAAGTGCCGATATGCACACACGTAATAAGCCAATCCGCAAAGGTCACCCACTAACCACCAAAATATGGATCCCAAGCTATCTTATAAAGCGTTTCCTTGATGGAACAAAGTTTGAAGCTCAAAGAATCCTTCTATACACAATGCTTTAACCTGAAGAGTATGCGAGGGTTGCACCATCTAAGGATAGTGTAGGAGAGTTTGTAAGACCATAACCCTAGGGCACAAACTAGAAAAGGTGGGGTCAGGCTTTGTAGGTTGGATTAACTATTTTCAAACACTTTTTGAATTTAACTCGATAATTAAACTTTAAATTCAAATTGTGACTAAAAATAAAAATAAACTCAATCCATTATATTAGGCAAACATGCAATAATCAAATAAATCACTAAATAATGGGCACAAAAAAATAATTAGGTGGAAAATCCAATCGGGAAAAAACCACGGGAACTAGTCCAGCCAAATCAAATCCACTATGAGAAAAAAAGAGTACAACTAGGTTAAAGTTCTCCAAACCCAAGAACTGCTAGTAACCTCTTTTTTTTTTTTTTAATAAGTAAGAACCACTAGTAACCTCTTTGGCACAGATCAATCCACCAAACTCTCCACTCGAGTCTTCAGGCATACAATCCGCTCACCAACAAACTTTGTAGACCACACAAATCTACTTCTCCAATTAGGGACTCGATTTTCAGCGAACTAGTCATCCAACCCGATCTCTGACGAATTTAAAGACTGTCAGTGTTGAACTAGTCAGAATTATTAGATATTAGATTGTTATTTTCATTGTATTTTTAGCTATTGTTTGGCTATATAAACCTCTTTGTATATTCTCTTATTATCTTTACTAATAGAAACCCTAGCCCCCCCCCCCCCCCCCCTTTTTTTTTTTATCTCTTTTTCACTCTTTTTGTAATTCTCACATGGTATTAGAGCAATGATCCAGATGAATCCTTTGATTGGTAATCACATGGAAAAACTACACATCCCATCCACGCGGTTCGCGGATCCAACTGGCATTTTGGGGGTGTTTTGGCATCAATATGGTTCCTGTATCGCTTCCGTCTGGCATCGAACTGGTTTGCTTCTTCGGTATTCCTTCTCGTTTTGTTTTGATCGACATCTTGTTTTTGGATTTTTTTTTTTTTTGGAAATCTATTGGTGTTCGTTTATCTGTTATTTTTCACAATGTCCGGTGAAAGAGATGATTCTCTACAATCAATTAGTGTAAGATTGAATGCCAACAATTACTCGTATTGGAGTTATGTAATGAGGAATTTTTTGAAAGAAAAAAATGTGAGGTTATGTCAGCAATGTGGTAAGCAAACCTGTAGATCCTCAAGCTGAAGAACACGCAAATCTGTTGGATAATTGGGAAGCAAACAACTTGAAAATTGTTACTTGGATTAATAATTCTGTTGAGCACTCAATTGGGTACGCAATTGGCAAAATATGAAATAGCAAAACAGGCCTGTGATCACTTGGCAAGATTGTACACACAATCCAACTTTGCCCAACAGTATTAGTTGAAAGCCAATATCCGAGTAGTGCAGCAAAAGGATACGAGTATTCAGGAGTTTTACTTCACCATTTCTAATCCTTGGGACCAACTGATTCTCACGAAGTCAGCGTCCCTCCAGTGACATGTTGACTACTTTGCTCATAGAGAGGAACAACATCTTGTTCAATTTTTGATGGCCCTAAGTGATGATTTTGAGGGACTTCTCCCCATCCCCCTGTTGATACAGTTGTAAGTGAACTTTTAGCTGAAGAGACACGACTCAAGACTCAGGCAGGAAGGGGCCCTCCTCCCAGTGCCTAGTCAATATGTTTTGGCTGTCCCTACTAAGCCATCTTTGAGCAATCAGATGAGGCTCTCTTCAAAGGTTGGTTTCGATGAATGTAGTTTTTGTAAGCAGAAAGGTCATTGGAAGACCCAATGTCCTAAATTGTTTAATAAAGCACAACTACCACAGTAACAGTGATGGCAACCCCCACCTTAGCAGCAGTGGAGGCAGCCCCCCCACCTCAACCACAGTGGCGTTCTAGAGGGCAGTCCCAACGACGAGTTTATAGGCCTCCACATCCCACCACTGCAGCATTTGTACCTGAAGTTGCATCTTCTTTGGATCCCAACATAGTCGCTCTTGCAGAACAATTTTAGCAGTTCCTTGCCACACAACCACAACCATATGCCATGTCCACTTCATCTTCAATAGGTCTGTCATCTCCTAACCCTTCAAGTATGTCAACACCTTTGTGGGTTTTAGACTCTGGCGCCTCTCATCACATGTCACCTGATTCATCATCCTTTATATCTATATGTCACTCTACTTCACATGCGTCTATCATGACTGCTGATGGCACCCCATGCCTTTGGCAGGAGTTGTTCTATTCGTACACCTCATTTATCACTTTCTAATGTCTATTGCATTCCCAAACTTGTAATGAATCTCATTTCAGTGGGTCAATTATGTGATTCTGGTTATTCTGTTCACTTTTCTTCCACTTGTCATGTGCAGGATCCTTAATTCCAGAAGCTGATTGGGACAGGTTGCAGGCAAGGGAGCTTATATGTTTTGGACGAGCTGCAAGTTCTAGATGTAGCTGCTTCGGGTGTTGATTTGTCTTCCTTTCGTTTAGATTCCTCTTCTTCTAGTTTTTACTTGTGGCATTCTAGACTTGGGAATGTTTCGGCCCCTCCGTTCAAAAATTTGGTTTGTAGAGGATCTTTGGGTAAGTTGTAATCTCATGATATTTCTAATTGTAGTGGTTGTAATCTGGCTAAATTCTTTGCCCTACATTTAATCGATGTGTTTCTTATTCTGTTGCACCGTTTGATTTGATTCATTTTAATGTGTGGGGCCCTGCCCTTGTCGCAACAAAAGGGAGGTCATGATATTATGTTTTTTTCATTAATGATTATACTCTATATTATTGGGTTTATCTAATGAAACGTCGTTCTGAATTCATAAACATTTATACTGCTTTCCGGTCACTTGTTAGAACTCAACATTCTGCAGTTATCAAGTGTTTTCATTGTAATTTGGGTGGGGAGTATACTTCTACAACCTTTTCAGAGTTAGTTCACTTTGATGGTATTGTGCACCAATCCTCTTGTACTGACACTCCTCAACAGAATGGGGTTGCCAAAAGGAAGCATCGACACATTGTTGAGATAACTCGTTCTCTTCTCTTGTCCACTAGTGTCCCTAGTGAATTTTGGGGAGAAGCTGTTCTCACAACTGTTCATTTGATTAATAAAATTCCCACATCTCACACTTCAGGTCTCTCCCCCTATGAAAAGTTGTATGGTCATACTCCCGACTACTCACTTTTACTGATTTTTGGTTGCACATGTTTTGTTCTTTGTCCCAATGTTGAGAGTAATAAATTATCGTCATGCTCTGTCATTTGTGTCTTTCTTGGTTATGGTGAAGATCAAAAGAGTTATCGTTGTTTTGATCTTGTTGCTCATAAATTATATGTCTCTCGTCATGTTTTATTCCTTAAGCATATTCCTTTCTTTTTGTTCCCGCCAGCTCTCATAACATGACCAAGTCAGCCTTTATCTGTATTGACCCCTTCTCTGTTGATGCAAGTGAAATTCTACCATTTACTGTTTCATCCTCTGCAGACGATGCACCACCTCCTACCACCCATTCTTTTCTTCTTGTTCAGCCTTTTCCTTGTCACTTCTCTCGCAGGACTCAAGCAGATACTAATGGTGTAGCCCGTGACATTTCTGATGCTCCACTCTCTACAGATGATGATGCTCCATCCCCTCCTACGACCACCCAAGTTCCTCCTGTGATTGTGGATCCTCCTCTTTCTCGCCTCCCCAAGCATACTCGTAAGTCCACTCAGTTACCAGATTTTGCTTATTCTTATTATTCTAGTTCATTTACTTCCTTCTTAGCATCTATTCACACTCTTTGTGAGCCTACGTCCTATACAGAGGTAGTTCTTTATCCCCTTTGGCAGCAGGCTATGGCTTAGGAAATTTTTGCTTTGCATCGAATGTATACTTGGGACTTGGTGTCGCTCCCGCCTGATAAGAGCCCAATTGGTTCTTGTTGGGTTTATAAAATTAAAACTAAATCAGGTTGGTTGCCAAGGGTTTTGCCCAGTAATATAGTTTGAATTATGAGGAGACTTTTGCTCCAGTTGCCAAGATGACCACTATTCATGCTCTCATTGCAGTGGCCTCTGTTCCTCAGTGGCATATTTCTCAAATGGATATTAAAAATACTTTTTTGAATGGAGATCTTCAAGAGAAAGTTTACATGGTACCTCCTCCTGGTGTCTCTCATAATCCTGGAGAAGTTTGAGGCCTTCTTAAATGGTCTCAAACAGGCCCCTCGAACTTGGTTTGAGAAATTCTATATGGCGGTTACTTCCCTTGGTTTTTGCTCTAGTGCTCAAGATTCGACTCTATTTATTAAGTTTACTTTTGCTGGCCGTATTCTTCTTTCACTCTATGTTGATGACATGATTATTACGGGTGATGATGTTGATGGAATTGCAGCATTAAAGACCAAAGTAGCTAATCAATTTGACATGAAGGATTTGGACCCTTTACGGTACTTCTTGGGTACTGAGGTAGCCTTTTCACCTAAGGGTTATCTTCTTTCTCAGTCTAAGTATACAACGAACATCCTTCAGCGAGCTTGTCTTACGGATACTCGGACGGTTGATACTCCAATCGAGCTTAATGCTCGCTATGCTCCTACAGATGGTATTCCTTTGCCTGATCCCACATTGTATCAGACTATTATTGGTAGCTTAGTCTATCTCACTAGTACTCGCCCCGACATTGCATATGTTGTCCACATTGTTAGTCAATTCATTGTCTTCCCCTCTACAGTTCATTGGGTTGCTGTTATTCGCATTTTGTGTTATCTTCTGGGTACTCTCTGTCAGAGTCTTGTATTTCCTTCGACATCCTCTTTGGAGCTTTGTGCATACTCTGATGCTGATTGGGACTGGTGATCTGACTGATCGTAAGTTTACTACAAGTTTTTGCATCTTCTTGGGTGACTCTCATTTCTTGGAAGAGCAAGAAGCTGAAAATTGTCTCTCAATCTTCCACAGAGGTAGAGTACCGTGCTATGGCATCTACTACAAATGAGGTTGTGTGGTTGCGTGGTTGCGTTGGTTATTAGCAAATATGGGTGTTACTCTTTCTACTCCCACCCCTATTTATTGCGATAATAAGAGTGTTATTCAGATTGCTCACAAGTCTTCTATGAGCAGACCAAAGCACATTGAGATCGATTGTCATACTACTCGGTATCATCTCTAGCGTGGGACGATTACTTTGCCTTTTGTCTCCTCTTTCATGCAGATTGCATATTGCAGATTTCTTTATGAAGTCTCAAACCGTTCAGCTCTTTCATTTTTTTGTTGGCAAACTCTCAATGCTTCTTGTTGTTGCATCGTGAGTTTGTGGGGGGATATTAGATATTAGATTGTTATTTTCATTGTATTTTTAGCTATGAGGATAGAATAGTTTTTTCACACGTTCTTGTTTGGCTAAATAAACTCCTTTATGTGTATTCTCCTATTATCTTTCCTAATAGAAACCCTAGCCCCTTTTCTTTTTATCTCTTCTTCTCTCTCTTTGCAATTCTCACAAGAATATCTCCGAAGCAATGACATCAAAACACTAGTAAAACACTCACCAATTCTAATGCAAGAATGATGAATGTACAGAAATATAAATGCATTCTAGATCTCACGAATATGCTGTGTGTATGCTCTATATCAATGTATGTAATCTGCAAGTAGTGTATATATAAGCTAATTGGAAGTATAGAGAGAATAAGTTTTTAGTGATTTAATTTGAAAAGGAAACTAGAATCCCAAATAGATCAATCGATCAAGGAAATGGTCGATTGATCAAACCAAATCCAGAGAACTTAGATCGATAGCCTGATTCGATAACTTGATCAATCAATCCACTCTACAATTTTTTTTACTTAGAAATTTTCAATTTGAGAAGTTCCCAGAACACTTGCATGCATATCAAAAAGAATTTTATGAATCAAATCAAATCATGAAACATTTGAAACCCTAATGCATGAATGCATAAATCCTAATTTTGGCAAGCATATCCAATGTGTCAAATTACCTCTTTACCCTTGGTGTAGAACATTACACATTAAACCCTTGTAACCATGTCCAAGAGGTCATGTCCAAGAGGTAATTAACATGACATTAACTAACTTCTGAATTTCTAGCTAATTTAGAAATCAAAAACAAAATTAAAGACTCTAATTTTGATCAACATAATTTGCCAACATAAGTCGTTTTGACCTAACATGTTCTATTGTCATCTAGAGGTGTAAAGCTCAACGACAGAATAATAGTTGACCAATTGAAATGTTTTTCAATATATTTTACTGCTGCCGAGTTATAGGCCATTTAGTTTTACTTGGAGAGAAGGCTACCGGAGGGTCATTTAAGAATAGACTCTATGAAGTGCTGGATCTTCTAGCTTTCAAAACCTACTTTTTTATTCAAATGGCATCCTCACTAGACCACGAAAGAGGCTCATCATTCAGTAATGGGTTAGCAAGTTCCAACACACTTCTACACTTGGTTTTGATAAGGAGCAAAAGGGAAGGGAAGTATAACATTAGTTTAGGAGAGAAAAGAAAAAGAAAGGAAATGGTAGAAATAACCCCTTCTTTTGTATGGATAACTAAGGAGAAAAAATCTAACCCCCTCTTTTTTGGAAAAGATAAAGGAGTGTTTTAGGGGTTTAGAACTATCTCCTTTTCTTTCCCTTTCCCTCCTCACTTATTATCCAAACAGGGTGTAAGGATCCCCTACCTTTCCCTCCCTCTCTTTTCCTCCCAAACCCCTCAATATGAATGGTCTGTTACCGTCATTGCTTCTTAGCCAACCATACCAAAAATGATCCTATGGGTTTGAACATCTACTATCAACCTCACAAAGCACGCTTAGGAATGAATTTTCAGGGTATTCTATGCCCTGTGCTAGATGGGTATAATGTTATGCATTTCGCCCCCAAATCAACCCTACGGAGAGGTAGAGAGAGAGAGAGAGAGAGAGGTGATAAAAGACTTGCATTCGAGAATTAGGTTAACATGCTGCCTGGTAAATTTTGCCATCATTACACCATTCATTTAACTTGTGAGTTGTGAGAAGCTGTATAGGTATTTGAGGTACAATAGAACTTTGTCCATCTTAAATAAGAGCCATAAATATCTTCTATTTTCCAGAATTTCCCCTCACCCCAAGCAGCCTGCCTCTGCACCCCACCTCTTCCAACAAGACAAGACGCCAAAATCTTTTAAATTATTTTTGGTCTTTCAATTCGCCAAAATCTTAGTTTCTCATATTCCAATGAAGAGATAATACTCAAATATCCTGAACTCTTCAGATGGCTTCAGTTATTTAGCTCATCATTTCACACGTGAAAAGAATGACATGCAAACCAATTACTCTAATGACACATAATTAGTTAATCCCTTATAACGATCCTATGGAAACTGCAAATAAACTGATCTCGTTGAATCATATATATGTTAATAGTACACTGTTTCCAAAGCATTAAGTCAAGCCAAATTGCATTTCAATAGAATATAGATAAGGGCAAATAAAGCATAAAAATTTCCGAAGTCCAGGATGGACAAAAGTTTTCATTCCAACAGTAAAGATGGTAGAACGAAGTTTATGGCCAAAGATAATTATAAAGCCAAAAAACAAAAGAAAAAAGCAAGAAAACGTACAAGCAGCAACCTATAAAAATAAAGTTGGTAAACTTACCTTCCACACCAGAGTGAAAAATACCAAAGCCGGCCCAGTAGACATAGCCATTCTTGGGTGTCAAGTCATACACATTGAGATAAACTGGTGTATTGCCTGGACTACAACCAGCTGGCTTCACTTTGGGGAATAGACAAAAACGGGTAGCCGATTTGCCTCTCAAACGGAGAGGCACTATTGACTTCCATTTTTTCTTCGATCCAAATTTCATTTTGCTTCTAACTTTAGAACCATAAGTCAGTCCAGGCCATTGTACCTCTGCATGAGGACAAATATAAAACCATTAACCTTCCATGCAAAGAGATCATTGTAATAACAACAATGGCAATGAGGAAAAATGCACAATGAAAAATAAAGGGTTGAAAACTGACTGGTAGAAAAACAAGTTGAATCATATGCTCAAAGAGGTTTAGAGCTCATAATAATGTTGTGTTTCTTAGAGAAAATTTTCATTTGAAATGGTAAAATTAACTAGAGAAATAAAAATTTTATATATTCCTAGAAAGATAAGGAGAATAGGGGTGGGACGGATGGAGATTTAGAATCCAAAACAGTCAACAGAAAAATGTCTGATTCTGAAAATAGAAAAAGGGAAACACCATCAATTTGCATAATTCATAAAAACAGCAAATTAATAGGATCTAATGATGCCTTTATGGAAGGGAAATTACTGAAGATGAGATGCTTCACAAGATAATAAAGAATCTTCTAAACCCATATTTCGTATTATCACCTTAGTAAAAGTCGCCTCTGTTCTTCTAGCATGATGTGTTGCTTTAAGAAATTGCAATATCAATTGCCTTAAAACTATTTGACTTGACCCAAAGACTATGTGAGCTACTTTATTCACAGAATAGAACATCCTCTGTGGTTTTCATCCTCGAGTTGTAGAATTTGTGCTAGATGCCCCTATATAAGTGGCTTGATCAGTTCCTCTTTGAATATAGGATGTTCCCTAAAACTGTCTCTTCCTCTGTACAACTAAGAAAATAACAAGAATATCTGCCTTCAACTCTTTGAAATCCGATCGACTTCTCTTAAATTGGTTGATTACGTGAAGCCCGTGGATAAACAAAGTCTATCCATGCCCCTTCTACAACTATTTTTCAGTCACCTCCAATCACCAAATAGTTATTAGCTAATCAACTCAAGTAAGTTGACTTTGATATATTGTTGGTATATTGGATACAGATCAGGAATTTCCCCCTAGAAAGAATATCAGCAAAGAGTCACTATAGGAAATAAAATAATGGCAACCAAACCAACCACCAAAGGAAGTCTGATTGCATTAGTGGGGGGCCACTACTATAGCCACTCATTTTGATCTAATTATATATAGCCAGAATTTCAACTTATGGTGTGAAGCCAATAAAGAATTCCACAATTTAAAGGCCCACCAAAAATTAAATTTGCTTAGCATCCTCACCAATAATACAGGATGAAACCCTTTCCTAATCTCATTTTCTATAATTCAATTATCTTAGAATCTTAGATGAAGTTTACAAAATTCAGACAGAAAATCTAGAAAGTTTCTGAAAGATTCAAGATTCTAAAGCTGCTTCTGCATCTTAGGGGAAAATATAATAATATCGTGATGAAATCTGTCCCTCGTTTTATTTCTGCAATTGATTCAACTTGAGTGTAGTTTAAATTTTCCAAAAATTATAGAAAAAATTCTGAGGATTCTTAAGCTGATTCTGCATTTTATGGAAACACATAAAATTATCTTTCTACAGCATAGTTGGTTTGTTTACTGATACTTCAACTCTAAATTTGACAGTAACTCCTGTATAAAACTGTTAAAAAGCATTCCTCAAAATATAGTTCAGTCACTTGAGCTTATTCCAAATCTAACAAGTTTTAGTTTAAAATACTATGGTGATTTTATATTGCATCATTTTTTTTTTCTAGTCAGTAAGAAAAAACAACTTAATGAAAATGATGAGTGCAGTGCATATCATCTTGCAAACAAATATAAACATCATTTGGTAGAGGATCAGCAAACTGATGGCAACTCAATGAGACATCCTGTTTGGAAAACTATCAGGAATGTAAAAAATGACATGCTTCTAAATAATTATTAAAAAAAAAATACAAAAAAATAGCTCAATAAAAAACTTTTAAGCTGGCATAGAGAGGGAGAGTGTGTCAACTAAATGCTAATCCAAATACTTGGGGTTGACAAACAATGATAATTAGAAAAATAGATAACACAAATGAAATATGTGAAAAGTCAACATGGAAGCACAACTTCAATCCACAAACTACCACAAAGACAAGTTTAGATCGGAAAAATAGCTCCAAACCAACGACATTGTTTCACAAGTATTTTAATGAACATTTTACTCCGAACCCTAACTTTTTATTCAGCATTTTCCAAGTGACAAAAATTAGCAAATTCATCATCACAACTAGAATTAGCACCATTTTATCACAACCGTGAAAGAAATAACAACAGAGTAATAAACAAAAAAAGGGTTAACTTCAGATTTTCAGTATATACAAGTAAAGTTACTTCAGATCTTGTTGAAATTATTTGCTACACGAGATAAAATAACAGTCTATCAAACTATTTTGATACTCACAGATCAGACCATCAGAGATATGAGACAAAAAAAAAAAATGGATAGAATTCCAGATACTGATCTACCCAAGAAACAAGAGCAAATAACATGGGAAAAAAATAATACAAAGAAAAAGTGTTGTGAAACAGACCCAATACACAGAAACTTGAAAGAAGAAGAAAAATTTATGAGAGAGAGAGAGAAAGAGAGTCTCACAGGTGTTGAGAGGATTGGCCTTAGAAGAGAAGAGAAAGGCCAAAAAAAGCCCAGCCTCTGTAGAAAATGCACAAAAGCACTTGTGTTTTAACACAGTGGAAATTCTGTTAACACACTCATTTTCTGACAAAACCCAGCTAAACAAAGTACTGCAACTCCAGAAATCACACTGTCCTCAGGCTTTAACCACAAACAAGATAAAGATGATAATAATAAAGAAAAAAAGGGAAGAAAAGACGATACCCAAATGTTGGAAGTTGAGGGGAACTCTCTCTCTCTCTCTCTCTCTTCACTTTTTATCTTTAATTACTGTTAAATAACGGGCAAGCTCTCCTTCGAAAACCCTGTTGTTTTCAGAAATAAGTAATCTGATTTTATAATTAAACATGAAAATGATAGTTGCAGGTACATGGTTTTGTCGTTTTAAGAGAGATATTTGTTAGCCATTGACAAATCAAGAAATTTAGATTAATGCAAGACTATAATGAGTCAATGACACTTAGTAATATTGTCAAAGACCATTATTAGTGATTGTGTTTGTTCCTTCAGGGCACATCTAATTTCTACTATTATTTTTCAAAAAAAGTGAACTTAGGTTAAATTTGAATTCTATTTTCACAGTGGTAGGCCATTTTTACCATTATACTTGTTAAAAATAGAACCGATTTTCAGGGATCCTATAAATTTAAATTCTAATTTTGGATAAAAAATTGAATTTAATGTTAATGTTATGTTTGAGAACAACGAATCAACATTTTAAAATATAAATATAATTTGAATTATCTGATGAAATTGACTCATATCTAAAACAGAAGATAAGAGATCTAATTTGTTATTTTTTTCAAATTTAAACTTATAAACCAAGCTCGATGATATGTACTTTGAATGAATTGAATTTGAGTATACTTTGCTTCCAACATTTACCTTACATGTACTAAAAGGATATGTGAGGTAGAACAAATCTGCACAAAAATACAAAAATATATGAACAAAAGTAGGAATACTATGAAGGGGTGCCCACCTTATTCTTGTTTGGTGCCCTAGAAAGATGAATACCATGTAACTTTTCAGAGGTGGGGTATTATAAACCAAGGATGTAGTATGTATTTCCACCCTCCTAAGATTTAGATCAAGTGATATTTTTTTCAAATAAAAATGGAGAGCTACCATTCGTGTTTCAAAATTATACTCAAAAACTTCATTTTTGTTTATTCATAAATAAAATGACAAAAATAACCCTAACCTATTCCCAACATGTCTTCATCTCTTCTCTCTGAGCTCACTCTCTCTTCCATCTCTTTACATGCTCGATCAAAAAGTGAGTTAATCATAAACTCAAGCACTTCACTTCAATATTTTTGTCATTTTGTTTATGAATATATAAAAATGAAGCACTTAAGTATAATTTATTTTGGAACGCAAATAACAGTTCTCAAAGGATTGGAATTTCAAAGTTATCGTGAGACAAATTTGAGTGTAATTTATTATTTACCTCAAAACAAAAAATAAATAAATAATATGGTCACATTAATCTCATCAACTCACTGATTCAAGGAATTTCAGGAAACAAATTAATTGACTTTTACGTGGCAACTAGACAGCCTGCATAGGAAAACTATGAAGCTCATGATAATGATAGAAACTATACATTTGCAAAGAGTACTTTATAAAAACATTTTTGCATTAATTATTTGAGTACAGTGCTCCAGTTCCTCTTCAATGCAATAAAATAATACAAAGTCAACTAAATATACAATATACATGCATGTTTAATGTTTTATATAATCGAGCCAGCAGCTTAGTCCTCAACATGTACAGCTGCTTGCTTTTGCTTTGCCTGCTGCTTTAAAAGCTTTCATGAAATTCTTGTCCCTTATTACCTACAAATATTTGGTGGGCCATAAACTATTCCACTAAAATATCTATATTAAATCATTTTGGGCCACCACAATAAAAGTTATGTGAATTTTTTTATTTTATTTTCTTTATTTTCCACCTCAATTTTCTTCCGGTAGGTCAAGAGACAATCAAATTTTTTTGAAGCATGTACCAAAGTTACTCATGAGAGTTCATTTTTTACTTTTTTTTTTTTTCTTCTCCTGTGACAAAATGTTCTATTTCACCGCAACAATTTCATATCACTTACGTAATAACTTTACATTATTTATGCAACAATTATCTTAAATGATTACGCAACAATTTTACATTACATAGTTGCGTAACTGATATAAAATTGTTACGTAAGCGACACAAAAATGTGCAGTAATAAGAAAAAAAAAGATAATTTGGCATTGGTGTGACACCAGTAGTAAGTTTTTTCTTTAATTTTATTTAGAGCAAATTATATTTTGACTCTCTAAAGTTTGTTCATACATCAACCTGACCTCACTACGTTTGCATTTTTACCCCCTATCAATAGTTTTTTTTGGTTGATTTTGGTCAAGAAAATGATGAAATGACTAAACTACCCTATTGGAGGAAAAATTAGCACAAATAGGCGCAAAAGTGTAGAAGGGCATTATGGGTATTTTTTTGAAACTATTTGCATAATGTAAACAATCTGACCATTAACAATAATGTGAGGGACTAAAATAATGTATAATTTCAAATCTTATGAATGAAAATGAAGATACACAAATATGAGAAGATCAGATTAAAGTATAAACAAACTCCAGAGGATGAAAATATAATTTGCCCTTTTATTTACCGTCAGAAGTAATCCAATACTTGAGTCCATGAAAAATCAAGGCGAAGGGTTTCAATCCAGTTTGAATTTTGATGGGAACAAGTTTGCATTTGTAATGTTGAAAAGCCTCAACCTCCCCCCAAACATACCACTGGTGGTCCCCACAAACAAGTTTAAACTGTGAAAATCTGAGGAGGAATGGAGGATTCGTGCATTAGTACCGGTATGTGGGGCCCATTCCTCGAACAATTTTTGATACGTACTCCAGTAAGTAAGTATCATTTTCATACCGTATTGAACTCCATAAATACAATACAGGGGTACTTTCCGTCGTGTTATTTCTAATTAAATGGTTTTCTTAAATATTCCATTAGAGTAATAAAAATCTTTCGATCATCATTTGATGGTACTATTTGATAATGCCTGAATGATAATATGTGTCTTTTCTATGAATTCTCCATCACTTAAACTTATAATTGTTTCTTATTTTACAGTACTTTAAAACATTCGATACGTTATATCGAGTAACGAAAGAGTCACTGTTTAAAGAGGAAATTAGTTCCGTGTAGACTCACCACTTTGAGTCTTGCAAAAAAAAATAATTATCTCTCTACGACATGCCCATCCACTTTTAACAAGAAAACATGGTGCACACAGTGATGCTCTTAATGGACAATCAACAAAGTGATTATGTTTTATTCATCATATTTCTATAAAGATGATTATTAACTATTTTAACCGTTTTGAATAGAATTTTTTTTTTTTTTTTTGCCTCAACGGTCATTTTTTAAACTAGGGAATAAAAAAAAGTTATTGAAAAGTCTAGTGATCGACTTGTATGATCTTGTATATATTTCCATGTTTGTTAAAATTGCAGTTTTGAGAAACGCAATGGACTAAAAGAAAGGTCCTTGATAAAAAGGAAGCAGGGTCCATGAAAACTCCAGGTTGGACAGGTAAAAGTGTAGTCCATAGATGGTGTCTCACAGTGGTGAATTATATATATCCATAGATGTCCCAAAAAACTTATGCCAAGATGATTAACCAGTGAGTATGAGCTCTCTCAGTGAAGAAAATCATATAACCTATGCTAAGTGATTTCATTTTAAAGAATTTGTTCATAAACTAAAAAAAAAAATTATCTTGGTAATGGGTCAGATGCTTACCAATGACCCAAAAAATTCTAAACTATTGGATAGTGTTGCCTACTTGTCCATTTATACCTCATCACTTTCCCATCCGGATTAGATGTGGGACAAGACTCTCTAACCGTATTGATTTTGGCAGGCTGCATAAACCTTATGCAAACTCTGGGTTTAGCTTTCTGCAGACAACCAGCTCACTAACTTTAAATATTAGATAGGCCTAGAGATCATGTAGTGACTATAGGATGATTTTTTTTCACTTCTATAAATCACTTGTTCTTCTCTGGGCATCATCTGCAACTAATAAGAGAAACTTCAATGTTAGTCTCAACTTCTTGAAGAGCGCTCTAGCACTACTAATGAAATCAACGGAAAATGTGAAGAGTAGTAACATCACTGTTGGATACAATGTAAAAAAAACCAAGGGAAAATTTCTAGGGGAGCCTGAAATGTGTACAACCAATTTGAATATGCTATAAAAGACCATGCCAATCAAGAAGTTTTCACATTAACACCAGAGTAAACCGCACAACAGTTAAAATCCCCCATTTCAGTTATGTGGTACTAGAGAGAGAAGAAGAAGAAGAAGAAGAATTACTTCCAAAAGAGGGAATTCTATAATAAGCACAACATTCCAACAATATGACCACCAAGGGCATAGCCCCCATTTCAGTCAAGAGAGAGAAGAAAAGAATTACTTCCGAAAAAGGGTATTCTATAATAAGCACAACATTCCAACAATATGACCACCAAGGGCTTAAGCCCAAGTGGTAAAGGTTGAGGATTCAAGTCCCCAATTTGCTACCCCTGCGAAAGAAAGAAACATAGCAATATGGGGAAAGTCAGAAGCACTAGCGATGAAGTTTCACCCTGAAATGAAAGAGAGATTAAATATTACTAATTTGATAGGCTCTGAGGGGATGGTTTGAGCCAACCTATCTAAATATTATCTGCTATGTACATATATTTTAAGGAAGTTTGTGCCTATATACATGTGACGTTTAAATAATAATTAATGGAGTTAACTGGTCAAATTTTCATTTGCATGATTAAAAATAAAAAAAAAGGGAGTTATGTGCTCTTATATTCATTTGCATTTGTAGCATATCATCATTTACTTCAAGGTAGACAGCTAAGACCAAAATGCAATTCCAGAACGACACAATCAAGCAGAAAAAGTACAACATTATGATGCTTGCAACAGTACAGTCAACAGTGTAAAGCAAGCTCTTCATCCACAAAAGTACAAAAATTCATTTATTACATTTTTTAAGCATTCATAAAATAGCACATTCGTTTATCATGAGAGGCACTCGAATATAATTTTTTTTTTTAAAAAAAGTTACTATGACAAAAAGAACACAAAATTCGAACTGAAATCAAAAGCAGAGAAATAAAAATTCATACTAGAAATTGCTTCCAGAAGGTTTAACAATCTAGACTCTGTATCCGATGAATATAAGCAAGAAGAAAGCTGCTTAGGATCAACAAATCTCCTGCAGTTCGATTTCTACCAATCCGAACCATCAGGGAACGGCTCTAGTGCATCTTGCTTGCCATTAACATAGAACTCAACAACTGCTTTCATTCTTCGAAGTTTATCTGGGTGGTAATTCAGATGAACAATAACTGGCTTAAGCTTTTTTAGTTTAGCATCTTTTCTTACAGTCTTGAAAAGGACCTTACTATTCATAAAGAGATAGAAATCCATAGTTCTCTTAGCGGCATGAAGCCCAACATACCCAGTATAGGAAGGGAAAAAGAGCTCTTCGTTGAAAACAGCCTGGTCCCACGCGTTTGATTGCCGAGAAAGGCGATCAGCCACACGATCCAAAAGCTCAATTGAAGGAATTGTAGGCCTTATATAAAAGAAACCAGAATTATAAACCCATATCCGCATCGTATGAGCATATCGAGCCCAACCCATGGCAGGTTCATCAAAGACGTCATTAAATCCATAAGCTGTCATATTATTGTGACCATCTGTCATGGATTCCACATCTGAATCCCGATATAAATGGTCAAATGGATTCTGCAAATATACTATATCAACATCTGAGAGAAGAACACTGTAACCCAGCTGCAAAAACTCTCTCAAGATACGGAACTTTAATCCTGAGACGGCATGGTTACCTCCTGTCCTTGCAACTGAATCAATACCATTGTCCGGGTCTCTCTTATACACTGGGACATTATTTGATTTGCAGAAATCCACAATCCCATCATCCAATGCCACAACCAGATAATTGGGTATGCCAACTTTCTTAATGCTAGTGAACCAGACCTCCAACGACTCTTTTACATTCGAATTGGCAAGAGAAACAATAAGCTCTTTCCGAACAGAAACTTCCTCCAAGATTTTTGCCAATCTTGGGTTCACAGATTCATCAGGAATGACAGTTGGGTTAGTTCTCAAACTCTTGACAGTGCCAAAAGGCCCAGCTTTATGCTGTTCACCCAACACCATAAACTGCTTCTGTGCATGATCTTTTCCTTGTTCAGCCAGCCGTAACTTTTCAGTTAGCTCCCTAACCTGCTTCTTCAACTCTGCATTCTTTTCTGATAACCCCATGATGTCCGACTTTAGCATGTTAATCCTTTCTGTCGATTCACATGAGGTTGAACCAATCTAACAAATGAATCACCAAAAAAATGAATCACCAAAAAATAAGGCATGTAGAACTGACCTCAATAATAATGAATTAAAGTTGTAAACACTTCCATACCAGACATGTGCATCAGACAATAATTGCCAAAACGAAAAAAAGATCTAAAAAAAAAGTACCTTAACATAGTTCATTATATTGACCCATTAGCTAAAACATCTCCAAAACTCAAGCTAAACAATCCCTCAAGTTCCAATAACATCTCCCACAAGAAACTCAAACTGCAAATTCGTACGTATCAATAGCACAGTTTTTGCCCAATTCAAACTCACAAAAACAGCCTTATATTTCAAAATCAAACACAAAAAAATGTCAATATATTCATGTTCAAATAATTATCAAATATATAATCATGCTCAATTAAACTTCCAAGAGGAACATGAAATGTGAAGACGCAGTTATCCATTCAGCTATAATAACTTAAAAATTCAATTACATACACATAATCACATAAATATATACAAACATATGTGTGTATATCCGTGTCTATGTGAGTTGTTGGGGGGCGTGAGGAAAGATTAGAACCAAACCTGCAGATTTGATTTTGCAAGCCGGCGATTCTGATTCAGAGGAGTGAAAAATCCATGAGGGAACAAGAAGGCAAACACGCAACCCAGAAAAACTCCGACAGCGATCGCAAAAGCAATTTTAGATCCACGAACCGATTGACTCTTATCTCTCGTCGTCGGCCCCTCTCTACGACCCGCCATGACTTTCAGAGACTCCCAAAAGCATGAATAGAGGACTTTTCGGAAACCCTAGATGTAGTTTCTTCTGGTACCTGCTCTCAGTTGAAATACTTCTCAATAGCCACCGCGAGAGAGAGAGAGAGAGTGGACTTTTTCATAGCAGTGTGTGTTACTATTTTAGCAGACAAAGACAGATTGAGCTACGATTTCCTGTTTCGCGAGACAGCTTATTAACTGCTTTAGTCTATGATTAAGATATGATTGAAGCCTTTAATGCTGATCCGACGGATTGAAGGCATTCACAACGAGAGATTATCAGGTAGTGCCGCTTCTGGACCACGGACTGTCCTTTGCTTCAATATTTATCGTAGTAACGTGTTACTGTTGATTAAAACTATCTAATAATCTGTCTTTCACATATTGTATTGCCGAGAAAAAGAAAAAAGCTGTTGATTAAAACCATCTAATAATCTGTCTTTCACATATTGTGTTGCCGAGAAAAAGAAAAAAGTCAAAGCAATTTATTTGGTATGTTATTATTTGTAAGAGTTGCATGTTATGAAGACTTCAGATTTAACTAGTAATTGATCGACATTTTAAATAAATAATCATTTTAAACTAGTCTAAGAAATTTTATTTTTTTTGGGTGATTAGTATTTTTATTTTTTTTAAACACAAGACTGCAGTATCCATTCTATATTAGCTCTCAATTATCATTAGAACAAAACTTAAATTAGATCAATGTTATCTTTTGAGTGCTTGTTTGTTTGCCTAGAATTTGTTGTACTGGCCACATTGCTCAACCTGAAAGAGGCAATTCTAGCTTATTTTTTTATCGTTCAAGCTCGAACCAAGTCCATACATGAGCTCATTGCCTTGATTTGCAATCAATGACAATTTCTTTATGAAGTTAGATTCATCTGCCCCGTTGAGCTCGCACAAGAGCCCACGAAATATATATATATATATATATACATGTCCCACTAAATAAGGCACACATCTATTCACGAACACCTAATTAGTCTAAGAAACACCTAATTAGTCCAAGGAAAATGATATCACGCCATAAATGCTATAATGGAATCTAGTCCGAACTTTTTAATCAGCCCTTCCAAATAGTTGAACAGTTTCTTTCCACAATAATGTACAATTTAATTCATTTGTAGTCCTCACTTCAACTTGCAATTCATTTGCAGACCGATTTCAAGGAAAATTTCTTGCCAGCAGTCTGATTTCATAATTTATAAGATAAAAGTTCTATAAAAGAACAAGGTTATCCCCTCTTATAGAGATAAGAAGAAAATCGCAACTCCTGTACGCTCTCCATTTTTTATATCAGAAAATCAATATAACAGAGGTCCCAACTAGCTGCAACAAGAAACCACACACATTACCCATCAAAAAAATGCTTAAAAAAAGAAAATTCCCCTTTCTGATCAAATTTATATTAAAAAGAAAATATTTACAGCAGCAATTGTGGTTGGAGTATGCGTACGCACTCCATCACAGAAGCTTCAAATGCTCCGCAAGATGCCCATGCCCAAGTAACATGAATGATTTGCAACTGGAGTGTTAGTTAACAAGCCCGGGTATAGGAATCTAACCAGAGCCACATGCCAAAAGGGCGGAGTTTTCCTGCATAACAAAATATAAACATATTAGAATCCATTTCTACATCATAAATTACTTGTAAAGAATCTGAAGCACATATATATATATATATATGTATTTGCACATGTTTTTGTGTTGAGATGTGAGAGAGGGTGTTTCGTGTGTGTGTGTGTGAGAGAGAAAGAGAAAGAGAGAGAGAGGTGGGTGTTGTACATTGCTGGCACTGGTAATGTAGGAAACAACAACAGTGATGTCGTCAAGCTTGCCACCATAATATCGGAACCCAGCATCTTGTGCAGCAGTGGAGAAAGGTGTCTGTCGGTTTTTATCCTGTGCTCGTTGGCGTGCCAATGCTGCAATCTTTTGCGCTGTCACCTGAGGCCCTAAGCCAGCTCTAATAGCATGAACCACAACTGCCGTAACCTCATTGTTGTACAAATTGTCAAAAAGTCCATCAGTGCCGGCAATTATAGCATCTCCAGGAGCAACAGGGATTGTGAAAACCTGTAACAGAAAGATATCAATTAGCTTTTTACAAATTCCACGATCAACCAGGTAAAATTGAATAATTGCTGAGTTATCATGAATTGTTTTATGCTCTATTTTGCTGACCTCTTTTTGTTGAGAGTTTCCTGAAATCAAATTCTACATTATTGAATATAATCTTATTTCGAATGCATAATCAAGCCACAGTTCAGCACAGTGTTACATGGGAATGCCCAGGGATAAATTAAGGCAAAAAGATGCAAGAATGCAAGTGAGGTTAATTATGTTCACGAAAAAATTGTGCACTTATTTGGAATGCTTCAAGAATTGAAGAAAATTAAACACCCAACCACCAGAACACAATATATAATATAGAATTAGGTAATGCATGATTCTAGCCCAATGCACAAAACAATGGAAGTGCTAAAATGCAGAAATTTCTGCTAAAAGAGGAGCGTAAGAGTAGCATGCATCAACTGACCTGACCAGAGCTAGGCAAATCACCACCATTTCCACTCTCCAATTGATACGTAAAATTGAAATCATGCTGCTGTACAGGGGTCCGAAATATGGTGCATCCATCTCTAACCACCATAAACCCACTATCTCCTAAATTAATGGCATGGAGACCCTGCAAAAGTAACAGAATCACAAATCAATTTCTGCCAAAATACCAAAATAGAAAATTCAATTGCTCTAGTTCCAAATAATGAAAGCATAAAAAGTTTTATCACATTGCTATCATCAAGCAGCTTTCACAGTGTCAAAACACGCTGAACTTGAACAGGAGTCCAGGGAAAGGGGAATTAACCCAATCCTGTAAATTTAGAGAAGGAACCCTCAAAAGTGGACCAAATATTTTATATTAAGCTTTTATCAAGTGTTCAGTTCCAAATTCATCAAAGCTCATATGTGTAGTACAGTGAACTCTTTCCAGAACTGAAGAAAAACTGAGACCCAAAAATTTTACCTTTTCAGACAGCAACCTCACAATTCATAGCCATAGTTAACAGATCACATACACTAGATAATGGCGATCACCTACTACAGACCCATAGTCAACATTACAGGTTACAAGCAACTCACATAAAAGAAGCAGAAAAGCCCGAATGGAAGTAGCATACCTGACCCGTCAATGCTATAATGCAAGCAGTGGACGACCCTCTGGCTTTTGTGCTTGAATGAGCCTTCTCCAAAACCCTGGCTGGGTCAATTGAACCCTTGGGCTCCTCTTGAATTGCAGTTACTGAATTAGACATGAGTTCTCGAGCATATTGCCCAGCATCAACACCAAGGTCAGCCCAGCCACCAACGCCATCTGCCACACCTATTGCTTGTTCATCAGAGCAAATAAAATGAGCGTCCTCCCCACCAGTTTCTTCTTTGTCAGGATGGGGCAAGTAGCATGACCCTGAAAGTAGCTTCAGGGTTCTGTGTGCTGGAATCTTCCTATACTCAACACCAAGAAACACAACAAATGAAAAGAGAGCATTTCCATGACAATAAAATAATTTTTTATATATAAAGATTTGAATATTTTTGTTCCCCACTGAATCACAGGCATGTAGGAAACCTACTATTGACACATCTATCCAACTGAGTTAATATGTATGGTCATTAGAATCCTTACGAAACACCATACTTTTGTCAAATTATTAAATACAAATAAAAAATTAAAAAATAAAAACAGATGACAAAATGCTAACAATTTTTAAATAATTAGTGAATAACTTACACACAAGCAACATAACAAAACAAGAGCAAAAATGAGGGCAGAATTCAGAACTAATACAAATGTTCATGATTTTGTTATAGTAAACTATATTTGACTTTGGGGACTAAATCAAAGATATGATTGACTAATTTAAAAAATTGAAGAATAGGAAAATGCTAGTAGCACTTTAAATATGGGGCCAGATCATTGTTTGCAAATAAAATATGTAACGCCAAGGTCCAAGGCAGATGAATTTAATGACATACAGACATACAGTATTTGAGCACAGTAATTATAATCATATCAAGAACCAGGGGTCATATCAGTATGGGCACAGTTTATAACAAATACACAATGACAATAGTCCTTGGTGATATTAAAACCCAATTTAGTCGGTATATGTGCATTTAAAATAAAGCTTCAAGCAATTCCAAAGTTTGCAAAGAAACTCTCCAGTCACACTGAAAATAGTTCACTCCAACTACCCAATGAAATTCTTCTTCACAGATGATAATGAGACCATAATGAAGGCAGGAAACAGCATCCTGGACTGTTAAACTTTCCCTACATATGGGTTTCCATTTATAAGTTAGACTTATAAACCCAACTGAAGGTAACCCATTAGACCTCACTAAACCCTAGTCACTGCCCGGAATATGGAAAGGTCAAAGATGCCAGAAAACTCCCTTGCAGTACAAGGCAAGACAAATCAAAACAGCACAACATCAGATGAAGAAGTCAGCATTCTACCACAGAATTTTTAATCTCATCCATCCTCAGAGCAAGGGAAATATTGGAAAGATACCATTTCTTTCTTCTAGAGTTTACCATGATTTCAAATTTCACTTCAGTTGGCATCTCATATTCTCAAAAAAATAAGAGCAATGTACTTCCATGTTTAGTTTACTTGAAGTCCAGTACTAGCAAGGTTGTGCACGCTAATCGAGAAAGATGTAGAAGAGCATTTAGAAAATTTAATTTTAAATAAAGATGTGGACGTTTTGTTAATTATTCCATCAACGTAACAAACAAGCAATGTCATATTATTCTTCTATATTGAGAAAAATGTAGACGAGCATTTAGAAAATTTAAAGTTTAAAAAACGATGTGGACGTTTTGTTAAATATCCTATCAGAGTAACAAACAAGTAATGTCTTATTGTTCTTAGCATTCACATTCAGAAGATACAATACAAGAGACAACAGAAAGCAGAATTCTTAGGCTAGCTCACAGTTGTGTCTCCATATTGTAATAAGAGAACCCGTAGAATATCAACTCAACATGGTGATTGCATTACTACCACAACAGTTGTGAAAGTACAACTACATTAAAAGTAAACAGTTTCATCATTAATAGATTTAATTATACACATGTAAACAACGGTATGTACTTCCCTGGTCTTACGAAGACAAATACAAGAGTTGGTGTTTGTGGGTGAACACATATTGTAGTCAAACAGGATATGTGTGTGTGTGTGTTTGTGTATTTTAAAAGTGAATGATCTTCGAGAACAGGCCACTTTCTGCATATGTGAAATTAAAGTATTCTACCATCAGTCTATCAGAGTACGGCTTATAAAGGTCAAATATATTAAAATTTGAACTAAAGATGCAAAGTTCAGAGTTTCTGTCACCCAATTCAAGCAAATCCCACTTTCTTTTTTGACACAAAAGAAATCATAAGAAAAATAAAACCATAAGAAAAAATAAATTATTTTCTCTGATACCTATGGTGTCATTTGACAACATAAATGATCACTTTGATGCAGTCAATACTTGTTTTATCATCATCGTCCTAGCCTTAATCCCAAATGAATGGGGTAGGCCACATGAATTCTCTTTTTCGATTCTTTATGTGCAAGTAATATCACCTATGACCTATCATTGTTATACAAGCTGGAAACCCAATAAACTAGTAATTAGCACACAACTAATATTTTGCAAAAACAGCTGAGAAAGGAACTCTGTCATTCACATTTCATCATTTTTTCTATAAAGAAGGTAACTGATTCACAATATATAGTATAATAATTCTACTTAAAACATCAACACATGAAAATTTTAATAGTTGCAACATAAGAAGTTCATGAACTCAATCCATGAAAGAATAGTAGTTACCACGTGAGAAAACTTACTCTTCAGGATCAACTGCAGGACTTGCAAGTTGTTCATCACGTGCAGAGTTGTCAAAGGACACATCAGGAGCAGTCCCAGCAGAGGAACATGCAGGTGATGAGCTGTGGAAACCCATGAATTCAAGCCCTAGGAATGGAATAGAGTTGCTCTTCCTCTTTGTAACATTGTATACATAATATCCATAAATCAAATAATTGTTAGGTCCTTCTTTACTTCTCAAACTCATGCTGACTTTTCTGCAACTGTCAAGACTTCTACTGCCATGGCAAGTAGAGAAATTGTTTGAGGACATTGCAAGGTGACCACGCCTTGAAACTAAATTATTTAAAGAACAGTCACCAAATAAAGCTTTAGAACCAGAAACAGCCATGGATGCTTTTTGAGACTCAATGCCTAAAGAGAAGTGACTGAGTTTGGATTCAGATAGCAGGCGGTCAACGTGATACCCACAAACCTGAAATGAAGGCCCTGAAACAGAGGGGATAGAAAATGTGCGAGAAAGTGTTCCAACAACCGAGAGATTTTTTCTTCGATTAACCAACTGCAAATTCGATTGTGCAGCAACAACAGATCCAGGTTGCAAAAGGACATGCAGGTCACTATATGTTGAAGATGGTATTGAATGGAACAACCTAGAGTTTCCAAAGAACCTTTTACTTTGACCAATCAGAACTTCGACAGTGTCTTGGAGCCCACCTTCTTGCCCAGCAACCGAAATTCGCTGTCGAATTGCAACACTCAGCCTTGAGAAATAATTAGATGGCATCTTACCCCCTCAAACAAAGCACTTTTGTTTGCACCCGATTATTACAGTGAACACGATCGTCGGCACAGTGTGATGAAGATAATCTCATAACTCAGTACATTTGTTTACACGTTGCTACTTAAAAGCCCTCCTCTTCTCCACAATACTATAAAAAACCTGAAATGCAGAAATGAAAATGATGAACAATCTAAAAATGATTCTTTAACTGTGCAAAACAGCAATACAGCACAAGATGTATCATTAGAAACCAAATCTTTGAAGCATAACCATTTTATACACTTGATCAACATGTATTTCTTTTTTCTTTCTTTTTCTTTTTTGTGAAAATAAGAAAAACGAAATATATACAACTACCCTGGTTCGTACAAGTTTTCAAACAAAAAATACACTGGTTCGTACAATTTTTCAAACAAAAAATTAAAGAAAGACCCAAATAATCCTAATTGACAAAACAAAGAAAGGATTCAGAAACAAGTGTCAAACCAAAACCAAACCATAATCAATCTATTCAGAAACATTATCAAAATTTTAGAAACTCAAAAGGAGAATGATGGAACTTACCTATAAAAGACGATGGAACTCTATCAAACGGGCACTTTAACATATTCAAAGGAAAAAAAAAACAGATCAACATATTCACATATTCGGAGAATAAACATACATCTGTCGCCCATTAAAAAAAATACATACTTGATAACAAAAAAGTAGATATAGATGAGCATTGTGGTTGTAATTCATGAATTAACCTCTATGAATATAGCCATAACATTCAGGAAATATATATATATATATATAGCCATAACAAGAAATATTGAACCCAAACACTCATATCCTCGAGCAATCATTCAAAAGTAATCCGTAAATAAATAATTTTCAATGATAATTAACGAAATCAAACATATATAAGAAGGGTTCAAAATCACACCTTTATCGATATTTGTAATAGTATTCGGCGGAAAAAGTGACCCCGAAAACAGGTTGGTGTCGGTGTCGGTGTCTAGAATCAAACTCGAGAGTCTCGCTGATGAAATCATGAAAGCCCTACAATCCAAGTATCTTTCCTTATATGCCTCAATTTGAAGATCAACGCTCCAATAAACGAAACAATCTTCGATAGTTAGGTAGCAGCCACGAGCCCCTATCTCTGTCTCTCTCTGACTTTGTCTCTACCACTCTCGTCTTTAAGATCGCCCAAGCTGTAATTTTGTCCAGAGACTTCGAGAGACCTAAAACAGGAAACCCTAAAAAAAAAAGGAAGGTGGGAGATTGAGGGTGGGTTTAATAATCTATTGATTTACCAAATAATGAAAATTATTTTGACCCTATTGTCCCTGACTTGAGCGTAAACCTACAGTATCTCCTCCTCCCTCTTTTCTAATCCAAGGGGTGATTTGGTCATTATGTTCGTTACCCAGACGTCCAGGTCGGTGTGTTAACGTATTGTTGTCCAATTTAGTGGGGGATATAAAGGACACTTTGCTAATATGTACTGCTACGTGCACTTCACACACAGTAGTTTGGGTGGTGACCACTTTTTTTGGAGAGAGCCTTGCTCCAAAACCTTTGGAGTATAACTACCATCTGTAAATTGTAATTTTGCATTTCTTCTTTCCCAGTTATACTGAATAGTATATAAGTTAAAAAAAAATTCACCAGTCTATTACGTGCATATAAATTCCTTATATTTTTATAATTTGTGCAAAATATCTCTCTCCATTAAATTTTTTTTTTTAAATGACCGAAATTTAAAACTTTTGTGTCATATTTGGATGGAATATTTCTTATTTTTATTTTTATATTAACTAAAAATATATTTAATTATTTTATTATCTTAGATGGGCTCGACGAGTAAAAATAAGAGAGTATTCGCACATATTTTAAATAAATAAGAAATTATTATTTGGATGAGCCATTTTTGGACATCCAATCATGGCACTAGAGTGTAAGGGTGTTTTAAACATTTTAGTTGTTAAATTGACAAAATATTCTTATTTGCACATTTTGAAAGCAGTAAGAGATTTTTTTGCACATTTGATATATAGTAGGGATGGCAATTTAACTTGTCCCGTCTCACCTCGTTTAAATCGGTAATGGGGAAAGTTAAATGGTTTTGGGATAGTTATGGAGGTAAGAGATAAAAACCCGTGAAGTTGCAAGGCGAGAATGAGAATAGGCACCCCTGTCCCGTCTCGTTTATATTTTATATTTATTATATTATCCTTATTGGCCAGTCACATGTAAATTACTAAAGATCTTAGTGTAAAGACTAAAAAGAGTATAATTACAAAATTAATTCCCTCAAAAAAAGTTCTTAAATGAAAACAAAAAAACTGCTCCGCCCTCTTTATGTCTTCACTCGCCCTGTCCCGCCCGCCCCCTTTATTAAATAGGGTAGGATTAAGATGGGGGGAGCTTTTCTAAATGAGAATGAGGATGGAGAAGGGCATCTCCGTCCCATACTCGCCCCGTTGTCATATATATATATATATATATATATATGCACACACTTTGTGTTTGTTTTGTGTGTGTGTTCAGGCCTGTGGGTTCATGAATTGGCTTAAATTTAGCCAAGTTCATGACTTTTTCTTTCCATTGGGTTGGGGTAGGCTTAATGGCCAAACTCCGAATCGCATATTCTAAATCATTCGACAATAATTCCGATATGCAAATTTTTTAATCTTTTGGTAGCGTGCAACACACCACCACAATCACACACCACATAGCTTTCTGTGAATTTAAAAAATTTCGCCGCCTCCTTGAAGAGGTCATACCAGGCCAATGACTCGATGATTGAATAAGCAAAAGTTGTTATCACCATTTCCGTGATCTATCAAATTTATGTGTTACATAGTCAAACATGTATATTATATATATATATATATAGACACACACATTTATATATGATAAACATACCAAGGGAGCAAGGCCTCGTGCTTCGACATACAGAAACACAGAATACTTCCATAACATATCTTCAAATATTTGAAATCCTCCTGACCATGTTTTGTATGTGCACCATATCACAGTTGCCAATGGAAAAATTAAGCTGAATGCTTTCTGAGTAAATCTCATGGATTGGACTCATTAGTCTTATTAGCATCTTTTATCCAAATTTCTTTGTCATAAAATGCAGGCATTATATGCCATACAGAGTTATAACTTTTAACGATGTTTCTAAAAAAGTATTGAATACTTCATGAATATCATACCTCCCGACACTCCCATACCTTTTAACGCTTCCAATTAACAATGGATTGATATAAAAAAAGAGAATACATTTTCATTGATTAAGGGTGTTACGAACTACGATAGTTTTGAATTATTTAATACTTTCTAGTTGCCCGTTGCAAAATACTAAATTTTTATTTATACCATTCCTATTATTTGAATTAAAGCAAATCAAAATTCTCAATAAAGATAGTTTAATTTGTTATTCATGGGCAAAAATAGAAGTGGTATTAAAGATGTTGAATGGGTAGGACATACATTATGAAAAGCTAAGTTGGTATCAAATACAAAAAGTTACACACACATGCAATGGTATTATATATAAGTCAACTATTTAACAATAGGTTCAATCTGTCATGACTCATCAAGCATGCTGAATTCAGAATCTTCATACTGTAATTAAGGACATGACAACTGAGGTTCTATTATTATTATTATTATTATTATATAGTATATAATATATACTAACGCATACATATTGTTGATGTACTCTTTTTGTAATTAATTATATCACTATTTTTGGACTGTCCAATTAATTTCATGGACAACCTATATCAGTGCCAAATGACAAAGCAACTTGTCATTGTAATTTAGATCCAGCCATTTAATGGAATTTAACTTCTTCTTGTTTTGAAATAAATAAACACATATAACCAAAATATATACTGTGTGAGGGAATTTAGTCAAAGATTCAAAACTTTTCCAAGGCAGTGTTTAAAAACTTGGAAAGTCAACTATGAACAGAACTTTATTGGCAAGTCAGCTTTAAATTGTACCCTGAAAATTCAGTGAGTTGGTTAATTGATATCTCTACCTCTCAAATAGAGGGTTGAAAGTTCACCAACTGTTAGTGTTAGTGCGAGTGAGTCAAATGGTGTTGAGTTTCTTGTCAATCGGATTGAATCACTCACATAGTGGTGGGATTCATTCACCACCATTAAGTGGTGTGATTCACTACTCTTGTGGAAGTGTCGACCGAGTTGAGTCCTTTCAAACAATATCACTCCCTTTTTTTTTATTGACAGTAATAAGTAGTAACAATCTAGTAATTTCCATAGGGATGAGAGTGAAATGTGTGTATATACACTTAATTGTTATATATATAAACATATTTATATATATAATATTCTTATTTTAAATAAATATATGATTACATTTTTTAACTTAACTTAAGCTAACATATCTGTTGTTGTCTAACATATATAAACATATATGTTAGTATAAACATATTTATATATATAATATTCTTATTTTAAATATATATATGATTACATTTTTTAACTTAACCTAACCTAACATATATGTTGTTGTCTAACATATATAAACATACTTGCGTATATAATATCCTTACCTTATACACACATATATATATACACACACTTAATGTTTATATTTTTTAAACTAACCTAACAATATTCTTATTCTCTAACATATTGGCACCAAGTCATCACAATGAAATTAATTGTACCATAAACCCGTTCTCACCCCGTCTCGCTCCGTTGACGTCCCGCCCCATCTTCCAATGGAGTAGAAATGGAATTTGAGTTCTCTGCGAACCCGTGCCGTACTTGTCCCGTTGTCATCACTACATACACAAGTAATGTTAGCAAGAAAGCCTAGTCACGAGAGATCGGGTTATGATCTTTCTTCGAAGTTTCGAAGAAGTCACTGCGTACCAAGAGTGCACACAATTCAATTCCTTACGATTTTTGGTATAATCGAAACCGTTCTCAACGGTTCCTTAATTTTGGAATCGGAACCATTGAGTTCGATTTGATTCCGATTCCAATTCTCCAAAGGTTCTTGGTTAACTTCTTTTTTTTTTTAAACATTAGCAACTTTCACATTCATACTTCAACTCTCCTAGTTATAACAATATATTAGAAGCTATTAGTATTTATTTATATATTATATATTTTATACTCTATATATAAATAGAACACTAGAATTTAGAAAGTATTAGTATATATATATACACATATATATATATAGGATACTAGAATTTAGAAATTATTATTATATTATATATATATATTCTAACGGTTTCGGTTACAGTTCCTTGACTTGAAATCAGAACCGTAATGAACGATTTCTAAAATTTAGAATCAGAATCGGAATTGTAGTAAACAATTCGATTCAATTCAGCTATGATTTTTTGCTGCTGGAATTCTACAAGTTTTTTTGTGCACCCTTACTGCTTACGGTACATGTCCAAAAAGCAGCTTAGACAAATGGGTTGATTAATTGAACCCATCCTTCTCAAAAGGCCCACTCCAAATGTGTAACACCTCCACAATCATGCCCTAGGCTTGGCCCAAACCAATATAGGAGTATCTTGCCATAAATTGTTGACCAGTTGAGTAGTGTGGACAGCCCGGTGTAGCCCTGTTGAGATGGGCCTTGATTCATCTTCAGCTATCAATAATAATATATGACTAGTTTAGTAAATTAATTTTTTAATCCATTAGAATATAAAAATAAAAATAATTTAAAATACCATTTCATTAATAATTCTTTAAAAATTGTACTCTAAAATGAAGTTAGAGATTAAATCTCAACCAACACCATTTCTTAATTTTCTGAAAATAGTTTTTTTATTTAGCATTGTTTTGAGCAATAACTAACCAAACAAATTCTAGATGTGCAAAGCTGTTATTTGTTCCTTGTGACTAAAGACAAACTCCATGCAAGAAAAGAGAGTGGCTAACCGAAAAAGTATTGATGTATTAAGTAACATTTACCTTCTCCATCAAGCCTTTTTAGGTTTTCGTGTCCTACATGCTCCCATGATCTCATCAGTAATCAGTGCCCTCCCAATGAGAAATTAATTATTGTTCATAAGGTTTCGTGCCTTATTAGCTCTGTCCTAAATTGGAAATTAGAATTACGTGAATTTCTCTCCTGAATTAATAGTGCTACAAGCCTACAACTGAATAAGATGATAATGTGGTCAAATCTGAATCGTATGATTGAAATCTACAAAATTCAGAAAAAAGATTTGATTAAAGATGATTTTTTTTATTAAGACAAAAGATTAAAAAGGACGATATCCAATTATTGGAGGAAAGAATAAAGTAAATAGATTTATGTGATATATGATAATATTTCAAAATAAAACAATTAAAGAAATTACGTATAATTTCCAATGAAGGTTTATACGTGCGTAATCGCTTTTTGAAGATTATTGAAATTTCTCTTAACTGCAATGCAATCAGAACATTGTTATGACATCACTATATTTGGGATTCAACTAATTAAAGCTAGATTTAACAATATGTATGTCTGACATGAGAAAGTATTGAATAGTTAGAGGTACTGTAACCCCATCACCCTCGTCCAATAAAAACTCTTTACTCCCCTTGATAATTAGAAATATCAACTCACCATTGGTCGGGGTGTTAGGATTATGATATCCCTTGGATATTCAATACTTTCTTGTCCAAAATAAAATATAATTTTTTAAAAAAATTATTTTAAATTAAGGGGAAACTACACTTAAATAAAGTTAGGAGGCCTAAATTACAAAGTGGTCTATTTTAAAAGTTTTTTTTTTACTTTAGTTGAATTAAACAAAATAATCACATATGCATTAAAAATTATTATTCAAGTCCAAAATGTCCTTCAATCTCTTATTCCAACTCACACTAAACTCCGTTTGGTTCTTGTGCGATTAAATGAGTATTATGCATGACTAAAGAAAATTCAACGGATCATTGTCTTTTCGTCTCACTTGAAAAAAGTCAAATTCATTGCAAAGCATCACTATCTAGATAAATTATTGGTTGTTGATCATCTCTCATCACAAAAATATGGGCTCTTATTTTACTTTAGTGAACTTTTTTTTTACTTTTCCAAAAAAAAAAAAAAAAAATTTAGTGAACTAATTTTTGAATTATATGACAAATTCATGCGCCAATGGTTCTTAATTTTGTGATTTTTTAAATGTGATAAACGGTTTCATTAGTCACTTTTTTAAGTTGTCATTATAATTCACATTTGCTTGTTTAAATATGTTCTTAATTTGATTTAGTGAACAGATAAATTCTATGTAGAATGACTTATAACTCATTTGCTGATAAAGCTCAAATTTTCTTTGTATTTGTAGACATATTTGAAATTTATAGGATTTTACTTGTGAATTTTGAATTTTTCTTATTTTTGTGCCTCATGTTTTGATGTAATATCTCTTTTTTATGCTCATTTTTTTTAGGCATACTAGATCGAAAAGTTATCTCCGCACATCCGGAAAATCTACTTCATTTCCATCCAGATATACTTTATGTGTTGTGATACTACAAGTGTATCCACTTGCATTAATCTAAGAGGAAAAAATAAGTTTGCTATCATTCAGAGCCATATTAGGTGGTCTAATTTTGAGTTCTTTATGACAAAATAGCATAATCACAAGTGTTTGTATAATGTATATATTGCTTTACTTTATATGTTGGTTCACTTTTAGTGGATTACTTCTATATTCTTGTAATTTTTCAAAAAATCAAACGATGTTCAAGATATTTTCTTAATTTCTTGAGTGAATGAATTATTTGATTAAAGAATGATAGTTTGATATTTTCGAATAAGAGATTGAAGGGTATTTTAAACTGAATAATAATTTTCAATGCATATATAATTATTTTGCTTAATTCAACCAAAGTGAAAAATAAAATTTTAAAATAGATCACTTTGTAATTTAAACCTCCTAACTTTATTTAAGTGTAAGTTTTCCTTAAATTTAAACACTTATATCAATATATATATATACACACACGCGCGCATAAGAGTTGAAAACATTACCAAACTAGAATTCCTAGAATATCCATAATTTGTTACAAAAAAAACTAAACAGAATTAAAATTACGTTATCAGAACCTTCACGGAAATAGAGTTTGATAGTCAAAACCCTTATTTTATTGATCCTAGAAATATATAATCCTCGCATTCTTTTCGTTGAAACTCTACTCATAAAATTTGCTCCAAATTTTGGATTTGGTGGATGGAAACTGATAGAGTATTTGAGTCCAATTATGAAACGTACTACGTGGGGATTGGGTTCAAGCTGACGTGGATAAGAAGTCTACGTTAAGAGGACTTCTTTGTCTCCAAGAGCCAGTCTTCTAGTAGGATGTAGCCTCACTTGACCGCTATAAATACAGAGACGGTCCGTATACCAGGTACGCAACTACTACCCGCTGAATTCCCTTACTGCTTGGGTTTTCCGGTTTTGACTTAATCGTCGGAGCGTAGTCGGCCGGTATCGTGCCGGTGCCCTTTCGATTACTCTTCTCTTGTCTTTTTACAGGTTGGCGCTCAACCAGCTCGGGTGGATTTTTTGCTTCATCAGTTGGCGCCGTCTGTGGGAAACTAGAACACAAAACCTGACTGTTCTTTCAAACCATACACGAAGCATGATGCACCTTAGATCTGGATTGGAGACGACGGCCATACAGGATCCCCCTGTTGGCCAGGATCCTCTGGTACATGACCTACCCAGCCAAGGCGACCCCCCAAACACACAGGACCCGACAGTCAATCCGCCCGCAGTACCCGGAGGTATGCAGCCCCCTGGACAGACGGACTTCCTGGGGACACACCCCGAAGTCCCAAACGACCAGGGGCGCGTCGCAGCGTTGGAGCATCAGGTCCAGAACTTAAATCAAAGTCTGGTCCAATTGCTCCAGCAAAATGCGACGATCCTGCAACGCCTCCCCCCTGTGGCCCCGTTGCCGTCGCCAAGTTACGTGAGGACTATTGATCCCGAGGAGGATGGCGTTCGGAGAGAAAGCGAAGTACCAATGGAGGACATGGCTCAGAGTCACGTGAGAGGTGGGGCGAATCAGAGCCGTCTGGTCCCTCCTGAGAGGAACCAACCCCACGGGGATTCGGCATCCCTTGCTTACAACGATATGGAGATACAGGACCTAAGAGCCAGGGTAGAAAGCATGGCCCACGCCATAAGAGGGAAAGGTCCTGCCACGATAGAGGATTTGGTCCAGCAAACCAACCTCCCTTTCTCCGCAGGGGTAATGAATTGTCCCCTGCCCCCCAGGTTCAAGATGCCCACAGTGGAAAGCTTTGACGGGACTAAGGACCCGCTGGATCACCTAGAAACTTACAAGGCCTTAATGCATCTTCAGGCAGTACCCGACGAGATAATGTGCAGAGCCTTTCCCACTACGTTGAAGGGCTCCGCCAGGTCCTGGTTTAATAGTTTAAAGCCATCCATTGTTCGCTCTATCAACGAGCTGAGCCAACTGTTTGTGGGCAATTTCATTGCTGCCCAGAGGCATAGGAAACCCGCTACCTATCTCTTAAATGTAAGGCAAACCAAAGGAGAACCGTTGCGGGACTATATCAATCGATTTAACAGAGAAATGTTACAAGTGGATGCCTTGGATGACAAGGTGGCCGTTACAGCATTCGTGGGAAGGCTACTGCCCTCTAAGTTCTTATACTCTGTTTCTAAGCATCCCCCTGAAAGCATGTCCGAATTACTTGTGAAAGCCCAGAAATACATGAATGCCGAGGATGCCCTTGATGCCCGGAGGGAAAAAGGCGATGGCGACAAAAAGGCGGACAGGAAGAGGGGAGGACAACCTAGCAAAGAGGAACGAAACCCCAAGTACAGCAGAGTAACACAGGAACAAAATGATAGGACCGTGCGCCGTGAAAGGGGGTTCAGTTTCACCCCGTTGAACACTCCTATAAGCCAAATCCTCCTCCACATCCAAGATGACCCGGCTGTGTCGTGGCCTCCGAAGTTGAGAACTGATCCGGCCAGGAGATCTCGTGACAAGTACTGTAGGTTCCATCGTGATCATGGTCACGATACCAATGAATGCGTGGATTTGAAAAGGCAGATTGAAAGTTTAATTCAAAGGGGCCAACTGTGAAGGTTTGTGGCCGGCGAGGGGCAGAGAGCGCAGAGTCATGCGCAGGATGCAAATGAGGGTACGGCTCGCAAGAACCCTTCAATAGGGGAAATCAGGGTCATTTCAGGAGGAGTCGCGGGGGGCGGGGAGTCTAACGCTGCTCGCAAAGCACATGCTAGGAAAGTCAAAATTTTATCTGAAGTCAGTGAGGTGAGCCAATCACCCGCCAAGTGCCCTCGGTTAAACGACCAGGTCATAACTTTTTCAGAGGATGACGCAAAGAAAGTTCAGCAACCTCACGATGATGCCCTCATCGTTACATTGATCATCGCCAACTTCACAATTAGGCGGGTGTTGATCGACAACGGCAGTTCCGCAGATATCCTTTTTGTAGATGCATTTGATCAAATGAAGATTGGAAGAAACAAACTCAAGACCACTCAGTCGCCGCTTGTGGGTTTCTCCGGAGAGAAACTCCTTCCTTTGGGCACAATTGATCTTCCGGTTACAGCTGGTTCAAGTCCCAGACAAGTCACCAAGATAGTGACTTTCTTTGTGGTAGATTGCCCAACCACGTATAATGTCATTTTGGGAAGGGCCTCGTTGAATGCTATGAGAGCTGTGACCTCCACCTACCATCTCCTCGTTCGATTCCCCACGGAGCATGGTGTTGGAGAACTGAGAGGAGATCAGATCACGGCCAGAGAATGTTATGCCACCTCCCTAAGGGAGAGGAAGATGACAGAGACCCTAAACATTGAGGGACAAGAGATAGAGGAAAAAGAAGAGGTCCGTCATGCAGAGCCAATGGAAGAATTAATTGAGGTCAACTTAAATGAACAAGGCACAGGAAATAAAGTGAGCCTGGGATCATCACTCTCACCCACCTCTCGAGAGGAGATGGTGCGATTCCTCAGAGCAAACGAGGATGTGTTCGCATGGTCCCACGAGGATATGCCGGGGATCGATCCGACCGTTGCCGTGCATCGACTGAATATCGACCCCATTGCCAAGCCAGTGAGACAAAAGCGGAGAATCTTTGCCCCAGAAAGAAACGCAGCAATTTTCGAGGAGGTGGAGAAGTTATTGAAGGCCAACTTTGTGCGAAAAACTAATTACCCAGACTGGTTGGCAAACGTAGTGCTGGTTAAAAAATCCAATGGGAAGTGGCGCATATGTGTCGACTTTACCGACCTAAACAAAGCCTGTCCGAAAAATAGCTTCCCCCTCCCCTGGATTGACATGCTTGTAAAAGGGACAGCAGGATATGAACGGCTCAGCTTCATGGATGCCTACTCAGGATATAATCAAATTCCGATGTGGCCGGCAGACCAAGAGAGGACATCCTTTATAACAGAAAGAGGATTGTACTGCTACACGGTAATGCCATTCGGCCTAAAAAATGCCGGTGCAACCTATCAAAGGCTGGTAAATAGAATGTTCAAGGAGCAGATTGGCAGAAATATGGAGGTGTATGTCGATGATATGCTGGTCAAAAGTCAAGAGGCTGCCAACCACTTGGTTGATTTACAAGAAGCCTTTGAAGTCTTTCGAAAGTACAGGATGAAGCTCAATCCAAGTAAGTGTGCATTTGGAGTATCTTCCAGGAAGTTCTTGGGCTATCTAGTCAGCAAAAGGGGAATAGAGGCCAACCCTCAGAAGGTACAAGCCATCCTGGATACAAGATCGCCCAAGACTATTAAAGAAGTCCAAAAGCTGACGGGTAAAGTAGCAGGGCTAAGCCGATTGATTTCCCACGCTACAGACAGGTGTCTCCCGTTCTTTCAAGTCCTCAAGCGGGTCTTTGAGTGGACTCCAAAATGTGAGCAGGCCTTAAATGAGCTAAAGCAGTACCTCAGTTCGCCCCCACTTCTGTCATGTGCGCGCATAGGAGAGGAGTTGTACTTGTACTTGGCTGTCTCTCCTGCAGCAGTTAGTTCTGCGCTGATGCGGGAAGAAGAGGAAGTGCAAAGGCCAGTTTATTATACCAGCAGGGTTCTTCGGAGGGCAGAAGAAAGGTATCCCTCCATAGAGAAACTGGCGTTTGCCTTGGTCACTACGGCCAGGAAACTCAGGCCATATTTCCAAGCACACACCATTGTAGTGCTAACAGATCAACCACTCCGGCAGGTCCTCTTCAAACCCGAAACCTCGGGGCAACTTGTGAAGTGGTCAATGGAGCTCGGAGAATTCGACATCCGATACAAGCCGAGGACAGCAGTCAAAGGCCAAGTGCTGGCAGATTTCATAGCAGAGTTTACATACCCCCGGGAAGATGAGCAGGTTTATGAGCAGGTTCAGCAGGAAGAAGCAGGAGATGCAGTCCACCAAAAAGGGGAAGACTTAATGGACCCTGGGTGCGCGTGGCAGTTGTTTGTCGATGGGTCATCTAACACACAAGCCAGCGGAGCAGGGATACTAATTAGGTCTCCAGCAGGAGAAACATTCAAATATGCCCTGCAATTTGGATTCAAAGTAACAAACAATGAAGCTGAATATGAAGCTTTAATCGCGGGGTTAAAACTAGCTGATGTCCTAAAGGTTAGACAACTGAAAGCTCATACCGACTCCCAATTAATTGCCCAGCAAGTCAGTTTGGAATACGAGGCAAAGGGATCACGGATGAAATCTTACTTGCAAAAAGTACAAGAGCTTGTTACCCGTTTCCAGAGGTTTTCAATCGTGCGGATTCCCCGTAGTGAAAATTCTAATGCCGATGCTCTCGCTCGATTGGCTACGGCGCAAGAGGCCGCCCAAGGGGGGTGCTTGTGGAGCGCATAGACCATTCGAGTATAACAGTAGCAACACCGTGTGAAGTAAACCAGGTCACACAGGGCATGGAATGGGCGGACCCAATAGTCAAATACATAAGCAGTGGTGAATTACCATCCGATAAAGCAGAAGCGCACAGAACAAGGGTTAGGGCAGCTAGGTACACCCTGATAGAGGGAATCCTCTACAAAAGGGGAGTTTACTTACCCTACCTACGATGCGTATCAACAGAAGAAGCGCAGAATGTCATGAGGGAAATCCATGAGGGGGAATGTGGGAACCATGCGGGAGACAGGTCCTTAGCCCACAAGGCCGTTAGGCAAGGGTACTATTGGCCTTCTATGCAGCAGGATGCCATGAACTTTGTCAAGAGGTGCGAAAAGTGTCAACGCTTTGCCAACATCCCGAGACAGCCCCCGGAAGAGCTGACGCCGATAATGGCCCCGTGGCCTTTTACCCAATAGGGAATGGATTTTGTTGGCCCTTTGCCCATGGGAAAGGGGCAGACGAAATTCGCAATTGTAGCGGTTGACTACTTCACTAAATGGGTAGAGGCTGAGCCCCTAGCTACAATAGGGGAGAGAAACGTCATCAGTTTCGTATGGAAGTCAATCATATGCAGGTTCGGTGTCCCAAAGGTCATAATTATGGATAACGCAAAGCAGTTCGAGAGCCGACGATTCCAAGAGTTTTGCACAGAGCATGGCATAAACCACTGATACTCCTCACCAGGCCACCCACAGGCTAATGGGCAGGCGGAGGTAGCCAATCGAACTATATTCAAGATGATTAAGAAACGTCTGGATGACTCTAAGGGAGCATGGCCAGTGCTGTTGCCAAGCATTCTGTGGGCCTACAGGACCACCGTCAGAGTCCCCACGGGGGAAACACCCTACTTCTTAGCTTTCGGAAGCAAGGCAGTCCTGCCTGTCGAAATGAGGACGGTGGCGAGCCATCGTGCCAAGCATTATGATCCAGTTCACAATGAGAGGGAACTAAGAGCCAGTGTCTATTTTATCGACGAAAATAGGGAGCGGGCGCAGATACGAATGGCAGCGTATCAACAGGCCATGTCCCGGTATTACAACACTAGAGTCAAACATAAGAGTTTCCAGCCTGGTGATCTAGTCTTGAGAGAAGTCACTCAAGCCACCAAACCTCACGGCACTGGAAAGCTGGCCCCTAATTGGGAGGGCCCGTAAAAGTGGTCAGGACTCAAAGGCGAGGCACTTACTGTCTCGAAACATTAGAAGGAAGACAGCTGGCCCATCCTTGGAACGCCGAGCATTTAAGGAAGTTCTATCAGTAAGTTTCTTCCCAGATTTGTTAATTTCCTGCCCCATTCTCCTTAGGTTTTAGCTCGCATTCGTTTTGAGCAAGCATCATTGTAAAGGTTGGCCGTGCTACCGAACTTTGAGTGTCATTTCAAAGGTCGACACTAATGCCCAAGACCTCGGGACAAGACTCTTTTCTAGATCTAGTTTGTCTATTGTAAGTTTTTGTTATGGAATAAAGCATATTTTTTTTCTAAAGAACTGTTGTAACAAAACCCCACGGGGACACACCTCTACGGAGGGCCTTTGAAGAAAAAGGCGGGGTTAATAAATTCTGAGAAAGGACAAGACCCTACGGGGGCAAAACCCCACGGGGACACACCTCTACGGAGGGACTTTGAAAAAAAAGGCGGGCTTAATAAATCCCGAGAAAGGACAAGACCCTACGGGGGCAAAACCCCACGGGGACACACTTCTACGGAGGGCCTTTGAAGAAAAAGGCGGGGTTAATAAATCCTGAGAAAGGACAAGACCCTACGGGGGCAAAACCCTACGGGGACGCGCCTCTACGGAGGGCCTTTAAAGAAAAAAGGCGGGGTTAAAAAACCCCGAGAAAAGACGAAACCCTATAGAGGTGAGACCCTACGGGTACACATCTTCACGGGGGACTTCTCAAACCGGGTAAATAAAAACTTCAAAGAATGTAGGGGTAACCTCTGCACAATGACATATGTTCAATAAAACACACGATCCTTCATTTATTAAGCAAGGGAAAAAGGTACATGGAGCCTCTTCAAAGAGGAGCATAGATAAAAAAAAAACTCCAGCTCAAGAGTCGGGGTCTTCAAGTTGCAGGCCAGAAAAATTCATGTCAGGCCATTGACCCTGCGCCACTTCGCGAAAATACTCAAAACCATCAATATATGATTGGTTGAGGGCCCTGTCGAAATCAGCCGACTCCTTGAAATTCTCCACGGCCAGTTCTTTCTCTTCTTGTTCATGGCTGAGCTGGGAGTTGAGGACGTTTATTTCCTCGCTATGGGAAGCACGAAGGTTCTCAAGCTGTGAGTTAAAACTGGTGCGTTCACTGGCAAAGGAAGCGCGTTCCGTGGCAAAGGATGTTCTTTGTTTCCCTAGCTCCTTCTCCGCGTATAGGAGACGGTTGGAAAGGCCATGGGCAATTGTCAGGCCCTGTTAGATACATAAGGGAAACACACGGTTGAGAAAGAGGAATATTAGAATTTCACTCAAGCGTACAAGGAGGCCGGGGGCATACCTGAGCCATATTGGCCAACAAATATCCAGTAGAGGAGACGGCATCAAGAGCGTCCACCTTTTCCAGATCACGTGGAAGAGCAAACTCCCCAGCCCTTTTTATGGCAAAGGAGGTGTCACCTAGCAACGAACCGGTATGGCCGGCCGACGGGGTTAATAGTCCCGTGTGACTAGTGGCCGGGGAGAACGACACATGCGAACTGCCTCCACTAAAAAGTTGAGTTGCTGGCACCCCGAAGGTGCCTGAATCGACCAGACTCCCACCCGTGAACAGAGGAGGATAGGGTATCACAAAGGGGTTGGGACCAGGAGTCGGAGTACTCATGGTTGCTGCGAAGGGAGAATTCCCGATAGAGGGAGAAGAGGATAAGACCCCGCCCGGGGGTGCGCCGGCACTCCTGAGAACAGGTTGGCGTCGTCTTTTTTGAGCAGGGGATGAGGATCCCTCGGCACCTTTCCCTTTCGCCAACATACGAATGTCTTGATCGGGCTTTTTTTCGAGATCCTGCACGATGTTCACGATAAAGTTCATATTTCTCGAATCCAGAAAGGGAAGAGAATAAAGAATAAGAAATATAAGAGTATACCTCGCCTATCTCCAAACATGCGAGGGGGGTAACCTAGTGTGCTCAATCCCACATCCCTCATCCCAAGGTCGTAAACGAGGTCCAGCATGTCTTCCTCTTCTTGAGTCACCTCGGGCTCTACTCTGACAGCTGATTTATTAAAATACATCAATTTGTGTGAACATACGTAGGAAAGGTGGAAATGACCTAAAAAGAAAGGGTAGAAAAAACTCACCACTTACGACCCCGTCAGTCCATGTGCGGGGAACGCAGTAAGGAGAAAGCTCCCAGTCTCCCGAGACAAAAAAGAGCCGCTCCTTTCAGCCCTTTATCCGTTGACCGTTGTCGAGAATCACCAATCCTTTGGGAAGACCCCCTGGACCGCGAAACCGGCCTTGAATATGACGCCAGTCCTTACTCTTTAAAATAGTGTAACAGGAAAGAAACTCGTTGATTGTTGGTTGAGGGGTGAGCTTGCTAGACCTCCAAAGGACCAGGGTGGCCATAATAATGCGCCAAGAATTTGGCGTAAGCTGAGAAGGACAGAGGTTGATGTACCGGAGCAGCTCTTTTGCAAAATCTGGGATAGGGAAACGCAGGCCCGAAAGAAAGTGCCCTTCGTAGAAACACATTTCTCCGGGACGGATGGAAAGAGCCCTCTCCGTGGGCAAAGGAGCTCTAGCTACAACCCCGACTGGAAAATGGAATGAGGCAGCTAGTTCCTGAACATCGGAATCTGTCATCGTGGAACGGATATCTGGGCATTGGTTGTAGTCTGCCATAGTAGAATGAATAAAATCGAATACGTGGACAAGGGGAGAACCGGGTGCGAAGAGCTCTGGGTTTGGCTTAGTAAAGCTGTGATCAACTATGTATAGACAGCGTGAAAGGGAAGGTAGAATAGTGTAGGGCATGTAGTAAAGAAACAACTTGCAAGTGGGTAGAGAGCTGGTGATACGAGATGATTGGAGTGAGGAGTGAATCAAGGCAAGAGTGCTTACTTATAGGCAATGAAAGCCAGCCGTTGCAAAACCCACCAACGTCTCTCTCCCAACGGTCCTCAAGCACAAAAGTCACCTTTTTGTAACGTTCACAAGCTAAACGGTCGCAAAGGGAACCAACGCAGAGCATGGACGCACATGGCCAATCGGCCAGGCCTGGACGGGCCCACCTGGCCGGAGCCAGACCAACGCAAGACTGGAAGGCAGCATGGCCGGTCGCTGCCGGGCTCACCTGGCCTGGCATGGTCTGGCCGGGCGCGGCCTGGCGAGCATCTAGCCGGGCGCCTCCCGGCCGGGCACTGGCGGCCAGCCTTGGCCGGGCGCTGCCCCGGCCGGGCGCGGCCGGGCCCACCCGGCCCACGTGCGGAAAGAAAGGGAAGGAAAAGAAAGGAAAGAAAGGGAAGGAAAGGAAAGGAAAGAAAGGAAAGGAAAGGAAAGGAAAGGAAAGGAAAGAAAAGAAAAGAAAAAAAGAAGGTGTTTATTTGTATAACAGATGAAGCTCGGTAAGCAGTCCAAAATGTTCATAAGGCCCAGTAATTGACCCTCACGAACAGGGGGCATCTGATAGAGTATTTGAGTCCAATTATGAAACGTACTACGTGGGGATTAGATTCAAGCTGACGTGGATAAGAAGTCTACGTTAAGAGGACTTCTTTGTCTCCAAGAGCCAGTCTCCTAGTAGGATGTAACCTCACTTGACCGCTATAAATACAGAGACGGTCCGTATACCAGGTACGCAACTACTACCCGCTGAATTCCCTTACTGCTTGGGTTTTTCGGTTTTGACTTGATCGTCGGAGCGTAGTCGGCCGGTACCGCGCCGGTGCCCTTTCGATTACTCTTCTCTTGTCTTTTTACAGGTTGGCGCTCAACCAGCTCGGGTGGATTTTTTGCTTCATCAAAAACTTCGTCGGAGTTTCACCGAAAACTTTCACACTTTCTAAACTTGTTTGTCAAATTTTGGCACACCAGTGAACTCACCTCAAACCATTTTATAAGATCCTAAATCATGTATATTAGTTTAAATGATGGATTATTTACGAAATTCCTAAGAGTTTTAGTCACCTTACTAATCTGGATTGTCAGAATCAATCGATCAGGTAATTGATTGAGCAATCCATCAGTAACTGATTGAACAATGAAATCCAACGGTAATGATGATTTAATCATGTAATCGATCAAGACAAAGAGTCACAATTGAGAGTGAAAATAGCATAGGTAGTGTACGTGTATACATAATTTTGAAACAGAAACACCTTCCAACATTACATTTTTTTATTGGTGATGAGTCTGAACATTTATCTTTTTCCACAAACAGATAACAGACCTTACATTTTGCCAAAACAAGAAATTACAGTTTGGTTTGTAGTCAGATAAACAAGAGTCCCGAAAACGCATGCAGCCAACGCAAACTTCTTTACTACTACTACAAGAAGCAGAGGTCAGGTCAGTCAAACTACAAATGCAGCTACCAAACTCATTACATTAAATTCATCTGCTATATATATATATATATATATATATATATAGTACTACAGTCCCCAAGCTTTAATGAAGCTTTGACCCTTTGGCACCAACTTGACCAGCATTCAGACAGACTAAATCCTGAACACTGGCCCAAAATCAATGGACCTATATTCCCAAACCAAGGTCCCCACTAGTCTTGAGCTGTATTCAATCCATAAAATGCGTGACCTACTTCTACACTCCATGGCCCAACTGATATATGGAAGTGAAAGACAGCTCGCAGCCACCAAGCTAAATGACCTCTCTCTCTCTCTCTCTCTCTCTATATATATATATATACACAACATACACAGGCACGACAACTTTAATTCTTAAATGAATAATGATTTTCTGTCAGATCAGACTTAGTTTAAATTTTTTTTTATGTGAGTAGGCCTCACACATAACTCACCACCTCATTCACATAAAACTATTTTGACAAAATCCGATCAACCTCTCTATCATTACTCTTCTTAAACCAATAAATGATGCTACTACACACAGCTAGCTTCAACTTCTTGTATATATATTTTTAGTTTGAATAATGCTACACTAAACAACTTAATTTAATCGAGTAATAGTCGAGTGGCATGTGACCGTAAATGATTCAGTTTCTGCTGCACATAGAAAACATAAAATTTGCAAGACAAAAGTATTCTCAAGAATATGTTCTTTAATTCTTTCCCTAACCTCTCCCCCTCTCTCACGTCTCTGTCTCCATCCTGGTTCCACCACCAACTTCATACCTCTCTTAAAGCCTTCAGCCATGAAACCCACCTTCAAAATGATCTTTCAACCATATTAGCCTTATATAATATTAGTTGAAAACAATTGAGAAAGAAAAAAAAGAAAAGTTCATTAACTAGTCACTGTATAATATATAGATTAACTTGTATACAGTGATATACAGAGAGAGAATGATGAGGATAAAGGGTATTTTTGTCAAAAAGAAACTTGTGAGTTTAATATATCATAGAATACTAATGACTTGTTGCCATGTCAAAGTCGGAGTTTTGATCGGTGGTATATACTTGTCGTGAAGTGTATCATTTTTCTTCTAGTTTTAATCCTGACTCCACTTCATTATAATTCTATTTCACTAATGGTTAGTCGCGACTACGCTTATATAATTCTATATTTGACTATCGAATTAATGCCACCAAATTCAAAACATGCAACTTCTTGTACATTTCCAGCTTTAATCGTGACTCCACTTGTAATTCCATTTGACCATATATCCAAAAGTGAAATGAAGAGCTGTGCTAACCACACGAAACTGTACTGTAGATCTTGGCCGTCACATAGCCAAAAAAATAAAATCTCCATTTACTAAATTAAATTTAGAAGGATCGATCATAAGTGAATATATAGTATCAAGGAAAAAAAAAAAAAAGAATATATAGTATCAGAATGAAGACAACTGAAAGATATATATGTGTGTGTGTGCGCGCGCAAATTAGAGTTTCTTTCTATACAATTTTGCTGCATCGATGAACAGGAAGTAGAAAAAAAAATTCCCATGTGCATACCAACATCCCACTGATCCCCCATATACTAATTTTAGTTACCTCAAATGATATTTTTTGAGTAAAACAACGACAAACTAAAAGAAAGCTATATATATGTGTGCAAATACAAAATAGATCAAAAAGACAAATCTCCCCAAGTCAAAAACCAAGGGAGAGATTGGAAATGAGTAGGCTCGTAAGGAGGAGGACATGACGTGCTAGAGCAGACTCGGCTTCGTATCAGATGGGCCATCTCCGGCCAAATTCACTCCTCCAAACGAAGGAGTAGAAGCTGCAGCTGAAATGTCAAGCCCACCTCCAATAGAATTGAGGAACTCCGAGAACCCAGAAGTAGAGCCGCCACCACCACCACCTATTCCCAATCCAAGAAGATCAAGCGTGGTGGGCTTGCTCATCATCACTAGATCCGTCAAGCCATCAGAGGGAAGCCCTAGTCCAAGTCCACATGCCAATGAATTGCTCTCCGACTTGACATTGCCATTCCATCTGTTGGTGGTATTATCTTGATGGTCGGATGAAGATGGCAATGCCAAACCAAGGCCGCGAAGGAACGAAGAATTGGACGATGTTGCACCTATTTGGGCTGCCTTCTGGAGTAAGGCGGTGGCAGACAAGGTGGCTTGTGGAGGAGACGGAGACGGAGCATAATGCCGGGACAGGTCTTGACTGGGTGCTGCAAATAGGGAGGAAGCGTTGTTTGAGAGATAGAGAGAAGATGAGAGAGAGAGGGATATGGGTTCTGCGGGTTGGAGCTCAGAGCTACTACTAGCCATGGCACAGAGTAAGTCGGAAAATGAGGATGGTGATTGGGACGATTGTGTGACACCTGCCGATGTTGGGGAAGCAAATATACTAGCAAAAACACCACCGCCCCTACTGGCAGTACCAGTAAAGGTGGAGGCGGCAGTGGTGGTGGTTACTGTTGGTTGTTGCTGTGACAATCCCGTTGTATTTTCCGGCAACTCTGCCACCAAAAATAATAAAATCATAATAAAAATAGTAAAAAAAGAGATCAAATCAAAAGAAAGAGAGCTTTTTTTAAAGACCTTTTTAGCTTCAAAATCCAAAAGCGTAATTGATAACTTTTGGAAGTAAAAGAAGAGGCAATTATGGCGTCCTCGCACACGATCGATTTCCCCTACCTCAATTTTTTTATCTTTTTTTTCATTTATTGTGTACACTGTTTCTCTCTCTCTCTCTTAATTTAATTGCTATAATCACTGATTGATGGACTAGCAGTAAAAACAACAATATTAATGGACAATTACCTGAGCTTTGAATGGAGAGAACCGGAGAGATTACAGTAGTTGATGGAGTGAGAGGAGGTGGAGGTGGACTAAACGACGACGAAGCAACGGTCTTGACCTTCAAAGTTTCTTCTGAACTCGTAATGGCTAGGGTTTGGGTTTGGGTTTGGGTTTGAGTTTGAGTTCTCGTACTCTCCTGCGCTAACACATCGCAAAAAGCCCTGTGTGTAACGAAGCTATCTCTCCTACACCACCACAAAAAAAAAAAAAAACAATCAACATAAAAAATTATTAAATAGAAAGCATCTATTTTCTTTTGGTTTCCTTTGTTTTCTCATCAAACAAACGTAGAGAAAATCAGAGAGAGAAAAGGTTCGGAAACCTGGAGAACAGAGTTCCGCAATCGCATCTGTACTCTCTGGTGCCGCATGTCTTCATGTGAGCCTTCCAATCGGACTTCACGGCGTACTTTTTCGAGCACCGCTCGCAGTTCCACTTCTTCTCGCCGTGCTTTCTGCAAAAGTGCTTCTTTATGCCGGTGAGATCGCCGAGCGCTCTCGACGGATCGTGGTGAACGCAGGTCAGCTCTGGGCAGACGTAGACTCTCTTCCGAACCTCCGTGCTCGTTCGCTGCCGGAGTTTCCACGGCAAATTATGACCTCGCCGGTGAAGCTGAAGGTTCTGGTCCCGTTGAAATCCTTTGTTGCAGATCTCGCACACGAACCGGTTCGTGGCCATCAGAGTCCCCGGCGACAAAGCGATCACTTCAGCATCTGGATCTGCAATATATCAAAAAAACAAAAAATAATCAACAAAATCCATATATATATATATATATATATAGAATCGTATTAATTTCGAACTTTTCTAATCTAACCAGGCATTCCAGGGAGACTTCGCTTCTTCTTCGCTGTTGTTGCTGGTAGTGTTGATTGATTGCTAGAACAAGTTATACTCGCTTCTCCTGATACTGTAGAGACCTTCATTTGTGAAGTATTTTCAAACTCCATCACAGTACCACCGACAAAACCCTAGCTTTTCTTCAAACTCGAATCGAACTCAAAAGATGAAAAATCTACATAAGACGAGAGCAATTCAGCTGATCTCTAGGGCTTAGAATACAACAGAAGAATCAATAGCCTCACTAACCTCTGCTAGCTCTGACAACTAGCAGTTGCGATTATCTAAACGAGAGTGAATTGCAAGTGATGTTCTATGCATACAAGCTAGTACTGCTAGCTGCTGAAATGGTTCCCGGAAAATTAGCTTTTTCTTTTATTCGAGAAAATAACCAAATTTCTTAGACAACCGCCGACAGCGGTATTTACTCTGCAATTCCAGTTTAGTGAAGCTAAGTGGGAACGCCGGTTTGGTTCAGTCAGCGAGTCAAGACTCATTACACGTCGGCTGTTTCATTTCTGTAGAAAGAGAGAGAGAGGAGAGAGGAGAGAGGTTTGAACTTACTAATTGTAGACGGTAATTGAAATTTGTTAAAATGACCTTGAGGCCCAAGTTACAATTATCGTATAAATCTGACCATCCACGTGTCGTAATCAGCAATTTCATGACACTTGTCGGAGGAAGCGGGACGAAGGTGGGCTTCTTCGTCGTTTAGTGAGTCAAGATTGAGACTCGGAAATTTCATCATCTATCTATTGAAAAGACAAATATGCCCCTCATGTAGTGTTTTGTCACTTTCTCATCCTTGAAAAATGACAGTTTAGGCTTTTCGTCACAATTCAATGTATTTTTTTATTATTCATGCGAAAAGGTGGACATAGCCTTCTTGAGGACTCACGTGCTGTGTTTCGAGACATCTTTTTAGTGGAAATAACAGGAATGCCATCCATTAAGACGGCAGGGACGATGAAGATAACGAGGACAGAAAAAACTGTTGATGGTTTTGGGAGTGACTTTCTCGTGATTTTGTACGAAATCCTGCCTACTTTATACTATAAGTGTTGGAACCAGCTGTTACATTTTTAAGTCAAAGTCATAGTCAAACAACACTCATACCTATCTCCGTTAGAAACATAGACGAAGACTAATTTTGGTAACTCGCCTTATTTTTTTTTTTGGTAGCATCGTACTTCGAGCCATTTCATTCAACCTTAAGTGCTTGACCTTCATCCTCTTTGGCTCTTTCTACATGAACAGTATATCCATATCAATATTACATTTAGGGAAAATTAGATTGTCCTTTCCCATTAATAGACTAAGGCTCTTTGTACATGAACAGTATATCCATATCAATATTACATTTGGGAAAAATTAGATTCTCCTTTCCCATTAATAGACTAAGGCTCTTTGTACATGAACAGTATATCCATATCAATATTACATTTAGGGAAAATTAGATTCTCCTTTCCCATTAATAGACTAAGGGTTAGTTTGGTAGGAAAGAATAAAAAAGAAAAGAAAGTTGACATGGGGATATAATTTTGTGTGTTTGGTATTAAATTTTTAATGGAAAAGAAAGAAAATGAAGAATTTTGAGGGATAAATTAAGGATGAATATTAATTTTTGTTATCCTTCCAAACATGGGAAGAAATACGACATTTTTTAATGAAATTTTGTTAATACCAACTTTGTCTTTATTTTGATAAAAGCTAAATTTTGTTCTTTTAAATATAAAAGGGTATAATGATAAAAAAATTTAAATTGTTTCATTTCATTTCTTTCCCCAAACATGTTAATTATCTTTTCATTTACTAATCAACCAAATACAATAAAAATTTAACACTATCATTTCCTTTCCTTTCTTTTCTTTTCTCTCATTAGTAATGTTTTCATTTCTTTTCTTTTCCATTCTACCAAACATAGCCTAAATAACAGCATAATAAAACAGAACATATCTTCACAACTAGATGAAACCACCAACGATCTTAGCAACAAAAATAACATTCTAATATTAAACATCGAGACTGAACTCATTGTCACCCAATCATAGTTTTCCTTGAGATTAATGATCTTGGCAAACCCTTCAACAGCGTCTTTGCAATGAATCAGCGATTTGAGGACATGGATTTCCTCCTTGTAGAGGGTTCGGGCTTTTGGGGGTGAGCTTGAGGTGAGGGATGGACAAGGGTTTGGTGGGTTGAAAAAAATTTGATGAGTACTTTTCGATGAATTTTGCGACGGTGGTGTTTGTGGGCGACATCAGTGGAGGAAGGGTAGGGTTCTGGAGGGTTGAGATATGATTAGGGTTTTGAGTTACAAACAGCTTAGATAGGTCATGGTATAGAATGAATCTTGATTTATTGATATATTTAAAGATGTTGAATCAATTGATAAAGAGATTGGGTGGGAAAAATGAGGTTTGATGTTTGGTTTTAGTGCTAGAATAAAGCTGCACAGTAGTTGAACTCTAGGTTGTGAAAAGGAACGATCAATTTAGGTTGTAGTTTTTGGTTATTTTTGTTTCAAATTATAGTTTGATTCATGGGCAATTGATTTATTTTAGTTTTTATATGGATTTGGTGGTGTGGATTGATCGAAAGAAAGGGAAACAAAGGGTTGCATTTGGGTGTAGATTAGTGAGGAAGAAAATGGTGGTTTGGAGTTAACAACTCACGCACACTGTATAAAATTTTTATTATTATTAGTATAATAAATTATTAGTATGCAATTTTTTATTTTTTATTAATAATTTAGAGTTTTAAGAGATAAGGATTGAGGATCCGAATGAGATAGAGGGCAATTTTATCCATAATAAATATGTCAAAGGGGGTCTTTTAGTCTTTTTAAACATTCTAATGGCATTTTGGGATTTTCATGTGTTAAAAATCATGACATCAATAATTTTCGTACGTATAAAACTGACAGGGGAGGTTAGTGTTACAAAAGATACACTAGCAGGGGAGTACAATATTATATTTGAAAACACAGGGGAGGTCCCTATTATTTCGCCTATTTATAGGAAAAGTCAGTGTAATTTTCCGTTACATTTAACATTAGTCAAAAATGTCTTTGCCTATCTACGGTCTAAAATCACTCTATCTAACCATCTGACGATCACGATTTCGAGTGTATTAGAGTGCACAGGCATACACTGGTCTATGTTACATTTAAACTTGATCCCAAATTTCTTTGTTTATCTACGGTCTAAAATCAATCTATCTAACGATCTAACGGTCGCAATTCCTTCTACATTAACAGGGCCATAGACACAAGGATACATTAATATATATATATATATATATATACAAACTTTTCTGGGAGCTCTAATTTATGCATGTATGTAATGTGTGTGTGTGTGTGTGTGTGTATGCATGAAACACCATATACATATATATATATATATATATATTAAATGAATTTATTCACACATCACATGTGGATTGGTGGATTTCTCATAGTTGGTGTTGTTGTGCATGCAGTCATTTTTATGTGAGTGGGGGCAAAGTTATATATAGTGGGATTTTTCTATAATTTCAGGGGGGGTATTTTCTGAAATTTTATAAAAACATAGGTATATAATAGCCACAAAAAAAAAAAAAAAACTTAGTGGGGGCCCCCACTAACCCCTCTGTGCCTGTAAATAAGCACTATATACATGAGTTAAGTTGGAATGGTAGAAAAGAAAAGAAAATGAAGGAATGAGTGAGAAGAGAAAAGAGTGGGTAAGAGCAGAGAGATGCAATAAGTGGGTGGACATTTTTTACAGTTGTATATTCTATTCTTGATTCATTATAGTAAAATTTCTTCTCTACGTGAATGTAAGTCAAATGGAGCCGAACCACGTTAAATATTGTGTTATTATGTGTGCTTATTTTTTATTTGCTTCCATTGTGCCTAATGAAGGGTTACAATTTCCAACAATTTTTCAAACCTAAGAAACTAACAAAAAAATTAAACTGATAAGTTTGAATACATTGGATACATTAAGGTGAGACTCCAATGAGTCCCATATCAATGTATATAATGGATCCAAGTTGATAAGTTAGGTTTCTCAGTTAGTTTTTGTAAACCAGAATAGTATAATAAAATTGAGAAACAACACGACCACATGTACTCATATTCAAATTAAAGGACTTGGCATGAGGGGACCTGTTATATGGGAATGAAGAACGAATAAATGATATAAGTAAGCTCTGGAACCAAATAAATAATTAAGGTTTCAAATGGAATAACAATAAGATAAATGATCAATCATTGAATTATGAAAAATGTTTTTCCTTATAGGCATCTGTTTATTATTTGTTGGGTTGGTTCATGTGTAGGCAAATGAGCACCAACCGTTTCTGACAAAAATGGTGGGTAGGGCTACACCTATGTGCAGCAGTGAAAATAAATTTATCATCCATTTTCAGTTGACTGAATTCATTCTTATCGGAGACTATTCAATTATAAAATTCTTTTCATCGTGATCCGATAGAGATTTTGGGAGAAGTGATTGTATGATGTTAACTTCATTTGAAATTTGAACTGATCGGATTACCCTATCCCTTCATCTCTTGAACTATTGGAATAAACTATCCTTTCATAATTGAGAATGTCACGTTCTTTCTTTTGAGATGATAATTGGCTCAAATATTTAGTCTCAAAGAAATCAGTGTCACATGCAAGCCCAATTTATATTGCCATTTCGCAAACCCCAACGAGGATCGAGCTTGGGAGAATGATCCAGGGCTATGTGTTATTATTTTTTTGGTCAATGGAAGTGATGAGCTCAGGAGAATCGTCCCGAGTTTAGATTTGGGCATCCCGAGCTCGGGAGAAAGGTCCCGAATAATGTGCATGTTTGGGCGTTGCGCTTGATATGATGTTTACATGTGGTTTGGAATTTTTTTTTGGTCGGGTCGTGTAACTTTTAACCTAGGATAAACATATCTGGCCATTTCTATCTTGACCCTTAAATAAGGGAAGTAGTTGTACTTAGCTCACCCCTTTAATAAAAGGAGTAGATATTCTAAGCTTCAATCCACTTGCCCCTTTAATAAGGGAAGTATATATTCCGCTTGGCCCTTTAATAAGGGTATTAGTTGTAATATTAGTCGTAATGAATCATTCATATAAGAAGTAATTTCTTTTATTGAAAATAAAGCCAAGTTTTCAGATAAGCTTTCTATTGAAGTTGTTTTCCTTCCAATGTCTCGAGCGAGTATGCCTCCGGTATTTTGCTGATAATGACTCTGTAAGGTCCTTCAATTAACAGTGTCTCCTATGGTTTCATTTCTCTTAAGGAATCAACATAGCACTCCCGAGCTTTAACTTGATTACCTTTTAACTCACTGACATTATACTCGATTGGGAGACGCATCAACAAATGGTAGGTGGAGGTGATAGCATTCATGGAATTCAAGGTTGCCCTTTCCAAGATGGCATTGTAGGTGGATATGGAGTCTATCACCAAGAAGTCTACCATCATTGTAACCTGCTCAAGAGTAGTGTATGTAGTTACTGGGAGGGTGCCTGCTCCCAAAAGATACACCTTATCTCCTGAGAATCTAACCAGTGACGACTTCACAAGCTTAAGCTTCTCCTTACGTATTTTCATTATATCAAAAGCATCAAAAAATAAAATATCAGTCAAACTACCATTGTCAATCAGTATCCGTCGAATTGTGTAATTAGCTATAATCGTGGTAACCACAAGAAAGTCATCATAAGGTTGTTAAGTCCCTCTAGCGTAGTAATAATATGTTTGTCCTCCCGATGTAACTTTTTCAGAGAGGTCATTACTCCGACCTCATTCACCTTAGACAAGTTCCAAGTTTTCCTCGTATGAGCCTTCCGAGCTGAGCTTGACTCGTCGCCACCATCAAACCCTCCTTATATGAATAATCTCACCAATTGTTGTTGCTTAATAGGGCGATTGTTTCAATCTCTTTTAGCGAGGTTTGGACCACCTCTCTCATTCCCAGCCATAAACCTAAGCAGATACCCCCCGCAGATCAGACTCTTAATTTGATTATTGAGATCAAACACTCTTCTATCATATGTCTATGGTCTCAGTGAAACCTAAAGTATTTGTCACAAGGCCTCTATGTTAGATCAGACTTTAACTTTAGCACCCATTTCAAGGATGAATCATCTTGAATCTGCAGAAAAAAATTATCTACTAGTGCATTTAAAGAAATGTAATTGGTATATGACCTACCACCCTCGTTGCCCGAGAGCTTCCTATACTTAGCATCCTTCTCATTCCCAGTAATAGAAACTGACATCTTCTTATTCGCTCTCCTGTCTTCACCTTCCTTATTGTTTTGTGCGTTCATGGCATCTTCAGTGTTCATATGATTTTGTGCTCTGATCAGTAACTCTGCTAAGCAGACAGGAGGTTCTTTTTATAAAGAAAATAAAAACCTTGAGGTCTGCAACATTCTTATAAAAGTAGATAGGGCCACCTTATCATCTAATTCATCAACTACAACATCTTGGTATTAAACCGACTTATATATATTCTCATAGCGGTTCCCCTTTATCTTGTTTTACATTTAGCAAGTAAGTCGTCAGTTTATTATGCCTTTGTCCTACACTAAAGTGTTATATAAACTTACTTAACTCTCTGAAATTGTTAATAAAACCTAGCTTCAACTTATTGAACCCAACTCGTGTCGATCCCTTCAATATGGTAGGGAAGGCTCTGCACATAATCTCATCTGGCACAATTTGAAAATACATCAATGCCTTAAACATCTCTAAATGATCGAGAAGGTCTCGGGTCCCGTCAAAGCTCTCAAGATGAGGCATCTTAAACTTGTTTGGTAATAGGCGATTCATAATTATCGGGGGAAACGACAGGTTATTTTTATGCACTAAATCTTCCACCATGGCGAAAACCTTCCCTTTCAGCTTATGTACCACATCTTCAACCTTCACCCTTAAATCTTGTATATTCTGGTCAAAGTGAGCAACATTTTTAGTCTTGTCACCGACGCAAGCAAAAACATCTCCACAAGATCGAATAGGGGGATATTGATGTGGAAGCCCACCATGTGGTTTCTGTTGGGGTGGTGGACCTGGGAGAACTACTAAGCATTACAAAATTATCGCATTTTGCTGGATCAGGTAGTTTAATCCTTGGTTCAAGTTTTAAACTGTTGTTCCAACGATGCAATACGTTCATGATCATCTAGGATGCTGGGGTGTTCCCTGGACGATTCCCCCTGATCAAAAACTTGAAACGATGCATTCTCACCGATATTCAAACTAGATCACAATCGAACCATGCTTTCTTCAAATAACTAATTTTTCCCACATATGGTACCAACTGCTAATGATTGGTTCTGGCACGACTCGAATCAACATCATTTTTCTACAACACAAAGAAGATGTAACCAGAACTATAGAGACCGGGTCCAATTTTGATCAATTTTCTTTTTATTTATCATTTATTACCTTAAATTGAATATAAATGATAGTACATGCATTATATATATGAAATGCATGTTTGGGGACTTGTTTTGAGGTTTGGGGATATTTTGGGGCCAATTAGTTCATTTTGATATTTTCGGGTCATAGGGGCTCGGGACACGGGTCAGAATTCAAAAAATTGAATACATTTTTAGAATATTTATTTTTTCTTTTAGACCAATTAGAATATTAGAAGAGGAATGCAATTGATTTTGAAGTCGTGGCCACTTTTAGAATCAAAAACAGAGGTTAGAAAGGTACGTTAAGTGGCGTAAGGGTGTTTTGATCATTTCACTCCTTAGGGGTTATAAATATCAGGAAATTAGATATTTCCTCATTGATACCTCTCCCCTACAACTGGTCAAATCTCTCCATTTTTCCTTCTTCATCTCTTTTCATTTCCTCTTGGTTTTGAAGCCCTTAAGTTTGGATTTGAAACGTGTCGGTGAAGGACAACTTGTTCTACACGGTAAGGGCTACGTTTTGATCCGAACAAAGTTTGATTTGGGCGAAGTTAAAGCTTGAGGGTTTCTAGGGTTTAGCTAGAAAAGCTTGCAAACTTGAGGTAGGCGTGTTTTCTCCTTTTTTTCAGTGATTCCATAGGTTTTGGAGGTGATCTTGGTGGTTTAACATGCTAGAGTGGTGTAGGAAGGTTAAGTATGTTAGTTTACTAGTTATTCTTCTTATTTAAGCATGTTAAGATTAATTCTCATATGTGTTATATGATGAGATTGTGTGTATGTGTTGATTTGGAGAAACATAAGGTTCATTAAATATTATTTTTGAGTCATGAGATAGCATGTATGCATTTTGAATGCTAAGTGTTTGAGAAAATGCACCAAAGGAAAAAATTATGTGAAAATATTTATGTTGATATTTTATATATGGAATTATATGCATTGTGATATGTATGTTGAGCATGTGCTAGCATGGTGGTGTGATATGGTTTACAATGTGATGAATGCATGAAAACCATGTTAGTTGTGAAGTTATATGGCTTAAATGCACATTTGTAAAATTGCTAAAATTCTTAATGAATCAGAGTTATTTGGAGTTGTACATAGCATTCAGAGTTGCCTAACTATATCATGGATGTGAAAAACTAACCACATTGGTATGACATTCGGAGTTGCCCAATCATACCTAAGCTAATGCCTAAGAATTGGAGTTGTCCACATACTCGTATGGCACGTGAAGTCAGCCAATCATACTTGAGTTATCAGAGTTTGACCAATATTATGACACTCAGAGTGTGACCAATCATGTGTGCTCTTGGAGTTTAACCAATGATTATAAATATATGAGTATTTATATGCTTTTTCATTAATAAGCATGATGAATTGTTATATGCATGTATTGCATTGAAAAGGGTGGATGTGGACATTGGATATGTCATATAGCTATAGGAATGTCATGTTGCATTTCATGTAAGTCGATGTCGGATCGATACTTAGGTGGGTTAGGGCATTTCTACTGAGCACGTGTATCGCTCACCCTTCTTCCCCTAAACATTTTTACAGATAAAGCGCAGACAAGAGATGAGACCTGGAGTTGCCCGATTGGAGTTCCGGAGTTATTTTGGATTTTGTATATTTTTTCATGTTTGTATATGTCATGTTGACACCTTTGAAAATGCTGTAATTATGGATGGTTAAACTAGCATTTGGATAGTATATGTATGAGCCATGTATGACACTTGAAATAATTGAGAACGAGACTTGGGATCAGTGTATAAATTTTAGGCTTGTTTCCTTCCACATGATGGATTTATGATTTCCTTATCATTTATGCAGGTTGTGACTTAAATTGGATGTTTGTAAAGTCATGTAGAATGATCGTATATTAAGTATGAAAATTTGACCGTGAAATTGGATATTGGAGAATTCTGCAGAAATTGCCGTCAAAGACCTACAATCAATCGTAAGTCACTTTACGATGAACCGTAGACTCCTTTACGATGAATCGTAAATTGGGGAGAAAAATTGAGCTCCAAATTCGAAAGCACCGATACATGTTACAATACATCTTCGATGGATCGTAGTTCTACGATCAATCGTAGAGTTCAATTATAATATGTTTGAAGAAATGAATTTAAATGTGTGTGTAACCAAGTGTGGGGCCCGTTGGAGTGTTTTGACCATAGATTATGTATATTTAATTATATGCTTATGATGATGCTTTCGCGGATATGAGATTTATATGTTGTTCATTGGATTAATGAACGAGTTCGCACTCGGGATTCGGGCACGAAAATGGGGATTCCTATGACTCGAATTTCGGGCGTGACAAGAACTAGCACCGATGTGGTGTCCACTGCGTATAGTCCGATGATCAAGTCAGTGCTTGAGTATATCTATATCAAAGAGAGGTTTTTCTGTTTAATTTATCGTCCCTTTTTAGTTAATTGAACTCATTCTTATAGGAGATTGTTCAGTTGCCTTCCAAATGTAAAACTCTTCTCATCGTGATCCGGGAGAGATTTTGGGAAAAGGGATTGCCTGAATTATCTTCATTTGAAATTTGAACTAATCGGATTACCCTATCCTTTCAAGAAGTCACATTGCAAGGATTAATGCTGCAAATGAATTGAACTATTCATTAATAGTTTGGGCTCGACTCCAACCTACTGCTTAAGTTTATTTGATAACGAATCAAGCTCAAACAACCCATAACTCGGCTCATTAGCACGTGAACATAGTCATGAACTGATATCTGTGAACAAGCTCGATAAAGCTCATGTAAATGATTTGTTTATTAGAGATTGTTTGAATTTATAGATAATTTGTTATTTAGATTGACAAAACATATCAAAGGAGCTAAGCTCAAGTTCGATGAGTAATGTTCAAATTGAGTTCGACCACTCTCATATGAGTTTGACGCTCTAGCTAAAACATTCAAAAAAAAAAATTGGCTTCCTTCAACCCGTTTGAAACCCTACAAAGATTCTCTTGTATCATATTCTTTAATTTGTCTCTCATGTATTTCCTTATGTTAAATGAGATGGCCAAGAACACCTCTATGTAAAATAATATTTTTGGTTAAGACACGAATTAATTTCTTCGTAAGATAGTTTTAAAAGGATTAGCTGATGACGTCACAAGAGGACATTGACACGTGACATTAACTACTTTTGTTACATATAAAAAGAGATGGAAGTTTACTGGTCAGCATTGGTGCATGAGATGTTCAGTGCATTTCTTTAATGGCTTGTTATATATGTTTTCACTAAAGCTTCATTATCATCATAGATTTTGATAACCACCAAATCCAACTTATTAAAAGTAATCCACCTTTGATAAGAGTATCCAGAGGAAGAAAAGTCTAATCTTCCTCGAACGATACATTCAGACTCACCTTCAAAAGCCCTTGGTGTCCAGTTGTAGAGACATATATATATATATATATATATATATATATATATATAGACACACACACAGCTGTAAGGGTGGTGAAAGGTGGTCGACAATGAGCACAATGTCAAAAAGGAACAATGAGTGACAGGCTTAGGAGTAATCATCACCAGCTTGATTGTCTTTTATATTGCCTTTTATTCCCCCCTTTTTTATTCCAATAAGCAATAGAGGTCTACATTGAATCCTGTTATTCACCCATCCCCTTTCTTTCTTTTTCATTTTCACACAAGGATTGATTATATGATTTCGATGGTGGGGTTAGATCTTCTTCTTATAGTCAGACATTGCTCATTCTGACTATAAGTTTTTTATAATTATCACTTCCAACCTCAACTCAACCAGACTATAAAGTCATAGACTATTGACATTAGACAGTCACCAACTAAGACTGTTCAAAATATTTTACCTTCTTTTTATTGTGCTTATGGATATGAGACTGGGTCGTTGCAAGAAAAAAGATTTCAATTTTTTCCATCTTGAAGAACATTAACATTACACGTCTACACGAATTATAGTTTGGTGGAGTATTATTAAAATAAAAAAAAATAAAAAAAAATTATGAAACAGTATCTGATCGGATTGGGCATTTATCGTTGGAACACTACAAGGCTGCAGTTGATGAATTATATTATAAGACTGTAAAACAGTCCTTCGAATCACGATTAAAACAGTCTACAATTTATTTTTATTTTTTTTGGAACTCATTTTCTTCCTTGATTCGAGAATATTGATATTCATTGCACCCAGTACATCGGAACCACATTTGTGTGTTACACACGTGGTGGGCACACATATAGTACACCACGCCCGTGCATGTACACTGGCCAGACACACTGAATATCTATATTCCCTTGATTCTAATGGTTTCAACTTTAATATGGAAGCTCCTCTCTATCTCATCTAAGATGAGAATCATACAGTGGAGAGAGAGAGAGACCAATTACTTTGTTCAAAGAGCCAGAGTCAGAATTCGGAAGTATCTAAATGAAATTATGTGAGTGAGGAATAATGACACCCCACTCACTCACATAATCTCATTTGAAATCTCCTCTGAATTCGAAAGATATATCAATGAAATTATGTGAGTGAGGAATAATGACACCCCACTCACTCACATAATCTCATTTGAAATCTCCTCTGAATTCGAAAGATATATCATTTTCTTAGTTCAAATTGATAAAATAGAACAAGACTGATGAAACAAAGACACGAGTAGCAAGCAATTTGAAAACCAGATCCTATGCAAGGATTGCAAATCTAAACCAAATTGTTTAACCAGCAACCAGATTCTATGTGAAGATTACAAACCACAAGTTCCTTGAACCCCGAGGGACTAACTGATTTTCTGTAGATTATTACAAAAACAACCAATTAAAGAGGCCAACAGGTTTTTGCTGCACAACTGTAAACCTAGTTTCCTCAGTTGATTAGAATGCACTATGTGACATTTTCTCATACAGAAATAACACCACTACAAGGACAACTAGATTGTGATTCTGAGGACATGTTAATTAATACACATTAAAAATTAATCAAAAAAAAAAAAAAGCTATTGATATTGAAAACAATTACAAAAACATGGGGAAACTCCTTAGGAAATCAAAATTAGATTAGGACTGGCATGTCCTAAAGATCTCACCCCGCAGCATGTCTACTGGCATGTGTTCAAGAGCATAGCGCTCGGGACCCAGATATATACCCGTCTTTTCCAAAAGAGCAAGCCCTTCATCCCTACCAAATCTTGAAGCATATAGCTTGAGGTATTCAATGTCCTATTCAAGCACCACAAAGGGAATAATATCAGAACATGCAAATGAGGATAAATGAAAACTTTAATACAATATATGAAATTATCACTGGTCTCAATTATGGCAACAAATTTTGGATTCAAGGTTATTTAAGGGACGGCCCTGAGCATGATTTAATTTAATAAAAAAAGGTGAAGAAACAATATAATAAATCAATGAACTCAAACAGAAAAACTAAAAGCAAAAGCCAGGGAAACAAAAGATCAAATTTTGGGATATTAATACATCTGGAATGATTATATCACCCAATGGCAGCTGCCATACTAGTAATTGCAAACTAAGGGTCATTTCACAGTGTGGACCCCGTTAATCGAGGGTGTTGGGAGGATTGGACTGGATAGAGCCCTAACATTTTATTTGCACAAAGTGGCTGCTCTCATGATTTGAACTCGAGTTTGACAGCCTTAGCATTTTACCAGTGCCATACTCGAGTTTGTAAACTATCATAACATATTACAGGAGAGGAATAGGATGGGGTTTGTTTGGTGAAGACTTCCAACATTTAGCTCAGGACTTTTAGTTCAGAGAATGTTGTCATACTGTGGTGGCAAAAGCACTATCCAATCTAGGAGAAATGCAGTTGAAAGGCATTCTAAATTGGCAGGAAGAAGTACCTGCAAGCCACTCAAAAGGCGCTCTAGTCTTACTGAAGCAACTGGTTGATGAGAAGAAGAGAACACTTCACCAGGGTAAAACAAGACCCCATCACCTGGGGGGAGGCCACGCCTGAATCTGATCTGTTCAGAGATATAAATACATTGTGAATGAGAAACCGTCATAGCTAAGTACTCTCCAGATTCATAGAGTCGTATAAAAATAGGCCAAGACAATACCTCTGCACTAGCAACTGTTGCCTTTTCATAGCAGTTGGCACCCCAATAGAGAAACCCTGTTCCACCTTCTTTCCATACACGCCACATCACTGCCCGGTGTTGTGTTCCTCGCATCCCCAGGTGCCAGTTAGGATGAGGATCAGATGGTCCCATGCACACATATGTCCACCATTCCTGTTAATATAAAAATAACATTGTAAAGAAAATTTTGGCCTCCATTAATTTTTACGGTACATGATGGTCATAAGAAGTTTAACTCATCCCCATTAGCAGAAAAATAAATAAATAAGAGGAAAGAAGACACTTCATCATCATATTTTAGTGCCTTTTGAATTAAAAAAAGATGTGTAAACCTCATTGGTTCCTTATTGTCCTTCAAGAACAAGGAAAAAAGAAAGAACAAAAGAAAAAAGCAATTACACAAGAAAAAAGCAAATACACCTTCAAAATTAAATATTTTTCCCGACTGAGTTTTCCACGTAAAAAATCTCTCTATGTCCATTATTTTATTGATTTATATGCTTATTGCTTGCATGGATGATGGACCGAGTGATTTTTAATTCCTGTTATGAATTGAATTTGAACATTTGTTACCCCAAGGGGTTGGCTCAAGTGGATAAACAACTTGGCCCTAGTGCCTAACAAGCATTAAGTCTAAGGATCAAATCCTCTTGGGTGGAAACAATTCTTTGGGGTGTGGGTGTGTGTGTACCAACAAGGAAAAATTTGAACATTTGTTTACCTATCCACCCCCACCCTCAGGCTACGGAGTCTAGTATCATGGGCATTGCACGACTCTCTATCAGAGAGTCGAATCCCGGTCCGAAATTATCAAAAAGGAATTCTATATGAAATTATATGGTGCTCTTGTTTAATTCGCTTTCTTTGCCAACTTATTTCAAACATAGTACTGACACGATTCCTTCATATGGTAGATCCTGATCCAGTAACCCTAGGTCCCATCAATCTAATGCATGTATACTGAAAAAAAATCCAAAACTAACCCTCCAATTTTGAAGATTCACATTGTTAATTTAGAAAAGTTTTCAGAAGTCAGACAATTTAGAAAAGTTCGAGTTTTTCTACAGACTTTTGAAAAGGGATGCTAATTTTGGGATATCCCATAAAGGAAAGAGGGACTTGCAACAGAGGGAATATGTTGTATTACTTATTTGTTTATCTTGTGTAAACATGGAAAAAATATCAATAACATGTACTTATGAAATTATATGTATTACACGGATGCTTTAATCTTGGACTTTAAAGCATGTGATGGAAAGCTAACAAAAGTTTTATAACTTAGGCATATGATGCATATCTTTAGCAAAGAAGGTGGTATTAAATTATATTATTGAAGTGGTCAAATGCTCATCTCCTAACCATGCATGTGCTTGAAAAATATAAGAATTGTAAGCACTGCCAATATATATATATATATATATATATATATATATATATATATATATATATATATTCATGTGTATATATACAGTCAAAACATTGCAATGAAAATCAAGAAATGAGTACATGACTCGGATGCATAGATCACACGTGATTTGCATTTCGGAGAAGGGACAAAGATTGATGAAATTAGGAATTTGATGGAATTAGGATTTTTTGTTTATTTTATTCTTTTTTTAAAAATATGTATTCATTAAAGAGTGTCCAAAATTTTATTCTTATTAATTATTATTGCAAGTCTCAATATTCTCTTTGTCTTCTTCTCCCTTGTTATTCTTGCTTCTCTCGACCCTTCAGTCTATCCAACCTATCCTTTCAATTTGTTTTTTCACCCCTTCATGTGTCTTCACAACTCCTTCTAGCCTCATTCTCATATTACGTCTTCCCATCCCTTTCTTCTTTCTATTCCACATCAACTTGATTTCAGAATATATATATTTTTGTTAGATTAACTAAGGTATCCGAAGCTTCGCCCCAACTAATCCCTAGGACCCAGGAAGGATGCCTCCCCTCCCCAAGCCGGTAAGTCACGAAATTGTCCACGGAGGCTGGCCCCAAAGAATTGTTTGCACTCAAGATGATTCAAACCTTATTAGACCTGATGCTTCCTGAGGCACCAGGGCCAAGTGACCTTACCACTTGAGCCAACCCTTGGGGTTTTGATTTCAAAATATTTTGGTCCTACTTTGGTCCTGCATTAGTTTGGAAGCAAACCCCTATGCGTCTTACATCACATCGATTAAATAGGAATGGAAGAAGACCTAAGCTTTTTAGCTACTTTTGAGCCACCTAAATGTGCCTACTAAATTGAGTGAGTACCCCCATTTTGTATGTGCTCTATCACTTTACTTTCGAAGTGTAATCCAGATTTGATGACGAAATATTGGCTGCTACCATCGATTGTTATCCAAAATTACGACTTCTGACTTTTTATTGTAGTCCATCTCAATTATTCTCAACATTCCTTGAACTTCTATTAATTCATGTTTTTCTACTTTTCAAAAATATTATTGTCATGTTTGTGAGAAACTTAATTTTTAGTCTGCAAATTTATGTGTCAAAACCTGAATTGATCGAGTTGTAATTTTTTCTTTAATTTGTGTCTTGATCATCTAAGAGGAAGATCAAGTGCATGGATATCGTGAGATGAAGATCAAGTGTTTCGATGAGAACATCAACTAATACAATCGGTTCAACAGTTCTCGGTATTTGAGACCTGTAGGGTTCAACCGGTTGGAGAATTTACCAACCAATTGAAAGCACCTTTTTGAACTTGTAATGTTTACTTTTTTTTCTTTAGTGTTTTACAAGTTTAGAAATCCAACTGGTTGGACATTTGCTTTTGGACATGCTTCATGATACACAAATATATGTTTGTATAAAAGTCTACCCGGTTGGTTTCCACCAACCGGTTAAACTACCCTTGGGAGTTGCGCTTTTTGTATCCTGCAGAGTTTAACCGGTTGGGAATTTACCAACCGGTTACAATAGTCCAAACAGGCACGGGACTTTTACTTTTTCATAAGGTTTTTGATTTCCTTCTCAACTAAACTACTTGAGATGTCCAATAGAAGTTTAACAACTCTTTTTCTACTTTTTATTGGACTCTCTTGTCTATAAAAAGTTAAGAACTTCTCTTTGCTCCTGCATTGCACACACACGAGAGATTTATTATTTTTCATAGGCAAGAGCTTTTTGAGTGAGTTTGACAGAAAAATCACCATGATTGTTTTCTTTCTTTGAGAGCACACACTATTACACGTGAGTGATTTTAGGTGATGCTCTCAATCTGATCGACAGTACAGAACCTACTAAAAATTATCTTGTCCTATCAGGACATCAAGATATTTCCCTCATCTTTGCGCTCGTGAGTGAGGAAGGCGAGTTCAATCACAAGCGGATCATCATGAGGTGATTAAGTTGACATGGATCGGTGTTGCTGGTGGTTCTAAAAGCACTGGGATCAGAGAACATTGAGCGTCGGAGGTAAACCAATGATTGGTGATTCCAAAGGCATGGGATCATAGACTTGTGGAGAGTAGTTCTAAAGGCTACTAGGACTCGTTATGTTGTACTCTTTCCCAACATAGTGGATTGTTTCGCCTAAGACGGCTAGTCTCCGTGATTTTTTCCTTTGACTTTCCACGTACAATATTCCTAGTGTCATCGCTTGCTCTACTTTACTTTCTTTACTGCATTATTTACTGTTTTGTGTGATTGGTATAAGTTTAAATTGGGCAAAATTAAAATAATCTGAAAATCAAGCGAAAGATCAAGTTTGACCCATTCACCCTCCTCTAGGTCTTTTATCTGAGATCAAACTTTCACACCACTTCCGCACCGCACAACTCACAATGTTTTTCCATGAATATCTTCATATTTAAAACTATTATTTCTGTATCATAGTCAACATTGACATTTTTATTTGCTGACTTGAACACAGTCTCTAATCAATTCCTAACAGAAGTTACTGACAGAGCTGCAGTATTCACTTATTCCATTTATATCTAGTAATTGGCTAAATCAATCCTGAAATTTTGTAGCTACCAAATTTTAAAGTGATTATAAATAACCTAAGATTGATCATGCTTATGAACAAAAAAGGAACAATGTAAGCTAAAACCACAATCAGTGTTTAATAAGTTCTTAGACAATGGGAAACTGGCTATCATGTCAAACAAACCATCCCAGGCTACATCAATATTTCATAGTAACATAACTACTATGACAACAGAACTTTTTCGTCAATCTTCAAATTGATTAAGCTCTTAATATTTCATAGAAAAATGTAGCAAATAAGTTCAGATAACCAGATTTAAACTTCTCGCAACTTCCACATCGATAAACAGCTAGACAACATGCACTAACATGAATACTATTGTTATAGCCAACAAAAACATTAAGGCATAATTTTTTTTTTGATAAATAATAATTCATTAGAACGCGCTCAAGAGGGGAGCGCTCCCTAGAAGATACAAGAAGCTGAGCACGGCCATCTATAAGCTTAAGCTATTAATGAAGTCTACTACTTCATCACCCGATAAACAATTTCTCCCGTTTACCCAAAAAAATAAAGAACTCAAAATATTGTATTTGAGATGGACCACAAGATCTATTTTTGCTTTCTAAGAAGAAGAATTCAATGTGTAGTATAATAGAAAAAGAATAATAAAAACAAAATTAATTTCAAATTGATCAAAATTTTAATATTTCATAGAAACTGCAGAGAACAAGTTCAAAAAACCAGATTTGTAAACTGTCAGCAACTCACACATCATTGATAAACGGCTAGACAAGATGTGCTAAGATGAATGCTACCCTGGTTATATTCAACAAAACATGAAGGCATAATTATGGACCACGAGATTTATTCGTGCTTTCTAAGAAGATAAAGAATTCAAGTATGTGTAGTATCATGGAAAAGGAATACTCCCCAACAACATTATACTTTAAGATCCAAGGGAAAATATACTCAAAATATTACCTCACCATTTTCTGGTTGTAGTTCTGCAATGACATCCTTTGCCAAATCTTCTCGGTTACCAAGCACCCACTCACTGCATAGATAAGAACAAATGCTATGGGTTCTCACATGGTAAAGATTCTAGAGAATGTTTTAACACGTCAGGATATTAAAATAATTCATGGAGTATAAATTCAGATCAACTTGTACAATTATTGAAGAATCCAATTCCGACTCCTGCCACCGGAAATAAATTAGCGGCTCTCAAGTAATAAAGAAGTCACATGCATGTACCACAGAAGATAGTAGTATTGTATTAACAACCCAAAGTCTTTTCCCAATCAGTTGGTATTAATACCCTATAATAAATTCCAATTAATAAACTTAAGGCCAAGTTTGCCCAGAATCAGGAACTCAATATGGCATGGTAGTTCGAATATAGTCCAGGTAAGAATAAGTATTAACACCTTTTCTGCACAAAATGAGGTACCAGCATTAAACTTACGTGGTAAAGCTTCCAAACACACAAATCAGGCAGACTTGGGTGGAAGATGCCAGTTCTGGTACCTGATCCCAGACATCTAAATTCAGCCTCAGTGCTTGTACAGAAACCTCGAAGACCAATATAGCCAACGTTACCTCAAGAGCACCCACCAAAACCTTGAAAATATAGTTGAAAGGGGTGCCAAGTTCAAATGTGAGAAGAATAGCAATAGCTACGATCTCTAAGCAAGAGAGTGCCTCACGTTAACAGAGAGAAGGCCCAAAAGAAAAGCTTAATCTGAATTTTTGTAATGAAGGAACCTTCTGATCCAAAACATCCTTGCAGATACATTTCTTCCCACCCACAACCCTAGCGCCACCTCAGGGTCCTCACCCCCACACACCCCCAATAAAGGAAGAAGAAAAACCAAGTAGAGGTACCTTCCTCAAGCCCCATGTTCAAGAATGTTGTTACCTTATGCATTATACATTCTCACGAAACCTAGAGCGTCGACATCTAAAAACATGTGCACAAACTGCTCATCTGGGCTCTTGCTATTTATCACTATCAAACTCTTAGAAAGATTTCATCAGTTTTCCAGAAACATACACATTACACAAATCAAATTCATTATGAGAAAGAGTACTACAACTAGGTTACCAGTTTTTCAAACCCTAGAATATCCCTCTTAACACAGACTGATCCACCAAACTTTTCACTTGAGTCTGAAGACAGTTCATTCTGTCAACAAAACTGCTACTCATGCGATCTGCTTCTCCGATTGGTGATTTGATCGCCAATGACTAGTCGTCCAAGTTGCGTGTTCGTTGTGTAAAGACACTGATGTAGAATTCTCCGTGTAGCACAAGGATTATGATATTCAACACTCTAAATAATAACTCACCATCTCATGCAAGATGTAGATGATGAAAAATAAAGTATGCTCTCTAAAAAGATATGACCTCTTTCTATATGATCTCTCAATAATGTGTATCTCTATATATGCCTATTTGTTATGCGTTCCTATGGTGTGTATATAGCTTTGAGTTCAAAGAATTTAGTATTTCTTAGTTATAATCTGAAAATGAAACTTAAACCTTCTAGGATTATGATTTAGGAAGTTTCCAAAAACTATTCGCGCAAAGGTCGATCGATCAACCTATCAATCGACATCTACTGTCCAGCATTCAATCAAACTATTTTGGACTTCAATATAATTTTTTTTCTGAAAATTGTCAATCAATTGAGGTTTACTTTTTGTGTAAAAATAATCTGTTGAATATATTTAATTTTTCATGAATCAACATGTGTATGCATTGAGCCATAAAATGAGTCATAATAAGAATGTATCATTATTGACCCTAATTGGTGAGCTAGGCATTCAAGAGGTGATTTTACCTTTTTGCCCTTTGATGTATCTTCAAAGATTCCGCCCTTGGACATAGGTAACGCCACCAACTAACTAACTTTTGAAAATCTACAGACTCCTTTTGTTACAAAATTTGCCAACACTAAATTCTAATCCTAACACATCCTAGTTGGACAAATTTCAATAAAGATATAAAAAGCTATTAAAATGCATTCAAAGCCTCATTTGTTCTCGTTCTCTTACAAGCAGCAATATCTTTAGTTATATTTTTTTTCTGTCCCCCCCACAAGTACAAATACTTATTCTCCTAGATAGCATATATAATTAATGAATAAACTCAAGGACAAAACTAAAATTAACTAATTGAAATCAATACCTGGTGCAATATATTTGAGTATGAGGGCGTAGGAACTCTGGAACTTTCAAAAAAGCCTCAAAAGAATTAGAAGCAAGAGGTGCATCACCCGGCCCTACATAAAAATAGACCGTTGCCCATGAAAATCTCCAGAAATCAGATTAACCTGAATTGTTCATACCAAAAGTACAATACAAGAAATAATTAAGCTGGAATAATACTATCCTACCTAATGGAGGAACTAACATAACAGTTCAGTCTTGTAGTTTCAAGCAGTAGAATATTTAAAGATTATTACAGATCATGTCCAATTTTATGACACTCAATTAAGTCTGAAACTCAATCCATTGCTGCTATATAATTGGTGTATGGTGGAAAATTTTAAAAACAGAAATAATTCCTCATATGCATGTTAAAGAAAAGGAGTAGAAAATTCACACCACAGTAGTAAGTTGTCAGAACACGAGCATCAGGAGCATAAGCATAAATCTCACGGGCCATGCTGCGAATAGAATCATACTGTTCCAGGTTCAGTGGCTGGCAGAAAGTAATGCATGCATGTCAGCATGTGCAAATAACACCAGTGAGCAACCAAGCACATCGATTGAGAGAGAACTAAGGAAAAAAGAAGAAAGAAAGCAACTGCACTTGTTTTTTTTATAAAAAAAAAATAGTAGTGAGAAATTTCTCTCTGAACAGAACTATTTTAAGTTTATAGTCATCAGATAGAACAAGCTGCAGATAATCCAACATTTACCAAATAAATAAATAAAATTGTTGATTGCCAATTTGCAAAAGCTTTTACCTCATCCCAAAGGTAGAAATAGGCTTTTTTCCAGTGACTCTTCGTCTTCAGAATCTCAACTTCTTTTTGCAAGTAGTCATTTGCTGCATCACCACTGTCGCAAATCAAGCAGTCAGCTAATCAGCACATACCATAATTAGTATTTGAAAGAACTGAAAGCAGGTGACTGATTGCGTACCAAGAGACAACTCGCCTATATGGTACAGCATATGCTGCAAGACGAGGGTCTGAAAAATATTCATCTGATTTTGGATGATCAGCTACACAAGCCAGAAAAGCAATAGTAATAAGAATGATAAAATAGTGGTGGATAATATATTCACAGAAGCAACTAACTTCACTCTAGGCAACCATAATTCATGTCAATGAAGTTGGCTACAATGAGCAACCACTGAATATCAATCAAAAGATGGATAAATACTAAGTTATAGTAAAATCAGCATTGCTTCACAATATTACATGGCCATGGACACTTGTTTAAAAAACAAATTTACCTGGCCATGGACTGGTATATGTCAAAACACGCATACCATCACCCCATCTGCAAAAGTACGGGCTGATTCTATATTGAAGCAGCCACTTAAAATGTTGATCCACTGCCTCATACCACTCATTACTCCCATGTTTAACACCAAAGCGATCTTCAATCACAGTATCAGATATCTAAAACATAGTTAAGAAATCCTGCAATTGTCAACAGATACAGAACCTTTCCAATAATATTAAAATTCAAATTAGCATTCCCAGGGTTCTCAGCACCAAAAAGTATAAAAGTGAATGAGGTGTTGTTTGACAACCCAATTCAGCACCTAATTGTGAATGGATCAAGTGTTTATTCAATTAAGTGCGTTTAATGATGCATATAAAATATCACTTAAAAATTGAAGTACCACTTAAAATGAGATAAAATTTTAAGCGACAGTGATGTCACACTTAAAATCTAAAAAAATATCAATATAAAGTTGCCGCTTAAGACTTCAGCACTTCAAATTAAACTCCTAAAATTTTCTGTACTTAATTCTCAGTTTTATCAGACAGCGCCTCAGTCAAATAATGGAAATAGAATGGCAAGAAAATGGTACCAAAAGTGCAACCCTATAATAATTCTTTTCTCTTTTACCTTTTTCAAAGATAATTTAGTGAAGTACCATGCCATTCAACATTATTCTTCATTTCCAGATAGCGATATTAGAAATCTGAAGGATGATTTATACCAAGATCATTACATTTAATAACATTAAACAATAATGCATGTAGCAGTTACAAAATGATTATCCCAAGAGCATTCATAGGAAAGATTATGAAAAAACTATAAAAAGTGAACTGACATTCCAACTTTCAAAGTAAAATTCATTGACAAAAAGTAACAGGGCCTCTTAAATCACCAATCAACAAGAATTAAATAAAATTACAGAAGTCCATACCTCATAGGAAGAATTTACAAGAAACTAAAACACAAAAATGACCATCAGAAAGCTAATTAGGCTTCTTGGAATGCATGCTGACGATAGCCATACTGATTACTGAATGCATGCATCTTAGATCCATTGATAGCCATTTTGAAACTGAATGCATGCATCTTAGCTCAGTTGCCAAATTGCTGTGAGAATTATATGGCACATAATATGTGCTGCATTATATGCAAAGCTATCTGTTGTTCCTATGGTTAAAATAGAGGGAACTATGTGCTGCATTATATGCAAAGCTGTCTGAATAAGGATTTCTAAGCAATATGTTGTTCCTATGGTTAAAATAGACGGAACTTCACAATAAGACTGAGTATATCATGAGGGCACTCTCACAGTGAGTTTGTGTCATCAATCGTTGGATCAAGTAGGGCACCCTCAAAGTCCCTTGATCCAACTGCTGAGAGTGTGAGCTCGTGTGAGAGCACACTCATGATAGCTTTTTCTTATGATAAAAGCCGAAACCCAACTAGAAATCAACAATTAGATACTCAGATCATCTACTATACAACTCACTTCCAATAGAATATGACATTTTCTTAAAAATGAAAGCTATGACTAGTCAATCTGACACAATATGATTCGAATAACAAGAACAGGATAACTCAAAGCATACATACCATACCTGTATATGTGCATGCCAACATAGAACTTCAAAAACACATAATGTGTTCCCCTACCCCCCAACCCATGCTAAATATCTATATACCTACATTGCAAAGAGAAAATGTCGGAGAAAGAAAGGAAGTGACACCCTTTTCCCAAATTACCAACATAAAATGTCACTATTATTTCACTTTTGCCCTAGCTTTGGCACATATTGTTGAGATGCCACTACCGTATTTTCTCATTTTGCCCAAACATCATGACAAATTACTTTTTTTTCTTCATTCTTGCTCTTAATGTATTTTTCCTACAATGCTATACATAAGAATTTTTCATTCACCATTTCGTCTCTAAAATACACCGTAGGATGACTAATTATATATTCTTCTCAATATTTTCCTCATTTTTATGATCATCATGTGGTAAAAGCACTGGTGAAGTAGTTTTTCTTTTACTAAAATTTCTAAGATGTCTGCTACTTTAAGTTCAGGTGGTCATGTGTTGATGGTGGACACGTGCCAGGAATGTAATGCGAAAAAGTTTAACATTATATTATAAACAACTATGGTGCTAAAAGTTGGTATTAACTTCTATATCTAATTTTATTTCTTTATAATACAGTTTTTTTCTTATGGAAAGGAGATCACTTCTTGTTCCCAGAATGAGAAATGACATGGGATCTACATGCATTATTTACATGAGTCAACTCCCTTGTGGCTGTGAAGTTATTCAACGAGTATAAAATTATTGTATCAAAGTCTAACTTTAAGCCACAAAACTACCTTTAGAAATATTTAAGGTGCACTAACATAAATATCAAATTAAGCAGTAATCCTACCCTTAGAATTGGTGGTAATCAAAATAATGAGACCTCAACGTAGATCTATGGAATTATTTTTGATCTATAAATATGATACTAATAACAAGTTCTCCAACTTCGATTATAACGTTACTCTTTTAAAATTTAACTTAAAGCAACATAAGCTACCTTTAGAGATATTCAAGGTGCACATAGCAGATGGTGGATTACACAGTAGTCCTATACTTAAATTACGGTCAAATGTTAAGTCTATTTCCTGTCCGCCCTCCGAAGACCTAAAAAAGGTGGATTAACACTAGGTAATGGCATATAATGTATACATAGAACCAATTGATATAAATAAAGAACAACCAAAAGAAGTGAACAATTGGCAGCACTAAACCCATCATATTTTTACCACAATTGCTAATACTAAACTGACAAATTTTTGAATGACAATCCACAATGTCTTGATGACCTGCATGAAAATGAAGTAGGGTCATTAGTCACTGTGGTAGGGGTGGACTAGATATAAACCTAACCTTTGGCAATATTTGCACAAAGTGGCTCCTCTCAAGGTTCAAACTCGCACTTGACAGCACAAGCATTTCACCAATGCACTAAATGAATATGAAATAAGAAAAGAAATAAAGAAGGGGAAAAAAATCATAGACAACGATAGACGATCCACAATATCTTGATCAAAGGGTACAGAATGAAAAAAAATTAATACTGATAACTATAATATCCCTAAAAAGTTATAGAAAATAGAAAATACGGAAGACATATAGTTTGCAACCAAATACTACAATAAATCTGTCACATGATCCATTTAAGAGAAACCTGAATTCAGACAACCTCCTACAAAAAGAAAAGTAAAAAAGAAAAAAGAGAAAACAGAAGCTAACAATAAAGTCATCTACGGCAGCCGAGACAAAGCATTTCAACATCTTCAGAGACTTGTATTGCAATCTATATTCTCTAAATGTTACATCAGAGCAAAATTGCAGTTAATTTTTCAAAGGGAAAATCATTATCAAACTTCTACCAATTTCAAATCCATTAAAGATACAGGATACACCAATAACAGCAGGAAGTGAAGGTGTTGTCGGAATGACAAAGTCCCAAACTGTCATATTTAACTTCAGCCGTATAGAAAGGTTTGAAATTGCATCTTCATCCATCATATCTGCTGGACTATTATCTGAAAAGAAATCAGAAAATGATCGCGATAGAAGAACTCTTCTTAAAGATGTACTGGCAGATTTCACCCTTTCTACCTAAAAAACAAAAGCTCATATAAACAGCTTATAACAAAGCCTAGTTCAGGAATGGGATATAAAATTAGCTTCAGAAACCTACCACTTCATCAAAGGATTTTCCATCAATGGGGTCCACAATGTCGAGACAATTTCTAAGTTCTTTGTATAGTTGATGCTTCTCAGCTTTGCCCAGGCATTGTGCTGTAGATCTGTGATGAGTCAGAATGAATAAATATAGAAGAGTATGTTCTTTGAACTTTAAATTTACAATATGAAGTAGTATAAGTTATTCTGAACCAATGCAGAAATTACGAACATCATAACAATCTGAGTAACAGAACCAATGCAGAAATTGCGAATGTCATAAAAATCTGAGTAACTGAACACTAACAATTAAAAGACTAAAATCCCACACAACAGAACTAATATTTAACTGAAGTAAAGAGGATAGACTATCACTCTGCATCTGCCTTTACAGCAGTGATGATGAACTCTCCTTCATATTGACCCGGGGGTTGATCGCATGGGACATCTATGGAAATCCAAATTGCGGTTGTTTCTCTGCAGCAGAAGAAACATTTCAATCACACAAACACAGAAAGATGTCCTTTCTTGCTGGGTAACAAACAGTAAAAAGTCATTGACCAATATCCACTCAATTTCACACAAACAAAACAAAATCAAATCATTAATGTAAATCAATACCCTGGAAGTAGGCTTATTTGAGAGACTGGTAGATCAAGGGGTACAAGTGCATCTGGAACACCTAAGATGGGTACCACACGTCGCAATGTCAGTGATTGACCCACTACCAACCTGCTCACAACCAGTATCAGCAACATTATTAACTTGAAGAATTATACAGATGCGCAGAAAAGAGTAGCAAGCCCTTGACAAACTCACCTATCACCAGAAGCAGAGGACAAGTCAGTACATTGAACCTCTATAACCCCTGCAACACCAGAATTACCCCAAGAAACTTTTGGACGTAAAGCAAGTTGAACACTTTCTCTCTCATTTCTTGCCGACAGAAGAGATATCTTCAAGGTAAACCATATTTCAGAGACAAAAAAACTATTGCAATTCAAGAACGTGAAACCATATTCCAGATTTCTCATGATTTCTCATATACACTTACGAGACATGGAAAAAGAGTTCCACCGATAACCTTAAACAACATTTCTCACAATACCAAACTTCATCTACTTGCAGGCATATGAGAGCAGTCAATTATGGACTAGAAGAATACAGTTCTATACAAAAACTACATAATCTAAACAAAGAAAAACTATATCAGATTACTTAATAAAGTAATACAGTACAAGTTGTAATTTTCTAAAGACGTTATAACACCCATTCACAGTACTTTCACTGACAAATCCATATTTCACTTTGTCAAAATAACCATTAAGGTGGCATGGACGGAGTTCTGCCGTAACAGACAGAAACAAAAATTAATTTTTAACTGTTGTCAGAATGCTAAAGCAAACTCAAAAGCCCCAATCAGACAGCTAAAGGCCATTCCTGAAAAATCCTACAGGGGATGAAATAAATGCAGTGTGTGCATATATGCATGTGCAGGGTTGCATGTCCTCCATGTTGTGAAATTTCAATTTTTCTTAGAGGCAGTTCTTATGAAGCTCTTATGATGTAAAATAGATTAAACACAAATCCAGAACGTATCATAATGCACACATATATGCATGTGTTAACACAGTACATGCATGTGTATAGGAAAATTATATAGTAATCATCTAGATTCTAGATTCAAGTTATACAAACACGCCCATTCCACTGGCGAGCATGTAAAGGTGTGCTTTGAAATCAAGGGCAATACTAAGATTTGAAATCATATAATAAATTATATTGACAAAAGGAAAATCAGCTGCAAGCATGAAGCATTAGAAAAGTTAACATGGAAACACTTACAGGTTCCAACGGTCGAGGCATTTCTTGTGGCCCAACATTTGCAGTGCTAGGCATGCACCATACATGCACTAAATCTGCAGATGGATTTTTTTTGGGATCAATTGTTCCCCTGAGAGGATTTGAGTCATGTATGCCACTATCACTCCATCCATATGACGTCCCTCCTCCAGCAACACCTTCCACTGGGGGCACCATCATGTCCTGAGGATTCCCTGCAAAGTCCAGTGGAAAGGACTACCGTTAGTGATGTTTAAGTTTCATTTTGAATTGCCTGCACATTCAAGAACTCAAAATGGAAACCAAGTAGGAGGGAAAAAAAACTGTATAACATTTGAAGGGCTTAGTAGCCAACCATGAGCATGAATAAAAAAAAAAATGGACATATAATATCCAGCAATATATAATAGTATAGTTAACAGATAAATTCACAAGTAGTTCAAGAAACACCATTGTGATTGTTGAACTTCTACTGAATCTATGATTGAGGGGTACCGCAAACTGAAGAGATCAGTTGAATATGGGTAAGATCAGCATGTGCAAACCACAAGTCCAATTAGAAACAATCAGAACACCTGATTCACTGTTTGATGACTCAGAAATGCTGAGGAAGTAAAAGAGAACTTGAATTGAAATCTCACAAGCACCACATAAACCCCACCTTGTAGTAAATTCCTAAGTTTTATTTTCTTCTCCTATAGTTTCTCCGCAACCAAACAAAGACCTATACCACAGGTTCTACTCCCGGCAACCCTCACCAATTATATATACAAAATTTACCAACATTAAAGAACTAAAGTATTAATGCTGCAAATAAATCAAACTAAAAAAGAAACACTACAATCTCCGCAAATCTAACCAGACAGTAAGAAGAAAAACCCATAAAACACTGAATCCCATTACATTCTCAATTAAATCACTACGAAGATTATTGAAATTCAAAAAACAAGCAAGAAAACAATAAAGCAACAACACATGAACAAGATAAGAAGGACGAAACCCTAGAACATCAGAACAGATGACTAAAACGAACACAAAAGATTTCACTGAACATTCGTCAAAACATTAATATATAAATAAATAAATAAATAACAGAGCGATTCGAACAGAATCACCATAAAAGAAACATCGTTGCAATAGATTCAAATGTAAGTAACAAGAAAATGAAAGGAAAAAAAAATTTCAGACTCACTGGCTGTATCCATTTTCTCTTTGTGTGTATGTATGCAAAAGTGTAATATGAACAATCACGAGATCGCAGTGCAATAGACTTTGGTGGTTTCAGGTGAGGAAGACCAATAATATTCAGCTGATGATCGCGCTTTGAATGCAGAGAAATAAGTGTGCGTGCTTGGTGCTACTCTGTGTTTGCGAAAACTGGAGTTAAAACAAAAACAAAAAAAAACCAAACAAAAAGGGCTTTTTCTTATTTTCGAAGTTAAATGAGAAGATCTAATGCTTAGTTTGGCACGCAAAAATAAAAATAGAAGTGAAATGGAACAATCATTCCACCTTTGATTCTCTTTTTCTTTGTTGTGTCACATTAAAAATGAAATGGTCATTTTTAGTCATTCTCTTAAAATGCTCATTCCAACAAAATCATTCGTCTTCTTGAACTATGGAATGATCATTCCATTCTCACTTCTTATTAAAATCACGCTCTCTCTCTTCATTAATTTATCTCCCTCTTTTACAACTCACTCCAAAATATATATATATATATATATGTATGTCACATGCCCATATATATAACTTGCTATATTTTAAGATGTGAAAAAAAAGAAAATTTTTTGTTTTATCACTTTCAGTTTTTAATAAAGTGTTAATTTTTTTTTCGTATAAAAGATTATATTAATCTCTTGACTAGAATAAAAAGACGGATTATATCTTGATTTAAAAAGTTTTAATTGAATGGATAATTAATTTTTTTTACATGATAATTAAATTAAAGTTGATCAAATGTCCCATTTTTAAAATTAATTATATTTTATGGAAAAGTACACCATGTTGGAAAGTATTATCATTTCATTCATACATCATTCTCTATCCGCAGCCAAACATTGGAATAAGAATAGTCATTCCATTCTCACTTCATTTCATTCTTGCGTACCAAACTAGCCCAGTTGATGTTTATACCCACCAAAATAAATAGCCAAACAATTTTATACTAAGTTTGATAGGAAGGAAGGATTGGGAAGTGATGGATTAGGATTTTTTTATTTGATTAGTAAGGAAGGAAGAGAAAGAGGAATGAAGTCATCCCTCCCTGCCTTATGTTACGTTTGGTTGGAAGAAAGAATTGAAAAGGAATAGACGAAGGTCTTCCTGTTCGGTTGGAAGGAGGGGAGGAAGCAAGAAGGATCAAACATCTTTCTTTGCCTTAGTATTTTTTATCCGCCCAAAAAAAGGGTCATTAGAGGAAAGCAAATAGTATAAAGTGAAGTAAAAGAAAAATTAAGTTTCGAGCATGCACTTAGCTAACATTAAAAAAATTTAAGAAATTTGTGAAAAAATATTATTTTGGTAGTTTAAATAGTATCAAATATTATTTTGTTAGTTTGGATAGCATCAAAGTGAAAAGAAAATTATTACACCTACCAAAATTGTCCTTATAAAGTTGTGTAGACTACGTAGGAAAGCTCTTTACAATTCTTTGATGGCTTACAGATATCATAGATATTTTTTGAAGTGTTAAACTTGTAAAATATCGCAGTGACAGTTGTTGGCCTCTATTAACCTTCAAAGTATAGATACTAAGGAATATTGAAAAAAAATGAGGTCTAAATAGATAGATAAAATATATCAGTACTCTTATCTTCAGGATACGACAATCCGACGAGATTGGTTTAGTTGGCTTTTTCAAATCGACACTTTCGACCCAGAGCCCGTTTGGTATTACTTCCCAACCACTCAAACGCGCTAGTGTTTGGTGATGAAACAAAGCGCGTTTAAAGGGTAGAATTTTAATTCAAAATGCACTTTTTGGTGAAGCTCAAATTTGGAGCTTTTTAAATTGCGTTTGAGTTACATCTATGATATTTTAGGTTGTTTTATTTTTTGGACGATATAATCCCTGGTTAGTTTTTATAAATACAATATTAAACAAACGCGTTAGATTCTGAAAATCTCAACGATAATTTCGTATCACCGATTTGAATCACTGCTATTATTGTATGAGACTCTATCGTTGATCACTGTTATTGTTATATAGGATCTATCGTTATTGTTTAGGATTCTATCTTCAATTACTTTGCATTAATGATGATAAACAAGATACAGAATTTGGTTAAATTCACGTTGATAGAGCAGCAATCTAATTTTGATCACTTGAAAAAAGCAATGATTATGTAATATGTATATATACATAAATCACAAAAAAAATAATACTAATACTAATATTATTATTTTAATCAACTGCCTTTTCTAGATTTCGTGTTTATTTGATTACTTATTTACATGCGATATCAATATTATAATGCATGCATTATTCACTGTTTACTAATTGGATACTCAAAATCAAGATAAGATTAATTGTTCTACTATAAAATGTGCCGACATAATATAATGAAGCTTTTTCACTTTTGGTCCTATCCCAAATGATTTGGATATGAATTTGTCATATTCAAATTAAACTAAATAATCAGTTTTTCCAATAGCATTTGTGTCTAAAAATGAAATTAAAATTATTGAAGCCAATGAAATTTCAGATTAATTAATATTTGAATAATGCATAGGGGGTGCAACCAAATACTTAATATGTTTTTTACTCACCGCAATTTTATGACAGCTTTATCGGTACAAACACTTTTATCATTACAACCGCAACACCAAATGAGCCCATAGTATTCCCCACGAAATCAGCTTTTCCTCTTAATCGAACTCACCAGCTTCATGAGTTCACTTACGTTTGTGAAAAAAAAAATGTAAGGATGAAAACATAGCTATAATAGTAACTTAAAATATAATCGCACCAGTTTCGCGAAAAACGAAAATTTTCAAGTATTTTATGTTAGAATTGTTTTGAAAAAAATTACTACGGGTAGGAAACCTAGTTTCTAAAAAAAATCTTTCTGCTCCTTCCTGCTAACCAAACTCACAAATTTTTAATATTGTTTTTCATTTCTTTTCCTTTCCTGCTAGTTCAGCTAACCAAAAGTAGCCTAAAAAGGGAAAGAAATGAACTATATTACTAGTAGTACAGGATAAAAATGTAATTTTCCTAGTTACAAAAACATAAAACAAAACAAATAATTACTAAGGGCAATTTTGGTTCAATTTTTTAAAACAGTCTTTTATATACAAAAATAAAAATAAAAACATGTACTTGATAGTTTTCGAAAAATTGTTAACTGTCTTTCATAGTTTTAAAACAGTTTTTTATTTTCAAAATTTCTTAAAAACTATTTTCAAAAAACTAAACTAAACCGGTGATAACTCACGTATCTTTTCTTTCTATTTTGTCCAAAATTAATAATAATAACAAGCGAATTCCTCGTCACTTAATAGAAGTCTTAAGGTGTTATGAGGAGAGATATATGTAACTTTTTATAGGTTTTTAATAATTCTATTAATTAATTTCAAATAGCATAAACCATAAATGATAGCTTATCCATTTTGCATTATACATGGCCCTTGAACCATTGGTTTACTTGTATGCAAAAATATAATTCAAGGATACAAATAAAAAATATATATTGAAGAAATTATTATAAGTCAATAAAAATCCATTGAAGTCTCTAATAGAAGTCTATACAAATCCATGAAAGTCTGTAATAAAAATTTATAGAAATCCATGAAATTTGTAATAAAAGTCTATAGAAATCTATGAATTCTACTTAAATCCATAGAAATTCATGAAAGTTGTCACTTAAAAAATGTCTTTCAAAATCCTTTAAAATTCTAATTGAATACACCCTCCTTAGTTTTTTTATGCCGAACACAAACATAACTTAAGTCGCATAATTTTTTTAAATTAATATCGCTCTCGCTTTGCGCATGTTGTTGTTTTACCACTCTCTTCATGATATAGAATTTGTCACTTTCAAGCTCTCACTTTCACACCAGCATTTGTTTTGAACATAACATAAGTTTTTTCTCCATCTTCTTTCTTTTCTTTTAATCCTTCGATTCTCTTTAACCAAACCCACAAGTTATCGAATGGATGGTTGAAAGTGATACGAACTCCCCATATTTGACTAATTGCACATTTCGAGATTTTGGCAAGCCTTTTAGAAAGTGAGAGACCTATGGATGTAGTGTAAATTAGGGGTGCAACTTGGGTTGGGCAACTAGAACTCAATCCAAGTCTAATTCAATTTTACGAGCTTGAACAACTATTTTCACAATTAGAATTGAGCCTGAGTTGAAAAATCTCAACCTGAACTTAATTAGGGTTGGGCTTGGATTGAGGTGTCAACAACCCAAGTCCAATCTGAATCTGAATTGTAATATTATTTTTATACATATATTTTTATTTTAAATGTATTATATATGATATTCAAATTATGATAACTTTTTTTTTTAATTTCCTTTATTTAAATCTTAATTTATTGTATGTTAACACTTTGGATAATTAATTTCCTAAAAAATTGTTAATTGTTTGTAATTTTTTAAATATTTGCATTAAGTTCTTAATTTTTTGTGTTTAGAAGTAATCTAATGTGAAACTTATTAAAGATCACTTTAAATTTTCAATGTGGAGATTGATAATATAAAGAATCCAAATTAACCCGATTTTTTAACCCAAAATCTCAACCAGAGTTACAAATCCGAGTTTAAAAATTTAAGTATGGATTGGGCTAGGGTTAAATAATTAGAGTTGAAAGTCGAGTTATGATTGAATTAGAGTTCAACATTATATATATAAGATTAAGCTCAAATTGTACCTCTAACCCATTTAATCCATCTGAGTTGAAAACCTAACGATAATGTTAAGGAATAGGTGACTTATATATGTAGTAGGATTTGCGACCCACGTGATCCATTATTGAATAGGCCCACAAAGGAAATCAATGTGACTTCAGCTTTGGGTAAAAGCAGAGTCCAACCCACTAGTGAATAATCATGGCAAATTCCAATCGCCACTGTCATTCTGGGCCTTAAAAGTTGCTCTCAAGGCTAATCCAACGTGAGTCACTGTTTTGAATGTAAATATTTTGTTATATGTTACAAAATTTACAATAATTAAATTCTTCTAAAATTTAGCCATTAATAGCTACCCATTCATGGATTTAAAAATCACATCAAAAGGATCAATAATTGCTAATACAGTAACATGAGGCCTTGTACAGTTGTACTAGAGCTGCAATAGTTAGTTTTTTATTTTTTTTAGGGGTTCAATGCCTCTATATAAATTCTTTAGTAATTTTATTGTATTGCCTTTAGCATTTAATAAAGAATATCGCATGTCCAAATAATTGGTATTGCATCATAATTTATTTTCTGAATAATATTTTTAAACATAAAACAACAAAAATTCTAAATAATAGTCATTTTGAAATTGTTATATTAGTTTAAAGTAGATTTTAATTTTTTGAAATGCGAAAAAAAAACCCTCTTGATATTATTATGAAAATGCACAATTTAAGAAAAATCAGACCAAATTTTCAAAAGAATAAAATTTAAAGGTCAATCGGACTAGTCCGAAACTACTTTTATGTGAGTGGGGTGACAGGCTCCACCACATGACATCATGTAGTAGAACCCCACTCCTCTCACATAAAACTACTTTACTCCCTATCATTACTCAATGTTCAAAAAAAAAATGTGTCTATTTTTATTTGGACTAACTTGGTAATTCTGATTTGTATGGGTTAAAAATTTTCATCTCCACATCAATTGACATATAGAATTACCCTTTCTTCTCTTTCCCGCAAAAATAGGAGTGCAACTTGGACTGAACAACGTGAACCCAACTCAAGCCTAATCCGATATTTCTTGAATTTGGGTAACTATTTTTACAATTAGGGTTGAACTTGGGTTAAAAAATCTCAACCCAAACTTAATTAAGGTTGAGTTTGGGTTGAGATGTTAGCAATCCAAACCCAAATTGTAATATTATTTATTTCAAACACATTATACATAATATTCATATTATGTTCACATTTTTCTTTTCAACTTCCTCTATTTAAATCTTAATTTATTACTATATGTTAACACTTTGGAGGCTTAATTTTTAAAAATTTTTGTGTTTAGGAGTAATCTAATTTGAAATTAATTAAATATCACTTTAAGTTTTCAACATGGAGATCATTTGTACAACTCTATTACCTAAGTTGGATTTTTTTTTTTTTGTAGTGAGCATTTGAGTATGTTTATAAAGTCAAAGCTAGAAAATGCTTGCTCATCAGATTGGCAAACCATTTTGAAGGTACTCAGCAATACACATAATGTAAAAAGATCCAAATTTATCTCAATGTATATACCCAATTTTCATTCATCCATTTTGGATAATAGAGTTGTACAAATAACCAATTAACTTCATAAATCACTATGGAATCACTCATTATTTCTGCACATCACTATTGTGATTATAAATTTCTATCCTTTCCACAGTTATTTGAACAGCTTCTAACCATTTATACAAAATAAAAATTCTGTACATGCACATGTTTAATACAAACATTTTGCAACAGTTTTAAGAAGCAATATAAAGCTCTACCTGAAGTATGAAGAGAAAACATGTTTAGACAAGAGACACTCAGAACTATTTCTTTCATTTATTCCACTGCTATTCCTGGTAATACTTTCTATTCTTCTACCAAACAAATATTACCCATGATTTCTGCCTCAAATTTAAACATTCAAGCATGAAGCTCTAGTCACCCCAGAAAAAAAACTTTCCAGTGAACTAAACAGCAGAGGTTTTCTTATATCTTTTTTTCACCCCTCCTGATTGAAAACCCCCAAAACCCACAAAGTATCAGTTCAACAGATAGATTTTGTGATGAATTTGAATAGAGAACTTAAAAGCAAACAAATCTGGCAAGTGCTCATCTTTCTTGAAGAGAAGTAGAACGCTCGTGTAAAGGGATCACAATTAGACAGGATAATGTTTTAGCATATGCAAGACAACCAGTATAAAGAAGTCATTCTGCTTGCTTTTTGCAGACAGAACAATGTGCTTCCTGTGTTTCTAGTGTCACAAACTCTGCTTTATTAAGGAACCGACATGCTTCATCCATTTAAGCATCTTGAAAAGGGTAAAATATAGAAGTCACCAAAGTAGACAATGATAGTTGATATCAACTGAACAAAGAAACCTTGTCATTGATCTATAATAAGCAATGATAACCTTCTGACCATAGAGATGTTGTAGTCTTTAATTTGTATTAGGTTCTTCCTTCAATCTTTATCGGCTTCTTTGGAATTTTAAAAGAGGCAAATACAGTTTGAGTTAGGCCAACCATATTATCCTGATTACAGGGGTTGGATTGCAGAGAAGATCTCTTCAATATTTCAAAAAGTGAAGCACCAGAAACAGTTTCAGCAGCAATCTTTTTGCTTTGAGTGCTTGATTTGGATTGTGAGCTACTGTACTTTGCTGTGACATTCCTTGTAGAGGTGTTTTCTCTTGGAGTCTGCAAGTTAAGAGAAAGAAATAATGAGCATTACTGCACTGGTGAATGAAACAGTAGATCAATATAATAATTAAACAGTAAAGCACACAAAAGAATGATTTCCAAAATAAAAATATCAATGATTGGAAAAATAGACTGTCAACGTGTAATTTCAAATTCCTAAGAACAGTTTTAAGGTAGTTACACTGGAAGACAAATCTCTGAGTTCAACTATCAGTGACTATTAAGATATCAACAAACAGAACTAGATCGTATTTTCTACATTTTCACTGTGTTATCTAGCAAAGCTTACTGTATCTGAAGAATCCTCTGAAATTGAGATTGAACTCCTGCTATTACTGTCATCTCGTCCAAAAATGAAAGATTGAGCCTTCCTTGTTCCTTGCTTATGCGATGATGGAAAAGAATGGCTTGATGCTCGACCCAGAAAAGATGACTGCAACATTTAGCAAAAGAAAAGCTATCATTAATGACATCCTTGATCCTACAGGCTACAGCACTGCAAACTTTGTAGCAGCTGACAAAATCCTAATATCAAAATTGATGATACAGCTTCTGGTGCTTGCCAGATTGGGAATAGCTGACATGGATTGGCCACCTCTATCACCAAGGGAACATATATGCAGACCCTGGTACATATAGGGTTGCCAATTGGAGGCCAAATTTGTTTTGGTTTGTACAGTGCCACCTGATATGAATTGTCTAGTGTAGAACTCTATGAATTTCCAACCAATTGATATACTAAAGCTGTGTTTGGGAGCAGAATTGGTGCTTTGGAATTGGAATTGGAAAATAATCAATTTTTTCTCCAATTCAAAGGCACAGTTGCTTCCAAACATACCCTAAAAGAAGATTTGAATATTTTCAATAATGTTGTTGTTCTACACAACCTACTCATTCCAGAAGAATACCAGAATTCTACAGATTGAATTCACTCAATCCATTCAAAATTTCTTCTACTTTAATTTCTAGAATTAAGGACGCACATAAAACTTGTGTTATTGTGTAGAAAGAAAAAGAAACGAATGCATTAATTCTACACAGAAATGACAAGATTATTGATCCAAGTAGGCTGCCAAAATAAAAATTGTTGTTTCAATTTCAAATTGCGTCACACTATAGTTCATATTTGCCTAACAGCACTTGATGCATTGATATACTCCACTACCAAACACCTCATGTTACTAGCCAACTGGTGAAAATTGCCATACCTTTGAAGAGCTGCTGCTGCTATTTCCTCCTGCTAACAGCGTATCAAAGAAGGCTGCAAAACAGTAGCATAACAAATATTAACAAGGAACAACACCAATGGATATTATAATTCCATGAAATGAGTGAAAACCAAATGATATAATTTACATGATGTTTTTGCTTTTCTCTTAGTGTCAGGTGCAATATTCAGCTTCTTTATAAGACCAAAAACTTCTCTTGAACTCTCATCCTCAGCAGGTGACAAGAATGTAGCCTGCTCTTCCTGTTCAGTTTATAAAGTTTTAATAACTGTCTTAAAAGCCAAACTTAAGAGAAAAATTAAGAAATATATATCAATCTTGTCCAAAGTTTTCTTAAACATGAGATAGAACAAGTAGAATTTCTGTAAACCAAATCCAAGGTGCTGACAACTCACAGCTCTATCAAGCAACCTCTGTTTAACTAGCTTCTTCTCTGTTTCTTCATCATCAGATGACAGGTATGCATCATCTTTATCAGAAAACATCTGACAAATCATTTGCTTTGCTTTTCTTGAATTCATTTGAGGGACATTTGTTGGCACCAGATCATCTGCAGCTTCATCACCAAACTCTTCTTCATCCTCATCCTCGTCATCTTCTTCTTCTTCAAGCATAATTGCATCCTTTTGTTTTAAACCACAATTCAGTCTCTGTAAAAGATTGTCCGTTCCAGCTGCATCCTGTTGCTCAAGCCACTTCTGATGAAGTTCATTGCGTTTTTCCTTATCAGTTGGTTTTTCTTCATATTCAGTTGCTATCAGATCATTAAGTTCCTCCAAATCTTCATTGTCTTGATCTTCTTCATTTCCTTGGAAGCGAAATAGGTCATTGTCGCTATCATCTTCTTCAACAGCTTCATCGTCAACAAAAGCTTTAACAGGATCACCATTTGGAGAAGAGCACCCGTTATCAAGAAGTCTATGTGGACGGGGATCAATGTTCTCCTTGTCATTGTCCTCTTCATCGGAAGAACTTCAAAAGAAACAGAAACCATTTATACATTTCATACCAAATTAGACGTGGAAATGATCTCAGTGAAGCAAGTTTCATCAACACATAACATCAAAAAATCATTAGAAATCATTCATGAAGCTAGTGTGAGTAATTGAAATAGTTGTGATGCATAACCATTTAAGGAGGGAAGAAATCAGTAATTTTTAAAACCCAAAAATTCATTAAATCCCCATCTCAAACTGCAAAATTAAGTTACAGAAAAAAGGAACATATTAAAATACTCACATGTCATCAGGAGGAGCAGAATCAAACTTCAAATTCATTGCTGGTAAAGATGGTGCCAGAACTTCTTCCAGCGGACTGTTCTGCTGGTCATCAGGCAGCTCATCTTTACTGTCACTTGTTTGTGAATCACAAAACAGATCCTACAGTATGCAAGCTGATGAGCAATTATGTCTTAATATGCAAGAGTTGCAAAATTAGTGATTTTTTTCAAACGGTAGAGATAGGAAGAAAACCTCTGTATCATCAAATGGAGCTCGAAATGCTTGCATAGATTCCTCCTTGCCTAAGGCCTGTAGTAAACAGAAGAAAGCATTACTTCATGTGGGTAATCCATTTCAGGTAAGCTGCAACAAATCACAGTACAATAAAAAACTATCAATGATGATAGAGAGATGCCAACTTCAATTCTTTAATGGAATAAGTTTTTATTTCTACCCAGCTGTTACAAGCCTAAAGACTGCAGTCTCTATCCATGGGACTTTCTGTTTCTACACTCATTCTTGCTAAAGAATAAATGGCACAGACTAATAGCGATTAACATGTGTTTTTAACATACCACGTTCATGGATGCATCATAAATTCCTATTGTTGGATTGACATAATTTTATCAAATACAAGAGATCACATACAACTAACTAGACAAACAGATTTAATTCAACTTAAGGGTCAAGTGCACAAAACACCTCTATAGTATCAATATAGTGAATATACACCCCCCACCCCCCGCACGCAGATGTTCCCTTGCACAAAACACCCCTATAGTATCAATATGGAGCATATACCCCCCCTGAGGTTCCCTAAACCCCCTACAAGTTTATAAAGTGTTCAAATAAAGACCTCCAAACACATGAACTTCATGCAAAGACTTAAATACCCTTACAGCAATTTATCTTACACTACTTAAAAAAAAAAAATCCAAATGGGAAATGACAAAATTGGACATTGACTCTAAGAGGAGAGAGTTTTCTCTCTCATGAATATTTATTTTTCTTGGTTCAGCCTTTGTTACAAGCTTTAATGCCTTGGAGACAAATAGGTACCAAGAAATAGAATCTCAGGAATCAAATAGGATAATTAATCTAGCAGGCCAACCATTAATTAATCCACCACTCTCACACTTCTCAGGGTACATCACAGTCAATCAAGCTCATGCGAGAGCCCTTTTCAATTGGTTCTTTCAAGCTCAATCTCAACCGTCCAACAAGCCTCTCCTCCTCTGGCTTAATGGAGGTATATATAATTAATATATGCACTCTATTTATATACATATATGTATACATTAACTAATATATCAACCATGTATAATTATTATGTATGATTTGATTATTTGCTCTGATTTTATTAATTTTGTGCTTGGTTTGTTGAAGGGCATGGTTGTATGGTGCAGCTGTAGAGTTGGGTCCTCTTAGAGTCAATAAAAATGGAGTTGGCCTTGACTTCAATAAACACTCTTGGAATAAAGGTCAATTACTTAATTTCAGGAGACTTATGCAGGTAATTAATATAGCCTAACCTGAATATTTCTCTAGCTACATATAGAATATATGATAAGGGAGAATTAATAATGATTTATTTGTATTTTGTAGGCCACTATTTGCCTCAACTAGCAGAGCTTGTGTATGATCGAAACAAGGATAGAGCTAAATATCCATACATTAACATCAAAGGCTTCATAGTATGTAAGCTCCATGTATATTTGAAGTTTTGCTACTTACATTAATTATGCCAAATTATATATTTGTATATTTGTTATTGCATATTGGAAATTAAGAATGATGGGCATGTTCATAGATACACACACAACCCAATTAGCTAAATTAAGTAATATGATGAATTGCAGGTAGGAAATCCAGAGACAGATGATTACTACAACTATAAAGGTATATTAGAGTATGCAAGGAGACATTCAGTAATACCAAATGAGGTATATGATAGAGCCAAAAAAAGTATGCAATTTCAAGGTCTCAGATTGGTCCAATGAATGTATAGCTGCCGTGAATGGAGTCTTTAGAATTTAATATAACAATTGAAATTGGAGCATTTCAGGCATGTTAAAAGGGCAAAAATGTAATAATATAAAAACTTTGTCATGTCACTAAAAAGTGGTTTGAGGGGGGTGTTTGCTACTTTTTAGCAAAAGTAGGGGTAATCGTGAACAACTGTATACTAGAGGGGGTGCTTTGTGCACTTGACCCTTAATTTAATTGTATGCCAATTTTATGGTGAGACATTCAATTTTATTGATAAAAGACATCTAATTTTACTTGCCATTTGGGACGGATCATCTTCATGACTTGAGTGCATTGCAGATTCCTTAGATCCATCCATATGAGAAACATCTAAACTGCAACCTACATCCACATGACATGCAATTGTCTCCTCTTGCACTGCATTTCCAAGTTTATCAGCTTTTGTCTCATCAATAGAGACATCTTCAGCCTTGACATCCATCATAACTTCTCTTGAAGAAACATGATTCTCAGAAATAGAATAATTATTACTCGAAACAATGAATCTGCCACCAGAAAGATAAAATCATATATTTCAAGACACAAGAATAACCAAAATGATATATATATATAGCGAGAGAGCCAATACTAAAATGAACTTACTTTTTTGATAACTCAAGCTTCCTTTGCCGAATCTTCTCCAAAATTGAAGATATTGGCTTTGTTACAACCGGAACAGGTTTAAATCCAGCATCTCTAGTTTCTAACAGGATAGAAAATGCAATATAAACAAATGAATATTGAATATATACAAATAAATTAAACAACGGGATTAACACACATGAAATACAGTAAAGTATAAGAATAAAGACGAAGAATAATACCCCGCAAGAGTCTTTGAGAGTCAGCATGAAGCTGCTTGAGATGAGCTCTTCTTTCCTGTAAATAAGTGCAGCTATATATCAGTAAATTCAAAAATATAAATAAATAAATAATCAATGAACTAAGTAGATTTACCTTCTCTCCCCTTCTTCTGTTGGAGCTTTTGGTCTTTGTATCGTCACCGACACTCTCAACTCTCTTCTTCTTTTTCTCCTTTTCATTTGACCCCTCCTCATTTAGCCGTTTCTTCTCAATTCTCTCCATCTTCAAATCAGCAATTATTTCATCCATTCCCTCACTTTCATCAAGTTCTTTTCCGTCAAATCCATCAACCATATCATCGAAATCCAAAGCTCTGTTAGTTTTTTTACGGTCTCCGTCAGAAAGCAAAACATCAAGATCACAATTCAACTCATTTCCCTCATCAAAACTCTCAGACGGGGACTCTGATCGAAGTGGCTCATTGTGATCCTCAGAACCTAGGGTTTCCGAAGAGTCCATACCTTGCGATTCAAACAAATCGACTGGAGGCGTCGAAAAGGCTTCATCTACCGATTGAGGGTCAGGGTCGTTCGATACCCTAATTGATTTCTTCTTCAAGCGTTTGAGCTTTGGATGGTCGGATGGAGGCGAAATTTGCGCGGGAGGTGAGAATAACTGATAATCGTCGTCGCTCTCCATCTCTGCTGTGATCGATCGATTATTGAACTGATGAAGAGAGAGAGAGAGTTTGATAGATAATAGATCTGATTTCGGAGAATGTAAAAGTAGGAGAAGAATTGGGAGAGGGAGGGTTTAGGCGGCAACGGAAAATGTTTGAAATTTGGGTGGAGGAATGTAAACTTGATTCGTTAAACAAAACCGCCAAAATTAGCTGTTTGTTAGGCCGACTGCATATCGGCCCATTGAGTTTGTAGACTGATGGGCCCTTATTTCTTATGAATCTCGCACTGAAAATATCGGGTTAACTTGCATGCATCTTGATTAATTTTACAAGACTCTGAAATTAATAATAACTTTGAGAAGACTTAATCTGGTGACCATTGAAGAGCAAACCCAAAGTCTAACTAGCTGAGTTATCCGCAGGATTATGGTAAAGTTTATATGAGATGGTTTCATTTTAGTAATCTCCATCATAATCACTAAAACTATAAATTATGTATATTGACAATTCTTAAAATGGAGTTTTCCCCAATTCCCAAGTAAGATCAATCTAATTGGTCATTTTGAAAATAAATAAATAAATAAAAAGTGCTATAATTTCCCCAATTCCCAAGTAAGATCAATCTAATTGGTCATTTTGAAAATAAATAAATAAATAAAAAGTGCTATAATTTTTATTTACTTGTATCAAAATTGTGGAATGGGCTTATGGCTTTTGATTGTTTGACGATGCTAGTTGAATTCTTATAGTTTTTAGTTCAATTGGGATAATTCACGTTTACTGAATTTGTTGTTCAGCAGGTGAAACTATGTTAGGAATTATAACAGTGAAATTAAGTGTGTAATATTTGGATCATTTACTTCTGGATAAATTTTTCCCAAAGCTTGGGAATAGAAGATGGTTGAAATTCATCCAACTGAATTTAGTGTGAACGCTATGGATAAACACTTTAGGATTCTGATGCTACTTCTTTTGTTTGGCAGATTTTGAAAATCAAAGTGATAATGACCATTTCAAGTCCCTATTCATTCCACACATCCTTGTGGAGTATGGAATGGTCATTCCATTTCCAAGTAAAATTTAAAAAGTGAAAAAAAAAATCACCTTCCATAAAAACCTCACATCCCAAGTCATATATCACCACCGCCACAACCGTCACCTCCATTGCCTTCCACCACCGCCATCCATCTTCGCTTCCACCACCACATACACACTACCACCAACACCATTGTTACTTTCCACCATCACTGCCATTTCTTTAAAAAAAATTATAGAGGAGTATTTTGAATAATTAAATTTTAAATTCATTTCATTCCTACATCTTTTCATATTTGCAACCAAACAGGAAACCATTCTATTCCACTCCTGTGTAGCAAACGTAGCCTTAAATGTTTGGTAATATCATATTGTGACTCATATGTTAATGTCATGCAACAAGTAAAATAACTGTAGTAGTTTCATAAACCTATGATGCACTCGGAGAAATGAACTTGCATCCCTTGCAACAGAATTTTCGCCTTTGTTTTGAATAAATGTTTCTTCAATCCGTGAAAGGAGCCTATTAGCTATTGAAGATGATATGCACGCCAAGAAATTTCTCAACAAAAAAAAAAAAAAAAGAGTGAGAAAAAGTAATAGCAAAAATGAACACAGGGTCTGCAGCAACATGCAACAAGGACCAAAAGTTCATGCGTTATTAGAAACCACCATTTTGAAAGCAGTCCAGAGAATAAAATGCAGACTATTAAAGGGCGACAAAAGCGTAGCTCAAATCTGCATGATATCCAGCCAGTAGGAAGGTACGCAGTCAATAGGTAACTGATTGTACAAATGAATAATTGCAACAGGCAAATGAATTACAGGAAAATTTTACATTTCAAAATCCCATGTACTCTTGGCAGTTAATTTCGGCATTTTCAGTTCCTCCTTCAAATCGAGGGATGCTGAAATCTGGACAAATAGGAGACCAAAAGTTAGAATGTAACTAACTAGAAATTCAAACATTTAGACTCTTATAGGCATCATCATAGTTTTCCACATCTTGAAAATTAATTATAAAACATTTATCCAGGGATATAGCAATAAAAGTTCCTACCAGTAAGGAAAGATGTTCAACTTTCAAGCATTTTCTGGCAGTGATTTTTTTTTGGGTGGAGGGAAGGGGGTTGGTATACTACGCCGACGAAATATTAGGGAACATAGAATTTAAGCTCAAGAACATCGGGATGGGCTCTCCTTACAGGCTTACAGTAAAAAATCAATTTCCAAGAATAAGGCACGCGCTTTTGGAAGGTTAAATGTTGAATTCCTAAAAAATATGTTACAAAGTTTTCAGTCACAGGGGCCAGGGCTGAAGTGCAAAAATCATAGTATCTTCTCCCAGGGCTGCAATCTGGGTATACTAACCTGACAAAATATTAGGGAACATAGAATTTAAGCTCAAGGACATTGGTACGACTATGGGCTCTCTTTTGGAAGGTTAGACGTTTAATTCCTAAAAAGTATGTTACAAAGTTTTCAGTCATAGGGCTAAAGTACAAAAATCATAATATCTTCTCTTCGGGCTGCAATATCATCAAATCAATAAAAGCGCCAAGCATGGGAACAGCTATCAAGAAGGATTCTTCTAGCTATAGACATAGCGGCTAATCACTGATGTTTCAAAACAGTAGCGCTACTAACGCAGAATCTTAAGTATAGACATTCAAAATTATTTTCACTCGTCGAAAAAAAATAGACATTCAAAATCACTATAGAAATTTCATCTTGTTCAATTGTTTTCATTTTAACAATTAAGGTGATAGTTAACACCAGGAAGTGCTAATTTGAGTGGTTAAAGTTATGCAAGCAAAATGGAACAATTTCAATTCCATGGAACATTTAAAGACCCCAGAAAAGGAGTACACCATAAAAAGCCAGAGGTTACCCTGCATTGGGGACAAACACTGAGCAATGGGCTCTCTTATATATATATATACTGCCTGCCATACCACCATTCCCGTTGGCAAAAAATTAAGATTTTCAACAAACCAAAAAATGTCATGGGCAATCTACGCAAATAAACTTGCATTGTTGGGCAAAGTAAACAAAGAAACAAGCTATCACTATAAGGACATTGATATCCTTTTATCCATTTCAATATTTTGTTCCCAATTTGAGGTGAAGCCACCTAATTGCATATTGTTGTTTTTTGAGAAGATCCTATAAATGCACCCATTAAATTTAGCCCTTCGAGAAGTGCTCAACATCTGGTTTGTCCCTAAATGGGATGCCCAACAGGAAGGATAGCAATGCCAGCTTTAGAGTGAAGGAAGCAAACAGTGAGATCAAAGAGATTAAACCACGGAAGACAAAAGATGAATAGAATTACCGATATACAATAGAAGAAAGCCTTTCTTCATTTAATTTATAATTACAGTACTTATAAAAATAAATTTAATTTAGAATTACAGTGGAGCCTATGATTGTCAATAATCTCGAATGAATAATATTTTTTAGGAGTTAAATTGGTTCTATGGTTGATGATAATAATTTATTACAATATAATTAATATTTTTTTAATAAATTTTCTTACATTATTAATTATAAGAATAGTAACTCATAGAATGTTATGTTATACATATACTGGCCGATCACATCAATTAAGGAGCCCTAAAATTGAAGCCAAGGTCATAAAAAATCCTAGAATTGACCCTTGAACATATCAGATTAACAATTTAGGGATCCCTAGGTCATTGTGATTAGCTTGAGACCATGAATTGAAATGTTTTTTCATAAATATGAAAAATTATTCATTATATGTTATTTGATGATAAAATTCCTCAGACTAGGACATAAAAGGAGATTAAAGAAGGACAAGCTAATGATGCCAAACACCAATAGGTTTGTTTGTTGCAATAGGTATCACTGTCTTTATGTTGGAGCATATTTTTAAATGAAATATTTCTTTGTTCACAAATGTTACAGGGAAATTCAAAGCAACAAAAAAAAAAGTATCTCAACTTTCCTTAGTTAAAAAGGACGTTACCATCTTTTTATTCATCAAATTGGAAGTGCAATTTTATTTTATTTTTTGAAAAAAAAAATTATACATTTATGGCTTTAAAATCTTCCCTGATTAGGACGAAACTTTTAGAGTAAAACTCGTAACAATTAAATTTGTATTGTGAAGTTAAAATTCTGATTGTCCATTGAGAAGGCGGTTCCCAAGGTATAGAGTGGAAGTCAATTATAAAGTACAAGTCCAGTGATAGTTCTTGAACAGGAATGACTGACTGTGATCTTGATCTTTGTGTGTGAAAGGGGCCAAGTAAGTTTGAAGGAATGGCACATAACTGTCAGTTGTTGTTAATTTCAGCATTAGTGTAACGAAATAGAGTGATAATATGTGTGAAATGTCATCTTAAGAAAATGCATCAGCTCCGGCGGGGGGGAGGAGAGAGCTTTTCTCATCGCACAATTACCTTCACGTTGATTTATCAAAAAAAAAAATTACCTTCACATTGAAGATAATTTTTTTCATGGGACTTCTTAATGTATAAGATTTTTTTTAATCTTAAGTTACCTACTTCAGAGCTCTAAGATCATAAGTCTCCATAGCCCAAAACTACATTAATTTTCCTCACTGGGCCTTGTTGTAAAAGTCCATTTTGAATTAATTATATAATTAAATTAAGTTTATTATGACATGTTCTCTCATACTCTGCTACTGAGATTAGAACTTGCATCAGGCATAACAAGTGAATTACTTTTGCTTAATAAGTGAATAGCTGACCCATCGCAAAAGAAAATCAGTGAATAACTGATTGTCCACGAAATACCACTAGAAGATGTGCAAATGAAGGTACCAAAGGCACAGAACACAGAGGGGAACAACCTACATTGTTCTACATGTATCTTTATTATTAACTCAACAATCCTCATGTTTAATTTTCATTAGTGTATTTAGCTTCACCATTAATCTTTGGGCCATATGGAGCGAAAAATCTATCTCACATTAGCTTGTTCTTTCAAACCGTTGCATTGTCCATAACTCTGACCAGTTAACCTTTGCATTATCTGTAATTTTGATTGGATACTAATGTATCAGTAGAGTCCTTCAAACAAGAGGTCTTGCAATTTGGTATAACAAACATTCTGTGCCCATAGGCAAAACTTCACAACTATTACAATCACAAACCCACCTCCAACATCTCTTATATGTTTAACCACTTATCTATCAACCTGTTTTCCTAGTATCAACACATTGTAGGTAAGTTACTCAAACCAAAGAAACTAGAATAGGCACGACTAAGTCTATGGGCAGAAAATTTAGTCAATGGAAAATCCCAAAAATGCTCATTTGCACAAGTTAACATGTTAACCTTTGAACAAATGACACATGACCGACCAGCTAAACAAAAAGCAAATGTTACAGTGGACAAAATTAATAAACTCACTAATATACCTTGAAAACAAAGTGCAATTACATCAACCTCATTTGATCTATGATTCTAACCAATGATAAAAGCCCAGCTCAATAGCTACATAATATATCCATATAACCCGTAAATAGATGGATATATATATATATTACATGACCTTCGATATGTATACCAGGTGTGGATATGCGTTCGAAAGCCGGATATCAAATGCCCAAATCCAAGGGTATCTGATATAGCTAACTATTCAAGTTATTTTTTCATTTCTAGGATTAAATAGTTTTTGTGTAACAGAGTGTTGAACAAGAGCAATTCACTCATTTTATATCAATAATGTAATAAAATAAGAAAATTTTGTTTAAAATTATATAGTAAATTTTGAATTATATGATGTGCTTATTAGGTGTATATCCAATCATGCAAGTTAGGCACACTTCTCATGTCCATGCCTAAGTGTCGTGCAGCAACAAGAGTACTTCATGCATCTAGAACTACCCATGTCATATATATAGCCGCACATCCAGAGAACCCTATAGTAGAAGTGCAGTTAGATTTAGACCACCATCCACATGACAATATTACAGCAATTTGCTTATTTAGGCTTACTAAAAGAGCTTTCTCTAACTTTATAGCAATACAGAATCCCTTCAATGTGCAGGCATTTAGCGTTAACAAGACAGCCTCAAAATTTAACAAATTAAACTTTGAAAATAGTTCCTCTAATTCATAAGAAGTTTCAAAATCATCTAAATCCAACCTACAAGCTTAAGGATATCACCCATCACCTTTACTCTTTAACACTTGAGCACAGTGATAAGCTCAATTTGCATTTTGCAGGGTTCAACATATCTCCATCTAAGGTTATGTTGAATCCATTGGAGTTGACTACAGTATTCTTACACAGAAAAAGGGCGCCATCAGGTACCGGGCTGGCTACACCTTAAGGCTATTAAGATGGTCACCTGAGGCTTCGGGTGGGAGAGAATGCCTTGTTATCTCAATGAAAAAATCGAAGGAGAAGAAAATGGGATAGTGACAACCAATAGGTAGAAAATATTGGGATAGTCGTAACCAATAAGGAAAAAAATTATGGGATATTTATAAGTTATAACCAATAAGAAGAGAATTACGACAAGTTTTACTTTCGCTTTCTTCTTTAAAGAAGTTCTTCTTCCATCTACTCGTATTGTTTGACTTCTTTCTTACATCTTTTCATCTTATTATTGTCACATCTTAGTTTAGTACTATCTATAGTAATATATTAATATCAAAAACCTATCTCAAGCATCAACTTGTATCGATCTGATCTGATCTGATTAGCTACCGTCATTCACAAAGATTATCAAGTAAGTTACGGCAATGAAATTAATTTAAGATGCATAAAAATATACCATCAGTGTGGCTTGCAAAAGTAATCCCTAATACTTCAATCCACTTGAGTTCCTAATGTGCACTTAAGTCAGAAAGCTAGGTAAAAAGACTAGTAATGGCATGTTGGCGGCCGGAATAAATCTAAAGTGACATACTAAGATCATAGTCCTAAACAGTTGTTACCAATAAAATTACGAATGTACAGTTAAATCATGTACTTCTTTGAACTCAATTTCCAACACAACCAAACAATAAACAGACAAACAAGAATTGTATACCTTGAAAGATCCGTTTAACATCGAATTCCTCGACCACTCGAGTCCCAACGCCTTGCTCGACGTCTGATACGAAGCCCTAAACATGTCGTCCCCATAAACCTTCCGCGACACAGCGAAATCCCATGAACTCTTCACAACATCGTAGCTCTGCTCAAATGTAGCAACTCCTCCGTGCACATAAGTGTACTTCAACTTGCAATTGCGCGAGCCAAACATGTGATTAGCGGATACCTTGTTGGACGAATCGAACACTAGCGTCCCGTCCAACATGGTCCGGTTATCGCCTCTACTGTGGGAGTAAGTCAAGTTCAACGGTTTCTCTAATACCCTAATTCTGTTCATGAATAGGAACCTAAAGTCCTGTGCCACAAAATGAACAGAAATATAATTAGAGACGAATCTGTAAGGATATACTGTGTACGCCCTAAATTTAGTACCTTTTTGGGGACATTGTAGTCGATGATGAATGAACCAGGTTTCTCGACAGCGAGAGCTAAGCCGTTCAAGCAGGGACCGTTGACTAGGGTGGCGTCGGTCATGGAAGCTCGGAGCTTGACATCGCCGGCGTTGACCGAGAGAGTCGCACCGGCGGCGCTTTTGTCAGCGTCGTACTTAGCTTCCAAAGACGACTTCATTTGGTCGGAAACTCGATTCACGAGCGGGATGAGAAATAATTCCAGGAATTTATAATCAGGTATAATTTAGGAATTCGCATAATTACAAATTCAAAATTAGTTACGTACCACAAAAAAATAAATAAATAAACTGTAAATAATTTTAATATCCAAAAGAAGAATACTACCTAGAGGAGTGCTAGGACTGTCGTTACACAGTGGATCACAAAAATTAAATACTTTTATTTAATAAATTTTTATTTTTTCATCAATCAATATATCATTTTAATTTTAAAATATTTACATTGGTGTCATCAATAAACAAATAAAATTATAAATATAAAATATTAAAATATTTTTATTAATATTTGTTTATATTGTCCTACTTTTAAATATTTTTAATAATTTATATGTTTATTATAATCATTTTCTATATAATTTTAAAATTTTGTAATTATGATTAATTGAATTAAATAACATATTTTTAAATTAGTAAATATATACATACCACTCTTATATAGTTATATCTATCTACTATTATTATTATTATTATTTTCTACTAAAAGTGTGAGACTTTTTATTTTTTCTATACATTTTTTTATTTTATTATTTGTGGTATGAGTTCATATCTTCTAAATTAAATATGATTATTAATATATTTCTAAACATTTTCTTTTTCTGTCATAGGACAGAAACGTTAGTGATTAATAATTGTATTCTTAAATGTTTCTTAATTTTTTTTTTTAAGTTTCTTTTTTCACAACAATGCTCAAACATTTGACATTATTATAATTTTTTTTTCTATATTTATATTATTTGTTATATGAGTCACTTCTAAATTAAATATGGTTATTAATATATTCCTAAATGTTCCCCTTTCCTACATTGTTTATTAATAATTGTGTTTTTAATTTTTTTATTTTTTCTGAACAGCACCCAGATGTAAAAGTTTTACATCTCATTATTATAATTATTTCCTATATGATTTTTAAAATTTTATAATTATGGTTAATTGAAACAATAACATATATTTCTTTTATATAATTATCATATTTTTCTTTTATAAATAGTTTTATTTATAAAACATAATTTTCTTTTATAATATTTTTCTTGTTTACTTATCTAAATAATATATAATAAATTAATATGATAATATATAATGTGCATAAATTATCTATATTAAAATGAAAAGCAATTTTAAAATGTTTTTACTTTCTTTTTTTTAAAAAAAATATTCACTTGTAAATAATAACTCTTTATGATATACGTGTTATGTATATTATTATCTTTTAACTTGTATTATTTTTTTAATTTAATGTTCACATATATATGATATCATACTTATGGTAGACTAATTTTGTTGAAAAATTCTTTTGTATTGTCTAATAATTAGAGGTTTAAATATGAAAAAGAAAGAAAATGAGTAACAAATGTGTTACTAAACATTGTTTTTATTTTTTGTTCTAAAAAATGTGAAAATTACAAGTTTAATGGACGTTATTTTTGTTTTTTGTTTTTACGAGAAACAAGAATATATTTTTATTTTTTTTCGAGTACAAAATTTAAAAACATTTTTGTTAGTAAAGGAGAATTATTGTATGACTTGAAGAGACAAAATAACAAAGAATCATTGTTTGACTTGGGACTGACAAAATAACAAAACATATCTCATAAAAGTCCTATGTTATGATTTTTGTGATCTTTGAGATAAGTTCCCAACTTCATCAGTGGCTGAGAACATTCCAAGTTAAAAGAATTTGATACACTTAAATGACCTGTATACGAACTCCTTTGTATACCCAAGTCACCTATAATGTAATTTGATGACACACAAACACCTATATATATATATATATATATATGTATTTTTTTTTATCAATGAATTAAATTCATGGGAAAAATTAACTTTTTGAAAATACAATCCTGACAGTAATCTTGTGCAAAAAAAAAAAAAACCAGTTTGGTTGACAGTTTAAACCGTTTTACGTTTAAAAAAAAAAGTCAATTTTTATGGAATTGTCTTTTATAATTATCTCTATAATTATTTTTTGAATGACAAATCAAGTAGGTCCTATATTTTCAATTGTTCTCTCCTAGTAATCTGCGTGAACGGGATCACGTTTAATAATGAATTTATATACTCAAAATTAAACAAGATCATAGCATATTTTGGAACAAATATGGAGTCCAATTTTAATCAAAATAATATTAATTGACACGAGAAACCATATATTTTTCATTTAGCCTCGCAAAACTAAGAAACAAAAAAGGCCACAAGAGGGCCGAACATCCCAACAAAGGTCGACGATGGCCTTACACAAAGCCCATCTACTAAGAAGGTGGGCTGGCCTATTACAAGATATAGGAGTAAGAGAAACTGGGTTGAGCTTGTAATAAGCATTTGACATCTTCCAAGATGACAGCTGTGAATTCACACAAAAAGGTATAGTTCGAGACATTTAAACAATCAGATTAAATGTCCAAATCTGAATAGCCCCGTTGAGAGACCCACACGGAAGGCTCTGGCTTTGGCTACTTACGGAGCATGAGAACCCTCGATGAGTGAGGAGGTAACTCAATCGGATGGCCCATATGATTTCTAGGAACAAAACCGCATCCCATGCCCTTTGGCGATTGAATAGTAGAAGCATCAATCTTAAGCTTGAATGGACCATTTACCGGAGGGATCTAACGGGATGGACGAGATTGGGGGCATCAGCAATTGTAGAGTCAAGGAGATCATTTTGAGCAACTATTTCTCTATGTTCTTTGAATTTGAAGTTGGCTCTATTGGCAACGTCTCTAGGGTTCCAAGATGAGTTTTTAAAGTGGAGATCATATTTACTCTTCCAGATCTGCCAGCACGTAAAAGAAAAAATAGCTTTTGAAGGTTTCAAAATCTGGTTGATATTTCTATAGAGCTGATATTTGCTTCCATAAACACAGTCAAGACGTAAAGAATGAATTTGGTAAGAGTTGGAGTTCCACGCAAAGGATAAATAGGCCATGAAATTCTATAAGGGTATGTGTCACTCCCCAATTTTCGTTACTCGGGGAGTGATTAAATCACATCACCTTACATCAATTATTTCACACTGACACGCCCTAATTGTCAGATCATAACTTATCGCAAAAGCTTTTACATTACTATCACCAATTTTTTATCTCATTCATCATATTTCTATCACAGTAAAAGTTTTACAAACTCTCCATGGGCCCCTAAGCATAACACATGAACTCTCAATATTTAACAATGCATTTTGAGCTAACATTCAGCCAGCTGAAACCTGGGCAATCCATCGGCTGGCTGGCTACCCCTCAGTTTCAGTCAACTGAAGGCCTGTTTCGGCCAACCGAAACAGGTACCTGCAAAGTCTGCATATTCAAATGTTTTATATCTCATCATTTCAATTAGCTGGTGGAAGCTTCAATCAGCTGAAACTATCCAGAATCTGTTTTCCCCTGTTTTTAATTCTCAATTTATCTTCTACAAGGTTCATAACTCAAAGAAACCATTATAAGCATGCGTACGCCTCATTTCACTAAGTTATCATCCACGTGGTTCATAACTCAAAAGAACCATTCTAAACATGCATACGTCTCATTTCACCAAATTATCAACACAACTATTATCACAAGTTTATACATGTGAAAGTGAAACATAAATAAAGGATTATCATTTAAACATCTAACATACTACCATACTCAAAACCATATTCATAATGTATGAAATTACAAGGCATAAATAACACATGCTTAAAAACTTATACAACCACAAAGCATAAATAATACATGTTCTCGAAACACAAATGATTTTTGCATATTCTTCCACATGCATATAGTCCACAATCCGGACATGCATTCAAATAAAGCCATTAAGTCTTTAATGAAACCAGAATTCGCTTCACGCCAACTCTACCGTTGGGGAGACTCCACCACTTCATTTTCATTTTCTGAAAAGAATTAATTATCATGGGATAAACGACCACACGCTCAGTAGGAATATATAAAACACAATTTTGCAAGTTCCGTAAATATCACATAAACATACAAATGCATTTAATCATGTTGAACAATATTCACATATCACAACTATATTATAAGTAATGTGCAAATGCAACATGATATGTATAACTCCCTCATCCATTGGTCTCCAATTACCCTTGGACAAATCAATCTCACCTGTATGAGGCTCTTATAATAGTCCACCTCATGGAAGGACTCCGTTTTTTGGAGTATTCTCTTCCCTTCTAACTGGGGCTCTTTTATCGATCCACCCCATGAGGGTTCTATATACCGGATTAACACACCACTCGTCAAGAGGGCTTACTACCCAATTAAGCTGACCACCCTCGCCGTGTCAATGAAGATGCATCTCACATGTTCAATCAAATGTACATTCACAATTTAAAGATCAATGAGACATTCAACATTTATACTTGTTGTATAATTTCTCATTTAAACATCACATGCATTCACATTGAACATGCTTCACATTTTCCATATTTTATATAATGTCATATTTTTCACATTTCATACAATTAACATATTGACAATCAAACCATGTTTTTCATTCAGTATGCTTCCAAGGCAATTTATTAAACACGTAAGCATCACCTTCACAAATTTACATGAATTTGCACAATTCTTTCACAATTCAATCCCAATATACTTCATAATTAACTATGACAATGATACACATGTAATTATCAAATCTAATATAATTAATTCATCAATTGACATAATTAAGCATGCTTATCTAATTATCTCACATATCCAATTGGTTGCCCTAACAACCAATATACTCACAAAAATTTCAGATTCTATGTAAAGAATTGCATAATTTGGTTTAAAATGTTTATTATTTTAGCTCCATTTTTGCTAAGCTTTGTGAGAAGAACTGCAAAACTTGGTCAAAATTATTTGTTATTTTAGCTCCATTCAGGTTGATTCAATTCCTTTCTCTATCTTCATTTTGATTATTTGTTTTAGTGTGTTTGTAGTATATTGCAAATCCTTCTATTTGTCTTAAAAACTAAGAAAAAAGAGTTCAATGGGGCTGTAGTATTAAAAACTAGAAACTACAATTTGCGATTGATGTGTGACGAGTGTAGAATAATGGATGTTTGTCGTTGCTTTTCTACACTTCGTACAAAAAATAATAAAACCTGCAAAAACTTTACTAAAAATTGTATAGTAGTAAGCAGGGTCGAACCACTCTCAAGTGAGAATCAATAACAAGTCTAAACTTCAAAACCTAATTCTCTTGAGATGAAAAATGAATATTTAAAAAAATAAAATTCTGATTTTTTATTTAATAATAAAAACTAATATTAAATGTCTTAGATCAAATGATGGAAAAAATCTCAAGGAAAGAGAATTCACCACCATGGATCCATATAAATAAAGTTTTTTTTTATATTCTTATCTAGTTTTTCCTCCAATAACCAATACATTTCACCAATCCAATTAGAACTTGGAAAGATGAAGGAAAATATGGAATAAAAAAGAATGACTTGATTATATATGAGAGAGACATTCTTTTACTTAATCTGATGCACATTGGCTAGGTAAACAGAGGTAGGCATTCTTCGAATTACCATTATTTGGCAAACACGAAGAATCCTTCCTCTACTTTTAGAAAATAAAATCCAGAATAGAAGAGTAGAAGAATGCTCTTGGGAGGAAAAAGTAGACAAGAAAATAAAACAACTTACCTATACTTCAGCCATGGTGGCTTCATCACTCCCTTGAGAAGGATGTTTACGCTTGCATATTAATAAAAAACAAACAAATATAAATGAAACTACTACTCATCATTGAATCAATAAAATAAATACACTATTTTTTTCTATAATTTCTCTACAATTTCTAACTCCCCTCACCATCCCCTAAGACCCCCTATTTATAGAGTTAGAGGGGAATGGTTTAGGTGGGAAAAATTTTAAATACAAAAATTCAAAATACAAATTTGAAATTCAAAATTCAAAAACAAAAATTCAAAATACAAAATTTTGAATTTGAATATCTAAAATTTGATTTCCATATCTTTAATTTCAATTCTGGACTGCAGACGTGGCCGTGTACAAAATATTTGGCAAAGTTTTGAACTTGAGACCTCTTGTGAAGTAGATTGCACAGAATACCATCTCTCCTACAATTCTTCTTATGTTCATCTTTGGCTTTATATATCCTTTTTAGCCCTCTTTTGCTGCTTTTCTTCTTCTTTGGAAATCAACCCCTATAAAACATAAAATGCAAAGATAAAAACCTTTAAATAAAATAAAAGATGAATTAAAAACTTATTTTATGATATAAAATAGCAAGTTTTGTGCACTTATCAATGTGATAGGCACAAATATAATAAATTGCTTAAAATATAATCAAACACCAAGATAGTCAGCTAATAGCCCACGAGCACACAAAAGACATTCATAGCTTATAAGTTCTAACTTGCAGATTTTTCAATCCAATGTGGCATATCTACCTAGATGTTAATATAACCACCTTCAGTAGAAATTATTCATAGTGAAATAACCCTTTATACCCAGCAAAGATAATCAAATTCAGTAGTATATCTCATTAAAGTCCACACAAAACTCTAGGAGTCAATTGATAGAAAATATAAATGACTAAACTATTAAGAGATGACCAACAATACACTAGTTTGAAATCAAAGATTCAGAGGACTTATGCTTTAACATTAATACAAAATAAATTATGATAAAAAAATACTCCAATGGAGAAGAAATAAAAGTAGAAATTTTTGTATTTGAATAAAGAATAATGAATTTTGCACATGCATCCTCCGCTTACATATCAACAAAATAGAGCTCAATTACATATAAAATGTGACATCATGAAAAGAAAAACACGATCTTTATTCAAAACCAAACCAGATTTCAACAAGAACAATAATCTTTTGGCACTAGGATGCCCTAATCGTTTATGCCACATGTGATATGACTTACTAGAAGAAGGACAAAATAATGAAAACAAGGATTTATTCCTTGGATAACTAAAACAAGCTTAGAGGAAACAATCTTTCACATTTAGGTCCCTTCCCGATCACATTCCCTGACTCATGATTCTGCACAATACATCCAGATTTAGAAAATGAGACTTTGCAGTTGTTATCAACCAATTGACCGACATATATAAGATTAGAAGTCAAACATGGTGTATGAAAAACATTATGTAATGGCAAAGAATGAGGGATATCACCAATTGATTTTATGGGAATATATTCTCCATTACAGTATGAATGTGCAAATTTCCCATATATGGTCTCACAATAGTGGGATGTGTTGAAAAAGAGGTCATGTGATTAGAGGCACCATAATCAATATACCAAATAGATGAGGAAGTAGTTTCACCTGTCAGACCAATATCAGAAAATGTTGATTGAATCATTTGTTGCACTACCTTTAGAGTTAAGGATCAGGAAGCAGTAAAAGCTCGTGGAGGCTGCATAGTCGTATGAGCAGAGGGAGAGCCCACTACGGTGGAAGCATGAAAAGCCTGAGATGTTAGTCTTTTACATTAATCAACAATTAAATGTACAGACTTCTTTCTTACAATAGTTGCAAAATATTTTCTTACACTGATTGACTATATGCTCGTATTGCTCATATCTCTTCCTTTAGCCTGAGCTACATAGGCTAAGAGTCCCTTTGTTAGAGGTAAATTGGTTCAAGCTAATTTTGTTTCAAAAAAATATATATTTAAGCATTTGTCGTCCTTTGGCAGACTATCCTTCAAATGAATCTAAGCAAGACATCTAACACCTATCATTCTCTTGCCTATTCATTGATAGGGTACAGAGTTAAGTTTCTTCTAAATGCATCCTCAATTGATTTATTGAAGGTTGTGATAAAATTGTCAAATGGGCTACCGAGTCAATGAATTAATGTTTGCAACTAACTCCAAGGCAAGGGATTAATTCAAGTGGACAAATAACTTTATTCAGTTTAAGGACTAAGTCTTTTTGGATGTAAACAATTATTTGAAATAGGTGTATGTACCAACTAGAAAAATAATTAATGTTTGCAACAGAAGTTTGTAAGTGGTAGTTAAAAATAAATATTTTTTTATATATTTTTTAATTTTTAACCTTTAACATTTAGTAATGAATGGTGTTACTGTCACTTAAAATTTTACTTCTCTTTAAGTGATGTTTGATATTTAAATTGAGTTATCAACGTACTTAATTAAATAAATGCTAAATTTATTTAGAATTCAACACTGAATTCGATTATCAATCAACATTTGGTTTTATGTGCTTCTCCTATTTGTTTTGTGAATGATATTTACTCTCATTAAGTCATTGGTGGCAAATTAGAGAGTTGAGTTTATCTGATTCATTTTTTTTTCCTAAAATGAGAAAGCTTCTAATTACTTTCGATGCACAAAACTATAAGGTAAAACTCAGATATGTGCAATCATTCACAAACCTATGTGTACAAACCCATAAACACATGTATTTTTTTGTCAATTATGAGAGTTAACATCTAAACGTCTGAGGGTACGACTTGCCCCGAATTATCCTTTAATCACTAGTCTACATGTGTTAAAAGATGACCACATGTTTTTAAGTTGTGAGGGTTGGTGGTTGTTAAATACTCCAACTTCCATCCTTGCTCTCAGTATGTTTCCTCGGTCTCTATGTTGGCTTCCATCTTTCATTTCCTTGTTACTGTCTTTTGGGAGGTTTGCAAGTGATAACGGAGGAGTTGCGTTGGCTTCTTATCCCTAGTAGAGTTTACTCGACAACATTCTCATCTTAGGAATATAAGATTTTGGGACGCACTTAGTATCAAATCGATTTCAATGTTTAAAAAAATCTTAGAATCAAAATTAAATACAACCATACCAAACCCATAAATCATTGTTTTGATTTTACGGCTTTGGACTTTCTAATATATCTATGTTACCAATAAGGATGGTATAATAGGACTAAAAGGCCAATTCAACGGTAAAAAAATGTTAAAAAAATAATCTTATAATCTAAAATTACTTTATCTAACGGTCATGATTGTGAATGCATGTCGGTGCCAGACACGAACAATATACTAGTATATGTGTGTGTATATATATTATAAATAAAATCAAATGAAAAACAAAAATGTGAAATATATATATATACATGATCTTGTGAGTTGTGCTGTATGATACGCTCTATCAATCAAAATTGGACAAATGTATTGTATAATATTTATACATATTTATTACCATTGGTTCAGTTTGACCCTTTTAGATTTCAAGTGAAGAAGTAATAATTGATTGTTTAATTTTTTGAACTGAGTTCAACTATTTCATCACAAAGTTGAATCAAAACATACGATTTGAATCAGATCTGATTTAACAGTTCCAACAAATTTTTTTTTGGCACTCGTATTGCTATTTGCTATGTTCACGATACATAGAAAAAAATGTTATTTTATTTTATTTTATAAATAACTAATTATAAATAATTGTTTCTTTTATCAGCATTACCGCGAAAAAAAAAAAAAAAAAACCCCTTTATTGTGAGTCTGTGACATATCTCGTGACAGATTGTTCATCCACGATCGTCGGATGATTGAGGCTTCACATGAGACCCACAAAAAGCTCGATTATCCGACGGATGTAAATGGACGGTTTGACCTTCCTCTTCACGGATATAAAAAAAAAAAACACACACACACACACAAGTAGATTATACACACACTACTGGGGTGTGAAACCCTAATTGGCTAAACCTCTATTTAAGCTTTCCTAGAGAGCCAAAGAACTGGATCGGCTTCACATCTTGCCGCCTCTGGAGTGTAAGATGTCCTCTCACCGAGTCGATTCTAAGGCTTGTAGATTTATTTGATTTCATCGTAACATGTTTCAATCGATTGACATCATATAGTATTCTGATCTTCGATGTCCTTTCTTTTTTCTCCTTGAATTCTACCTCCATGTTCTTCACCAATGTCCTCTTATATATATATATATATATATAATGTGCATATTGTTTGTATGTGTATTTATGCATCCTAGTTTGAGAACCATTTGCATTTGTTTACCCTCTCCTCGCATCACAAGTTGAATGTGCGAGGAGATATAACAGATGCAGAAAGTGAAAGGTTGGCTTACCAGCCCATTGCGTATATGTTTTTGCCTTGGAGTCAAATGGACCTACCGAAATTTAGCTCCTTTTGGTTCTTATTTGTTGATTGATTGCTTTTATAATATTGCATCCCTCAATGGGATATTGATTTTTAGGAACATGGCAAATGATGAATCTTATCTTATCCTACACACTGATTAACCGTGTTGACTATAACTCCGCTTATTATCTGATGCCATTACAATTATTGATACGATATGGCATTTTTCATGTGTTTTGTGCCAATTGTTGTTTGAACTAGGTTGTTTTTTTTATTATAAATGTTTAGTTGGGTCTCTTATTCTGCCTTAAATTTAATGGCTTGACCTATCTAGAAAACCTCAATGAAGAAGACTTTTATGTAATTGGTAAACAAAAATGAAGACTTTGGTGTCATTTTGTGAAATTTGAGGGTGATCCAATGCATGATTTAAATGATTTTTTCTTTCTCAAATGGAATTGATATATATATATATATATATATATATATTCTTCTGATTTTGTTAACTTTTTGTTATTGTTTCTGTTGATTAGTGAAGGCAAGTGATGTAAAAAATCTTATCCTACACACTGAAATTTGATGTAGAATTCAAACTCCGCTTATTATCTGATGCCTTCCCTTTTTTTGTAGTTAATTTATGGTTGATTGTTGTTTATATTTATTAATTGTATTGTGATTGAACTTGATTGTTGTCTCATTGATGAGAAAAAGCAGACGGGCGGTCTGAATCTGATGCCGTGTTGATTGTCTGCATATTTCCACTCTTGGAATGTCTCTGAGAGGCACAACCCTCCTATCAATAATGATTAATTTATTTTTAATTTCAGGAAATTATGGTATATTTTCAGCTTGTGTTCATTTCTTTGAATACTCTTAAGAAGAAACTTATTAATTTTTTTACATTGTAAGATAGTACTTGTTTTTGGTTTGCTTCACTCTTTGATCTGGCTGCAATGATGAAGTTGCTAAATTATGTCTGGACATATGACTTTTGTCTATGATTTGCTATGCGTCTTCTGAGCAGAATGATGTTTTCATTAATTTTAATTTAATCTTTCATCTGTCGTGTTGTCGCATGTTACAGTTCTTTGCCATGTTTTTTTGAAGAAAATATCACAAAAGCTATATACCTATGTAACTGTGTTTTACCTATTTATGTAACTATTGGACCTCTGTTTTTTGCAACTATGTAATTTTGTTTACATATTCAGAATCTAACAATTACTGGGAAGATCCAATGTTGTTACATCCCATTTTGTTTCATTACAGTATGATTGTTGGATTGGTCCACTTGCGTTTTTGTCCATTAGATAGTGCTTGTTTCTTTGACCATCCTTTATTTTCAAAATTCTATTCTTTTTTGTAACCGAATATGATTTTTCAAAATTTTATTTTTTTGTAACTTTTTTGAAAAATTCTGAAGTAATTATTTTGTTATCTCACTTTTTAGCTTTTTTAAAAGGTAAAGCACAAAAAAACACCCTCACTATTAGGGGTGGTAAAATCAATGGGTTGGGTGAATTTGGACTTCGAATTTGGGTTGTAGTTTGATAATATCAATGGGTTGGGTGAATTTGGACTTTGAATTTGGGTTGTAATTTGATAATATGAGCCGGTTGAATATAGGTTAGGGTTACCTCTCAACCCATATTTGGTTTGGCCATTCTTGGATTAGTCAGACCAACTTTACTCGGATAACAGATTGACTCGACCCAAATTGGTCAGGTGAACAAAGATTTGAATAAACGTTGGTGGATAAAGATTTTGGTGACTCAATATGAGTCAACCCAAACTCACCCAACCAATTCTTTTATCTTTGTTCATGTTTTTTATAAAGATTTAAAATTTGTAATTTATAACCAAATTTTTTTGTAATTTAACATGTCTCCAACATGTTAAATTCAATAGTTCAACTCTCGGCCGAGATTCGGGTTAGTGTCAAACTTTGATCAAATAAAAATATAAACTCGTATTGAGTGTGCAAGCAAAATCCTTTTGTTCACTTTTTGGCAAATTGGTGGATTTGGACAAATGTGAGTGGGTTGATTTTAAGGTCTGGGTCTATATTTAAAATTAACCAAAACTGAAAGAGTCGTGGATTTTTAGGAGTACAAGTTGGGTTGAGTAATCAGATTTTTTATGGACTTCAAATAATTATTTTACAATTAGGGTTAAACTGGGATTGAAATTTTTTAATTCAAACTTAATTATGATTGGACTTGAGTTGAAATAATAACAATTGGAATTGTAATATTATTTTTGAATATATTTTTTATTTTAAATATATTATATATAATATTCAAATTCAAATTATGATGTTTTTTTTTCAATTTTCTTTATTTAATTCTTAATTTATTGTATGTTCAAACTTTAGATAATTAATTTTTTAAAAATTTGTTTGAAGTTCTTAATTTTTTTTTTATGTTTAGGAGTAATTTAATGTGAAATTTACTTTAAGATCACTTTAAATTTTTTAACGTGGAGATTAGTGATATAGATAATTTGAATTAATTTGACTTTTTAACTTAAAATTTTAATTCGAATTATAAACTTGAGCTTAAAATTTTAAGAATGAATTGGACTGAGTTAAGTAGTTAGGATTGCAAGTTGAGTTAAGCTTGGGTTGAAATTAAATATTTCATATGTATGATTGAACCTGAAATATACTTTTAACAAGCTTAATCCATTTGAGTTGCCGTACATCATACTAATAGAATCAGAGATCAATTAAAAATAAAAAAATTTGAAAGAGCGAATTCTTACTAATTAAATCAGATATTTAAAGATATGAGATATTTGTTTTCTTGTCTTGTATACATGGGACTAAATCATCTACAGTTAGGGGAATTATAGATTTTGTAAGCCTGTACTGGGGCTTTTTTTTTTTACTTTATTAATAGAAAAGAAGAATTCCAATGTGTAACATCACTCTTCAAGTTTTGTAGCTTTACATCGGTTATCTTAATTATATGTTTCAAATTAAAAGAAAAATAAGCTAAATTTAAATTATAAAAAATATTCACTTTTTATTTTATACATTCAATCCAACTTAACAACTCGCTTAAATTTAAAAATAAAATAATATTAACTTTCTATATATATATGTGAACTTTTTTTATTTTTATTTAAGGCAAGAAACACACATTCACAATTATGTTAACTATTGTGTAAATAATCAATGGAAGACTAAATCATGATTATAGTAATTGAGTTAAAATAAGTGGGTGAATAATACATTTATGAGATTGGTGGCTTTATGAAAATGTAATTATTTGACTCTATCAGGAACAGAAATGATGGCTTAGAAAATTGAATTGTAAATTGTTCAACATAATTATAGACAAGTATTTTGTACAACCTTTTTAATATTATTGACAAGTATTTTGTACAACCATTTGAAGAAAATCTATGATATTTATGGCATATATTGAATTAAATTTGATTATATCAAAAGATTTATTTGTATGATATTAAATAAATAGTTGTATAAAAAACAATTTGGATTTTCAGTTTTCATTATGTCCACTTTTGTCCACGCTTTGACGTGGCAGAATGATTTATTAATTATTTTAATTTGATCTCTTATTTGACATGTTCTAGCTGTTTTTTTCTTCTATTATCAACTTGAAGACTTACATAAATGTAGGACATCTAGATTTCTTATTCATTTCCTTGCATAAATTATCTACTTATTTTTTCCCCTAAAAATGTAGAAATGATATTAAAAGAACCAGTTGAAACTCTAAATGACAGCTGAAATGTGTCTTTTACATGATTCTATCCAACTAATAAATAATTTTTTGAGGTTTAACCAGTTGTCCTTTGCCAGCGGAATTTATTTAGGGTTATATGGTTTTTTTTTGGGGTCTAAAGAGGTTATATGTATACAATTTTGTTTTCGCATATGAATTAAGTGTGTTATGTTTTTAAGATATAACATTTTCGCCATAATGGAGTTATTTTTGAATTTGAATAGATTGTTTCATATTTCGAATCCGTTTTGTTTTAGGATAATAATAGAGCAGCCTTACACCAAGCCCGTCATCCCTTTTAACATTCATATGTGATTATTGGATCACACAAAACCGTTTCCAAAATTCTTTATTAAAGTACACTCTAATCCTGTTTCGATCGTGTTTAATATCCTCAATTCTACCTCGTCTAGACGTTTGTGGTATTTTACATATATGCTCAAGAATGATTTTTACACTAAATTCATCTCCAAATGCATGTCAAACTCAAGTTCACAATCATTGAAACAAAAACTCACTTAAGTGATCAAAATCACCAAAAATCAAACACAGAGTATGCGAAGTACGAACACATTCATGTGTGTGTTCAAAATATTATAAATACATGTATATATGGGTACTTAATAAAAATTTGAGGTGAAATCTCATTGTTTTTCACTTTCCCTGGCTTTTTTTTTTTTTTTACGTCCCCAGCTAAGCAAAGGTAGTTTTCCAAATTGGTAGCCTAGGGTTTCTTAATATTTATATATACCTAATGACATTTGATATAAAACAAATTGTAAAGGCAAAATAGTAATTTTACACTATAAAATGGGTAGGGACTAAGAAGCACATATCCTTCTAAGTAACGTACCCGTATCAGATATCAATACTTCTCAAATATTTGTAAATATGTGTTCGATACTTTCTAAACGTATCCATGATTTTAAAATATATTTTTTATTTCTAATACGCATTCGATACTCAGATACTTCGAACATGTATCCAATGCTTCTCAGATAGTTCAGATTACATCTTTAACAAGTTTTAAATATTAAAATATAACTTTTCAAACAATAATATCATAGTATAATTGTTAAAAAAAGTTTAAAATTTATTTTAAAAAGGAGTGTTGAGATATATATTCTAATTTAGTACAAAATTTAGTCATGCAAATTATGCAATGTGGCTTCTAACTCTTACTTTGTTTGATAATCATAATATTTTATAAAGAAATGCTAATAATTCAATTTCTTGAATATATAAAAATATAATTTATTATTTTTAAATTATTTTTATATTACCATACGTATTATGTTATACTCGTATTCCGTATCCATATTCATGCTCCCTCACCTGAGGAGATTCTTTAGCAGGACAATTTTCCATCACTTGTAGTGGACATCCATCAATGATTCCACTTTCGAAGTGTTTGCAAAACTTATTGAAATGTGTTAAGTTTCAAGAAATAATAACACGTAAAAAAAATTAGAATTTAAATGATTGCTTTCAAAAAATATTTGAAATGGGCCTTTGCTAGTGAAGTTAAGAACTTAATTACGTGCCCAAAAAAAATTTGGTTGCTAGTGAAATCTTACTTACATACCAAGATAAAAGTTAAAAATTTAATTAAAAATATTTATAAAAATAGGATTTTATAAAAATATTTGTAAATTTGTAATATTTTTTAAGAAAGTGTTTTTTATAAACGGAAAAGAAAAATCAAACAAAGAAAAGTTACCCAATTCACATAGACATATCCATTGATTTTTTTTTCCTTTTATTTTATTTTTTTATTTCTTGACAAGGAACTCCCACAATATTTATGAAAAAACTAAAATTTTTAATTTTTTACTTTAAAAAGAGAGTAGATATCATTAAGTTACAAGTTTTAGTAATTATTCTGATTTTGTTTTAGTGAGTTTAATCTTGAGCAATATTCCATTTTTGACCGGGTTCCTAAATATTCAATTGGATGGTAGGGACTTTTTATTGACGGTCCATGTTAATTGTATATAATTTGGTATTGATTTCTGTTTTTTTTTTTTTTTTTTCTCTCTCGTTCGAAGACTAATTGAGTGTGAAATGGCTACATTGCTTCCCACAACTATCTCCAAAGAAAGTCAACATTCTCACTCCATGTAAAAACACGCAATCAGGCATATAGATATCATATTATTACATGTTAGTGGGCAGCTTTTGTCTTCTATTTTTATTTGGATTTTGTGACTTGTCTTTGTTTGTTTACGTGGAACATACTGTCTCGTATTTGTTCCTAAAAAGATATATATATTTTTTAGTAGATAGTTGGATTATGTTGTCTTGTTAAAAATAAAATAAAAATGAGAATAAAATATAATAGAATGATCATTCTCATTTTATTATTTGATTGTAAATATAAAATGAGATAAGAATCAAATAAATTTTAAATCAAAATATTCACAACACCCTCCTAATGATAAATAATTTAAATCAACAAATATGTGGTAGCGGAAGAAGGTGGCGATGTGAAGGTAGTGGGGTGGCAATGGAAGTGGTGGAGGAAGGTGGCGATGTGGAGGTAGCGGTGGAGGAAGGTGGCGATGTGGAGGTAGTGGTGGTGGAGGTGGTGGCAATGCGATGTGGTAGCGGTGGCGGTAGTAGAAGGTGGCGGCGATATGAAAGTGGTGGTGTGGTGGAGTAGAAATGTGGTGATATGAAGGTGGTGAGGTGGCGGTGGTGGAGGCAAGAATGATGGAAATGGTGGTGGTGGTGGTAGAACCTGTGTGGTAGTGGAGGTGAAGGGGTTTTGGTAATATGATTTTTTTTTAAAATCTTATTGAGAATGAAATGTCCATTCCACTGGTTTAACTGTAGAATGAATTTTCATTTCAAGAAAATGCTCATTCTCACTTTAAAATCTTAAATCCATACCAATAATGGAATGGGTATTCTATTCCCAGGTACGTAGGAATGGAATGAAATGAAACTAAATGTCCATTCTAACCATTCATTTGTTTGGTATGAATTTTAAAGTGATAATAGTTATCACCTTAGAATGAAAATCCATCCACATAAATGAAAATTCACTCCATAGTTAAACATATGAAATAGCATTCCATTCCCAGTAATATTTTTTAAAAAATAATATTTATATTACTAGAAAACCTCCACCTCCACCAACACACCAGCTCTACCACTACCACCGACTCTACAACCACCGCCCCCTCTACCACCACCACCCTCACCACCTCCACATCGTCACCTTCCTACTCCACCACAACTCCAACACCACCTTTATATTGCTATCTTCCTTCACCACCATTTTCACCGCCACCCCCATCACACCACTACCATCACTTTCACATCGTCACCTTCCTCCACCACCACTCGCACTACATTACTTCACCACTTTCACATTGCCATATTCTTTCACTACCACACATTTATTGGTTTAATTTATTTATATTTAGAAAATGTATTTTAAAAATTTTAATTTAATTTAATTTCATATTTATAATTAAACAATAAAATGAGAATAATCATTCTAAATCTATTCCTTCCAGCATAGCAATGGGAACGTAAAAGTCTTTGTTCAGTTGCATAATCCAATACCTTTGTTCTCAAATTCAAATTGAAAATTAAACCCATTTTCTCATTCTCATTCGGAACATATAAAAGTCTTTGTTCAATTGCATAACCCAATACCTACAAAGCACGGATATTCCAAAAAGAGTGTTGTGGCCGTATCGGACACATATCCGATATGGATACGACATGATACATGTCTGATACGGTTAAGAAGTATCTAATATTTTTTAATTATTTTTTGAATATTGGATAAGACTAGGATACGCGGGGGATACGGCTAAGATCTACGGGGGATACACCAGGTTACGTTTAGGACACGTCTGAGATACTTTTCGAGATAAATTTGTAATTTTTTGTTCTATAAAATGAGGTGAGATTGTAATATTAAAAACTTTATAGATAAGAAAATAAGAATCATTTTATAATAAATTTTTTTTTTAAAACCCTAAAGTAGTGAGTCATTGTAAAAAATATTAAAAAATATAGTAAATTTCTAGATTTTAACTTTTTATATTTTGTATAATTACTTTAAATATATTTATTGTATGATTGAAGAATAAAAAATAATATTTTATGTATAATATTATATTTTTATTTATTTGACGTATCCTTGCCGTATCCATATCTTATTTTTTTTAAATTTTTTGTATTACTATATTTGTATCGTGTTATATTCGTATCCGGCATTCGTGTGTTTACATCCGTACTTCCTTGCCCAATACCTCTATTCTCAATTCAAATTGAAAATTAAACCCATTTTTTATACTATTTTTTTGTCACAGAACGAGAGATTAGTACGAGAGTTAATAGTCAAACCACTCTTACCAATGTGTTGTGGGACCCACTGCGTCGGTGGCTGCAGTTGCTGATCCGTGTTGTGAGTGGCATGTACCTAATCGCTTCTCCTCCATATCTTCGACAAACGATTTAAGAAACACAACTACCCAATACAGTAAGTACCGTACAGCCCAAATACTCTCTCTCTCTCTAGACTTGATCATCTTCAGAGAGAGAACTACTGAATCACTCAATCAAAGTCGAAATGAAGGACGAAGAAGCGCACACAACAACAACCACCACCACCACCAAGAAAGAGCTCTCAGACGGTGGTCTATTGGGCAGAGGTAGGTACAAGTTCTGGGCTTTGGCCGCTATTCTCTTACTCGCCTTCTGGTCCATGTTCACTGGCACCGTCACTCTCAAATGGTCCACCGGTAACCTCAACCCCGTCTCTGACGACTTCGATTCTCTCATTCCCGACGATCTCGACGTCCTGGTCAGCACCCCCTTCTCTCTCTTTCTATCTCTCTCTCTCTATGTATGTCTTCTTTGTGTTGGATGGATCTTGGTGGTTTTAGATCTGACAAGCTAAATCGCTGGAAATTTTTTCTTGGTTTTTTTATTTCCGGTGGCAGGAGCTGGAGGAGAGAGAGAAAGTGGTGAGGCACATGTGGGATGTGTACACTCATAGCAGTACCATTCGATTGCCGAGGTTTTGGCAAGAGGCTTTCGAAGCGGCCTATGAGGACTTGACCAGTGATGTCCCTGTCGTTCGAGACGCCGCCGTTTCGGAGATTGCTAAGATGTCTTTATGGTCCGTTGATGTCGAGCCGCCTCCTGTTCTATCAACGGTTAGTTACACACACCCTCTGTTCTTCACTATGTTTTTAGATTCACTTATTGATTTGCAATGTTTTAGTGCATTTTGAAGTGTTTTTTGTAGTCTTTCGCCTAAAATTCTTGATTAATTTATGGGTCTTTGATATATTGGACTTGGAGGGTGTGTTAATTTGAGCATCATATGTTTTTTTTTGGCGCGAAGTTCTAGTTCTTATTTTGTTGTTCTACAATAAGCCAAATCAATTCTAAACTTGGTTTTATAATCTCCATGGGAATTAATCAGAACTTTTGTTGTTGATCAAAGAAACACACAATGGGAAAAAAGGTTTTGCTATAGAGAGTTAAGAGTGTAGATACTGCATTTGTCTATACTGTTGCAGGTTTATTTTTGGAATGAGTAGACATCTTTCTTTGTTTGATTTGTTTTTCTATTTCTGTGGGTGTGCTTTGAGCATGATATCTGTGTTTTAATCCTTTTCTTTTAACACATTTCTTATGATAAATTATTTATTTTTTATGTAACATTCTTTTAGACACCTATAATTCTCTTATTGCAGCCTTGAATCAGTATCTGCAGTTTTATGTTAGTATATTTTAATATTCATCTGTGGCTCCTTGGAAGTTCCAAATTAAATTCACCTGTGTTAGAGCAGAATGTTGAAGAGTGTTGGTGATGCAACACTCTCTTGATATTTTTTCTATCCAACTCTAAATGAGCAAATTAATGTGCTATAGGATGTAATTTTAGGCAGGACTAAGATCACTTTGCAGTGTTTTCTTCTTGATTGTGTTTCTTATTCCCTTCGTGGTTTGTGCATCATTCAAATGTCTGGTCAGTATGATTCTTGGAATCAATTTCTAATTTTTCATCAATCCTTTGGATGGCAGTGCATCCAAAAACTCAAAATTAGATATAGTTTTCAAATGAGGCCATCAAACCTAAAGATTTTGGTTCTCTGTTGTTTTTCTCCAAATGTGCATACAAATCTCCCCCTGACCCCTTGTTCTTTTTGTATTTTTCAAAGAGCTGTAGAATGGTTGTTTAGATCTTTCCTCAGAATGCATTTTTCATTCAGTATATAGAGTTCTCTCTCTCTCTCTCTATATATATATATATATGTATATATATTTTAGGAAGTCAGACTAATCGAAGATGGCAACCAAAAAAAAAAAAAAAATATATATATATATATATATTTTTTGGTTGCCATCTTCGATTAGTCTGACTTCCTAAAATACAAGTTTGATGATAAAATGAAAAACATATGCCAATCCTTGGACCACCCACTATTGTAAAATGAATTAGGACCTTCCTGGAGCACTGTATTATCAGAGAAAATGCTATATATAGCTGACTCTGGATTATAATGTTTGCAAAGCATAGATGACATTTGGCATCCTTGTGGGGGTGCAAAACTATCCATTTTTGTTTTTGTTTTTGGTTCACCTGAGTTCCTATGCAGGTTTATTTTATTAAATGTGATCTTTTTAGCTCCATCCCCCTATCTAGTTTGTGTCTATGTTTCTTTGGTAATAGTTCATTTTTGGAATACAGTAAGAGATCTGGTACCGAAGTTCTGTATAGAATGAACTGAAGTTCTGGATTATGTGAAGGCTGACATCAATCATTAAGAAAATTATAAGATCTGGGAAAAAAGAGTCTGTATGTTGATTGATGATCAAGTGATTAGTGTCTCTGTGGATATATTTAATGTGAGGATTTGTCAGATATATGTATATTCGGAATTTTGCATTCAAGTGAAAAGCTAAACTATGTTGGACTTTGATTAATTTTTTTTTTTAGTCGTTTATCTTTGCTTATTGAGCATAGAGTGTTTGATCTGATTTGCCTTGGAAGAATGTTTTCTAACAAAGTACTACTGTCAATTATATTTTTGTTGTCCAGAATAGAGAAAAAAAGATTACCAAGAAGGTCAGTGACAAGAAGGTGTTGTCGACAACTGCAGCTGGGACTAGCTGATAGAAGGAAGAGTTGCTGAAGATCAAGTGCTGTCTTTATCGTTTTTATATGCTCCAATTCTTCAAGACTTACTCGTTACCTGCCCTAAAGCTGAAGCTGGCAAATGGCAAGGTATACATTATGTTCTTATATCATGAAAACAAATTTAGGTAAATACATATTTCTCAGTTCTTCTCTTTCCTTGTTTAGGATAAACTTTGTCAAATAAACGAGTTTATCATTCGTATGTATATTTCCATCGATGTTCAACCTAAATTCAATAACAAATATATATATCTGGCCTTCAGAATGTTTGCCATCTTTGTTTTTGGTGAACTCTGTGACTGCTATTGTATCTGCATTTATTCAAGCTTTTATGCTCGTTCCTTTGATGTATTACGATATCAGTATATCGCTCTAGTGGCTGTCCCTAGCACAATGTTCCTCGAGGAGTTCCTCAACCACTGTTGTGATTGGTTTTCCAACCAGTTACAGACTTACAACAGCGAGTGTTGAGGGATAGTCGCTGTAGCAATTGTCCCTAGCACTTCTCGTGATCCACGGATGAGTATTATTTTGTATGTGAGAAATAAAACTTAATTGATTGTATCTAAGCTCGTAACATCAGATCATGTATCTAAGCTCGTCCCGAATTGGACATCAAACTTGTTAAGGTAGGACTCGATTATATTTTATCCGTATAAAGCATGTGAACATTTTTGTAATTTTGAAAAAGAAATAAATAAATAAACATTGAGTTGTATTTAATAGTTTGAGCAATAAGTTGATTCATGTTGATGGCATGTATGGATCTGTTTTTGATTGTAAATTTTTGTGATTTAGGTTTGAGAGATTATTAATCCCCCAATCGACTAAACCTGAACGTGTTGCACCCTAATAGAGCAATAAGTTGATTCAAGTTGATGTCAATAGATTGGATTTTTGTTTGAATCCAATTCGATAACTCAGTATGGATTGAAACATTTACTTCGTAAGTGATTCAAATTCCATAAATTAGTTAGTTAAAGAAATTGGATATGAATTATGATCAATCAGGTCTAACAATAATATCCGGTATAATATAATATATAGTATGCTATAAATTTAGGGTTAAATTCACTGTCTTCTCTTGAGATTTGGTCGAATTACACTTAGAGAGACCGTCTTGCCTTTATTTCTTTCACCTCCTCTAAATTTATTTTTTCGGTAGTCGGAATAAATTTTAAGAGTGAAAAAATAATTTTGCCATTGCATTATAATATCACATTATTTTTAAATAAAATAAAATACAATGACCTCTCTTGAGGTTTGATATAATTACACTAACCTTTCCTGAAAAAAATTTGATTTCTAAAATGACATTTTTGTTCACATTATACTCTCTCTCTCTATTCACACTTCTTTTGTACACTTGCTACACCACTATCGTCACCACTCATGACTACTATTGATCTTTGATCTTGCTTTTAACATATCACATATCCGATCAGTAGCAAAAAAATCTATCACAAAAATTATTTTCAAAGATGTTTGATGACGGTGATATATATTGTGGTGACCCTTGTATGCGGGTGTGAGACACTAAGCGAGCTACCACACTGGCAGACTATAGAATGTTCAATTCTACATCGTCTGAGTGTGAAATGAAGAAGTATTAAATGTATGTTTATCACCTTTTTATGACACAATGCATTTTATAGTCATGATAATTGTGAACCCACCAGAACTCTATAGTTAAGCGTGCTTAGTTGAGAGTAGTATCGGGATGGGTGACTCCCTGAGTAGTCTCTGGTTTGGGGAACCAAAAGCCGACAATATTGTGTCGGGATAGGGTGAGACATTACATATATACAAACTCAGTTGTTGAGTTTTGTCGTGAGTCGCGGGTACGGGTTAATGAAAACGATCGGGCTAGTGGTGTTGTGTGCGTGCATATCATTTTAGAAATCAATTTTTTTTATTATTATTAAATTATTTGGGTGTATAATGGTAAAATCATCCTAAAATATTATTTCAAATTATTATAGAGTAAGTCAGTGCAATTATGACAAACTTCAGGGGAAACCAGTGCAATTACGACAAACTTCAAGGATGTCATTGTATTTTATCCTATTTGAAATATAATGTGATATTATTATGCAAGGGCAAAATTGCCTTTTCACTTTTAAAATTTATTTCGGTCATTGGCAAAATTAATTTAGGAGAGGTGAAAAAAATAAAAACCAAACGATTTCTTCGAGTATAATTTGACCAAACCTCAAGAGATGCAGTGAATTTAACCTATAAATTTATTATTAAATGTTACAATATATAATATTTATAAATTATTAAAATACTTTTTATCATTATTTTTTTTCTTCTTCACTCTTTTCTTTTATTTGTTTTTTTTTTCTTTAATAAAAATCAAATATTTAATCATTGTTTAACCTATAAATATTTTTTTTTGGACTTTTTTTTTTCTAATCATTGTTTACTAATCTCATTTATATTATTCTTTTAACAAAAAATTACAACTTTAACGTATTGGATTATAATATCGAATATTTCATTATTAATAAATCAAATATGAATTTAATTATAAATAATCAATTAGATTAATCGGATCAAATCAAATATCTCTTATTTGGATTGCATCATGCTTGATTCAATAGTAATCGGATCAATTTAGATGCCCATCCTCTTCCCATTTGAAAAGCAAGCCCCCACCCCTACCCAGTCCCATTTAGGAACCCAATTTAGTTTTGACCTAGGAAGCATGGACACGGACACGGATACGACACGACACGGATACGGCGATACGGAAAATTTTAAAAAAATAGGACACGGACACGGCGAGGATACGGTTATAAAATAATAATATAATATATTAATATATATTAATTATTCAATAAAAAAATACTACATTACATAAATACTTCAATTAATCATCAAACAATTAAAAACCAAACAAACTTATAAATAAAAATAGACAAATAGATTAAAATAAATTAAAGAACCAGACTTATTTAGTCTTCTATATATATTTAACTTAAGTTTTAATCATAACTTAGTATCATATAATTTTCATCTGAAATATTTGAATATACATCACTGCTATGAAGTGTCCAATACGTCTTCGAGGAGTGTCCAAGAAGTGTCCGAGAAGTGTCCAAGGAGTGTCCGAGAAGTGTCCTAAAAAGCAAAATGTCAGGACACGGGTATGAAGTGTCCGACACGTGTTCGCGGAGTGTCCGAGTGTCCGACACGGGTACGGCACCCTCGGTGAAGTGTCCGTGCTTTCTAGGTTTTGACAATCGACATATTACCCAATCCATTGCCCTCACATTATATGAAAAATTGTCAAAAAAAGAAAAAAAAAATACAGTTATTAATTTAAAAACTAAAGTCATATGTAATACTTAGGGATGGCAACGGGTCGGTTATAGGGCGGGGAACCCCATCTCCATCCCCATAACTGTTTAATTTTAGAAACCCCATAACCGCCCCATAACCGGTTATAAATTTTCCCCTTCACCCCATCCCCGTCCCATAACCGACAGAACTCACCCCGCCCCAAACCGCTCCGCCCCATAACCAGTTAAAACTCAAATATTTTGAAAATTAATTTTTTTTTGAATTTCCAACAAAACCATATAAAACTAACCATACATTCCTCTAACATAAAACTAACATAGAATTTCATCCTTCATGGTAAGAACAAGGAAAGAATCACAATCATATTATCGTAAACTAGGAGAGAGGAGTGAGATTAGGGCTAAAGTTTTATATTTAAGTATATATACACATAAGTAATATAATATAATAACATATTGAGTGTAGAATAATCGGGGCGGGTTTTAAATGGGGCGGGGTGACCTTTCCCCGTCCCCGTCCCAAAACCGACCGGGTTCTAACTAATAAAACCCATCCTCGTTTCATTAACATAAACGGTTCTCCAAACCCGTTTTAAACGGGTTGGGGCGGGACGGTCCCCCGCCGGGTTGGGGATTTTTTCCATCCCTAGCAATACTAGGTATTTTGATAATTGATACTCATATTTTAGTAAAAAAATTAAAAATAAAGTATATTACTGTATATATATTATATAGTATATAAACTTGGCGGGAAATCCTTTTGTTCGACCCCGTCCAAGTCCCAACCCCCATTTAAGCTTGCAGATCACCAAGTCACGGAGACGCTATTGCAATTCTCAACCAATCAGCTATAAATAATGGCGGGAAGACTTGGCGCCATCATACCTCATCTTTCGCGCCCAATTTCACTATATATAAACCCTACTCTCCCAATCCCTTGGAAACCTGCAAACACCCAAAATTCACGCTTTTTCTGTTGCTCTCGTTTCCTTGCAATGGCCCAACAAGACCCGCAACTCATCAGTCACGAAATCTACGAGCCGTCACCAAAGATCCAGAAGCTGGACCAAAATGGCGTCTCTAAAGCTCTCTCACAGGCCAACCCTTTTTTCCGAGTGAAAAAACTTTCCGAGAAAGCTGTTTTGCCCTCAAGAGCATCTCCACTATCTGCGGGTTACGATCTTTCCAGGTAAATTCTATCTCCTGTTTGTGTATTTATATAGCTAAATAATTGTTTTTTAAAAAAAACCTCTGTATCTAAAATTTATGGATTTGGTTTCTTGTATAGCGCAACAGATACTAAGGTACCAGCTAGGGGCAAAGCTTTGGTCCCTACAGATCTTAGCATAGCAGTACCCGAAGGAACCTACGCTCGTATTGGTAAATCTCTCTCTCTCTCTCTATGTGTGTGTGTATGGTTTTGATTTTGTTTAATAATATGGGGTTATTTGCAGCGCCTAGATCGGGTTTAGCATGGAAGCATTCGATTGATGTTGGTGCTGGTGTGATCGATGCAGACTATAGGGGTCCAGTTGGGGTTATCTTGTTCAATCACTCCGATACAGATTTTGAAGTGAAGGTTGGAGATAGGGTTGCACAGCTGATCATTGAGAAGATCTTGACACCTGACGTTGTAGAGGTTGATGATTTGGATTCAACTCTTAGAGGCGCTTCTGGGTTCGGATCCACCGGCGTTTAAAAGCCCACAATCTTAGTGATATTTAGAGTATAACCATCTTTTTAGCTTTTAGCATTAGCTTTTGTGGGACATGTGTAGTTCTCTTTGTGAGTATTTTATCAAACACATGGGGGTTAGTTGGTGTACTGTTAGCTTAAAAATATCTTGAATGGCAATGAAAGAAAAATCAACAATACGCATATTTTGTGTTTGGTTATCCATTGAAGCAATATGCACATATTGCTATGTCACAATTATATTTTCATTAGTGGAATACAACTTTGTTCAGGAGGTTATCTGCAAAAATGATAATAGTATTGTAATTTTTTCACTTTACCCATTCTTATATCATGTGAAAAGCTAGTATTATGAAAAGTGCTCTCAAAGTGAACTTATGTCATTAACAAAAAGACTTGTATGTCTAATTAGTAAACTCAGTATGTTTAATTAGTGTGTAATATAATGTCATCACTATTCGCCATTGATTGAAGTGGTATCATATGAATGTACCTAAATTCAATTTCCCTGGATATGAAAGCCCATTAAAAAGTACATATCATTTTACTTTAGATAGAATGATAAACACTATAAATACAGGGACTGCTTGGTAGTGTAGCCAAAAAAGAGTTCCAGGCAAATGAGTTCATCTGCAACAAAACATGGATCGTAGACGCAGTGTTGTGTTTTGAGCATAAGATCACAAGCTACATGAAGACGAGCCCTTCACCCAAGCTGCTACAAGATGCCTTAACCATGAATTCAGCAACATCAAAAGGCAATTACAGGTGTGGCAAAAGAGTAGAAGCATTCAAAGGGATATCCGCAGATGCCTGCCAAGGTAGAAATAAATTCAGTAAAAGTGTCACAAGAATGATGTAAAAACGTTGTCCAATTCTTTATTTCTACCATTTCTTCATTCCTTTAAAAAGGGATTCATTGAAAATCCAACAAAGGGCATTGTAAACACATTTTAGATACACTCGAGGCAAGCTATTACAAAAGATTGGGATACTGACTAGATCCCATTTCAGACAGTTGCAAGAAAATCAGCTTGCTGGATTGGTATAACCATTGGATGTATGTAATGTAACCCTCCTCCCCTCTGTTGAAGACGAGCCCCGCAAAATGGACAAAATTATATGGCTACAATAATCAAATCAAATTGTTTTTGGACACCTCACAATAAACATAAATGCCATTGCGTTGTGGATATGACGGACGGATCTCTATCTGCCACAATCAAGTGGTTTGAATACTCGGGGGCATTGCTTAGGTAATGGTAAAAGCCTGACTACTATGCATGAGGATGTGACTTTGGATAAGGCAGGCACCTTATACAAACGTTAAAAGACATATTGGCTTGCACTGCTGGGATATTGGCTTTCAAAGGTTTGAGAAATCAGATTCCCAAGTTTTCAGCACACAGTTGAAAACCCAAGCATAAATGTGTACACCTGGCCAGTATGTTATACACATGCACCTATAACTATGCCAGCAATCCAAGGGACGAAGACAAAATGAAAGGGACAAGAACACGGGATCCATCACTAAAATATCTTAACTAGTGGTTTACCATCTCTTTCTTTTCTACTCCTTTTTTCTTTTAAATTTTTTCTCCAGTCGTGCTATTTTTGAAAATCTTACTAACACGTGAAGAAAGACAGTATTAAGAATTACCACCAAAAAAAAAAAAAAGGCATCATTTTCATTGAGATATGGTTGTTGAATGGTGTTGCCTAGGGTTGAGAGCAATGGGATTTCTTGCTGATGTTCTTTGATGAGAAGCAGTTTTACCATACCTCCAGATATCTTGTTAACATTGTTGTAGTGCTGTAATTGAAGCCCTCAACTGGTTCTCCTTTCTTACGAGATGCATTAAGCTGCTTTCTGACTTGGGAAGCCAGCGACTATAAAACAAAATTTTCAGGAACCAAATATAAAAGAACGAAAGAATAATTTATCTTGGACCAGTATTATTGTGAAGTAGAGAACTGCAAGGTCAAGTTGATTAAATAATACTCCTTTTTGCATGGAGATTTTTTTTAAGTAATACTATACCTTTCCTAACTCAACTCCCCACTGATCGAAAGAATTAATACCCCATATGAAGCCTTCCACAGCAATTCTATGTTCATAGATTGCGAGCAACTGAGAAAGAAGAGTAAGAAATTGTGGGATTAGGTAACAAAGGAAGATGTATTATCAGTTTGCAAGAAAGCGCAGTACTTAAAAGAAAAATGAGACCTGTACTGAACTCATTTCAAGCAGAAGACGTCAAAAGTGGGTTCACAACATATGAAAGGCACCAGAAAACCAAAAAGAAATTTTCAATAATCCAAAATTTTTTTTATTTTTATTTTTTTGGGTGGGTTGGGGGGTGTTATTGAGGGTAGTGATGGACTGGGATGAGTTTGGGACAGGGCACTCCTCATCCCCGTCCCAGGAAGGATATACTACTTCCAAGCGAGTCCCAAACCCAATACAGGGCAGAATGGGCGACTTAGAAATTTAAGTGGGGTGGGACATTGAATTACCCTACAGGTTTTAGGTTCACAACTGTTGGTCCTATAAACCAATGTGTAACAGCAACAAAATTTCTATTTTAACTAAAAAAGCTTTTAAAGTAAATTTCTTACATGTGGCACACCACCATTGCATGCAACAACAGTAAATGTCCACCAATCTAGTTTTTGTAAAGGAACAGGTTCATCTCCTTTGGAGTAAGTGTCTAATGCGGAACAAGTTACTATATCATTTTTTCCCATATAGAATCTTTGAAACTTCCGACCAGTCAAGTAGAAATGCCCAGTCATATTGTCAATTGGCGCTTAAGATTTCAGCATCTAATTATGCACTTAACCTCGATGAATCTTTGAAACCTCAGGCCAATGGTTGTGAATCCTTGTGATGAACACATGAACTTAAAAGTATCACACGTATATAAACTTTGTACATACTTCCCATCATGTGATAATAATTAACATGTAGAAACAGCTTCATGAAAGGATAGAGAAGTTCTACAAAACCTCGCACCTGTCCAATATTATAAGCATTTAATGATGGAAGTAGAAGGCTGAAAGAAGGCCGATTTCCAGAGAAGGTCTGCAGAAAATAATGGAACTGGCATGATCAAACATCCAATTGTAAGTAAAAGATAATCAAATGGAAATAGAAAGGAAATTACCTTGTGAGGAATAAGATGCTGGGGAACATTCTCATTTCGCAACTCTTCAGGGGTCTATAGGAAGTGAAGGTTGGTTAAATATACTGACAGCAGAAGATGCTTGTCATGGGGCAGATGCAGTAGTAACAAATCTAATCATATCACGATATGAATCTAAGCGATTAAAATCAGATGAAAGAAACTGTTGATGGATTTATATATTTAAGTTACACCCTCTCTAATAGCTTAAGCTTTTAGAGTAGATGCTTGTTAACATGGTATCAGAGTCAAATGTCTCGAGTTCAAATCTCACCGTCACCCTCACCCTGATAATTAAAATTGAAACACGTGTTGGACCAATAAAAGGTCACACGTGAGAAGGCGTGTTGATGAATTTATATATTTAAGTTACACCCTCTCTAATAGCTTAAGCCTTTAGAGTAGATGGTTGTTAAGAGAAACAAACAACATTACAAAAGTTCTCATATATGTCAAATAGTTGAGACAGGCCTTTCTTGAATTGAATTAGAATTAAGTTGTATAACATTACTTTAAAAACCTAACATATTATCACAATGATGCAAAAAGTTAACCAAAATCATCACAGTAATCATCAAAATCATCACTGCGAGTTATTTCTGACCCAAACCAAAAAAAAGTGCCTGCTGCTTCTCTTTTTTCATTCTGCTATGTTCTTTTTTGGTTTTTTTTTTTGTTTCATCTCTTTGAAGCCAAATATAAGTTCAGAAAACTGTTCAGAAAACTTCTACTAGTAGACAAAACATGAGATTTAACTAGATATATGAAATACAGATAAATAGAGGAAAAATCATTCATCTTACCTTCCCATAAGCAAGGGCATCTGGCTGTGCAAAAAAGTTTGACATGAGTTCATCATGGTTACTAACCACTTCACCTGTAAAACAAATTCAATCCAAAATTATATAATGATGGAAATGCCACAACTTTTTTTCTTTTTGTGGTCACAAGGGCATTGGAAGACCGCCTTTCATGAAGCCACTAATGACCATATCCAAGTAAGGTATAGTGCCTCCCCCTCTTCAATAGGAGGAAAAAAAAAGAAGGGACAAAATATAAAGAGAACATACCTTTCAGGTATATAGGTTGCTGACTCTTCACAACACCAATAAAATCACAAGGAATAACACGGCCCTGAAAGTTCCAAGAAGGTGAATTATGGGGATACAACTTTCAACACAGAAAAAAGGACCTCCCCTAAGGTTTGGCTTTTGCACCCACAGATTAAACATTATCAAAAATAACTGACACGCCTGTCGGAGTAACAAACCCTAATGAACTCAACCGTTGGACGCCCTCAAGTTGATAAACTATCCCCGTCTTCACTAACTTTTAGCAAAAACCAAGTTCCTCTTAACTGTCAAGCAATACAAGTATATGGCAACATATATATATATATATATACAAGATCATATTATACATGACTTCAAAAATATATTGTATGTTATGAAAACAAAGAGATAGTAGTTTCAGTTTTGAGGCTTGAAGTGGTTTGATTTGGAGGAGATAGCAGAGAAGAAAGGGGAAGAGGGTTGGGTCTGTACTCGCCATTACCTTCCCAACGTTAAGGATGATTTGGCGTTGCTGAAGGCTCGAAGCAGAGGAGGCTAGGCCAAGATCCTTTTCTCTCTCTAACTCCTTTCTGCAACTCCCTCTCTCCTAAACTCTCTCTACAAAACCCTCTCTAACTACCATGGCTATACCATACTACAAATTTCATAACACCCCAGAGCATGTTAGTCAGGAAGTAGATTGTCCAAAATCTTTAAGCTCACATATCTCGCATCATTGATCAATATGTTGCAAATTAGTAAAACATTTGGACTCTTTGATTCCTTGATTCTATACTACTTACACACATGTTAGAATATACACTTATGATTATCAAAGTCCATTGGCGGTTTCATTTCATGCCAACCACTGTAATTCTAATTTTGATCTCAAGCCAATGAACTCTCTAAACCCCATGCATACATATGTATTACTGAAGTTTGTTAACCCCCATGCATACACACACACACACACATGTACACGTGTGTATGAATGATGTTATCAATCTAGTTGTTCTTTCAGTAATTGATCTTTATAAAGATGTGTATTGAGAGGTTATTGGAGAATTAGACAGAGCTATATTTAATTAAACAACTAAAAGTGGAAAAACTTGAAATCTATAGATTGAACAGGAATTCAGTAAGGGGGAGAAAGAAGAGAGAATAAGGCTTCAGAGAGGCATTTTTTCATATGACATAAGGTTAAATTGGGCACTATAGTTTAGTAGGGTAGCACAGTAATTTTGCTACAAGAAAGGGCAATTTCGTCATTAAATAAAAATATTCTCTAATGGCCCTAACGGACAGTTAACAGATTGGACCTAATTGTAATTTTGTCAAAATTTCAGCGGAGATTGACCATAATTTTGACCAAAGTTTAATCTAAAGGTGCAACTTGCAAAAATATTTAAGCTAATTTACCATAGAAATAAATATTTAAGCTTGGTATAATATCATGGTACAAATGAGGACAGAAACAAAATGCAGCCCCAACTCCTTGTTTTTTCTTTTTCTTTTTTGTGTACAATATTTACAATTCAAAATTGTAATGGTAAATTCTTTTTGGCCTCTTCATAAACCTTATTTTATAAGTGCCCCTTTATAAATCTTCCACCTTTTCACTATGAATCACTCTTTTCTCGTTTTCCTCCTCTCTCACACTCCCTATCCAATTCTCTCTCCCAATCACCCTTTCTCGAATAAATTTCAGGCTCCATCACTGGATACAAGTAGTCACCACAATCAACCTCGCATTCATTTCTGTATTCCCTCATAGTTGCCAGACAATAGAATTCTAGTGTCTATGAGACACTCCCGATAATTAAAAGTTAAAGCCATGCTATACACATTATTCTGGACAACTAACATTCTTGAACTTCAAAGATGCATCAGATAATAATGTTAACTAATGTACCAAAATAAAATTTCTAGACACCTTGAAAACAACTTATGGCTTATGAATATCAAGAAGAGGATTCAAGGACACTGTACAATTGAATTAAGGTTGATAAACGTTATGTATTTTGAGATTGAAAATGAATTATATCATGGATATTTACCTTTTCTTTTATTTTCATACCATATGAAAACATAACATGAAATTTACCTGGTGAATTAATTGGTAAAAGCTGTGCTGACCATTTGTTCCTGGTTCACCAAAATCAATTTCACCAGCCTCAAAGGGAAGAAGGACACCATCAATTGACACCCCTTTCCCATTACTCTCCATGCTAACCTAAGTTGAAGTAAATTTAGCAGCTAATAAGAACATCATCTAGGAGCTTTCAAATCATTCAAGCAGAAAAGATGCTGTCAACATGCCTGTTGAATATGCGGGGCAAACTTCTCCAGAGCTTGGGAGTAAGGTAAAATGGCCTGGAGGAATATCAGAAGTTTCAATGTCATGGCATGGCTACCATAGCAAGAAAAAGTAACTAGAGAATGCTTAGAAGGGGGTGACCAGTTTTTAGCAGATAGTTTACTCACTCTTGCTGGATATCCAAGAAAGGAAACATTCCATATGCTCAACAAACCCAAAAGCACCTGAACCAACGATGCAATGTTATCACACAGTGAACAGATCATATAAACATCTGATAAAAGCACATCCAGTATGGGCCATCAGAATAATCCACTGAAGTGTAGTGGCAAATACTAGGATAACAATTCATCAGAGAGAGCACAGGCCCCCTATCCCATCTGAGGGTTGACGGATGAAGAGATGAATCCTGCCCAAATCCACAGATTTTACCGTGTTTTGACATTTAGCCACTTTTTTGCTAAAAATGAGAAAATTTTACTGATGTGAAAATTCAAACACTTAACCATGAGATCTATCTTTTCCAACCACCAAACCATGATAAGCGTAATGTAATGTATGGTTATTATAAAATATCTATGAACTTCTCAAGTACACATAACTAGTTATATGCAAATGGGTAGACACTCTCAACCACATCCTTTTCAATGAATAAATGTTTTTCACATCCTTGCTCCAGTTCATATATCCTAGAGTACATATAAGTGGATGGCAAGGCAAGAAAAATAGAATTTAGTGGGTCCAACACGGAAGATCCAGATAGTAACTCAAAAAGAATGTAAACAGTATAATAAATAAATTCAGCACGTCAGCTGGGATCCTTGAAGAAAAGAGTGTCGGGCGTAGCCCAAGGATCAAAATTTTGTTTTCAAGAGCTGTTTTGAATGGCTGGAAAACGACAAGGTCTTAGAAGCATTTTGAAAACACAAGGAAACAGCAAGAGAGGAAAAAATGAAAACACGTAGATAAGGATAGCTGAAGATAAGTCAAATAGTTAATTAATTTAAAATTTTGAAAGCCTACACATCAACAAGAGGGTATTTGTGTAGCACTGAGGATGTGCAACTGTGAAATTAGTGTCAAACAAACATGAAATAAACATTTTGGCAATAGCAAAAACATATATATGGCAAGCTAGGATATAATGATTAGCTACTAAGTATCAAAATAAGTTTTTTTCCTGCCTCATCTTTTTATTCTCTTCTTCTTATCTGTGCTAATCCTTAAAGAAAACAGAAACTTTTAGTTGCATTTTGATCTCAATCTTTCACACTCCCCTTTTTTATTTTGAGAAAAGATTAAAAAAAATGAATTGTGTTTCACCACTCCTTGAAATTGCTATTGACATAGATGAAATATTTTGATAATTCCCTTACATTTCGACTATGGTGGTAAGTTTTAATCATTTCTCGTTATGTTCTAATGGAAACAATTTCTTTATAATAAAAACATGTGAATTTAGTTTTTCACCTATGCTTCGCTGCGGTTCACTAGAAAAATGGGAACATTTTGGCTGTTCAGATGTAGATCAAAGGAATTTTTTATCTAGCCAGTTCTATAAAAATTGAATACTAACAAAATATTACCCCATGAAATGTTCCAATATAACAAGGAATACAAGATCAAGAAAATGCCACATCAGTGGGGTACATACAGGTATATTTTCCTCAAAAGGTGCTGAATAGAAATGTTGATCAATGCTTGAAGCTCCCTTCAAGAACCTTCCAAGTAAGAAAAAAAACAATTGAGGCATCTACCAAACAGTGTCCAGTCAAATGAAATACCATATGATGAAAACTGTGTCGATATAGACTGCAGATGGATTAACATTTAAAAGACTTGCACTACACCTTTGAGAAGTTATAATTACCAAGATAAGAAGAGCACCCTAAATAAAAAGGCTATAAAGTATAAAAAATTACATTCAGAGGATTCTTCATCTTGTTGTCATTCTACAAAAAAGACGCTAGGATGCTCATGCAGAAGCAAAATCTCTACATGTGGCTTGTAGGGTTATTTGCTTCCAACGACTAGCTCAACTATTTTTTTATTAGGTAAGTACACACACACACATTGCCCACTCCGGGGCTCGAACCCCTCCCCTTCCTCTCTGAGGGTAGGAAGGTTACACCATTGGGCTAATGGCCCATTGGTACAAATAGTTCAACTATTCACCTAATCTTTATTTGATGAAACAATGAAGTATTAGCCATTACATTAATTCAAAGCACAATTAGGATATTCATTGGGAAAAGAAAAGGTGCAATTAGGATGCTACACGAAAGCAACAAATGGGGGGAAATTTGGAGTAGGGAGAGAACACCTAGGGTTTTTGTGGCACAATGCAACTGACATGGAAAACTAAAAAGTTTGATAAAAACATGGCAAGGACACAAAAATATACAAGTATGTAATCTTATACGTGCATGTACATATATTGGATAAAATATATAATTTTGGTTGAGTTACTAAATGCTTATGCCAACAATTTCACTGCTCTGGAAATGAAGCTAAAAAATATAATTTGGATAAACTATTAATGCTATTCCCTCTCTCTCTCTCTCTCTTTCTCTCTCTCCCTCCCTCTCTCTCTCTCTCTCTATATATATATATATATTCTGGTGAGTTTCCTTAATACATCTGCATTTTTTACAATATCAGTTTTTCTTATATTAGAAACTCTTTATTGTTTTTGAGTTGTTTTGGCCATGCACAAGGTATTAAATATCTCTTGAAATTTTTTTAGATGCCCACCCCCCAAAAATATATAAATATTTATTACAGTTCTTACATTCTATATTTTCATATTTTTAAAGAAGAAAAAATTAATGCAATGTGAATTTTCCATTAAGCAGCAAAAATTAATGCCAACTTCATATCATTCCAGATTGGATGTCATAGATCAAAAATACAAAATCATAAAATAAATAAATGCTGCAATTAAGTAGAATAGATTAGTTACTGTACTTTTCAACAACTGAGAAACCATATTGGAGAGATAGAGGTAGAACTCCAACGGCACTGCAAACTGCAAGCGGAAATTCAAAGACCAATCAGATGCCAAATTAACCATAAGAACTTCAAGAAAGCAAATATACTCACCACTATATCGGCCTCCCACCCAGTCCCAGAATGCAAAAGCATTATTAGGATCAATGCCAAAGTGTTTTACAAGCTGCACTACAGATTAAACAACAATTACATGAGTGCAGAAAAATTGTTGAATGAAATTTATAGTAGATTAATTATTTATCTGATCCACTTTTTACACTTGAATTCAACTAATTCAATAACACATGACCTCAAGATAAAATGTGAACAACTTAATCACCTTAACAAAAAGTGTATATAGGGGAAAAATGAATGTTCATAACCAATAGATATGTGTATGCATTAAAGAAACAGGAACAAAAGATATCCAAAAAAGGGAAGTCACTACAGGAAAATTTTATTGTATTGTAAAGAAGATGGCAAACTGGCCAAAAGAGGATAACGAATTGTCCTTGTTTTCTGTACGTCTATATAATTAGTTACAGAACATGACCTAATAACGGTGTATTGTTTTAATGCAAGGTTAGTTCATAAATGCAATTGAATATGGAACCTAACAGATGGATCAACACTGGAGAATCCTATTTCTAATGTTATGTTTATCTGAAGAATCAACCAGCACAATTACATGACTTGCCCGACGCAATGGCCTTGGAAGCAAACATCTCAGCTTTGACTCTCCCTGGGAATACTTGTTGCACCCGCTTTGTACAAATGTTCACACCGATTGTGTGAATTGTGGGAACTAATATCAACTTAAATGAGTTGTGGACACCCTAGTGTAACCAAAAAAGAAAATGTTTATCTAAAGCATCAACTGTCTACTAAAACTAGTCAAAGCAATATTAGTTTATCTTATTATCTAAAGTAAATAACTAGAGAAACACGGGAATGACAATAATGTAACAGGGTGCAAACATATTAGGACTCCCTAGAGCCAACCCTAGCATGCACTCACAAATCACTGAAAAAACCACCACCTAATACCAAAAAGGAGAGAGAGAGAGAGTGATGCTAATTCCATGCTAACTTAGCCCAATCATGTTTACATACGTGCTAAATCAAATGCCTAACTTACATGATTAAGCATGTATATAACTTGGCACATACAAGTGCACAAACACATGCCAACAAACATACATATTCATGTATATTAGTATGTAGAAACATTATATGCTGCACGTAATAAATGTAAGCCATCCAAATCTAAACCAGATTTTGGTTCAAAAATTCCTATTTCAAGCCAGATAATATTCACAACCCATTCAAATGAGGGCATTGGATGTTATCCACTAGTCTTTACCATATGGGATGCTATGATATTTACTTTATAGGATTCCTATCTTGTAAACAGAAACCATATAGATCTTTTTGTCTTACATATTGATAGTACAGGTGAAGTACGCCTCCCTTTATAAATGTAATTTTTCGTTTTGTCAATATATACTCAATTACCAAAAGAAATAAGGGGCATGGAATGTTACCCACTAGCCAGGTTATTATTAGCCCCATCAACATCTCTAGAAAGAAATTGAGTGCAGCAATGACATATGGATAAAAAAAATTTAGCCCTTGTGCAAGAGAGAGTTACCTATAAAATTGCATTTCCAGAACATTTTGATTGTTCTCACTTTTTTTTTTTTTCAGATGAAAATTTTGTCTTTGGAGACAATGATCTCTTCTACAAGCTCCACAGCTGATTAAGAGTTCATTATTTTTATTTATTTATATATATAATTTTTGATAGCTACAACAGCCAAACTTGTGTTCAAACTAGAACTTGAACCCTACACCTTACACTTGGAGGTTATCAGAGATAACACTCAATCTAACAGCTGGTGTTCAGAGCTCAGTTCATATTTAATGTCACAATGCTAATTTATATAATTTAGTGAGGAACATTATGTAGATAGAAAGCTACTGATTAAAAAGAAAAACAGATTGCACTGATCAAGATAGCTTTTGTTACATGAGCATGCAAGTCCAAGAAATTAAAGTTTATTGTTTCAGACAAGTAATGGTATTAAAATCAATCTAGTAAAGCTCAAACAAGCTTCAATCTGGCAAAAAATAAATGCATATATACAGGAAAATTTTGAAGAACAAATGGAACATAAATATGAACTTGTATACAAAAATTACAATGGAGCAAATGTTCAATCATCGAAGTGAAAGAGATGAAGCAAAACAATATACCGTAAGATTAGTACTGACAGCAACCATATGTTTTGCAACTGCTTGAGGCCTGAAAAAATCATATAACCAATTTTCTGCATGTTAGAGAGAGAGACTGCAGTCAAACCCTATATCCATTGTGATAATTTTCTAAAATTAGTCCCATACTGTTAGCATTTTCTAGCCACAAACGAATCCCAAATTTAACTTGTAGAATGCAATAATTTCAAAAAAAATCATCAATGTCCAGCGCATTGCAAACACTTCATGAACTATTTGCAAATCTTGATTTATTCCAAATATTTATTAGAAGACAACATATTCCTCTTTCTTATCTTTACATGCATTGCTTTCCTCACTTCCAAATCAAAATTCAGACTTCTGTCCAAGTTACTCCTGTATAGTACATTATCCTAATGCTAACAAATTTTGAGAACTAAAACTATTATTGCAAATGAATGGGCACTCTTGGCACTAACCCCAAAGCAGATGAGATCCATTCCCTGAGCGTCCGAGCATTCAACATAGTTTCAGCCGTCGTAAAAGTTTTTGAAACCACCACAACTGCAAATACAGAAGGAACCCAAAAGCATCTCAGATTGTATATTGGTATGCATATGATGCTTAGTAGAAATGTCGAATAGAGCAACAGAAAATTAGAGTTACCTAGGGTAGTTTCAGGATTCAACCCTGTGATAGTTCTAACAGCGTCAATTGGATCAACATTTGCAAGACTACATGCAATTGCAGAAAATAGATTGTGTTAAGAAAAAATCACTGCTCAATCATAAAATGTCACTGTTGTATGCGTAAGTTATAATCATATTGAGTACAACCACACAAACAAGCTACACCACCTTTCCCACCAAAAGCATGTTGAGTACGATCACACATACAATATCTCGTAATTGTTTATATCATATCATGGGTGAACTTCAACAGACTATAAACCTGAATTAGACTGGAGATCATAATGTTGCAGCAATCTCTTAGGTGACTCAAAAAAATCAATAAGGAGCTCCTTTTTCCCCACCCCACAACCGCTTAAAAGAAAGAAAATAAAGATAAGGCCCTAAGCATGCTTGTGCACAGCTACATATGTGTAAACCATAGCTTGAAAAACCTTAAGACTTCATGAATTTTTACAGGCTGCATCCTTTAGAATGAATAAAGCAGAATTAGAATAATGCAAATTTATAATTAACTAAATATAATCATATGCATGTGACAGAACAATCCAATTTAAAGGCTTTTAGAAACAATATAGTTTAAATTCTGGCCTTGTCTTGAGCAAAGAAAAATGTTTTCATTTTCCGAAAAAGTTACAACCTTCTACATAACCTCAAGCAACTTGTCATATCAAATTCACCAAACTCAAGATCCTAAGACCCAAACCTGCTCCTAGCTGAAATTGAAGGCATAAGGTCATACAAAAATTATATATCATGCAGCAACAAAACTAAAAAGGTAAAGTTATAACTAATTAATTATTTGATAAGAAAGTCTTTTCAGTTTCACTAATAACAAGAATTTTATAGTGATTTATGTAAACTTACAAATGAAGTTGGCGTCCACTTGCAAATTCAACAGCCTCTGGATCTGTAAGTGGCCAAGACTAAACCATAAACACTTTTGGCGAGATTTTGTTAAACAATTGATGAGTAAAACAACAAAAATTCTCTGAGAAGAAAAATTAAAGAACATCATGGAGCCGCAGATCGTAATGCATCCAATCAACCTGTTTGAAGGGCTGTATGCACAAATAGAGGACCTAAGAAGCTGCCACCAATACCGATAGCGACAACATCCTTTAATGGTTTTCCTGTTGCTCCAACCTACCAATGTTTGCACATAAGTCAACATTTAGGCAATACAAAACTAAACAGATCATAATTAAAACTGAATATTACCCAGGAACCACTGCGAACCCTCTCAGAGAACTCCCGAATCTTGTCTAGGACTTGCCAAACATCTGGGACCACATTCTTCCCGTCACTATGTATAACTGCATCTTTTGGAGCACGAAGAGCAACATGAAGCACAGACCTATTTTCTGTGGTATTTATCTGAAGTTGTCACCCAAAACAATGGAAAGGATCATATGATGATGATGATGATGTCAGAATATTTGAGCAATGTGTCAGCTCTACCATAAAACTTCATAAACTTATCATTCGAGAGTTCTACTACTGTTTCCAGATCAAATGCAAAAGCGTTGGATTCCTAATATTCAAAATGAGGGAACAGAGTCTCTAAATTGTCATCTTACGTGAAATATCAAGACAAAATGTTGTGTTTACAGAAACAGGTATGTCCCACTTCTTGAAGATAGCATGTATTCAAATTAGTGAACTTAATAACTAGGTCACTTCGTATGAGTGCATCTATAGTTTGAAGTAAAACGTATACTCACACGCTCCCCAATGAACATTCTGTTTATTTTTTGTTTGAGAAGTGCTGCCTGCATTAGGACACAAGGAAGCATAATTAGAATACTATACTATTCACCCCTCTCCCCCAAAAAAAGAAATGGTCCAACCCACCTCTGCCAGTTTGAAGAGCTTGTCCATGGTGTCCAAAGTGGCACGCTGCCGTGAGTAGTCCAGTAGTATCCCATCAAACTCACTGTAGACAGTAATACCCAAAACAAAGGAATTACTTTTAACACTGCAACTTTGTAAATCAAATCATATTCTATCCATATATCCAATACTTCACACAATCTTTGAAAATTGGGGAGAAAAGAAACATAAAAGATCTGAGAGGCAGCTAAGTAGCGTACACCATCAATGACTTGCACCGTTGAACGTCGCCCATTAGTTCACGTAAATGAATCTTTTTAATATCCTCAACATGGGCCTGCATAATGATATATAGTTCACTCAAATATTGCCTTTCATGATACTTTCACACAACACACTATGATAAAAGTACAGATTAGTCACCTTCAAGTTCTTCCATGGCTCTGTGTCACTGATTAGAGTGGATGACTCCATCTGATTTGTTTTTTAAAGCAATCCGCGATCAAATCCCAACCTCCAAGCAAACTGTATTATAATCCCACAAACAGCAAAGGAATATGGATTCTTCTTCCTTTTTTTTCTTCTTCTATTCTTAGAAGTAACTCACACACCCATTTTGTCCCTGCAGAAACTTGCACCCTCAATACTTTCTCTATGTTTTTTATGTTTGTAGAAAACCCAAGTTTTGACTATCAGATTTTTCAATAATTACACTATAGGAAATAAAGAACTCCTCCTAACAAAGCATAATAGGCTCTTTAATATTGAGAAGGGGAAGAAGGGGAGGGAAGCGCTTAAGATTTTTCTTTATATATATATATATATATATATTTTTTTTTTTCAATCGGACGGAGCCATAGAATAAAAGTTACAATGTATAGACTGATGCAACACACATCTATACAGCTAACCATATGTTTATCTCAGATCATACAATAAATTTAACAGCTAAACACTCGAATCAATATAAACCTCTAGTAGAACTATATATATAAAAAAAAAAAAAAAACATAAATCCCTAATTGGACGGTTTGATAGAACAACAATTAGGAAATTAACGACATCATACTTAAACCAAACAACATGCTGAAATTGACTGACACGGTCAAAAGTAAATAAATCAGATTATTGTCCACAAAAGAAAGAAAAAAGGGTAAATAAAGTCAAAATGCAATTACCGATGACAATTATTTAACGATTGCATAAGAAAATATTCAAATGAATGAAAAGAATGAGGAGGAAGTCACTGAGACAGAGCGTATACCTGAAGGTGATAGTCGTAGATTTGTTAGAAGCAGAAATTAAACAGTCTCTGCAGATTTCCTTTGTCTTTCCTATGTATATACGTAGTGTGTGTGTGTGTATATATATATATATATATAAGATGATGAAGTTAAGAGAATGAATGATGAACTGAACAACTGAAGTATACGGAATTAAGGAAGCACTGTTTATCGAAAAAAAGACAAAGCAATAAAGAAGCTTTAGGAAGAACCGAAGCTTGGGAAAGTTGAGGTCACGTGTTATAACGAAGTGGAGATGAGAGGCATTTCCTGCATGATGCGAATCAGATGCGAGAGGATTTATGGTAGCAAAAAAAAAGCATTTTGACAAGAGTATTGTTTGTTTTCGAGCGGAAAAATGAACAAAAAAATAATTTGTTCCGTTGCCGGGAATCGAACCCGGGTCTCCTGGGTGAAAGCCAGATATCCTAACCGCTGGACGACAACGGAACTCTGTGTAAGATTGTGTGTAATTTTATACTTATTGAATAGATTCAACTATTCAAATCACCAAGAGAAGAAAACAAATGTTACCACCATTTGTTATGAATAAAAATAGATTATTTAAAGAGAAAAAGATGTGGACAAAAACTAAATTGAGGTGAAATAATTTTAAAAAACTAAATATAAGAAGAGACCTAAAATGAAATAGAATGCAAAAATAATAATTAATGTGGCCGACTTAAAAGGTAATGATAAGTTATGAATAAAATGAAAACAGAATGTAAAGTATGATGTTAACATTTTCTTGTGTTTGGATAATTAAAAAAAGAAATTAAATAATACTGGTAGCTCTTTGTTATTTTTGAAAAAAAAAATGTAGCGGACAGAAAAAGAATAAAGAAAATTGGATAGTGAGATTATAATAGAAAAAAATGTTTTATTTTGTGAGTAGTAACTAATAAATATGGAGAAATTATAGATTACAAATGAATGTCCTGTCACATGACTGAAGTGGTATTACCATCCAATACATGCACTTAATGCATTAGACTAACATGATTGAGCATGAATTCATTATTTTGGAAAATAAGAACACAACTGCTAATTACTAACTATTCTAACATCTCCTTCTAAATTCTCACTTTACAGAAAAGGTCAAAAGGTTGACCATCCCTCCATCCTTTTCAATTATCTCAATTACCTCCTTGTTTCAAGATAAGTAATGCCTTGTTCTCATTTTGGGGATCAACTGATGTTAGCAAGAAACTTCACCATTTGAATTGGGATATCTTGGCTTCATATATGCTTAATGTAATGTGCCTGTTCTATGATCCAAAATTTTGATGAAGTAAATGGCAGAAGAATAAACATAGACCGAATATGTTGGCTTGCTGAACTGAGGGTGATCAATTGTAGGATAAAAGTGGAAAACCATAACTAGAACCTAGTCAAAAAGTTGTAACATTGAGGTTCATCTTACCAATAGCATCTACATTTAGACAATCCTTGAGATTTTACATTGATCTTGTAGAGTATGATCTTGTTAAAAAGTTGTAACATTAACGTTGATCTTGGTAATCAACGTATTAATTTAATATTAATACTCAATTAAAGTAAACGGTACTTGTAAGATCAACATCAATGTTACAATTTTAATGTTATTAGAAAGTATTTTTTTATAATTATTTTTTTAAAAATAAACTTATTTACATATATATAATCAGGTGGACCGTTTAATATATATAATTGATAAGCATTCATTAAGACAACAACTAAGATAAGAATTAATGCAAACAAATGAACAATTGAAAGTCAAAACATTCACAATATTAAAATACTCAATTGAAAGTCAAAAGCATAATATTAAAGGTCTTTTCTCAAATATTTAGAATATTAAAGGTCTTTTCTCAAACATTTAGAATATTAAAATACCCAATTTAAAGTTAAAACACATTAGTGTTTAAGTCAAAAACAGAACAACTTAATAAGATATCAATATTATTACATTTGGCCCAAAAAAAGAAGAAAAGAAAAAAAAAAAACAAAGAGAAAAGTAACAATCGCAAGAGGTGATGATTTTGGGCTAAGAGAAAAAATCAAAATAGAGAAATTTTGGATTAAGAGAGAAGAGAGAAGTGATGATTTATACACACATTTGAGTTAATCGTTGATTAATCTTACTCTCCCTTTATTTTTTTCATGTTTTATAAGTTTATAATATGTATTAGGCCATAAGAGACTTGGACCTTTCAATTTAAAAATGATATACTTTAAAAATGATATACTAACCCATAAGATAAAACAACCACAAATGAATCTAAAATCTAAGCTATAGGGTAAAAAATAAATTGAGGGGGGGCATTTTTGAAGTTTCAAAATTAAATATAAGAATTTTTTTTTTCACGGGACATGCTCGGTTTGCCCTTGGCCCCACATATGCTTGGCTATGTGCTTCGCCGGATTGGGCAAAGCGTCCACCCAACCATTTGAATTTTTTATATACATTGTTTTGTCTTCGCATTGCGTCAATTCTTTGCGTTATATATCTGTATATGTATTATTCACTTAAAACTCAATAACTTTCACTACAAATTAATTTTTTTGATAAAACTATTTATGTTAGAAAGAAAATTTCGAGAGTTTCAATTTGAGTACAACATAGACCATTTTCCGACTTAAGAAGAAAAAATTATGAATTTCCTAAGTCAAAAAGAGTATAAAAAATTGAACATGTATATGTAAATTTTTAAATTAATTTAATTGTGTAGATGGCAAAAATTTGGAGAAACTATTATTAAGCAAGCAAAATTATAGAGATGCTAACGTACTGACGTGATTAGTTAAAATGTTGAGCCAGAATTTTAGTCTAGAGAAACAAATTTGAAGTTGTTGTGATGCTCTTAGGCAATAGTACCGGTAGAATTAGAGCTTTGTTTTCTTTCCAATTTCCTTCAACCATACTAGGTATTGCGAAAAAATGAGACAGAAGGGTTGGTTCGATAAATTTGAAAATAAGTACCCAAAAATCTAAAAGTCAGAGTTTTAGGTACTGAAGTTTTAAATGGTATTTGTTAACTTCTTATAAGTTTTTGAATTTTAAGTGTTGAACATCTCATTGTTAGTGAGACTTATTTTTTAAGTCATAATCTTCAGAGTTAAATGCTTAATTTGCTTATCAAATAACACCCAATTTCTCCTAAAATTTATCAAGAATACTGTGTATTTTCTTCTTGTTTTAAAAATACACAAATTTCCGTAACAGAAACTAATGTTACAAGGGCAAATTTGGCATTTTGAATTTCTCCATTGCTGCTGGGTTAGAAAAACAGATGACGTTGATAGCTGTTGACATAACTATATCTGATATCAGCATAGTTTTCTAAACAAGTGAGGACTGCATGGATATGTGATTATAACAAATCTCAAGTAACTTCACTATAATAGTATATTATTATTATATCATACCTATAGTTTTAATATAAAAGTTTTATGTTATAGTACATATGATCACAAAATGATGCATATCATACCTATGGATTTGATATAAAAGTTTTATTTTATGGTACATATGATCACAAAAAGATGATGGGCTGCATGCGCATTTGAATGTGGCACGTATTATCGCCAAAGAAACTTATTTAATAATTGCTTCATTTGGTTGAATAAATTGAATGACACCATACTTCTTATTTTATTTTTTATTTTTTGGATAAGTTGAATGGCACCATACTGCTTTTTATAAAATTAGTGATTAGTTTATCAATAAATGAATAATAAGTAGAACTAAAGTGAGTGCATGCTGAAGTCTTCGACTTAAAAATAATTATTTATACTACTATATAAATGTTTATAGAACTTTTATTTTTAAAATTTTATTTTATTATTGATTAATTCCAAAAGACATGACTCATTCCAGAATAATTTTCAAAAGTTGATTTTCTTATTAATTCCAAAAAAACATGACTCATTCTTAAAGTCATTGAATTTCAAAAAATCACATATTTTCTCAACGGATTTTTAATTTTTTTTATGCATTTTTAGATTATTATTATCTTTGATTAATTTCATACTGTAGGGGATAAATTCTAACTTAATCTAATGGGTCGAATTGGTACATTAATGGATCAAACCCAAGTCAATTTGAGTTCAAGTATCAACAGAAGTCCCAAATGATTGTTTTGAGAAAAGAAATGGGCCTAGTCGACCCATCAAAAGGCCAAAATGGCCTGGTCCAAATATAAGTCTAAACTCAAAAAAAATTTAAAATCCTTGAGAGTAAAGATAGCTACAAATAAGAGAATTTGAATCCTTAGATGACTCAAATCCCAACTTGTATAGATAACAAAGAGCATATGAATGAAAAGGATCCTCGAATCCTCTCTTGAATTTCTCACTGAAAATATTGTATTCTTAATTTTTTGGGTATGTGCATTGAGTTAATTAGCAAAAATTAACAAAATAATTTTTTATACCTACACTTTGACGCCATCTGTGGGAAGAATTTAATCATTTTCAATACGAAAACTAGAAAAATTTACAATCATGGTGGACACAAGGAGGAATACCTACGATGTGGCTGGGCAGACCCCTTAGAAATCAAAAGGGGGTATCGCCCATACAACCAAACATCCAGGATCTTCTGGTGCAACCAAACATTCAGGCTCCTCTGGCACAGCCAAACGTTCAGCAATTAACCCATCAGAACGAGGCTCTGCGATAGCAAATCACTGACCTCCAAGCAAAGGTCGAACGCGCTGAAAGCGTGAAAAACCTTAGACAACAGCGGAATGAAGGGGCAGGATCGAGTAACCACTCGTTGAGTGACTCGCATCACAACCAGCTCGTAGGCAAAAACCCCTATCTTGGTTAACCCAACGAAGGTCAGATCAACCCCATACAAGCCTACCCAGAATAGAGGGTCCAGATGCAGCAGGAGATTAATGAACTAAAGGGTAACCGGTCCTGCTATCCAGCTAACAGGGCACTTACCACCACTAGGTTAACCAAATCTCATTTCACAAACAACATAGTCAGAACTAAAAGGCGGAGAAGGTTCACTCTGCCGACGTTCGTCACCTTCGACGGAAAGACAGATCCGATGGAACACATCTTCCAGTATCAACAGAAGATGACTCTAGATGCCAAAAATGATGTGCTCATGCGCCACTAGGTTAACCAAATCTCATTTCACAAACAACATAGTCAGAACTAAAAGGCGAAGAAGGTTCACTCTGCCGACGTTCGTCACCTTCGACGGAAAGACAGGTCCAGTGGAACACATCTTCCAGTATCAACAGAAGATGACTCTAGATGCCGAAAATGATGTGCTCATGCGCAAAATCTTTACATCCAGTCTGGCTGGACCCGCATTACTCTAGTTCAAGCAGCAACCGCCTCGTTCGATCTCGAACTTTGCAAGGTTATGTGAAATATCAGTGGCCCAGTTCGCTGGAAACCAATAACGGAACATGACAATCTCCTCATTATTCACCATGAGACAAGTTAAAAGAGAGACGTTAAAATCTTTCCTAACTCATTTCAATTTGGAGATGTCAATGATAGATCATTGCAATCAAACTATGGCGGTGGAGGCTTTCAAGATAGCCGTTTCACCAGAGGTATGCTTCCACAAATCCCTGGTGAAAAGCGTCCCAAAAGACACAGGCGATTGAACTTCCAAGCTCAGAAATATCTAAGGATAGAAGAATATGAGGCGGCCAGAAGACAGCAATTGACCTTGATCACTGTAGCATAACAAATAAAGATCCAGGTTGCTAAGGCAAAACCACCTCGAGTTATTCCTTCGTCTATACCAGAGTCTGCAAAAAAACAAAAGTTGAAGAGAAGATCACCCCTTTGAAGGTATCTCTGGCCAGGCTTTATTATGAAAAATAAGAGTAAGGGAATCTTTTGCTCACCTCCAACCATCAGAAAATAGAGTGAAGAAATAGAATTAGAAAAATAAATACTTATTTATATAATATTATATTTTAGGAGTATGTATTATGAATGAAGTTAGTGAAATAATAAATAGAATTAGAAAAAATATCAATATATAAGAATTATAATATATATATTTTTATTTTTTTGAATTTTAAAAATAAAAAGATGGTGTGTTAGGGATGAAGTGTGAGAGAAAGAATAAATAGACTTAAAAAAGTTATAAAAATAAAAATAAGAATTATAATTTTATTTTTATTTTTTCTGAAATAGGAATAATTTGTGTTAGGGATGAAGTGTGAACTAAATTAGAATTCTAACCTAATTAAGCCACTCTAAATGGATTGAAATTCTTTAGACATTTAAGGAAAAAAAGAATTCTAATTCAATTAAATGATTTGAAACTCCGTAAATTACTTTTCTTAATCAAATTATTTAAATTTTAAAAATAGGAAGATTTTGTGTTAGGAATGAAGTGCAAGCAAAAGAATAAATAGAATTAGAAAATTTATAAAAGTAAGAATTATATTATTTTTATTTTTTTCTGAAATAGGAAGAGTTTTTGTTAGGGATGATTTGTGAGACAAATAATAAATAGAATTAGAAAAGAATACTTGGTTTATGTTTCTATGTATTTATTATAATAAATATATTATAATAAAAATTAAGAATGCATTATAAAAATAAAAAAAATTACTGAAACTTTTGAACCTCTTTGTACTTTTAGTAATAGTGTGTGTGTGTATATATCTTTGACCTTTTATTATTTTGATAATGTAATAATATACTAATATAAAATTAAAGCTATACGATAAAATTCTTTTAGACATTAAAATATTTATTATATTAATAGTTTTAAAGTTTGTCTTATATAGATAATATATACTTTAAACCATTAAATAGTACAAGCAAACAGTTTTATTTAGAATTAAGAATATATCTTTTAAGTTTAGTTAACAATTGGGTAAAATTTAATTTTAAAAAAATAATATAAAAATTAACATTTGAATCTCAAAGTTCAATTTTTTAATAAAAATAATTTACTTAAATATATATTTTAATTTAGTACATAAATAATAACTAAATTATAAAATTAGTGAATTCATTAAATATTATTTAGTTCAATTTTTTCAATTCCCTTCTCTAGAAGTTTTTCTATTAGTAGTGTTTTTTTATTAATTAATATTATATTTTAGGAGTTTATGTTAGGAATGAAGTTAGAGAGAGAATAAATAAAATTAGAAAAAGAATACTTATTTAAATAATATTACAGTTTTGGAGTTTATGTTAAGAATGAAGTTAGATAGTGAAGGAATAGAATTAGAAAGATTACTTATTTAGGAGTTAAGGAAATATTATGTTTCTACTTATTTATTAAAATAAATAATATTATAAAAATTTAAACAAGCATTATAAACAATAAAATAATGGGCATTTTTTCATTAGTATATCTCCATTGTGGTTGACCAAGGGTAAATTTTGCCAAATTATATCTTTGTGTGCAATTGGAACAAACCAAACCACAAAGAGTGTGCGTGTAAATTTTTTCAAATTGAATTAAAAAATTTATAAAAGTATGAATTATAATATTATTTTTATTTTTTCTAAAATAGGAAGAGCTTTTCTTAGGGATAATGTGTGAGGCAAATAATAAATAGAATTAGAAAAGAATACTTGGTGTTTAAGATTTATGGAAATAATATGTTTCTATGTATTTATTAGAATAAATATATTATAATAAAAAATAAGAATGCATTATAAAAATAAAAAATTTACTGAAACTTTTGGACCTTTGTACTTTTAGCAATAGTGTGTGTATATATATATATCTTTTACCTTTTATTATTTTGATGGTGAAATAATATACTAATATAAAATTAAAGCTATACAGTAAAACTTATAGAATTATTATCTAAGATCAAATTCATATGAAAATAATCCTTCGACGCAAATTTTTTTTTTAGAAAAAAATAAAATTGCACACAAAAACAATAAAGATGGGTAAAATCCTTTTAGAAATTAAAATATTTATTATATTAATAGTTTTAAAGTTCGTCTTACATAGATAATATATACTTGAAACCTTTAAATAATACAAGCAAACAGTATTATTTATAATTAATAATATATCTTTTAAGTTTAGTTAACAATTGGGCAACATTTAATTTTAAAAATATATATATAAATTAACATTTGAATCTCAAAGTTCAATCTTTTAATAAAAATAATTTACTTAAATATATATTTTAATTGAGTACATAAATAATAACTAAATTATAATATTAGTGAGTTCATTAAATATTATTTTGTTCAATTTTTTCAATTCCCTTCTCCAGAAGTTTTTCTCTTAGTAGTGTTTTTTTATTAATTAATATTATATTTTAGGAGTTTATGTTAGGAATGAAGTTAGAGAGAGAAGAAATAAAATTAGAAAAATAATACTTATTTAAATAATATTATAGTTTTGGAGTTTGTGTTAGGAATGAAGTTAGAGAGTGAAGAAATAAAATTAGAAAATAATACTTATTTAAGAATTAAGGAAATATTATGTTTCTACTTATTTATTAGAATAAATAATATTATAAAATTTTAAACATGCATTATAAAAAAATAAAAAATGGGTGTTTTTTCATTAGTACATCTCCATTGTGGCTAACTGAGGTTAAATTTTTTCAAATTATACATTCGTGTGTAATTAGAACAAACCAAACCACAAAAAGTATGAGTGTAAAATTTGCCAAATTATACAATCAAGTGTGTAATTTACCCTATACACAAATATTGTAAATGGAACATTCACATTTTTTTACTGACAATGACACTCAGATCATAAAGTTTGTATTATTTTTCTCAATATCTGGCTGAAATAGTAAAACATATGCTACTATAATAACTCACATGTATATAGACTTGTGATTGAAAAAATTTCCATGCATGATGATGTAAGAGCTTTAGTTCCAGCAACTTGATGTTTTTCCTATTTTCTTATGTTCGACTATAGAACTTACAGTCATTTTTATCACATAATCAAGAACAAACTTGTGTATATATATGAATTTTTCTAAATATAGTTATATAAGAGCATCTCTTTGACCTACTCTGTAGTCTTCTACCTACTCTATAGTCTTACTTCTATATATCTTTTTTGTGTTCAAAACTTTTGAGGTTAATCACTTTTGCATTTCACTATTCCTTAGAAATTTTACCTTAATTTATATATATGGTTATTAATTATTATTACATACATGAATTGAATGTTCTGAAACAGTTCAATATTTTTAAATTACTTCATTTAATATGGTAATATTCTGAATGTTCTTTTCATATCTAATTATTATTATATACATATATGAATCAGTTAGTCATACTTCAATGGCTACTACTCATATACAAGAGCAAAGGAGATCATACAATAAAAAATACTATGAAAATTTAACTTCTGAGGAAAAACATAACAGAATCAAAGATAATTGATACAATAGTATTTTTTCTTGCTCTCATTTCAAGTTCAAAATATAAATTATTCGAAGAGGCTGGAAAACTTTCCCTAGAAGACATAATTGGAAAATCTGTAATGACATTCAAGGTATTAAATTATTATTATTATTTTATATATTCATTTAATTTTTCTTTATTATATCACATGATTATAATGAATTCCTCTTAAAAATATATATTTTGTCACTCAATTTGCAGAAAACACATTACTTTTTTTAAACAAGAATTATAAAGATTAAAAATGCATCTGAATCATGGTACAATGCAAGAGAAAGTTGAAGTACGAAAAGATGGACTCCAAGAAGAAAGTTGAAGTATGAAAAGATGGACTCAGTTGTACTAATTGCAAGACAAAAGACACTAAATGCTTTCAAATGTATTATTATATCTTTAAACATTATATTTTTTTAAAAAAAATTACAATATGACAAATATGTCATTCTTTATTATTATGTATCAATGAAGTATACTCATTTATGCAGATTTATGATGCAATTTCGAGTCAAAGATATAACAAATAATGCATATCTAACAATATTTGATAATTCTCAATCATTAATAAATTGTTCACTAAATGAGCTAATACAATTAAAAAGTGAGGTAATATTTTTTTCCTTACTCATAAAATTTATGGATAAAACAATTCATTTGAAATGTATCAATATTACTAAAATAAATTTGTTATTTTTGTAAGATGAGGAGATGAATGAATTTACGACAAAGTGACAAGTTGCAAAGGAAAATTGTTTCTTTTTATTATCAAGATAGATAAGAGTCAAAATGACGTAGTCAAGAATAGTTTTGTAGTGGTAGCTATCAAAGAAGTTTCACTTAAGAATGATTTATTTGAAAAAGAATTCAGAAATATAAAAAAGATGAAGTGTTGAGAATTTCCAAAAGAATAATGATAGATTGTTTAAGAATGATTAGAATTATATGATTTATTATAATTTATATTTGATTCATTCCATGTGAATAATAGTTAATTTATAATTTTTCTTTTCAACAAGTAAGTTTATATTACCAAGGTTACATAATAGAAATAATTTTTAGTATTTTAATTAATGTTTTTGAATGTGTTATAATAGTTTTCAATGATTTGGGTGTTATAATAAAATTTTAATTTATTTTTTATTCATGTGCATCGCACGTGCTTTAAACTAGTATATATATATGTGTGTTTTAAAGTTAAAACGAAAGTAAGGTAGCTTTATCTAATTGAAAAAAAAATATGAGATCAAGAATATCCTTTGAGTCAATGGAAGAGTAAATCAGACAATATATATAGTGTTAAGATTAGAGTGTAATTATATGTCAAACTTCAAATGTATGAGTTTAAATTTGCCAAATTATAAATAAATGTGTAATTAGAGTAAACATCCGAAAGTCTGAGTGAATTTTACCCTGAAATCTAAGTGCCTCTTTTTAAGTAGAGATTTTATTTTTTAATCTTGCAACACCTTTTACCCCAACATAATTCTGTTTCCAACATAATTTTGTTCGGTATTTCAAAATTGAATTCGGAAGACGACCCTCTTCACAGTACATTAATATGCCTCCAACACACAAAAAAAAGAAGTGTATTCAATAATCGCAATGTCTTTCAAGTTTCGATCATTTTAATTCAGGAAATCAGAGAACAATCGTTCGATCCAGGCTTTGTCATCAATCATCAGAATGCTACAGTTCTGTTCCATAGTTTGTCGTCATCAGGTATCTCATTCCATATTTTATTCAATCAATCAAAATGCTATTCATCGCATGTCTGTTCTCTTTTCCGTTCTGTTTGTTTCTCGGAAAGACCGAGAGAAAATTTAAGAAGGAAAAGATACTTCAAATGTAAACACATCGAGCCTGTTATGAACAAATTCTTTTCCTTTTACCTAATTGTTTTTAGTAACTGAACCGATTTCGGTTCTTTTCTTTCCATTCCAGAGATTTAGACACACGTATATCAATTTTTCCCTTTTAGTTGAGAGTTCATCGAGAATTTGCTAGCTTAGAAATTATAAGAAATTGTCAATTGATTGTTAGAATCGCTTATTTTGTTCTGATTGCACAGAAAAAGTTAGCATGTGTATGTATGTATGTGTGTGTGCGTGTGTAATGACAGATTTAAAATAAATTATTTAGTGCGAGTGTATGTATACACATGTCAAATATTATAACAAATTCATTAAATTGCCATATCTAATTATCTGCTGATTTTAGTTTCTTAATCCTTCCTTTCCTTCTGTTTTTGTTTTTATACCTTTCTATTTTCAGCTATGATACTGGTTCTTTCCACTGATTTGTTATTATATATATATATATTTTTTTTAAAAATTTATGGTTTTGTTGTGAGATTGAGATGCATTGGTCATAGAAAGTTCAGTTACCCAAGAACGAGGTAGTTGACACCTGACCATGTTAAGAAGTGATATTATTAATATTATTACTCCGTAATTCTTTCTATGGCATTCCAAGGATGCAACTGAGTTAGCAAGAACACTCAGAGCAAATTACTCAAGTTTTACTGATCCCCACTTGTGTATTTTAATACAGTTGCTTGTGAAATTGCCAAATTATCAGCATTGGATGTCCCATGAAATGATTGAAGCAACTTATTGATATTTTATTAGCATTTGAAATGAGTTCTCACCTTACTTTTGCATGTCATCTAAATTGAGCACCTAATAATTTTCAGTTTTTCATGTTATGCAATCTCAATTTCAACGATCATAGGTGGTGATGTCTCCATTTTCCTATGACTCAAACCTGAGGATAGATTTTTTTTTTCTTCAAAAAATGCTGTAAAAATGAAAATAAGTTGTTGCATTTTAACAAGATTTCAAAATTCAGCTGGGGTGGCAGCTTTATTGTTCTAATGCATGGTAATTTGATAGCCACAGATATATGAACTTGATGTACCTTCAAAATTCAAATATACATTACCTTTTAATTTATCCTTTACAAACCATATCCAGAATTGTGAAACTCGCTTCAAAATGCTTGTAATTGTAACTAAACAGGTTTTTAGAATTACACTGAACTCATAGTTTTCAATCAAACAGAAACACACACATATAATAGATCTTTCGTAATCTCGTCCACAAGTCCATTGAGCACATGCCTCTCCACATCCCTTATAACGTCATCTTTTTCATGAAATGCGAACATCATCTCATTCCAACCAAAGTCCCACATACTGTTCACATCTGGATCTCTATCATGGATGTCTCTTTCAAGCAGTTCATGGAGGTAGTCAGCGGCATCATATTCACCACTCCCGTTGCTACCATAGAATCTTAACCTTTCCAAGTCTTTGTACAAATGTTTTACCAGATCATCCAAAGAACATATCTTCACAGAACTGATTGATATCTTCACAAAAGGATGAATAGCGAGCTCTTGTTTTCGTCCTTTTCTTTTCATTACTTCATAGCAGCAGTCTATTATGATTCTGCTTTCTTCATCTTGACTATAATAATCACTGCCCTGAAGAATGCCAACAGGTATGTTAAGTTTGAAAAGGGCCTCTGCTGTGTTGAGAAATAGTTGACTTTTTATCAGTATCTGCTTGAGATCTATTTCCCATTCTGTCAATAGCACTTGTTTCTCTGATGTGGAAATTTTCTTGTGCTCACTATGTGAAAAGTCAGAGATTCCGATGCTTGCTTCATTGACTCCTGCAACATGTAAAGAATCAGCTTTAATAATTAATTTTATCCATGTGCATATGTCTTTATTGCAATTTATATCAAAGCAGAATATCATCTTTTATCAAGACCTGGATGAAGAGGTTTGTTGGTGAGGATGAATGATGAAGGTTTTGAAAGATTGTTGGATGTGTGGGGTAGGTATTTCGTCTTTACCAAGATTTTTGTAGGTTCTATATGGATAAGAACATCTATCTTGAGGATGAATAAAAGGATTTAGAACTTGGAAGGATGACAAGAATGATTTTTTTTTTCCTTTTTTTTTTGGGGAGAAGGTAAGAACATATAAAATGTAAAGTATTACTTGCCACTACCACCAGATTTCTTACTTAGGAGGTCTCCTGCTTCCTTCTTTAGAAAGGTTAGGCACAGGGTTCAAGTCCTGGTAATTCATGCAAACGGGTGTTCTCTGGGTAGGGGAGGGCTACTTCTCATTGTGTAGTCATGCCATTAATCTTTTTTTTTTTTTAAAAGAAGAAGAAGAAGAAGAAACGGTGATAGGCCTGAACCTTTTATACTCACCATTAAGTGGACTTGGTACAGTTTTGTGAGACTTCAGTTCTTGATCTTTGCTGAAAGCAGGTAGTTGGCCTTGGCAATCAATAGAAACTGTAGAAAGTTCTGAGGTTTCGTTATTGCACTGCATAACAACCAACAAAGCATAGTGTGAGGTTGCTGCTGCTTTTTAGAACTATGCAGTTTTGTAAGAAGTAGGTTGTTTTTCAAACGATAGTTCAGTCATACTTAATATGCTGTGAATTGATAATTTTTGGTAAAGATGAGCTTACACTGTCATTCTGAATTAGAGTATGAGGTACTTTTTGGCTTCGACATTCCTCCCCCTCAGAACTGTAAAAAATAGGAGCCTGTCCAGTTTCATCGTACAATTGTTCTGCCCCATTCTGTGACTGATTGCTTGCTTCTGATTTGTTGGATCTAACGATGTGCACTTGTGCTTCTATGGACTTGTTGGCACTCACTTGTTCTGCTCCTTTGAAGCCGATTTTGTCACGCCTTTTTTGTTTCATTTCTTGAATAATTGAAATCTGATGCTTCAACGGTCTTGCGAAGTTTTGTGAAGCTCCATTTCTTCTATTCCTTACTTCATCCATTTTTCGAGGGGTCTCACTTCTATTCACTTTCACAAAATCTACCTTTTTCTGTTTGGTTGGGACTCGGACAGGATTCTCTTCTGTAAATGCTGGAATGCTACCTTTTACCTTTTCTGTTTCAGATCCAAGTTCTCTTGGAGATGCATTTTGAGCTGAGTTTCCGCTCATTGGAATTTTTGTGTCAACCTTCAAGCTAATATTATTTCCATATCTGACATGATCTTCTTGGTGCCTGCTATTTGGCAGCCCTTTCACCAGCCTTGCATCAACAGCTTCTGTAGAACTTCTCTTACTAGGTGCCGCTTTGTTCATATGTGGCTGCTGCTTTTGCTTTTGCATACTTGTAGCATCATGCATGCGTCTTGATGAACTCTTGGATTCCACTTCACTTCCTTTCGGTTTCCTTACCAGAAACTTCTGTTTTGCACTCTGCTGATCTCTCTTTTCTGTTTGATGCTTTTCTTCTTGAGCCTCAGATTTTCTTAATGTGTGCAGATAGTGCAATCCTTGATCATCCTGGGGCTTTTGTGGACTGATTGGGATGAGCCTGCTTGCGTTTTTATTTTCTGTTTGAAGTGTGATTTCCCTGATCCCAGGTTTTTCTTGTGTTATATTTGAAGGTTCTGGAGTTTTGTGTCTCTGCGGTGCTTTCCGCTGCATCTCATCCTTTGAGACTGGTTGCTTGGTTTCACCCTTTTCTGTGCCTTTCTGTTCCCGGTGCTTTGTATTATCATGCCCTCCCTCCTGCTGAAATTCCTTTCTACTCGCTGTAATTTGAGGTAATTGGCTGACGTTGCTTTGTTCTTTATTTATTGTGGAGGTGGTCTTTCTTGAGCCTGGGACTGGAGGTAATTGGCTGATGTTGCTTTGTTCTTTATTTATGGTGGAGGTGGTCTTTCTTGAGCCTGGGACTGGATTTAGTTTATCTGCCTTTTCCAAGTCTTTCCAGTGTGATTTTCCATCAGGAATCAACTCCTCGGTGTTGGCATTTCGAGTTGCCTTAATCTTTCCAGCTTTCAGCACAAATGCAGTATCCCGAGTTAGTGGTATCTCATTGGCTTGCACATTTTTCTCTGTAGTTGGAAATTCCGGATTCTTAGTACCTCTCATATTTGGTTCAGCATTCTTGGGACTTGCGCGAGCAGTCTTCTTCGAGGGCATCTGATCTTGCTTCTTTGAGTTTGATTCTTTCGTCGTCTTTGAATCTACAAATTTGGGTAGCTCTTCCAGTCCCATCAGTTTTGCAATTACATTTGACATTCTCCCCTTCTCTGGTTTGTATTGTGATGAACCTGAGTAATTCTTTGATTCCAAGAATGCAGACAGGGCTTTGAAATCGGGGCCACAGCTAGCTTCCCTCTTATGAGGCACCAAATTGGAGGTAGTTAGAGCTAGTTTTCCAGGGACATCAGGAGCTTCTGTTGGATATGTGAGGGCCATAAGCTTCTGCTTGGGATCAGTCTTTGCAACCTTTTGGATGCCATGAGAATTCCTTGAGGGCTTATCGAAAGAGAATCTTGGCCGGTCCAGTTGCTTCTGTTCAAGTAATCTGATAGTTCCGTCTTCTTCTTCCCCGTCTTCCTCGAGCAATCTAATCCGGTTTTTTCTCTGAGGGCTGACCATGTACTCTGAAGCTTCCTGCAGGTTTACAAGCATTCTCAGAGACTCTTCCAAATCTATGGCCCCCTTCAACAGTTCCTTTCCAATTTCTATCGAATACCTATCAAAGTTCATGCCATTAGAGCAAGCTCTGAGAATCTGGTTCAATTTCTGTGCCCCTCTTGATATTTCTTTGATATGGAGATGGGAGAGGGTAGGAAACTGGCTAGTTGAAGGTCGGTGGTTATCAAATATGTTTCTTTCCATCTTTCCATGATCTAGTGATCTCCTACCAATTTGATGCAGGAAATTTAGCATTGAACTATTGCCTGAGGAATCCATTTTACCAAGTTTTCCTCCATGTTCAAGGGCAAAAGATAGGGCCATGGACAGATCTCCAATCGGTTGCGAGTTTCGGCCTCCTCCAAAAGGAACAATTTGTTTTGAAGATGCTTCAATATTGAGTGATCTATTGCCTCCACTAGACCTTCTCCCTGAGTTCGCTGGTCTGGAACCAATCTGCAAGGAACTGAAACATATGATGTACTAAACTTTGTAGAGCTACTTGGCTGTCTCAGTAAAGAACACAATTTTCAGGTAGGTTGATGAAGAACTTACAGATTCTAGCGCTTTTATTTGTCGAGATCCTTTGTAGGTACGTCCAGGGTTTCCATATGCATCTGTTGATCCAGAAACACAAGAAATAAAGAACACAAAATAGTTGCCTGAATGCATGCACAAAACATTGTAATAATACATGCCTATTAGTGCTCTGAAAGGCAGATACTAGGCACATGACTTCTACTCTAAACAAGACTAGATTTACAACTTTCAGGATTAAAACATCAATAGTAGGAGGCCACTCCCCTTATATGTTTGATTGAAAATATAGCCTTCCATGTATCTCCTAAGGTTCTTTAAACACAAGCATGTATGCACATGTTCAATGTCATGGACACCCAGTACTTGTCTAAAAGCTCAGAATAGCTCAAGCACTTGTACTGAATTTTACACAACTGCGCTCTGGGAATGGTTTGTCCTACCTCAAATATATATATATATATATATAGGAAGGAGGGTAGGTTGTGTGTGTGTGTGTGTATATATACTTGTTGGGGATTGGGGATTTGGGAAGGAGGGTAGGTTGTGCTTCTTCGCAAGATGTTCCCTAGAAATGAAATGGAACTTGAAAAATCATTATAGTGGTCTTAAATATCATCCCAGTTTAACCTTGATCTCAGAGGTGAGAGAGTCTCATATATATGAGATCAAGGTTAAACTGGGATGATATTTAAGACCACTATAATGATTTTTCAAGTTCCATTTCATTTCTAGGGAACATCTTGCGAAGAAGCACAACCTACCCTCCTTCCCAAATCCCCAATCCCCAACAAGTATATATACACACACACACACACACACAACCTACCCTCCTTCCCCAATCCCAACAAGTACACACACACACACAAGAGAGAGAGAGAGAGAGAGAGAGAGAGAGAGAGAGAAGGAGGGGGGGATGACAAATAAAATGACATGTGAGAGAATTCTATTTACAGTTCTGCATTTTCCAAATGATCCTGCTAACTTCTTGAATTGCATCAAGTTTTGTGATATTGCTCGGGAGTCACCGACTTCAGTTGTGAATCTTATGATACATTCACCATCATACAGGCCACAATGGAGTTGATACTTCTAGACATGACAATGTTCTACTTATGAGGTTTTTGCTTGAAAATACTTTGTATGATAGATGTAAATAATAAATATTATATCCATGTAATAAACAAATGACATGTCAAAGAATTCTTCTCTTCACAACTTTGAAGTTTCTAAGTTATCCTCTTCACTTCTGAAAAGCAGTTGTTACCTGCTGCTGCTTTTAGAATTACTTCAAGTAAGTGAACAAGAATAAAAATCCAGACAAAGTTTATGATATTGTTTAAGAGTCAATATTTTCAATTATAAGTTATTCACTTTAGCACATACATTGAAGACTTTGAAGTTGATATTACATTTTCTGTGTTTCTTATGTTTTTTGCTTATACAGAACAAGATAGGTTTTTTCATTATGTTTTTTTTTTTCGCTTTTATATAGAACAGATAAAATTGATATAATTGAAAATACTTTGTTAGTTGGATGATCATATTCCCAGTTCTAAAATGTAAAGACACCTGAAGATGCTTACCTCCGGCCACCGGAGTTGAACGGCTTGAGCTCTGAGATGCAGCCATCCGTTCTTTCCGCATCCGAAGATCGCTTAGCAGCTTCTGAGCAAAGTCTGATCTTGTTGCCATGTTATGCTCTCTGCCGGAACTCAATTCGAAACTCGACAACTGTTACAGCAACCACAATGGAGATGGAGAATATTCTCAGATAGAGTTCTGGAATTTTGATCCTTTTACATATGAAAGAAGATAGGAATATGTGTTGTTTCTCATCTAGTTGGGTGGGTTCTTTCAGTGTTGGGTAAGGTGGGAAGTCCTTTGCAGAATTTCAAATCTTAAGGTTGACGTGAACGTTAGCTGGGGGGGTGTGGTCTTTGTAACACTCGAGTTACCCTGACTTTCATTGCAATTCAAGCAATGGCAGAGGTTTCTAAGAACTTCTCATCAAAGCCTTCATTATCAGAAACTCTTCTTTTCTTGTTTTTTTTTCTTTTTCTCAATTTCTCCTAAAAAGTTCTTTTAAGAATTCCTGTTATTGTTTTTATCAGTGACATCGCAACAAACATTTTCACTACTGAAAATGGAGGAAAGCTCCACCTTGACATGTTGTGTCTATTATATTTTCCTTTTGATATATATATATATATGATTGCTATATTATTAAGATAATCCTCACTCTATCTTTAGCTTTTGGCCTTTTCTTTTTATCCAGTGTCTATTTATGACCTCAATAATTCTGGGCATGAAATTGATTTTATTTTTTATTTTGTTTGGGGGCAAGTGGCATGAAATTGAACTACTCAAGATCTAATTAAAAAAAAACCCATTTTAATGAATTTGAACTTTAATTTTAAATCCAGATGTAATTCAATTTGAGTTTAATTTTACACATTGGTAAAAAATGATTATATGGTATAAGATCCATTCGGATTGGAAACATAACCTGCAAGTATTTGAGCCTTTAAATATTGCATTTTCCAGACAAGATATATATACTTGTAATTAGTCACTCATTCTTTCACTTTCAAAAATATGGATTAAAATAATACTTTACAATTGTTTTATGGGATACCGAAGGTCAAATTTGTTTGTTGGATTAGCCAATAATAAGAAAGTGAAAATTCACATTACCGACACAAGCAACCATGCATATGGGTGGGTCGTAAAGAGAAATTGGCATATGAAGTTGGAGTGGTTGGAGTGGCTTCGAATATTTTTACCTGTCAGTTGACGAATCATTTTAGTTGTGGATTTGTTGTAGTATGAAACAATATAGAGCATCAAAACTGTGCTCTCGTGATATACTGACATATATATATATATATATATATATATATATCAGGAAAAAACATCAAAGCTGTGCTCTCGTGTTTTCTTCTTTTCTTTTCCCGGCAAATCAAGGAAAAAACACAACTACAGATCAGAACCACTTGCCTCAAGCAACAAAGAAGGGAGGGCTTTCTGAGCCAGTAGATGAGCACACCATTGATAGCTCTGGGAAACCAAACGTCTTCTTGATATTCCTTTCGGGGAAAAAAAAAAAATCTTGATATCATCTAAAATCACTTGAGCAGTTACATTTATTGCTTGAAATTCATTGATTAAACTCAAAGTCACTGTCAATTGGAACTAAATTTAAGTATTATTATTAATGCTCCCCACTTCAAGGTCATGATTTAGGGTAATTACCGGTCAGAGGAGTGTTAGGGCCTTAGGGGCACAGTGCTTAAGCGATTGTCCTTTCAGACTCGCTTCATTAATTAGTAAAAAGTGAAAATCAATCATTAATTACTTTTGTATAATAAATGTCCTGTTTTATCATCAATTAGCATGCCCTTGTGATTTTAAAATATTTTCTATGATATTCACAGTGATTCTTCAATTTTAATTAAACAATAAAATTTTATATTAATCCATATATTTATTATAATAATTTCTTATATAATTTTTTGAAATTTGTAATTAATTGGTATATAAAATACTTTATGAATCTTTTAAAATTGAAAAATCACTTATGAATATCATAGTTTTACTTAATGGCATTAATGTAAATATTTTAAAATCACAAGGACATACTCATTGATGACAAAATAAGACATTTATTACACAAAAGTAATTAATGATTGATTTTCACTTTTCACTAATTAGTGAAGCGAGTGTGAAAGGACAGTCTCTTAAGTGACTGCTCCTAGCACTCCTCTTACCAGTTATAACTCCTCAATTTTGACAATATTTCGACTACACCACTGTACTGAATCCGTCAGATTTACTAACGTGTTTTGGTAATTTTACGATTTTATTCATGATTATTATATTGCTCCAAGATGTCATTTCATGTATAAGAAGGGCAAAAATGACTTTTTTCTACTGTTGCTTATGTAAGTCGATTTCGTTTGTCTGTAGGCGTGACGAAGAGAAAAAAGGAGTCTAATTAAAATATTGCCTAAACTAAGATATGTAAATGGTAATTACCCTATGCTTTATTTTGTTTTGTTGGGCAAGTGGCCTTTGTTGCATAGAGGCTGTCTATTGATTGTTTTCGGCCCTTTGATTGCTCCTTGGAATGGTGGCTTTGTGGCTATACTGATTTGTACTCTTGTGAAATGCTCCTTGTAACATGTACAGTTTGATCTTTTGAGTTAATTCCATATATAACAACAACAACAAAAAAAATAATTTATTAGAATAGGCTGTGTCCATAATTCAGTAATTTGGATGAAATTAGTGTGGAGACTTCAATAAAGTATGTGACAGCAATGTAGAAAATAATAAAAACATAGCAGATGTGTTGGCACGAACCGAAAATAATTATAAAGAAAAAGGAAGAAGAAGAAGTTTGAAGATTTATAAAATTTGATTATTATCATCTTAAAAATAATTTTTTACTTTGACAAAAAAAAATACACTCATTTTGTCTCTACAAAGACTTGAATCATCGATCTCCAAGGCGAGAAAGTATTACTAGGGAGTTTAGGAATCACGAATATTTTTACAAAAGTAATGTACCCGTATCGGATAATGATACTCCTCGGATACTCACAGATACGTGTCTAATACTTTCTAAACGTATCCAAAATTTTAAATATATTTTTTATTTTTAACACGAATCTGATAATTCTTAGATACTCGACCATGTATACGATACTTCCCATATACTTCAGAACACATTTCTAACAAGTTTTGAATACTAAAAATGTACATTTTCCAACAATAATATCATAGTATAATTGTTAAGAAAAATTTAAATTTATTTAGAAAAGAAGTGTTGAAATATATATCATAATTTACTACAAAATATATCAATAGAATTGTGCAACATGATTCTTAACTATTATTTTGTTTGTTAATCATAAAATTTTATAAAGAAATGTTAATAACTCTATTTTTTGTATATAAAAAATATAATTTGTTATATTTATATTGTCGTATCCGTATTTTATTTTTTTTAATTTGTCTTATGGCCATGCCCGTATTGTGTCGTATCCATGTCACATATTCGTATTTATGCTTCCCTTGATGATTCATCCTTAAAAAGATAACATAGCAACTTAGAGTCTGTTTGACATGCATTTTGTTTTTGTTTTCTGTTTTGTTTGGGCATTGTAAAAATAAAACATGTTTGATACTGTCCGTTATATTTGAATAATGTCAAAACGTTTCAAAATTTTGGAATGGAATTGAAAACACCATTTTAGTGTTTTTATTGTATTTCCACAACTGTAGAGGAAAAATAAAATAAAAAAATAAAAAATACTTAAAACATATTTTTCTTACTAAACGTAATTTTAATTCTATTTAAAACATACCGTAACAAAACACTTATTCTGTTTCTAAAAAAAACAAAACAGCAAAAATAAAACTAAAGTCGAGAGGCTTAGTGAACTATCCGCTTTGTTCAAAAACTTTACAATATCAAGTATAATTTTGAAATCTTGGGTACAGTTTCATGCAATAAATCCGATTTTCAGTGTACAAGCCACATGTAGGTCTTAGCTTTTTTCAATTATTTAAAAAATAAAATAATAGAGAACTACAGTTACTTCTTAGACAAAACAGTCTACGTACATATTTTAATGTATCTATATAATCGATCATGATTCAGCATTTATAATTAAAACTTTTTTAGTGAAGGTTGATGGAAGGGCTGTACTCAAAGTAGAGTTTCTGTCATCTCCACTATTTGACTGAAAAGGATATAATGAATGAAGTAGTGTCATGCGTGAAACTCCCAAGAGCACCGGGATATAATTTGTTAGAAAAAAAAAGTTATTTTTTAAAATAATATTCACAGTTAATTTATGTATTATTTTATCAAAATTTTTTTTGATGAAATTGTACTTCAAAAAGTATAAATGATATCGTATTGAGGGTGGTATGTATTTCACTTATTTAAAAGAATGAAATGGAGTGCAAAAGTATCCAAAAAAATATTCATTCCACAATTTGACCCTTATATAATTCAATAATTAAATTATGCATAAACACAAACAAAGATTTGTTAATGTTGATATACATATATTTGTGGATTGAATAATTGTCACTTGTCAATTTTAATTCAAGAAAATTTTATTCAAGGTTGTCTCCAAAAGAGGAGACATCGAGTCGAACTCAGCATCTCCACCTTAGGATAAAGTGAAAAAAAGTTTTGAACTATGTCTAAATTTGCAATTGCAAATAATCCCCGTGAACTATAATTTGTACACAATTTCTCATAAACAATCACATTTTGTTACAAAATGCCTTCCATGTCTGTCATGTGATGCACTATTTTTCATTAAATGACCATAATATTATTTTTTATTAGATTACATTTAACCTATTTTCTTATTAAAATATATTATAAAAAAAACCATATTATTTTGATGACATATTCTCTGCCAATTTTGCATAAATTTACCTTTAATTCTTGAAATTAATTGTTTTAATAAAAAATTTAAGTATAAAATTTTGAAACAATCTAAGTAATTTCTTAATTTTTCATGAATAAATTGTATGGAAAAAATGTATTTTTTGACGGTAATTTTTTTAAAACTGGGTATAATAAGTTTTATTATAAATAGTAAAATTTTAATCATAAGTTAATAATTTTTAAAAAAATGCATAAATTTGGTGGTAGTTACAACTTTGTGTATTTTTTTCCCATTGCTATCATAAATTGATACAATAATAAAATTAAAGTAATTGATATAATTAATATTTAGATAAGAGAAAATATAATAGAGATAATTTAATAAGAAATAATAAATTTAATAAGAATGGGTAAAACTGTCTTTTGTGATGAGTATGTCCTTAATTTTAATTAATTATTAGTTTAGGAAGACAATTTGTAGTTTAGGAAAATTATTTGGCAAAGGACAATAGTTCAGAGACATTTTTGCACTTTACCTTGTACCTTATAAGTGTAGTTCTTAACTTGCTCTCTTTAAATCCTTGTATTTCATGTGCACATGTACACATTCAAATCTAAAATTTGATAGGGGAGCATTTTTAAAGCGCTTGTACATTGACTTCTATACCATTATATATATATATATATATATAATAATAATAATAATAATAATAATATGTATATACATGTTCAATATCTGTGCATGTGCTAAAAGATAGTTACTTGATGGTGTTTGGCTCGTGTGTGGTTTGATTAACGAAAGTGCGGGTGTGCTAGGAATTTTAGAAATTCCAATAGAGGAAGAGCCTTATAATATTCTAGAATGGAAAAGGCTATCAAACGACTGTAAGAGGGTTTGGAATGACCACCCTCATGGATTTTTTTTTTTGCTTTCAAAAGAACTTCGGAGTGTTTCTGGCCAGGAAATAACTGAAAATGAAAATACTGGACTTGAATTGTAAATGTTTTGAAAAGTAAATGCACTAATGGTAGGAATTGAAATGCATTGATAGGAATGTAAAGTGTATAATTGAAAGACATTTTGCATTGAAATTGAGAGATAATTGAAATACAAGTTTGTGTGATTGTGAAATTTATATTACAAATGATCCTAAGGCATCTATTTATAAAAATTCAGCTTCCCAGTTTCAACAATTACATCTTCCACAACTTTGTGAGTCATAGTTCCCGAAGTGCCCATCTATTATGGGACGGAGGGAGTATTTCTTTTGTGTTGGGAGGTACATTATATTAGTAATAATTTAAATTATAAAAGGTTATACTATATTTTTTATTTTTAAATAAATGCGAGCTTGGAGTTTTATACATTTATTTTAGATTTTTAAAATAAAATAATCTACTTTTATAGCCTATTTATGGACAATGTTTGAGATGGTGTTAGAGGGATTTGTCCCATACGAGATTCGAATAGAAAAGATGATGGGTATAAATGGGGGGTAGGTAACACCAATAGTTTGGGCTATTAGGTCATTGGTAATCGCTCGATCTATTATATTTGGTATCAGAGCCAAACTCATCACCCCAAAGGAGTTCGGGACTAACTCGATTTGACAAAGTAATTCGATCGCAACATTATCAAATAGTTTAAACTTTTGAATCATTGGTAATCACTCGACCAGTTACAGATGACATATATATATATATATTATATAGGGTAAATTACCCTTACCTCTCTCGAGGTTTCATTTTATTACCCATAGATTAAAGTTTTTAAAATACGGTGGTTAAACACCCTTGAGGTTTGGTTGACTTAACCATGACCTCCCCTATCATGAACTCACCATTAGCACCGTTAAAATCAATACAAACAAAAAATCTAAATCCCTAAACTACCCTATTGTGCATCATTTTTACAAAATTACCAGTCTTCTCTCTCACCCTAATCTCTCTGTACCACTATGTTTGACCATCATTTCTAGCCATAACAAGTCCCACCATCAACACCTCTGAACCATTGCTGAGCCACCAACTGGAGCATCATTGTTACCATTGAAGACCACAATGGACATGAGCTCCATTCAACTCCACATGCCAAAAATCTGAGAAGACCCAGAACCACTATGCATGACACCACCTTGGAAGCTCACCGAACCACCATATTTTTTGTCGACCGGAACAGCACTGTCGAGCCTTGCCTTGTCATGCACAACCCACACCAGAACCGCCACCCATGACCTCCATCATCTCCAACTAAGCTTCTCTCCACCGTCCGAAATACACACATGCTGGAGAACCTCAATTCTGACCAGCAACCTCGCCAGAATCTCCATTTAAGGCCACTGGCAACCTCACCAGAGCTCCATTCAACTCCGTATGCCAAGAATTTGAGAAGACCCAGCACCACCATGCACGACACTACCTCGAAAGCTCACCGAACCACAATATTCTCCGTCGACCGGTATAGCACTGCCAAGCCTCGTCGTGTCATGCACAGCCCACACTGGAACCGCCACCCATGGCCTTCATCATCTCCAACCAGGCTTCTCTCCACCGTCCAAAATACATACATTGTAGAGACCGTGACCAATTTTGACCGATTTTTCAAATTTACATTAGTTTCGCTGTAGATGCGTTTTGAATGATGTAATGGACATTCTGAGAGTGGAAAACATGTTATAAGATTTTTAGAAATTTTAAAAAATTTTGGAGAAGTTTGACTTTTTAGTCAAACCAGGCCCCTGGATCGGTCTAGATGAGCCTGAAAATCTAAATTTTTTTAAAAAAATAATTATTTTTGAGATTGGCTTAGATGAAATGTTTATAGAGTAAATGAGGTGATTTTGAGACCGTAGGAGTTTTCAAAATCGAAAACGAAGTCCCGGAAGGTACATTAATTGGCCTGGGGGCATTTTGGTCTTTCTGCATGCCCTAAATATTTTAAATATCAGTGGTAGAGATATTTCTGCAGATCTCATACCTATTTCTCTCTCTAAAAGACTCCATCTTTATAACTCTCACTTCTTTCTACATTTCGGACCCGTTTGACTTGGATTCAAGACTCGCTAAATAAGGGAGACACATAGGGGACAACTAGGGTTTTCATTTGAATCGAACATATTCACGATTCGGCAAGGTAGGACTCGGCCAGAATCTTGGAGAGTGCTCGGGAAGCTTTCAAAGTTGAGGTAGGGGTTCTCCTTCTTATTTACTTGTCGACTAGAAAGCACGGACACTTCGTATAGGGGTGTCGTACCCGAGTCGGACACTTCTCGAACACTCAGACACTCTTCGGACACGTGTCGGACACTCCTTAGAAGTGTCCTAAAAATTTTTTTTTAGGACACGAATAGGACACGTGGGGGACACGACGGGGTACATTTTGTAATTTTTAAAAGTGCAAAAAAACTCCTAAACTTTTTTGAAGTTACAAAAAGACCCCTTTAAATTATTTTTTTTAACATTTTAGCCCCTCATTTTCTAAAAGTTGACATCTTGACCCCCTGAAATAACTATAACGACATATATACCATTTAATATGACTATTATGCCCTTTTCTCTATAAATATAGTATTTTCTAAAATAAAAAAATTTAAAAATAAAAAATAGTTAGATAAAATTCCTAAATAATAAATTTAGAAACAAAAAAACAAAAAAGCCAATAGAACTTTATTTAACATAAAACCATGTTAGTTTATTTGGTATTTTGTATTTAAATTTATTTGTTTGTTATTAGAAAAATAAGTAATGTGCAAAATTATAGTAATGAGTTTGAATATAATGAACACTCTTTTTGAAAATACATTAATTGCTTGATAAAAAATTAAAGTATTTGTGTAATTTATTCTTTTTTATTGTTAGATTTATGGTACTGTGATATTGGTTAACTTGTTGAATATATATTAATATATTATTTTATAGCTGTATCCCCGCCGTGTCGTGTCCTATTTTTTAAAAATTTGTCATGTCGTCGTGTCGTATCCGTGTCCCGTGTCCATGTCCATGCTTCTTAGCTTGTCGATTCTATGGTTTCGAGTGAAATGGTGAGAGCTAGGGTTGTGTATTACATGATTTAGAATGGTAAGAAAGGTGGGATGTGGTGAGTTTCTATCTCTCTTTAGTTTCTTAAATGCAAATTGTATGTATATGTTGTATGCATAATGCGAGGAGTGAATGAGTGAGAGAAAATGAGCATGTACACTTTTATGCTAGGGCTTGGTGCACTTTTATGAAAATGTGTTAAATGAGCTTATTTGTGTGTTATGTGATGTTGTATGAGTTAAAATGCATGCCTTTTTTATATAGAAAATGTATGCATTGGTGAAGTATGATAAAAATGTAGTTAAATGAATGTTGTGAGCATATGCGACGTATGCTAGGGTTTACATGTATAAGAAATTATATGTGTGGCTTGTGGAGGTGAAATGCATGGTAAGTGTTTTCATAACTAGCTTTTGCATTATGAGGTATGATATGTGTTAATGCATTCTTATATATGCGTTGTTATGAACGAACATGATGTATGTTAGATGATACATGTAATGTAGTGACATGTATTCATGTAGGTCGTGTCGAGTCGGCACTTAAGTGAGTTGGAGTATTTCTACTGAGCCGCCGTGGTGCTCACCCCTTTCTGCCCCAAACATTTTATAGGTATGGCACCATGGGTGGAAAGGACTTGATGATTCAAATAAAGCTCATAACAGCACTTTTGGATATTTTGGGGGCATTTTGATGTTTCGTTCATAGACTATGAATTTGGCTATTCGTGCTGGCTTGTGGCACGTTGACCTTTATAATTGTAGCCATGATAGAATTTGTAACATTTTGAACCTTATGCATGAATTATTGTAATGACCATGAACTCGAAAATCTCATAGATGAAGTGTATGTTTTGGAATTGGAGTGTATTTGGACCATATGTATGTCATGATAAATGTATGGATTTCAAGACTATAACCTCTCTTTATGTTGTAGTTATGTGTATGGACACATCTTATGGATGAGATGTGTAACTTGTATGTTTATGATGGAGAATAACTTAATTGGTGTATGATTTGATTTAGATTTATTTCTTAAGTGATTTTAAGGTTGTAAGAATGAATTGTGTTGGTAGAAAGGGCTTAGAAGGTCAAAAATGACCATTTGCAAAGTTGCAGTTTTTAGGGCCGTTCAATGTATCGAAGATTCGATGTATCGAACAAAAAATAGCTATCGGGACTTTTACATTCCAAATTCTTGCAGATTTTTTGATGCATCAAAGCTTCGATGCATCGAAATCATGACTTCAATGGATTGAAGTCACTTTTTACAACATGCCCAGAAAATTGCTCAAACTTTAATCGGACATAATTTATTCGTTTTAAATCGAAATTGAGTGTAGTTTTTTTTTTAAATTGAGTATTTTTGAATTTTCTATCCAATGGTGTAGGTCTTAGTTTTAGATTCCAAACACACGATGTATTAAGTCTTGAAAGTGAGTGATTCATGAGAGTGCGAAAAAATAAAATTCCCACTAAGGTGATATGATTTGAGGTAAGGCCCATTGGGATTGGATAAAATAGAGTTGTATATATCTATGTGCAATAATAGAGTTAAGCTTCTGTGGTAATTAAAGATAATAAGGGTTCATTGGGCTTAATGGACGGGTTAACCTCCGGTCTCTCGGGGGTCGGGAAATCGGGGCGTTACACACATGCTGGAGTACTTCAATTTCGGCCTGAAACCTTGCTAAAACTCCATTAAAGGCCACCAGCAACCTCGCCTGAACTCCATTGAAGGCCACCATCAACCACAAATTGAGAAAACCCATCTCTAAACCGTCCTCTATAGCCAGCTGTATCTCCATAGTGCTTCAACCATGCACTACCTCCATATGACTAGGGGTGGCAAATCATGTTCGCGGGTCGTGTCATGACACTAGTATTCTGACAAATGGGTTAACCCGAGAGTCGTGTTCGTGTCGTGTCAAAATATGAGTATTCTGATAAATGGGTTAACTCAAACACGACACGATTACTAATCGTGTCACATAGATTGAACACGAACACGACCCATTTATTAAACAAGTGACACAACACGATCCGTATAACCCTTTTGTAAACGGGTGACCCGGCCCGACCCATGCAAACACTTTGTGAGTCTTTTATAAAAAAAATGTCATTGCAAGGAATCAAATTTGAGACCAAAGATAAACTAATCAAACACTCCTACCACTAATCCACCAATGTTTTATGTTTACAAATGTCACAACAATAATATAATCTACAATAATAAAAATTTAAACTTAATAAATTTTGAAACATTAATTAAATCATAATAATATTTCCCCCTCATTTTTAATATAACAAACAAATGTTATTAATTATATTAATTAAGTAATTAAATCAGTAACACAATTTTCACTATATTGAAATCAAATAAAAACATTAATAGAGCATTTAGAACGAACATTAAATATATATCTCATTGAATTATCATATTTTTTTAATTTATATTAATGTTGAAGTATTATTGAAAAAAAATAAATGAGTGGTTTAACTTATATTACTTTAACTATTATATGTTATACTATATATCTCAGGACAATAAAAAAAAAATTTAATTTCATAAAATTAGAGATTCAGATTAAATGGTTTAAATTTATCAATTATTCTAATTGATTTTGCAGACACTTAACTAATTAATCAGAATTTGAATAAATATAAGAGAATAGTTTAACTTATATTACTTATAACGATTACATGTTATACTATATATCTCGGGATACTAAAGAACAATTACGACTATCATTCATATATAATTATATTTATATATCCACTATATATATATGTGTGTGTGTCTCTTGTATTTCCATCCCAATTTTCACGTGAACATTGGTACATTATAATGAAAATTTTATACTCAAAGTTTTAAAAATCAACCAATAAAAAGCATCATTCTCTTAAATAATCATCACTCTCTCTTTTCATACATATAAGGTGTTAAACTCACAACACATACCTCACACTACTAGAATCTAGCACAAACAGTATATATACTATATATAACATATTTGTAATAACACAAAATTTTTATAAAGACCGAAATTTATTTAATTTTTCAAACGAGGATTAGATTGTATAGACTGATTTATTTTGATCGGGTATTATTATTTTTATGTAATGGTGGAGACACAAACACACACACACACACACACACACAAACATACATATAGTGGGTGGTTTAGTTGATGATGAATAAATTATTAATTAGTTAATGCACCCATTTGTAACTTGTAAGCCTCGGTGCTTGTGGGATATTAATAACTTTATATCAAATTTATTATCATTTTGTATATGTTATTCTTATGATAAGGTTGTCTAGTGAACGACATAATTGATTAAAATAAATGGTTTTCTTTTATAAATCACCGTGTCAAGTTTTTATGGAGTGTGTGTGCCATATTTCTAGCATTCTAGATATTTTATTTTATTTTAATTTTTTTATATTTATCACAAATATTTTAAATTAATTAAAAAAAATATGTTTACATGTTTTTAACATTTTAAAACAAATTTACAATATTAAGTTTTATATTTTTTACATTTTAAAATAAATTAATAAATATTAATAGGTTATGCGGGTTAACGGGTTGTGTTAACACGACACAAACTGCTAATTTAAATGGATAAAACGACACGAATATTTCATCGGATCAATCGTGTCAGTTTCGTGTTAGCGAGTCAAATCAAAAAATGATATGTCGGATCTATCGTGTAGATATGATAAGAACACGAACACGATAAGTTCAAACTCATATCCGTTTATTTTGTGTCGTGTCAAATATTACCACTCTTACATATGACCCACCAACAAGTTGCACGTAGAGCGAGTAGGTTGTCATAGGGGAATCTAGAGTGGGTGGGTTGTCATAGGGGAATAAAAAGAGAAGAAAAGACTTATGGGGGGGGGGGGGAGAGGAAGAATAAAATAGAAATTAGATAGAGAATCAGGTGGGTGAGAGAAATAGAAAAACCGACAAAAGAGAAAAGAAGAAAAAGAGAGAGTGTGGTCGGCTGAGTGGGTAGGTGAAGTGGAGATTTCCATACAAATTATTTACCTTGAGGGTAAAACAGTGAAAGAACCACAGCTGTTAATTGATTTAACATAAGATTAGAATCACAAGGGTGTGAAAGATAAAATCTCAAAATTTTAATCTACAAGTAATAAAAAGAAAAGGTGAGGTAATTTACCCTATTATATATGAATTGGGTTTGGATTGCAAATTGTTGATCGGCTGAAAGAGCAATATTCTTTTGTGCTTCTCCCCCGCGTGAAACACGTAGCAATCTTATCCCGGCTAAGTTGACACATCTCATTAAAAAAATCACAACCGTCGATGCCAACCACTCGTATATCTCTCAATCGTTGATTTCTACACAAATCCTTCATTCATAGCCGTTAAGATCGTTTTAGAAGGTGAATAAATTGAGCTCACCATCTCTTTATCAATATTCCATGCCTCTCATCTATAAAGCACCGCCTCTCTCACCAATACATGTGTTTTGTAGATCTGTTCGTCTTCATTTGCTGCCTTTGAATTTACTCTTCGGATTCACATAGATCGTTCGAAGATCTAACTATCGATCATGGCTTTGAGTGATATGACTTCGATCTTTGGTTTCACCGCGGATCGTCGTTTACTTAGTGTTAGCTTCAGATATCGATCTGGTTGTATAGAGGTACGTGATAGATCTGTAATTGTTTGATCAAAACAATATCTTTCGACCATTTTTTGGCTTTAAATTCATTACGTTCTATAATTTCTCTTGAAGGCTTTGAAAGCTTATATGGATCTACTGAACCTCTTCGGTATATGATTTTTCGCGGCCTTGGATGCTAATTTTTGGATGAGAAATCATGCGTTTGAGAGGTCTGTTGAATGAGCTTTTTGAATCATTAGCTGTGACGTTGTTTTATCAGACCATGTATAACTTTCGCTTCGCCTGGCTTGACTCGACAATTTGTGTTTCAGATCTGCTGGTACACCGATAGATCTGTGGCTTCTGATCGTTTAAACGGTGGATTTGAGGCGATAATGGTCTGTCTAAGGGTTTGTTAGATTGCTTTACTGCTGTTTACATATACATAGTTGTGCACTTTTTATTTTTTTTCTTCATATGTTTACAGAGTATGAAAGAAGGTTGTGGCTAGAGGTAGAGAGAGAGAGAGAGCTGAGAAATGTGAATGTTCTACTGGTTGTCACCGGACCTTTGCCATGTCGGGTGCGCTTGCATGGCAGGTCAAAGAAAAAACATAATAAAATTTTCCTTTTTTGTGTTCGAGGGAGATGGTACGGGGTTTTTGCCCCGGCTCTCCCTCCCTTGTGTGTCTCAGTGTCCCTTTTGTTTCTTTTTTTCCCTGTCACTCACACAAATCAGTACTGTGCGATATTAAATCTTCTGCAAACCCGTCTGAGGCAACTATGACATCCGACGCTTCATTTCAAGCCAGCAAACGCGAGGATGGTGTATGAATTTACTGTTTTAAGCACGAGAGGTACATACAATCGCTGTCCTATCAAATTTTGCCATTAATTTTTTTTTATAATAACTTGTATATATATATTTTTAATATGCATACAGCCATTAGTCTTCCCAGCATATTTCATACTGTCACGTATTCATGGAAAAAATGGTTAATTTATTTACCAACATCAGAGTGGGTAGCCTAAAATTACTGCTAATAGCTAATTTAGTTCTTCATTGCAAGCGTCATTATGCTAAATTTCTGAATGATCTATCCAAATAGAAAGAAAATTAGTAATGGAAGCATACGTGGTAATTTGACTCCTGCATTGCAAGCATCTCATTCATCTTTTATAGACCTTGCAATTGAGAAGCCATTAGGCCACATGCCTTGGTGTTTAAGCCCAAAGTTGCCAAATATAGTCTATGAAACATTTTCATAAGAGAGTCCTATTCAAATATTGGTGAATCTAACTTTCGGATTGCACATTAATTGTTTTGTATCTATTACAAAGTTTGTACCTCCCATTTTCCTCCCAGTAATGGGTCAGAGTAGCTTTAAATGAATACTACACAAATCAGTTTGTATTATTATTATCATGAAAACTTGCAGATTGGAATTCTACAGTTAGTTTATTATGTGGACATGTGGTGCTGGGAATGCTACTGTAATGTTGTATTGTAGGGGGTGGGGGCTTACAAAGGGGATTGTGTGGTGGTGTACCGGGCACAGGGAAGGAGACGGAAGAGTTTTCTATTGGTTTGAAAATGTATATGGTAACCTATTTCTCACTATATGTAAAGAGCTTATGTTTTGTTGATGGGGCTATGTGGTGCAACTTCTATAGCAGTGGACTGGTGTGATGATGATAGCTGGTCGATGCTTGCTACAATGCTGTGGATCTTAAGCTGTTTATGGTTTTGGGAATGTTGAGGGTCGATTTGGTTGGTGGTTGGTATCAACTGTGGTGTTCGCCTACAACCTCAGCTTATTATGTCATGTTCAACATCTGATGCCAGGTTAGAGAGGGTAATATTTCCATCTGTACTATTTGGGAATAACTTTCTTAGTAATCCAATGCTATTCGTCATTATGATGGTTTTGCTGCTTTTGATTAATTCTAATTGTAAACTGGAAATGCTACTTTTGGTATTTGAGTATGTGTTTTTCCTATATGTAACTGAGATTTACAATGTAAAAGTGTTAAGCCTGATTTACAACCAAATAGAGAATACCAGTGAGGATAGCTATAAAATTTACCACTAGATCAACATACTTGGATCAACTTTTCCACTAGTATACAACAATTATGTTAGTAATGAGCTGTTGATAAATTTTGTTGGTATGCTCGTTATTAGACTGGTGGTAAATTTTAATTCTACCTGGTTTTTCAATTTTTTTTTGTTGTAAATTATTTATTGTGAGACTCTAGTTGGGTATTATTATCATTGCAGTTGTATATGTAAATTTTGTGTATTTTATTGGAAAATTTTCACTATGCATTACTGTACATAGTTGAAGTAATTTTATATTGTCTAGTAACCGTGAGGGCAGGGGTTGCCTTCTTTTTCATTGATGTGGATTTGTCAAGAGGGTGGATCTTGTTGCAATAGGGGTTCACATCCGTGGTGAGGTAAAATTCTGCTGGGGTCACAAGTAGAGGTAAAATTCAGTTTCATCTGTCATTTATTTTTAAGTCTGAAAAATCTGAGTTTAACTGTGGGCCAGGTTGGAATGGAGCAATCCATCAGCTGTGGGTGGTCTCGGTCTCTCATTGTGCTCAACTTATTTGAGTATATTAGATCATGTAGGCTCAAGTTATATTAGCAGGTCTGCAACTCGTAAATTGGTTACATTGTTGGTATTTTTGTGTGTACACGATCAGTTAAAGTAATATTTTTCACAGCAAATCTTGTTAGAAAGTTTTGATTTCTTCCCAATTATGAAGACCTAGATATAAAGACCTTGTCAGTTTGTTTATCTTGTTATCATTTGTTGTCTATAGATGAATTTGGAGAATTTTTATTGACTTTTTAAATCTGTTGCATGATGTTTGGTCAAGTTTGTATCTTTTCCCAGCTAGGACTGTTAATAGTTATTACTTGATGTATTACTGGGCTGGAAGTTGGAAGAGAGTATTTGGGGTTCTTCTGTTTAGTATCAGTTATTTTCTTAATTTCTTCCCATTAATTACTGTTTATTTAAATCCTGTTGTATATCATTTTTATTTTACTCGTTATGGTGATATTGGTGGGACCCCTCATATACAAGGATGATTGACTGTATAGTGACTCCATTTCTCTCTTGGAAAAGAAAGCAATTGTCAAATGCTATTGTTTTCTCATTCCTTAATTGGCCACAGCCTCCATACTTGTTTCGTAGTAAAAATATAAATGAAATTAAACAATAACTTATTTTTTATATGGGTTAAATTGATGCCTAGTTTTTAAATAGTATCAAATCATGTCATGAAGGATGGAGCTAAGTATTGTTCTCTCAAAAATTAATTGCATTTGTAATATTCATTGGTGTCTTCGAACATTGCAAGTGGTCAAAAGGGAAAATTGTAAGCACCCAAACTAAGAAGTTCGCTCTTGACCATTTTACATGCTGCCTACCTGATAAGGAAAATTGTAATGTGGTTTGGGAATTTATTTTTGACAGGGAAAAAATTATTAGAATCAGAGGTTGGATTATTACTGGTAATTGACGGGATCCTACCATTGGCCGTGTTGTGTGTGAACCTATAGAAGGATTATCTGTTTTTTTTTTTATTTTTCGAGGAAAACGAATTGGATGTTGTGTACCATTTTATGGTTAGGGTTTGTGGTATTTGAGAAACATGCCGGGGTTAAAAGTATTTCATTTTTAATATTATTTTAAGTTTTTATATTTTATTAAAATTGTGACAAGTTGTCTATTTATCTCTGTCCCAAATGTTTGTTTTCACTAATTTCGAGTTATTTTTCAATTAAAGAAAACGGTATTTTTGTCATGACTTTTTATAAATCCTTGGGAATGATTGCTAAAAGGAGGAACATTTAAAAATAAAATTGTGGAGCAAAAATTATATTAAAAACCTTTTCTCTCTCTATATGTATAGAGCTTCATTTTAAATAATTTGTTTGTCTTTGATGGATTAATAAATGTTTTAAGAGTATTTAAATTTTTAGAGTTCTATAGTGTTTTTAAGAAACATGGATTGGGAGTTGTCTTTTAATTGCTAATCTCTTTGTGGACATTTTGTGTTCTTTTCTAAATTTTCTGGTGGGTCCATAAGCTTAAACAGGTAAGAGCGCCCAAACATTTTATCTAGTGTTTGGGAGGATGGTGGTTCGAATCCACCTGGATCCTGATTTGGTTTATTATATTTTTGCAATATTGTTTCTTATTTTTGTATGTTTTTTCTTGTTTTAAGGATGTATATGAGGGAGGCTCTATTGGAGTTGAGCGCCTTGTATTCGTGTGAGCTCGAGCTCTCGTTCTGTCGTTCTCATGTTGTGTGAGACTTAATTTTTCCCTAAACTGTATATATAAAGCTGTACATTGGATGTATCTTTATGACGTAGAATTTGCCTCTCACGCTCATGCTTTGAGTGACTTTTCCCTATACTGTATATATAAAGCTGTACAAGGGATGAGAAGTAGTGTCGTGTTAGCAAAGTTCATGACAAGCTCTTCTGCAATATATTATTTCTCACATTTTCTGGGCAAGTGGTATACTCGTTTCATGGAGCTCGTTAATCTCTCTTTTCAGTTGTATATGGTTCAGTTTTTGTAATCAAATTGGTTTACATAATTTCATAAAATTTGGTACTAATTTCAACCGTAGGAAGTGTTAGAATAGAATCAAATCAAAGGAAGTGTTAGAATAGAATCAAATCAAATCAATCTGAATTGTTAAAAACCGATTTGAATTGGTGCAGTTTCAAGGTTTCAAGTTCCCTCACAAACTATTCTGAAGGTGAGTGAAGAATCCTTGTTGATGATACATTATAATTAACCTCCCCACACCTCCTACAATCATCCACAGGCCACACTGAAGATTTTGTTTGTCTCTCTCTAAAGTTCCAACCTCAAGCCTTATGCACTCCTTTATAGTGCGTCCCAAATCCCACATGGAAAGCAAAAACTCAGAGCTTTCTTATACTTGAATAATATCCAACTGTTTAAAAGCCCTCCCATTCGAATCTCATACCCCTTCAAAGAGGTTTAGATACATCAACCACAACTCTCAGAACATTTTGTTTCCTATTTGTAACGGTTCTATCTCTGAATAGAGTATGTCTACAATACACCAATGATCCAGATTCACCTTGTGTATTTACATCGGATGTATTGTACATCTTTTTCTCCGAATGGTACGGGACCTTTTGGGGTAAAACCCAAGAACAAAACCATGCAAGGCTTTCAAACTTCCCGATCACTTTCACTACTACTACAACTGTGACACATTCCTGGGAAGATGATCAAATCTCAAGAAGTCTGTCTTATGGAACCTTAAAATCATGAAAAGAAGATGACTCTCAAAACCGCGTCTCACTCTATTATACCATTTGACATGCGGCTTAACTTAAAAAAAACAAAACTATTTACAGAGTGATACATACAAGCTTCAAGTATATGTAATCTCAAGTTCCAGGTATGCAAATTTAATATTTTTCATTTGCAGAAACTTAAGACACCTATTATTTTTTTCCCAACAAATAACACACTGCAATAAAATAAAATAGCAGCACAGGAAACAGGAACTCAGACAGAAGAAACCTTGGGGTTGACGCATCTCACAAACAAGACCATGTTAGCCTTTGAATTAGAGGAGACTTGAATTAAATGATGTTCAGCTAAGAGAGATTACACAAGCTGCTTTCTGAAGTTTCGGGTTGTGGCTTGGTAAGTACGGACAAGCAAACCGACTCCTATTCCGACTCCCAGACAAATGCCAAGGCCTATCCCGACACCAACTCTCACACCAGCATTGAACCAGGACAGTTCGCCGTCTTCTCCTTCTAGGTATTCCGTTCTCCTCCAGTAAATGTTGTAGTCGTCTTCACTTTCTGGTTTATAGTTTCTGTATTCTGCTACCTGAGAAGGGGAAGGAAAAAAAGAATCAAACCAGAAAAGATCAGACGGATATTGTGCTAGGAAATGAGGAAAATAAAGCTCAATGCAAGAAACAGAATGGATCTAGGCCAATAGAAAATGACATTCTAATCTAGTGTTAATTAACCACCTGTTATGTGAGTTTAGTGGCAACGTGAATAAGGTTAACAACTCAAATTAGAAGGCACCAGAACACATAAGAAGTCTTCTGAAACATTAGTGTACAATCATTGGCCACCCAATTTCTTTTAAGACAAAACAAGGATTTATTCTGACAAATAGCAATTATGCAAAAATCAGACGGATAAAATGGTACTCAAGACTAATGTCATTTAATGTTTATACACTCATCTCCTCATACTACCAAGTCTACTATACATGAGCATGCAGAAACATTCTATTATTACATATTCAGGGAATTATATTTTACTGGATGTCCAGAGAACTTCTTTGTATGCATAGGAAAAAAGAATATCTGGAAATTAAAGCAGAAGGGGATCCTCAAAACTTGGTGAGCCAGAATATATTTAATGCAAGAACACGACGTGGCCTATTCTTGATTTAGAAGTTGAAGTAGAGAGGACAAGTATCAATGACAAAAATTCAATTTACCAAGTAAAGGAGAAATAAGAATTAATGAACAGAATCCATTATTTTCCGCTTGAAGAGCTCCATACCGGTATGATTCTGATTTATTAAAGCACAAGTCATAATTCCAAGATTAACACGTATAAAAATTCAAAATAATACGCAGGATCTACACGGATTAGGCTGGCGAATAGACCTCAATCCAACAGGAATCGAAATAATGCAGTTAGATTCCACTTAATTAAAGTCACCAATTCAATTTCATACATCTGTCTCACCACACCTCTAACAATCTTGAATGATTATTGAAATGAAATCATTTTTGCGGATTAGATAATGACAAGAAGTCGGTGAAAGTTGCACTAATTTTGTCTTACCAAACTCATGACAAATGGCTTTTGAGTAAATATGCATGACCCAAAAGATCAGAACAATTAATGAGCCTAATAGAAAGCAAAACACACTTGAGCAAATAATATCAAGTCGACAAGCTAGCGAGCATAGTATTGGAATTTACCAATCAGTCGTTGCGCTTAAGAAATCTATAAGAAAAATTAGGATACTCTGATTACTTTTCATATTTCATAGTTTTACTTCTCAGTCAAACATTTGAGAGCTAGTGTTGTCCATGCAAGATGATCCAATATTTTCAGATGACACTAGTTTGTAGCCCATAATTTTTCCTAAGTATCTCTGATTACACAAATACAAATATGTATACATACAGGGTAATCCCAACTGAACGATGACTGAACCTCAAGCATAGATGCTGTAGAGCCCAATTTAGCCACCGAAAAGGACTAGAAGAGAGAGGACAAGAAGAGAGAGTGGGCCCATCCAGTGAAGTGCATCTGGCAGTGAGGCCCATGCAATGTCAGGTACTGGCAGAACAATGGATATTGCAATTGAAAACAAAAGGGCAATTGAGTATTACTCAGTCACTTTAAAACGTGTGCCTTTGCCCATACCCCCCTGACATGTTTAGGATAAGATTCTGTTTGCCAACACTAGAATCAAACTTTTACAGAAACAGCATTTTGAAACAAGAAGCATGTTTCCAAAGAGGAAGCAAGTGGACAGCCGTAACAGATGATAAAGGTCATGACAGGCCATTCATGATCATGCTGTGTGCTCTCCCCATCAAATGAAACACTAATATATAAATTTTGAACCAACACCACCTTACTTGGTTGGGAGCCATGACTTGGTCCCACTTTATGGATTTCAGCTTCAAATACATTGATATGTGATTATGTACTGGTAAAAAAAGAAGTGATAACATTGATAAAAAGAAAGTTGAATTGTGTGTAATAGAAGATTGCATGTATGCAGTAGATAATTAATTTGGGATCCAATTTTTTGGTAGGATGTCTCAATGAGATCCATCAGAAAATGGTCAAGTGTATTATAGTCCCGGAATTAAAGTGTATTAGACCGACTATGTTGTATGGAGCGGAGTGTTGGACCTTAAAAAAGAAACAAGAATAATGTCTTCATGTAGCAAGAATGAGAATGATAAGATGGATGAATGAAGTGAGTAGAAGAGATAGGATCACTAATGAAAGAGAGAGAAAAATCAGGTATAACACCCATTGGAGAGAAAGTAGAGAGTGTAGACTTAGATGGTTTAGACACATACATCGGAGACCTAGAAACATGCCGGTCAAGCGAGGAATACTAGTTGTAATAGAAGGTAAGCGAGGGATAGGGCGACCTAAAATGACATGGGATGAGGTTATTAAAAATGACTTTAAAAAGTAAAATATAGTAGGTGAAATGACATGTAATAGAAAAGATTGGAGAAAGAGAATTCATGTGGCTGACCCCATTCATATGAGATTAAGGCAAGGATGATGATGAATTAAAGTGAGTGTTCATAGAAAGGGGTTCCCTTTTCCTAACAATAAGTAAACCAAGTGCCAGATTCAGTTTAGAAATATATTTTCCAATTACAGCACATCATATGATATTACGGAGGACTTCTGTATCACAACCTAAGAACTTATTAAGCCAATTTTCTGGTTAATAATTGCAAGACTAGCTGTATAGGATGTGCCCTATTAGAGATAGTATTATCCTGGTAGCACTAAAATGGTGAATGAACACTAACTCAGAAAAATAAAGAAAACTAACAGAATTTGAATTGAATCCGAGAACGAAAATTTTGCAATATATTACCTGCATATCAAGACCAGATGCAACATCTTTCTGGGATTCAGGTGTTTCATACTCCGGGATTGAATTCAATATCCCCTTCCTATTGTGCTTCTTCCGAAAACTAAGCTGCAAAGTCTTGGTTAAGATAAGTGGTGTTCCGGAGAAGCAACCCGCAATATAAACCTCAATGGTTGGCAACAATGTTTCAGAACCCACAATTTGCTTTCCCTTCAAGAATCCGGTGCCACCAGTCATCACTGATTCACAATTCATGCTCCATCGCCTGGCACAGTTTCTCGATTCCCCAATAAAATCATTGCTATTGGACATCTCCAGAACACCAGAGAGCAAGAGATCCTCTTTATCAAAAACCTCGAATTTCACACTTCCTGTCAACCTTATACTATCTGTGCTCACAAATGTGGCTTCTTCAGATTTCTTATCTACTCTGTTTCTTCTAAGAAGGGAAGCGACTCCTTCAGAGTAAATGGCACATCTTAGACCATTCACTTCAAGGAGAGTGTCAGGGCTCAGAGGAATATGGTTGACAGTGAGACTTTCTGGGGTTGAATCATCAACCAAGAAATTGCTGATTCTAACATAGAAAACTCTCAAATCAAACCACTTCAATGATAATTTGCTGCAGGGTTGGTAAGATGGGTGTCTTATAATCTGGAGCCCCGAATCAGCTGGTTTATCTTCGTTCAATGTTTCATAAGAATTTTCCATTTTTCAGAAGCTTAATTCTCACTAAAATCCTTCAACATTGACTGAAACAACAATATGGAAAGAACCATTCATGCATGACCCAGTTATCACAGAGAGCCTGTTTCAAAACCAACAGAATATCAATACTTAGAAAATTATGAACAACAAACTAAGAAAATAAATAAATAAATAAAAGAAAAGAACTAAACAACAAAATTACAGGGATTTCTTTTATATTCAATAATTCTCAGAGATCTTGCAATGGAAAGCAATTCAAATAGATGAACCCAAAAGGCTCAGCTGATCAAACCCATGACCATATCTATATCAACAGAAATGATAACAAAATGAAAGTTCCCAATTTGGTACTGAAGAAACCCTAATTTCAGGAACAGAAAATCCTTGATATAAGGAAAAGAGAAGACAGAATCATAACTGAAAGAGCTATATAATCTAACTTTTCTATTTGATCAATAGGGACATGTAGTAATTGCTAGCTGTAATTTATGTTCCAAGTCAACCGATATTCGATTTGAAGACTTCAAACCTTATGAATAGAACAGAGGAGAGAGAAAGAATGGAAGATATAGTGAAGAGAGAAGATATAGAGGTTCTGAAACAACCAAATTTAATATATATAAAAAAAAAAAAAAAACTCAACAAATGATCTTTGCTTAAACTAATTAATACCCATAATAGAAATTTATTAAAACAAAAAGAACGTTATGAAATCAATTCATATAGTACACACACAATATAAACAAACACCAAAAACTACGGATAAACAACAGTGAATACTGAATAGAAACTGAAATTTTGATTTTTGAGATGAGAGAAATACACGAGCAGTCCATAGATCCAAACAAAGAAGTATTACCCTTTATATTTTCGTTCAAATTCCAATGTAAGCAAAGATTTAATTGAACTCGATACTCTGCAACTCTGTTCCAAGGAGGGAGAGAGAGAGAGCATAGGCTGAAGAGTCTAACACAAGTGCCGGCAATTTAACAGTAACACGCGTCAGACAACCAGCCAAACTTCTCTCCCTCTCTCTCTCTCTAAAACGCCACTTTTTTCTCTCTCTCTATAATAATACAGATATCACAACCACAAACATTTTATAAAATTCCGTATAAGACTTGCCAAGAAAAACTTCCATCCACAATCTCTCTCCGTCCCTTTCCACTGTGCGTGTGTGTGTATAGATATAGATATAGATATAGATATAAAGCCTCCAAATAATGGAATTCAAGCTGCGAGTGATTTGTCGAATCGCTTTCAAGTTACAAGGCAAGAGATTTTGATTAGTTCCTATCCAATTTTTGTACTACTTAAAACTGATGAAACTTCGTAAGGTTTTCAAAATTTCCATCATTGTGCTCCCATTCTACGGAACAGTGGCATGTCCGAGATTTTTTTTAAGGAAAAACAACCAATTCCTCTAATTTTGTTTACAGGATCAATAATTCCTATTTGTCAAAAAATTTTACATTTAAATTCTAAACCACTCAATATTTTATTTATACTTTTACAAAATTAGACTAAAATTTTACAATTATAATTTCGTAATCAACTCTAAATTTTTTCTATTAACAATTATATTTTTTTTCATTAATAGAATTTTTATTTTTGAAAATTTTAGTTTTTTTTCAAAAGGATAAAATTTCATTCAAATTATTTCAATAAAAAGAAATTATAATATTTTATTAATTTTTAAATAAAATTTTTATTTTTGTATATGAAAAAATATTGTTGTAAAATCTACAAAATATTTTTGGAATTAAATTATCAAAATAATTGGTCTTTTTTTTCAAAAGAATAAAAGATTATTCAAATTATTTAAATAAAAAGAAATTATAATATTTTATTAATTTTTAAATAGCATTTTTAATTTTTGTATATGAAAATTTATTGTAGTAAAATCTACAAAAAAAATTGGAATTGAATTTTAATTATATTAATTTTAAATCTAATTTGGTAAGGGTATAAGTGAAAAGATAAGTAGTTTAGAATTTAAATGAAAAAAGGTTTCAAAAGTAGGACTTCTTGATCCTATAGAAAAATTTATAGGACTTACTTGTCTTTTGCATGAAAAATTAGAATTTAGTTGTAATTTTTTCTTTTTTTATTTTAATCTATAGGATGAAAATGTTCTTACAAGTTTTTAAATTTAAATAAATAGTCAGAGCAAGTTAGTCAATTTACGACATTTATAACAGTTCCATAAAAGAAAACACTCATTTGATCAATTTTAGTAATTCAATGTTTATTTATTAGTGTAGAAAGTATATGATGAATATAAATACTATAAGAGGGTTTTATGATTTAATTCTTAAATCTTTTGAGAAGGGAGGTAATATTGGCATTCTCTTTTTTCTATGTTTGCACTTCTATGTTAAAAGAAATGACCATTTAACCCTAACTTTACTAGTCCATGATTATTATTTTTTCAAATTACACAACTACGCTTTCATTCTTTATGTCTCCAATATTTAACATTTTCGAATTAATATTTTTTTTATCTCTTTTGAATAAGATAGTTATCCATGTTAAATAAATTATTTTTTTGACAAGATAAAAAAAAAAAAAATGTTATCTAAGTTGAATAAGATATTTATCTATGTTTGATTAGTTGACACTAGATTGAGTAAGTTTAGATTATTGGGTGTGGTTGCAATTGTTCATTGGGATTTGATGCACCCTAACTATGATGGGTTGTTACCAGCAATCATTTATTATATAATAAATTTAGAATTGGTCACTGTTGCTTATTAATCTCCTATTAGAAATATAAGAAGGAAAATAATATTTGAACCGAAAATTTTGATCTAAAAGACAGGTCAAAGCGTATTTAGTTAACAAAATGTCATCATTTTATATATTAAATTTCACCGCATGTATTTTGAAGTTTCACTATTATCATGGTAATTTTTTTACTACTATAGTGGTGAAGTGTGATAAAAGTTTATACAGCAAAGTTCTTAAGGTATTTTATATAGGTTTCGTGGTATATCCAATTGGTATCTTAGGAGATACGTTAATCACACCTGAGTACACATGGAATTATTCCATTATTGATTATTATATTACATGCTTAGTGTTTAACGAAGATATATAAATATTAAAATTTCTTACATATATATATATATATATATATATATATATATATATATATGTGTGTGTGTGTGTGTGTGTATACCACGGGAGAATATTGATATATATATATGGGCCCCCCCTCTCACATCTGACCATGTCCGGATGATATGATATGATATATGATATGATCTTATCCAATATGATCATGAAAATTCACATTCACGAGGTGATTGGTCAATGAGATGTTTTTTCTATATGGCCATTTTATTAAGGAAATATTATACCCACTGTTTTGAAATTTTCACTCATGAGAATCAGACTTAACTAACCAAATCATTTTAATTTCAATTAAGTGGAGTAGATGGCCATATAGAAGATTAGGATAAGATATTAATGATGGAACACAGACGGTGCTAAAATTTATGTACTAACATGCTTTATAATGATATCATGATCTGGGTTACACAACTTAAATAAAATTAATACATGTCACGATCAAAGCTTCCAACATTCTTTCCTACCTTAGTACATTTCACAATCAAAGCTTTCAACGTTGTTTTTCATCCAAACCCTCAACGACGGTTTCAGGGTTATGATCATAGTTACACAACTGAAATGAAATTGATACATTTCACAATCAAAGCTTCAACTTTCTTTCTCCCACCATGTACATTTAACAATCAAAGCTTTCAACGTTCTTTTTCATCCAAATTCGCAATGACCTGATTTATCATCAAGGTTATGCAACTTAAATGAAATTGATACATTTTTCACTCAAATCTGAAAGCTTTGATGTTTATTATGACATTCTTTTTCACCCAAACCCACACTCTTTTTCACCCAAACCCACAACGAGATCATTGCGGTGGTCCACTTTATAGTCGGGGGACCCAATATCAAACTCGAAGATTGATACATTTCATAACCAAACCCGCAACGTGGTTCTCATCTAAAACCTTTGATGTTTATTATGACTCTTTTTCCTACCCAAACTCACAACAAGGTCATTGCAGTGGTCCATCCTAACGGCGGAGTACTCATTACCAGACTCGAAGATGGATACATTTCACAACCAAACCTGCAATGTGGTCCACCCTAACGGCGAGGGACCGATACTAGTCCCAGACACCTCCGGGTGGATGTTTAGCGTGACATTGAATCAAAGATTGAGCCTACCCTGATACCACATTGTCACGAACTGGGTGCTTACGATCTGACCCAAAAGCTTAAGCTATTAGGTGGTACTAATGCCCACCTTTATATGCCCATCCCCATCCCACAAGAATTCATGACATTACACTTTAGAATATTGTATTATTTATTTTGATAAAAACTTGGCTCGAGGAATATTTGGCAGAAAATATTAATTGCTACCATTTTATATTTGCCATGCTACCCTCCTCACACTCCAATAACACCTTACATGTCACAAGGAGGCCTGTTGTTAGAGGGGACTTGTCCGATATCGGATCTGAATGGAAAAGAGTATAAATAGCTAAGTAGGCAACCCTACTCAATAACTTAGACTTTTGGATCATTGGTAAGCACTCGACATGTTATAGTTGGTATCAGAGTTGGACCTAATTCTTGATCCGGTGTCACTCCAAATGCTCACTCGGGTGGAGTCCAGGTCGTTACTAGGTCTTTTTGTAGTTAGGTGGGACGAATAGGCAGGGTGGTCTGATCGTAATGAGGGCGTTGCGAGTTTGGATGGAAGAAAATGTTAGAAGAGACTTGTCCCACATCGAATCCAGATGAAAAAGAGAATGAGTATAAATGAGCGGGTAGACAACACTATCAATAGCTTAGACTTTTGGGTCATTAATAATTGTCTGACTTGTTACATCTATTAACTAGAATTTTCTATTCTTGGATAGCCTAACTTAAATATTCATTCATTGCATGCATTTGATTTCTCCACATGCTTATATTGATCCTGACAACAGGCCAAATACGTACACAATATTAAATCAAAACACCATGTACATCCCAAATCACAAAAGAGAGGCATACTGTAAAGCCTCAAAAATTTTTTTGATTTTAATTTGTTTTGAAATGAATTAAGCATGTTTAAATGATTAAAATTACATACTTTGTGATTTTGAGGTTTTTCTAGAAGTTTTATGTTTGGGTGTGGGATCAGGAAGTGTCCAAGTAACTCAGAAAGTGTTTACGGGATTTTATAAGTGACGTGGGGGGTATAAGTGAACTTAGATGGACTTAAATGAAGTTTGGCAAAATTAGGAAGTGTCATTTTGTTAATAAATGAAAGTACAAAAGGGTAAAGGAACAAAACTAAATACTTGAGGGACCAAGTAGCAATTAATTGCAAAATATTTAAATGTATAGATATATATGCATATATATAGCCAAGCGCGGGAGAAAAATTAGATTTTTTTTTTCTCTCTCTCTCTCCCCCCTTTTTGGCCGGCTATCCCACTTCCTTCTCACTAAGTTTCATTTCCTTGTTTCTCTCATCATTTTGAACACTTAGGAGCTTGACTGAGGGGTAGCTCCAAGAAGAAAAGTTGTTCTTCTCTTATTCCTCTTCAATATGATCGTTTAAAGTTAAGTTTGGTGAAATTTAAAGCTTGGGTGATTCTAGGGCTTGTGTTCTTTGGCTTGAATTTTGAGGTAGGGGTGTATATTCCTTCTCCTCTTTGATTCTATATAGGTCACTTAGGTAAGATGTTGGAATTTTAGCATGTTTGGTTATATAAGATAAATATTGTCCTTGAGTTTTGAGTTTCTCACATGTTACATTATGTTTAAAGTAGGAATGTATGCCTTCTACTTGATATTGAAACATATGTGCTTTATGTGTTCAATTCGAAGACTATATATATATATGTGAGATATATGATATTGATTGTCCAAATGTGTAAAATAAGCTGGAATGCGATTTGGGCAAGATGTAGCTAGTTGAAGTTTGAAAGCATGTTAAGTTTATTTAAAGCCTATTTCATGTCTACGTAAACATGATGTGTATATTGTACCCCATGTGTTTGATAGAAGGCATGAAAGATAGATTTTTGATAAAATTGCATAATTTTAAATATCACAAGGTTGAATGAGATTGCATCATTGTATATGTGGTTTTAGCTTGGAAAAATGTTGGTTGATAGCTTGTATAGCTTTTGTGAAATTTTGATGAAATTTTAGTTGTGGTTGTATTTAATGACATTGTGAGTCTACGTGATGATTGATGATTTTGAAAAATGTCGTAAGAAGTGAGAAGAAAGAAAGGCCCAAAACCCTAGGGTGAAAAGCCCAAAACTTGGCCAAGCGGATATCGCTACCGTTATGTTAGCAATCCGTAAAGCGTAAGAAGAGTATTTAGCCTTCAAGGCACTTATTGTGGTTTTTCGTGGTTGACAACTCCCCAATTGGTTGATTTTGAACATTACGTGATTATTGAGTTCAAGATGTGTATGTGAGCTCAATTTGAAGTTATGAAATTCGTGTTTTGTAATCTTGTGATTGATGATTTGTTGCATGCGAGATATGTGAAAGATTGTTAGAATTATCAAAGTTCATATGTAGCATGAGGTTAAGATTGAGATCATGAGCATATTAAGCTTGTCATGTAGATTAGTAGATATGAAATGTTGCATTCATGCATGACTGCCTGAATTATCGTAGAGTTGGTCTAAGCATCTTTACTGAGCTAGTCGTTGTTCACCCTTCCCCCCAAATATTTTTACAGATAAAACACCGGAATTGGAGAACGTATAGATGAGTCAAGGGTGAAGAACTTGGAAGTGGTCGGACTTTTTGGTTTATGTATGTTTTGAATGTCATGTGTGGGCATATTGTAGAAAAGTTAGATTTATGAGGTAGAACAATGGACGTTAGCACTAAGAACATGTATAACTTGTATTTTGAATGTTGTTTCCCACACATCTTCCTTCTTTAAACCTCGAATATGTTTATGTACGGATGTTGGACAACATGTATAATTGGATTTCAATGTATATATTTCCGTATCAATCAATGTATTTATGGGCTTATCAATGTCTATACATGTTATAGATGAATTTTAGTTCATAGTTGTATTGGAATGCATGGTAGGAATGGACACTTTGGATTGTGAAGGAATTACAGTTTTGGACTTACGAGTAATCGTAATCTACATTACGATTCCGCGCAGTGCTAATTATGCGGAATCGTAACTTGAATTACGATGAATCGTAATATTGAAAAATTTAGGGTCAAAACTAGTGTAATTACGATAGATGTGTGCGAATTGTGCACTTAATCGTCATTACGCGGAATCGTAATCCTTGTTACGATTAATTGTAATGGGTGAGTGCAGTATGGTATATTTATTCGAGTTCTTTTTGAATTGAACATGTAAAGTAAGATCCATTGAGGTGGGTCAATGATATTACATGCAAATACATGACAATATATATATCTATATATATATGGTGAAGCTTATGCGCGTATAATGAATATAATCACCCTCATTTCCTTTGTTCTCTTATGAAATTTTGCTCTTATGAGATTTTGGAAATTGGAGCATGACACATAACTCATCTGTACAAAAGGCCTAGCTACTTTATTTCTTTTCCAATGCATGCACAAGAAAGTTGAGAAGAATATTATCAATCAATGAAATTGATAGGGAAACGTACTATAGCAACGATACATTCAACATTATATATATGTGGGGTAAATTACCCAGACCTCCCTTGAGGTTTGAGTTTATTACTCTCAGATGAAAGTTTTAAAAAAAATTTCATCAACCTCCCTTGAGGTATGTTGAAATTACCATCAACTCCAATTCTGTTAAAGGAATGTTAAATCAGTTAGTCAAAAATTTTAAAATACCAAATATACCCCTCAATAAATTTAATCCTATGTTATATAAAAAAATACTAAATAAAATATTTCATTTTTAATATATATCATTAATATACCTGTTATTATATATATATATATATATATATATATATATATATATAATCCTATGTTATATAAAAAAATACTAAATAAAATATTTCATTTTTAATATATATCATTAATATACCTGTTATTTTATATATATATGAAGAAATGGACATTACAGACAACCGACACAGAGTAACCCTCCGCCGACATTGATTCTCCTCTCTCGGTTCTCTCTCCTCCTCCACCATGACGTTCCTCTACCACCATCGCCTCTCTCTTGCCTCTTTGATCTCTCTCCTCCACCACCAATTCCTTCCCCCACCATTGTCGGCCTCTCTACTCTCGCTCATCTCTCTTTTCCGCTACAAGTACTCATTTTAACAGCACCCAACCACCACCCCACCACATAATTCTTCCAACAACAGTGTGGCTCTGGTCGTAATTTGCATCCACCGTTGCTGAGGATCATAATTGGCCGGAGGCGCAGCCTTGTTATAAGCGGGTCTGGGCGGAGCTTACGCTGGGTTTTGCGGTTGCGATTGGGTAAGAGGGTTTTGAGGTTGTTGAGTGGGTTGGGGGATGGCCCCGGCCCCCTGGATGGCTTGCTAATTCTGGGTGCTCTGTTGTCTCTGTGCATTCTACTGTGCTTGAACCGTATAAATTGGATTCAGAGTGATGGTAACTTGAGTTAGCTACTCATCATTGGGTTTCCAAATCCCTCAACTGAATTTTCAAATTCCTCAATTGGGGGTTCTTGAGCATCTAACCAAACCCATAAGGTTCATTACTGATGATAGATTTTCTTTCTTTTTCTTCTTCCCACGATGGCTTCAATGGTTTTTATTGGGGTTTTCTTGATGATTTTGGACACCTTGTTAATTTTTGATGTATCCGATTGGGGGTGTTTGGGTTGCAATTGTTGGTGGGTTTAAGAGAGGCGTCGATGGTGGTGCAGTGGACGGTGAGAATCAGAAGCGACGGGGTGGAGAGAGGGGTCTGATTTGGGGTTGTTTGGGTTGAGGGGTCGATTGGGTTTTGTTTGGGTTGCAATTGTTGGTGGGTTTAGGAGAGGGGTCGATGGTGGTGCAGTGGACGGTGAGAATCAGTGGTGGCGAAGTGGAGAGAGGGGGCGATGGTGGATTTTTTTTCCAATTTGCAAGCATTGTTTGCGTGGACCAGTGGTGGAGAGGGATGGTGGTGGTGATATATATATATATCGAGAGAGAGAGAGTGAGAGAGAGAGAGAGTGAGAGAGAGAGTGGGGTGGTGGCAGTGGTGGCGTAGGGTATGGTGGAGTTGGGAAAAAAATATGAAAATATTGGTGTTTATATTAGGGGTAGTATGGTAAATTTTTTGTTACCGTTAACTATTTTAACGAAGCTTGACTCTGACAAGGGGGTGATAGTTATTTTTTAAAAAATTTAATGTAAGGGTAATAAGCCCAAACCTCGGGAAGGTTGGGATAATTTACCCTATATATGTGTGTGTGGGGTAACTTAAAAGTGCATGGATACAGTGCATTGCTTCGACTAGTTGGGATTCCCTTACTTAAAAGGTTAGGGAATGTGAAAGATAGCAACATTAATCTAACCTACATTGCTTTCATAATTTAATTTTTTGGGGCTAGTCTCTCTTCTAATCTAATGGCGCGTCATCATCAGTCGGTGCAACAGCTTGAGTTAAGAAGGTGATGATGCAAACGGTTCTTAAAAGTACCCAACTAACTTTATGATCACTGCAATATATAATACATAAATTTTATTCCCGCCAATACCTCACATACTCACCTGTCTGTGGAAATTTGAACACTCAACCTTGCCAAGAATTTTTTTCCTTTGAAAGGGACTACTTACTTAAAAAGAAGAGGAAGTATCTTATGCTACTGTATATAGCTCCAGGAAGTTAAACATGCTATGGATTTAAGAAATGGGAAATATTTTTAAACATGGACTTTTGGGGCCTTGTTACACAGACAAAGTCTCGTTGAAATTGTTATTAGAAGAATCAATTTGTTACTGCCAGCACAAGGTAATCACTTTTTGTTTCTTGACCCAATTCAACTCCTCATTATTTAGCTCATGCAATTAAACATGATGCGTCTACTGTACAAAAAATTAATAAATACTACTAGAATTCCACCGGGTTTTGAGAAATCCCACCCAATACAAATGCAAAATTATTAAATGCCACTAGAATCCCACCGAGTATTGGTACTACCCGTACACCCATGACATACGCATAATGTCCTGCTTAGGTCGGCAACTAAAGATTTCTATTTCTATCCTATCATATGATTCATATCAACCATGAATCAAGCAATTATTTGCATGCCCTTGTGGAAGAGTATATGCATTTGAAACATCTTCGCCCCCAAGTGACAAGATGAGGGAGGGAGAAAGGCTCGTTCTCTATGTGCGAGTACTGGTGGAACAAAGTAATATCACTTATTCCATAAATCAAAATGCACAAATAAGAACGATTAATTGAATTTATTGAATGCCATCAGTACATGAATTGAGCCATGCTGCACTTGGACTCTCTAAAGTAGGACGAAATGATATGGTATTTATAACCCCTGACACTAAAGCACTATAATTTTTAGATAATGACTAAAGTACATGCACCCAAGTATTACACCGACGAGGATTTGCAACCTTCTATTGTCATATAATGCAAAACTTTTCTTCGAGAGAACTAAAATACAGTAACACCTAATTTCAGGTAACAAAAATGAAGGCAATTCTAGCTACTCAACAATTACTTCAAAACTCCTGTAGTTTCTCTACTCAGATAGTCAAAATTCAGCACACCTGATCAGTCAACGAGTTTTGTGATGACGCTCCTTCCTATATCGAGATTGACCAGGATCAAACCCACCTTCCTCTGCTCCATAGACAGCCCAAGATGGGGTGGCAGCCATGTAATCATTGCTATTAAAAGGTTTTCCAGAAGCCACCTGAAAAGAGAGCAAAAATCTTAGATGCACATAATTTAATATAATGTTATGGAATCACACACTGAAAGATTAAAACAGAGCGGGAGTTACCAAGTCGTGGAACTTTTCATAATCTATCCATGTGAACCATTGGCCATTGACCTTAAACTTGTCAACTTTTGCCAAGAGGACACAACATGAGTGGACATGCTCACAAGCAACCTCGTATTCCCCTTTGCTTTTTTGAGCTAAGGCCTCTGAAAAAGCTTTCACGTCAGAATGCCATGGCACATTCTCCATTGTCAATTTTGATGTAGCAGACCTGTTAAAAATTCTCTTGATTATGTCAGTACAGGATGATGATTGATGCAGGGGGAAAAAAACTTAGTTAAACAAAAAAAACTTACGTTCCACAATAGGTAACGCCTTTAATTTCAACAAAATCAGGAGTTCCGATGTCAAATAGGCTAGAATAGGCATTTATGTCCTCTGTATTCCAACCTTTTACCAGCGTTAAGCGATACACAGTTCGCTGCTGCTTCTCCCGGAGAGCTCTCAAGGAATCCTGGCATTGATTTTTGCAATAATCCCAATAAGTAATGCCCGGATGATAGAAAACTAAGTTGGAAGATTACATATGGGAAATCCATGTGACAGTAACCAAGTGTTATTGCTGGTTCCCTCACAATAGACGTTCCAAGAGTAATCTACAATCTAATGAGAAACAAAAAAATTTCATGCCAGAAATGAATCCAAGTGGAGAATCATAGTCCAAAGTGATCCAATACGTTAAAATTGAGAAGAATAATAGACAGCATGATCCAAAAAACATGGAAGCAACAGTTGTTAAGTGAGCACCTGGTAAAAATAAAACATCATTCACACGTACACGTAGGACTGCAAATGAACCAAGCTATTCACGAGCATCTCCGGCTCGGCTCATTTAAAGCTTGGCTTTAGCTTGTTCATTGAGTAAAGCTGAGCTCGATTTTTGAGCCCGATCCCGAACATTGTTAGGCTTGGGCTGTGGACACTAAACTTGTGTAGGTTCACATGTATTCATGAACATAGGCTCATGAACACATTCATAAAGATAGGCTTGTGTAGGCTTATATAGATTCATGAACGTGAGCTCGTGAAAATATGTTCATGAACACAAACTTGTGTAGGCTCCTATAAGTTCATAAACAAGCCAAAGCGATCTTGAACACAAACTCAAATTAAGCCCGAACAACTTTTTTCAAAATAATGCTGAATCAAGCCTGACCTCAACTTTTCTCATCACCATTTCAAGCTGAGCCCACAAATGAATGAGCCAAGCTCAAGCAGACTAAAGCTCGGCTCAGCTTGGTTCGTTTGTAGTCTTATTCACACGCTTAGTACAAATCAGGCAGTGTCAAGAACCAAGGGCTAGATTAATTCTCACAATGTTTAACATACAAGAGGTGGGAAGAAAATCTGTGTATTTAGGGTCATATAACACATAAGAAATAAATGAGACATATTTTGGTTCTCACAAATTCAAAAGAATAGGCTCTTCCACACATATACACAAATGCTACTTTATATTCATAGAGAATGAAAATAAAAGATGTTATTACGTGAAAGTGGAAGATGAAGAAATAAAAACCAGAAGTCTTCACAAAGTGAATTGCTATGGTAAACAGAGATATAATAAAAAATCAGTATGAAAGAGCAATAATTAGTTTTCCACATTAATTCTCTATTGTGGGTGCTCACGTATATATGGCTAAAACAGGTGCTCCTACAATAGAGTTGTTTGTGGAAGACTATTATCGACCCACAACCGAGTTTCACATCGTTGTTGCCTGCTATTGGTATTAAATTCGGACAAGTTTGAACAAGAGAGGGTTTTATTCTTTTAAATTATATGGATGCAGTAAATGTTTGGGGATCAGGAATTCAACTATTCTGCTTTAATGTTTTCTTTTGTCCATTAAATTATACGGATACAGTAAATGTTTCAGGATCAGGAATTTAACTCTTCTGCTTTAATGCTCTCTTTTGTGGGTTTTCAGTTCATCCAATCACCAGGGGGAAAAAAATGTTCTCCTGATCAGGGAAAAAATATTAAGGTGACCAAATTAGAGTTGTTTAAGGGAGATCATTTTTCTTCTCTATCCAATAGCTCCTGATGTTTTGGATCATGTTATCTGTAATTTCTTTGTTACCACCTTTCTCTCTCCACCTCATATTTTTGACGAAATCTCCTCATTCCACTAATTTCTCTTGAATAGATTTCGTGTAATTGCCAAAAAAATAGATGATGAAAGAAAGGAAAAACTAGAGTTGATAATAGATGGTTTTTAGGTCAATTGTCAAAATTCCAAGAAGAATAACTTACAATAAATCGCTCCCAGAAATCCCCGAAGAGTGGCCTATCAATTGCCTTCAAGCTATCCTTTGTTGCAGCATCTACACTAACGTATAACTGCGCGATTAAAAGAAGTTAAAGGATTCACATTAGAAGTCGACATCAAAGACATATGTGTAATACTAGGAATGAGGACAAGGCCTGCAAACCTGGGTGACAGGTTTCAACATCTTAATCTTTTCAGGGAACTGTGCATTGGTGACAAGAAAAGTAGAAATCCGCCTCCGGTGCAGTTCATCTACAAGTGAATTAATCTCTGGATACATGATAGGTTCACCAACAAGTGATAAGGCACAATGCCTAGGGGAAAGACCTTCCGATAAGCGCTCCTGTTTAACACCTGCAGGCAAATTTGCATTGTCAATTTTGTACACAGGCTTATATCACAATTCACTCTCTCTAAAGTATCATCGAACTAGAATGAAAACATAAAGCCTACCAGGAACTCCTTTCATTTGCCTTATCATTTTTGTATGCAGGTCTATGGCAGAGTTCACAATATCTAAAGGATCATCCATCTTCCATCGCCAACTCTTTCCTACAGGATTTGTGTGATGCCTCCAACAGAAAACACATTTGTTGGCACATGCCAAACTTGGAGTTGTCTCCATGCACCTGTTTCATTTCCAACAAAAGGGAGGAAGAAAAAAGAAAAAGAAGTTAGATTGTTGCCAATGAAAATCATAGCCAATGCATAAATTAAAGAAATAGCAAAAATATTCTTTTATCAGATGAGGTAGATAGCAACACAACAATAATCATGCAAATGAGAGAGTGTTTTTAAAAGTTGTAAGCAAAGGGCAAGGTGTTTCAGCTGCTGAAGAAATGAGGTGCAATTCATTAATATTGTCCAATATAACTAGAGCAGCGGGAGAATGTATCATACTAACCCTACATATAGGTATTGGTGTCTTCCAATAAATAAGAAACTACAGTTCACATGAGAAATAATACATATAGCAGATACAAAATCTTGATCGTTTCATTTATACATGATAATATTATACTCATACCAAAAATATATACTCCCTCAGTCCCAAAATTCTTGTCACTCTTTCTATTTTTGGATGCCCAAAAATTCTTGTCCCAATTGCATATTAAAGATAATTTACTCTCCAAATATCCTAAACTTTTGAAAATTACCTCAACAAACAATTACTTTAAATTGGTAGTTTTGTAATTTTAAAAGGGAACAATACAATACATACTTGTCCCCTTAAAAAAGTTAGAATTTCAAAGAGGGACAGCAATTTAGGATGGAGGGAGTATAAGATACGTACAATGCACACATAAGATAACTATTATTGTCAAGGTACTAGGGCTGCAACTCGGGCGGGTTAGAGGTACAATTCGAATTCAACCCTACATATGAAATGTTCAACCCTAACTCAACCTTAACCCTACTTTCTACCCTAACTACTCAACTCTAATCCAATCCATCCTTAAATTTTTAAACTCGGGTTGAGATTTCGGATTAATTCGGATTATCTATATCACCAATCTCTATGTTGAAAATTTAAAGTGATCTTTAATAAGTTTCACATTAGATTACTCCTAAACACATTTTTTAGGAATTTAATTATCCAAAGCGTTAACATAAAATAAATTAATATTTAAATAAAGGAAGTTGAAAAGAACAAAGGTTATCATAATTTGAATATTATATATAATATATTTAAAATAAAAAATATGTATAAAAATAATATTACAATTCGGGTTTGGGTTGGGCTCGGGTTGTTGACACCTTAACCCTAGCCCAACCCTAATTAAGTTCGGGTTGAAGTTTTTCAATTCAAGTTCAACCCTAATTGAAAAAATAGTTGCCCAAGCTCGTAAAAAATCGGGCTAGGCTTGGGTTGAATTCGGATTGCCCAACCCAAGTTGCACCCCACTACTATATGATTATAAGAAGACATATGGAGGCTCTTCTTTTAGTTTTTTTTTTTCTTTTCTTTTTCCACACCCTTCAACAAAAGAACAATAATAATACAAAAATCAAAACCAATTAAAAAAAACAATTGCAATTTAACTTATATTTGATAGACCTTTAATCACTAAGCCGTAACTTGGAACCCAAAAGATTCAGCAGCACATCACATTGTAAAATCTGTCATAGAATACAAATATAACCTCAATTTATGCAATATACAAACACCAAAGTTAACGGTAAAAATGAAGAAGTTATAAAGAATCACCTATGACTCTCTATTCCATAAAATGAGTGCTTGTAGCAGCCTCCACGCCCTCTGAGTTGTGACTTGGTCCATCTACAAAGTTTAACACCACTATGTGAACCAATAATTTTATATCCCTGCAAAATTGTGTCATTTAAGACATGTAGTTAAAACAAAACCTGATTTAAAAGTAAAAATAAATGGAGTGCAATCATATATATGTTGAACCAAAACCAGATGCAAGGCTACTATGTTAATCTGATCATTCTTAAGACAGAAAGACGCATCAAGGATGTAGATTTTTTGCCAAAGAAATTAAAAATGATGGAAGAATCCAATCTACTAATCCTTTCTAATAATTTCCCTGTGACAGTTTGCAAAACCAACAAAACAATGAGTTCCTTTGAATTCAAGAGTTCAAAATTCCAATCGCTCAAGCTGCATATGGTGCAAGCAAGAATTAACTGTAAATAGGAAATGACATCATTCATTTAACATGTCAATCTTAGTAAGCTTTACCATAATAATTATCATTTTTATTATAAAAAAATTAAAAATATATATGTATTATGGATATTATGACATAGCTTTCCGAATTAAATGTGAAACAGAGAAAATGCCTAAAAATGGGGCGATTTGTAATTAGATGAAAATGTCCAACCCAACCAATTTACAATTACACCAATCCAAACAAAGGAAAATTCATAAAATTGCAACTATAGAATAGATTGATGGGTGTCTTCAGAAACAAAATGGTTGAACTCAAGGTTCTATGAACAGGAAAAAAAATATGATTTTTATATGAAATCCTGAACATTTGAATAGAAAAAAACAATACTGAAAAATGAAAAGCAAAAAAAGTTACGAATTACCAGTGGACAAACAGCATAATTGAGCATACTGTCACAAAAACAGAAGGACATGCAAAAATTAGTCAAAAACACAAAAACTGATACCATTTGCTGAAATCCTAACATACCCTAATTTAAACTAGCATTACGAAAAAAATATTTAGAACGTCAAACTACAAAATTTCTCATGCAGCCTCGCACTAAAAAAAGACCTAGAGCCATTTAGAATTCCAAACTACATAAATTTTCTCATGAAAACCCTGTTAAATACCCTATTTGCCAAATTCCTTATTCACCAATTGCAACAACAAGAAGCTTAAAAAAAGTACCTGTTTCTCTAAGTTCGTTCTAAGTACTGGAGTCACCATTTCTTTTTCGCCATTCACCAGCTTCCCATTAGATTCAACAATTGTTGTTGTTTTCCTTGAAGGACCTTTCCCAGCAATGTCCTCAAGATCAACAATACCCGAATCCAAGGCATTCTCTTCCTCATCATCATCATCATCCGACCCGTCAATTATATCTGAGTCACTCTCACCAACACCACCAGAACCAACAATAGCCCCATTTTCCAAACAACCACCTTTCAAAACTCCAATCAACTTCCCACTCCAAACATCAAACACCTCATCCAAATCGCCTCCGTCAACATCACCCTCACAAACAGGCAAAACCTCCGCCGCTCCAAGCGCTCTCATCCGCTTCGAAAAGCCCCTCGCGACGGCATTAAACGCCGAGCCATAGGACCGGCTTCCAGCCCCAAAGACAGCAAATTTACACTTGCTAAGCAGCAGTGATCCGACTCTGAAGTCATCGGCACTCTCCGCCAACCAATTCGCAAAGAACCCACCATTTGGAGGGGGCTTACCGTCTTCCCAAGTGGAAGCGACGATCAAGACTAGGGTTTCCAAATGGAGGTCTTCGGGCTCGTAGTCCTTGGGATCGACGAGGTCGAATGCGAAACCCTTGGAGGTGAGAAGATCGAAGAGACGTTGAGCTAGGGCTTTGGAAGTACCGGTCTGCGATACGAAGAAGAGTTTGGCTCTGCGAGGAGTGAGATTAGGGTTAGGATTAGGGTTTGAGGAGGAGAGTTTGAGGCGCCGGGATTTGTAGAAGCAGTAGAAGGTGGTGGCGGAGAGGAGGGCGAGGAGAGTGAGACGAGCGGAGACGGAGGCAGAGGACATGTTTGTCATTTTTCAATCTGGTTTTGCCCTTTTAGGGCTTCGTTGGCGTCACAGGGACGAGACAGTGAGTTGAATTCTTCATTTTGCACGCAATCGCTGAAACTGGTGTTTGTTGTTCGCAGTGTTAATTGCCGATCATAGTGGAAGGGTGGCAAAGAGGCACCGCACACACATACACGCTCGACATGGAGTAGTAACGAGAAACTTGTTTTTTGTTTTGCAAAACGGAAAATTTGTAAAAGAATAAATTATATTCACTTCAATTATTAATGTCTACAACACTGGCATACATATATATATATATATATATATATATTCTTCATTTCAAATGAAAAGTTTGAAGTATCCAAATTAAAAAAATAAATAAATGTTTATGATTTACCTGTGAGAAAAAAAAAAAAATTTGTATACTGTGTAGCCTTTTTTGCGGGATGGTATTAACTGGAATACGTTACAATATTGTTTTATTTTAATTAAAAAGTTGATAAAATAATAAGAGGGAGACAAATCTAATACGGAGTAGGTTTGTAAGTTGATTTTGATATGCAAGCCAATTTGTTCCTTTATTGTTAATTAGAGGAGGAACTTATTACAATATATCAACCTCAGACCAAATTTTAAATTAAAAAACTAAGCCACCCAAATCCGTCCAAAATTAAACAATTTTTAATGAATAACTTAATTTCACAAGTCATAAACGAGTCACTACAAAATGAGATTCATCCCGTCCAAATACAAACTAAATCAACTCCTCAACTATAATCTTAATTTATCTTTCGTCAAACAACATTCTTTTTTTAAGTAAACAATTCGAACAACATTATCACTCAATCTCAAACCCTAATTTTACAACAACTCTATAAATCAGCGCGTTAGATTCGTCTCATTAGATTGTTTGACAAAAATAGAGGGGGGTTTAGAACATGAATAAAAAAAAAAATTATTCAAGAAGACAACTGTGTTGATGTGAGAATTGAAATTTTTTTTTTGAAGATAAGGATTTTTACAAGTTTTTCTTTGTTGGGTTGTTAAGATAGTATATGAAATATATCTTTTTTTTAAAAAAAATCATTCTATCATCTTGGAGGAGTGTTTTGGGTTTTAAAAAAAGAGAGTTGGGTTGTTCTATTGTATTGTTCTGAGGGGATTTTTTATAGGTTTTTATTTCATGTTCTTTTTGAAAGGAAAAAAGTAATTAAGTTTGAATTTAATTGATTTGGAGAAAATGTTTTCGGCTCCAAAGGCAGAGATGTTTTGTGGTTTTCTCTTTTATATGTTTGTCTCCCTTCTTTATTTGTTTGGTGAGAATATTTGCAAAGAGATTAAGAGATAAATTAATATTTTTTTCAATTTCTATTTTCATTTGTTGTAAACATGAGAGAAAATTATATTTTTTCCAACTCAAAACACCATTTTTTTTTTTAATGCTTTTTTGATGGCCTAGAAATTTTTGGGTACTAAAATATGAAGTTATATTTTGCTATTTGGATCAAAATTTTGGGCACTCAGAACACCATGTTTCCTATAAAGTTTTATTTTATTTTATTTTATACCCCTTTCAAAGTTTAGATGATAGATGACACTATATCTGAACTTTCTAGGTTTTTTATTAAACCGGGTCTAATTTTCGAGTCGGGTTTGGATTAACCCGGATCCAATAACTGAATACGGGTTGGTCCAATTGTCCGTAGTAATTTGCTGAAGTTAAATTTTTTTTTTAAATTATCGGTGAGAACCGTTTGTGACCCGTGCAATTAATGACATAAAACGGATTGTTAGCACATTTTACTCGTCCAAGACCCTCCTATTTGTCACTCCTAATTTATAGTATGTATCAGCTACTGTAATTTTTTTCAAGATACATACTATAATTTACACACTTAAAAATGGTAAAACAAAATGTCCCAAGCAATATGATCATATTTATAGGAATTGAGGCTAGAAACAAACAAATAAATTCCTCCCAAACTCACTCACTTTCTCGAGAACAATATTGTACAAGAGAGTAGTTGAAGCCATCTCTTACTATAGAGTCCACCAGAGATTAATACAAACCGATTCAACTTTTATATCACTTTCCACCTCATCATACCCTATACTTGGCTCGTGTTAATTTATTTTATAAATAAAACAATTTTTTTCATGATAAGAAACAAACAAATCAATTTAATCAATATTATTAAGTCGGGTTATTAAATTGAGTAGACTTGTTAAGTTTGTGAACATTCTCTCATTAGGATTTTAAACTTATTTTCTTAACTAACTTTAATCGTAAACTCAGACAAGTCCAAGTCTGAACTAAAGTTTGGCTAAAAGGCCAAAGGAGTTCCATCTTCATTATATCACTTTAGCAAACTAGTTTCTTAACTCAAGCTAAGCTCACATAGGATTACGTCTACGATGCACGGGGTGAATCTGAACTATCCATGCACAACATGCACGAAGAGTTGAGATTCACCCGATGCATTTACACCAGGTGCATCGTAGATCTTCTCCTCGCATAGGCACCATTTTTTTGCGAGTTGAGCTAGAAGCCCAGAACAGCTAAATGCTCAAAGGGCCCAAAATTAAACATACCCACTTGAATTCAAGTTTAGAGTACATTTATGGTAAATGACAGCTTACAGCATAACTCTTTCTGTTTTTTTTAACACTTGAACCCAAATAATTTGTGTTTCCCCTATTCAATATAACTGCACATTATAAGCAAAGGTTTCCACATTTAAAAAAATAAAAATAAAAATCAAACAGAATTGGATGTCATCCACATCATGGAATTCCAACTTTTCCTGGATTCATTTATAAAGAGCCCAAAGAAGGAAAAATGCGTACTTCAATGAAATATCGATGACACGATATCACTAACCGGTTAAATACTAACGCGTAGCAATACAACCAACAACAAGATATCATTAGTCTTTCTCATTGCCCACCAATCGGGCTTCTATTAGAGGATTTTACAAGAAACTAACTTTACTACATGTTCACAATCTATGGAATGATCCAATTAAGCAAATATGTGAAGCCAAGTTAAATTCAAGTTCAGGTTCACAATCTATGGAATGATCCAATTAAGCAAATATGTGAAGCCAAGTTAAATTCAAGTCCAGTCAGCCAGAACTTGTAGCATATCATGACAGCCCACTATTCTGATCTCCAAATGGGCAATGAACTTCACTCACCAGCCAATAAATAAATGACTCACTAGTTTCATAGACAAAAACACAATAAACAGTTTTATGTTAAAGAAGAAACCTATAATGTAACAACAATAACTGCATCTTGCCATTTGCATCTCCTTTTTCATTCTTCTAAAAGATCAACAACTAATCAATCAAAGTTATTTGGTGCATTGCATAAAATTCAAAAGTTGGGGCCATCGGAATAAATATGTAATCACAAATCACTACAACAATAATTGGACTTAACACAGCAATTGTTAATGAAATGTTTAAAAGAGTACTCATATGTACAAATAAGACTAGAAAAAACAAATACATCTATTTTAAAAAAAGAAGAAAGGACTCCTGCAGTTGATGCTAAAAATGATTGATTTCATTTCCATTAGATGTCAAAAAACACCCCAGAAAATCATTGAGGACGAAGAAAAAGATTATAAAATGGCAGTATCTGACAACTGTCATGTTAGTAATGATGAATAAATGATCTTGTATGCATCACAAAATTGATTAAGAAAATCAGTGTTCTTCCTTCAAACACAAGTGAGCTTAAAAGCTTGCGTTGGCTTCGTGGTATGATAAAGGAGGGGAAGAATATTAACCTGAAGCAACTGGGGTCACTGAATGCACATTGCAAACAGAGTTTCACGGCCGCCACATGGTTTTTTGGACACACATGATACCCTCCTTACCTTGAGCATAAGTCATTCGGACCTCCCAATGCAAACTTCTAAATATTTCCTCCAGAGGATTAAGAATCTCCACCTTTTCACGTATAATTGCCCAACCACCAGGCCGTAATAGACGATCCATCTCAACAACAATTGCCACTGGCTGCTTACACCTGCAAAGCTAACTTCTTAGAATCAAGAACAATAATCATAAAGAAAAAAAAGAAGTCTAGTTTTCTTCTCATTCCCAAAATATTAAATGCATTGTCACCAATGGATTTTTTTTCCGTTATTTCAAAACATTCTGTCGAAGATAGATTGGAATAAAATGGACTGTTAGGCTATTGCTTAAAATAACAGCTACTAAGACGGCAATGCAACGACTACCAAGGGAGTCAATAGAGTAATACGCTATAAATCAATACGATGCAAGGGAAATAGAAACTGCCATAACGATTATCATTCTTAACTAGTTCCAATGTTAACTAGTTCAATTATTGTAAACTGTTACTGATAATTTTAAACAATTATGTATACTTGAATTATCAGATATGTTTTGCTGCATGTCCTGCGGGACATATATTTCAGTACCAAATTCTCATTTGTCTGACATGGTTACTCCACACACATTTAGAAGGGTCCATGTAAAAATAGACTCTAATAGAATAATGAAAACAACAGGAAAAAAATAAGAGTGCCTCTATTTGTCTGTTTAAATGACATTCTATACCGTCACTAAAGAAAAGAAAAAAGGTTTATATTTAGTTATTTACTGTTGTTTTGCTTGTTTGAATGGATTTGTTTGGAGTCCTATGCATATATAAAATCAGTCTCATTGTTGACACTTCCTTTGTGTTCTCAACAATGAATAAGCAAATCTATGGTGTAATTTTGAACCAATACATGCCTGCCTTGGATTAATATGGACTCTCTAACTTTAGCAACCTTCATGAAAGGGAAAAAAGCAACAGATAAAAACCAACAGAAGAACTTCATATAGAAGGTTATAGTGATACAAATTGAAATTCTGATATGCATGAAACTCAACGTACAAGTGGATACACATTCCCTTAGGTGGATGCACTATTTCTTAGAAATCATCAAAACGAACATGTATAGCTAGATCTAGAGAATATGGTATTTCAGTTCATTGCTTCATAAAAGATTATAGAGGTTTGGATCAGAAATCTGGCTGATACACCATTACGGCCTAAACCCAGTCTTCTGTTACAGTTAAGTGTAATGGTGAAGCTACAATTGCTTGAACTAAAGACAAGACAGTGAGTGGAAAGAATAGACATATTTGTTTGAAGCACAATATTGTGAGGCAAATTCTTTCCAATGAGGTTTTTATCCTAGAATTTGTTGAAAACTGAAAGAAATCTACCAGATCAGTTAACCCAATTCACTAACTAAAAAGGTTAGTCTTTGACATGTTGAGAAATTCTGGATTAAAGCCTGTTATACACAATCCGTGATGGAAAGCAAACCGATGTGAGTGAAGATCTCAAAACTAGGTTAAATGGGAAAACAACTCAAGGAGTCTGTTAGCAGTGATTTTTTTTACCCCTCCATAGGGTGTATAGAGTCAATCGCCTACAGTGAGAGGATGAGTTATTTGCACCTCCTAATGATGTCAGGTCAATATTTGGATATTAACAAGCAAACCAACCTAATCACCCTGTCCACATGATAGGCACAAGGGGTGCCAAAAGGTCAAAAATAAAAGCACAAAGACAATCAAAAATCCATCTGAACACTTGGGACCCCATAATGTAGAATGGTTTTACCACATATTATCATGGTGGAGCAATGCGGAGCCTACATAACATCTAGGTGATGGCACATAGTTCACTCGATAGATTGGCTTAAACAGGCAACAACTGAGAACACCCTAATCTTTTACATGAAATGAACAAACGAGCTGAGCTCTTAAATGGTAAAAAAAGGAGTAGAATGGATTTAAAAAACCAAAAGTGGAATAAATTCACTGTAACCTTTGCTTAAGCCTTGAGAAGAGATGATCAGCATGCAAAAGGTCGTACGATCTTGGATAAGTAACAAAAGACTCGCACCAGTCGTGATAGATGCCAACAAGTCCACGTTCAAAGATTATAGGAAGTGTGTCTGGTGCATGTACAGGGACCACATTCATAACCCAAACATTCTGTTGTGAGAGAGCAGCTGCGAATCTGTATTTGACAATTTGCAAAATTAATTATTTATGTTGTTTGGTTTGCATGAATTAAATCACTTCCAGTACAAAAGAAGTTGTGGGAAACAAACAGCAGAGTTACCATTATAGCATAAAAGAAAGAAATTAGCACAACTTTTGAAGAAGATAAAATCTAATTTAGCATTTCATACCCTCCATTGATGGCTTTCATGTCCATTATATTCCGGACATTTGACCACTCAACACCCATCCCGGTTAGGTAAGTCTTGTTAACAATAGCTTTCCAGTGTTCAGTGTCAGCAACCAGTTTCTCTCTATTGTTCATCCAGTCGGGAAAAGTTTCAAGCCTCTTGGGCCATTCCTCAGGCCACTCAGTCCCACGTTGTTCTATGGCAGCAGGAATTGTGTGCAAGCAAGTTTTCATTGGAGTGTACCTGTTCAAGATAAAATGTTAAATCAACAAGGAAATTGACATAGAAGCAAAATAGACGAGAATGTTTCCATGTTGCCCCTTTGATGTAGTCCAAAAAAAGCCAAGAAAAAAGCATTACTAAAGAAGAGAGAGATAATGGAAACTCATTCAATTTTATAGTGGGGTCCACTAGGGACATTGCATGGTTGAGTTATAGTTGTAGCATAGTAGTATAGTACTACTTTATCTTTTGGTTGGTATGCTGCTGGTCAGTATATACTATATGTAATTTTCAGATGTACTGGACATATGATGTAGTTGTGACCCGTGGGTGATATTTAGGCCAAATTATGATATTGAGTCTTATTTGTGGACTTGAGTGGGTGTTTATTGTTTACATTAGTCAAAGTTCTAGCATCTCAATATTGAGTCCAAATTTTATAGAGTTAGAATTCACAGACATCTTTAAAACTTCGTTGATATTAAGTGATGCAATTATACTTGTAGATGTGATGCCCAAGGGATTCAAGTTTGAAGTCTAACTTCTTCTACTTTTCCTCTTAGTTTCTTTAATTATCCGCACTTTTTATACATGAAATCTTACCTTCCTAATCACTCTTTCCAACCCTAAAAGCCCTATTTAATAAACCTAATTATTCTCTCGGTTAAATATCTAACTGAAGCAATCAGAAGCCCAAGAAAAACAGAATTTTCTGTAAACAGTTTACCGTTCACAGCCCCCAAAACTGCTGCATCATCCATTATATTTCCTCACTGCCAAAGTTGTTGAATCCTTTGTGCTATCAGTCCCTAAACAACCCTACTCATTTCCCTATAGTAGAAGTTTTTCCTTTCTTTCTTTCTTTTTTTCCTTATAAGAATACTAGAAGTCTTTTCTTTAAGACCTAAAACAAATGCTGACCAGAAACTCCACCGGTGTTTTTTCTTAATTGCCTGTGACCTAACATCCTCAAAATCTAACAAATATCAGCCCCTTCTCATTCATAAGGCCTACAGCCCATCTTCCACTTACTAGAACTCTAAGTCTAAAAAGCTATTCTTCACCCAAAGCCCACCAAATCACCAAGAAAGCAGTTGGCCCACATCAATTTTGCTATTGTAGCAAGTAGAGTGTTCTCTGCATCTGTCCTACATCACCAACGCTTACTTTGCGATGGAAAATTCTGGCGCAATACTGTCACGCTATTCTGTCATATATACTTGTTTGAATGCTATTCTTACGTCATGAATTACATCCGGAAAATCTACTATGCCTGTAGGGAAAATGTAATTATGTCCTAAATAAAATATAATAGTAGTATACAAAAATTGTTTGGTTTCTTTGTGGGTATTCAGTATCTTGGCCACTCTAGCAGGCTGGCAGCCCAAGTTCAACTCAACTAAACAAAACCGTTTTCACAACTACTCGGGGTTGGCTAGACGAATCCTATTTTTCCATTCAGCTCTAAGGTCATAGTCTTAGTCAAACCACATGTTAGTACATATTTCCTAACTAACTCTACTTGAGTTATTTTTAGTCTTCCTCTTTCCCTAGCATTACCCTCAACGCGGACCATGTCACTTTTCCTAATTAGTCCACTTAGTGGTCTTCTTCGCAAATGTCCAAATCATCTCAATCCATCTTCTCTCATTTTATCTTCAATGTGCGCTACTTCAATCATCTCAAATGTGTTCATTTCTAATTCTATCATTTCTTGTCTTGTCACACATCTGTCTTAACATTCACATTTCCCCACACTGACTTTATGAATACACTGTTTCTTAGTTGTCCGTCATTCTATCCATAAAAAATTGGCTCGTCTAATAGTTGTTTCATATAACTTTGAGCACACAATATTTCAAACACACCTCTCTATTTAACCTGTCATGTTTTGATTCTATGATTAAAACTATCTCTAGTTTCTCTTGCATTGCGGATAATTGGAAATGTTCACTTTTTGGTATCTCTTGATCCTCAATCTTATATATATATATATATATATATTTTTTTTTTTTCTCTAGTTGGTACACACACACCCACCCCCAAAGAATTGTTTGCACCCAAGAGAACTTGATCCTTAGACCTAATGCTTGCTAGGCACTAGGGCCAAGTTCTTTATCCACTTGAGCCAACCCCTTGGGGTTATTTATATTTCTAGATTACTAAAATTACACTCCATATATTCAGTTTTATTCCTACTTATCTTACATCATTTTAATTCTAAAGCTTCCCTCCAAACCTCCAATTTAGCACTAACCCCCTCCCTAGCTTCATCAATTACAACAATATTATCATCAAATAACATACACCACTTGTCAGTTGATCCATAACTAAAGCAAAAAGATACGGACTTACCCTTGATGTCCGCCTACAACAATTGGAAATCACTTTTTCTCCTTACGTAGTTCTAATTAGTCACATTTCCACCATACATGTCCTTAATCTTGTCAATGTATCTCGTTTTGACTCATTTCTTTTCTAAAGTCCTAGATAATCTCAAAAATGCAGGCCACTGGACAGGATTAGATAGTCTAGGATCAATGTAATGGAAACTTCGTTTGATCATCGTAAGTTAGATCAAGCTGTTAATATAATAAATTATGTAAGTTCACATGTTTTGTTTGTGATTTTTATAATGCCTTTTTTTGTCTTGTTTTCATGGAAATATCAATAAACTCTTAGATTTTACTTTATTTTTGCACGCCATAAAAGGCACACTACCATCAACACCTCCAACTCCAATGTTCACCAAACTTGTTTCTTTAAACATCCAAAACCAAGCACATGCACCACCTTAATATAGGCCAATACAAAGGCATATGCCACTTTTATCAGACAACAAAGTAAAATATTGCAAGCAAAAAATCAAATGAATGTTGGGAATATTGAATTTCAATGATTAAATCAAACAAAAGAGAAAAGATATGTTCCGCAAAGCTAGCACATCACAGTTTACCAGGCAGCATCTGGATTCTCATTTTCCTTGCATAGAGGTGGGTTTTTCTTTCTTCTCAACTTGTATATATCATTTGATTCTGGTTTCTGATATATTTTGACACCTACTTCACTGACTTCGTCAGTTTTATGAGCCAGGATATTCCAACATATAGATGCTGTCAGAGTGGACATAGCTGGAAAACAGAAACAAGTATCATACAAGAAAATTAAGACCACTCCACAAAGAAGAATTATCTTTCACAGATGATGCAGAAATACAAGTATGCATAGTGGTTTCTGTCCACACTTCCCTGGTGCATAGACATGAAAATGGAACCATGCAGTTGGTAGCAAAACAGCATTTCAGGGAACAAGAGTATCTGTTTTGCCAATTTCTAGTAAAATAATGAACATGCCCTTGTGGCATGTAGCAAACAACTAGGCCCTAAGGTATTAAAAGCAAATATTTGGCCAGAAAGCATAGGTGAGTCATATCCCATGGAAAAGTTTGCAAAAGGAAGTTAAAATGCAACCTTATCTAAGATGCTCTTGCATTGCACTAAGAACAACTTTAAGTCCTTGACAAAGAAGTCATTTTACAATGTAAATATTTGGATCACCAGCCTATAAATAAAACCAGGCCATACTAGCCGTGATCCAAGAATAATCAGTTAGATAAATGAGATGAGCAAACTTTTCTATATTGCCCCGAGAGGTATTGTTGCTTAAATTAAAAGAAATGTTCTATGACAAAACTAGACATGATAAATAAATACACCCTTTCCAGTGGGAAAAAATGTATTGCTTTCTAAAGAACAATGTTAGTTTTTCATGAATTGCCAATTAAAGTTCTAAATACATTTGGAAGCCGCACCTTCTTCATCTTCAATGCTGTCATGTTCAGTTGACAAAACAAAGTACCCACCAGGCCTCAAAATCCTATTCATCTCGAGAAGAAGCTTAGCCCCTGCAAGTTAAGGAAAACAATATTTCCTGATATTGATGGCAATGAACGAAGCATAATTTATTATAGAAAAAAAATGTGATTAAGGAAGACAAACAAGAAAACACAAACCATTAGAATGCCAGTGTATACGGCATTCACCACAATGAATTGCATCAAAAACACCACTAGGGAAAGGAAGCCTCCTAGTTCCAAACGGGCTGACTACTGCAGGAAATCCACGCTCAAGGGCAACCTGTGCTAAGTCCACTAGGTCATCCTTCAAGCCAATCGTAAGTGTCAATACATTCTTATCAAGTAGAGAAGCTCCAAAACTTGAATCTGTACATCCAATATCCAGTATTATGCGAATATTCTTTCCCCATTCAATGTCCGGTACCATCTACCAAATCCAACCAAATTTTCAAAACAAATATGCTCAAGGACAGTAAATTAATTGCTAAAACCAAATTAGCCTCTGTAGACACCTTTGATATTAATAATTATAACAACTATTAACTTGGAAGGAAACAGCAAGCAGATAAAAGTGTGATGTTAATTCATGTATTCACTGAAAAATAATAAAAGAAAATAAAAGTGTAATGTTCTTTAAATATAACTAAGTGACTTAAAAGCAGCAATATATTTCAAAATTCAGACAAAATAAAATAAAGAAAGTTGAACAAGCACACTCTTAGCCCAGCGTTGCTTGAAATTGTCTTGGCTTATGTTTTAATTATATAATCTTGATTAAACCTTTTCTTTGAGCTCCATGCTAGTTGGGCAACTTATTTTGTTACATTTCTTTCATGTGTAGGGAAACAAGTGATAGTAAGTAGTCAGACAACAACTGGAATTATTTTCTTCAAGGAAAATGTCAGATTGATTTTATGTTTATTTTTAGAACTTCCATTCAAGTCTCTTTAAAATTAGAAATTCAACGGCATTAAGCAGCAAGAATATTGTAGATCATATGAGAATTTCAAATATTCACCTCTTCAATGTAATCAAGATAATGCAGAATTCCACCCTTGAATTCAGACTGGTTCTGGGGAAAAGTGAGATATTCTCCAGACTCCACCACCCAACTGTGCATCTTGATGAATGCAGCAAGTTTTGGATGCGCCACATTCTTATACAGTATCTGCAAAAACTTATAACATTAACATAAGAGAGAGTCAAGTAGTCCATAGCTATTCTTCATCTGATTTTTAAACTTAAAACATACCAAACCCCATCAAATACCTTCAATTTGCTTTCGGGCCAGCTAACTGGAGTTGAGTATCCCTCGTGGGGAAGAGGAACTAGACACATTGGAGGTGTTCGAGGGCAACTCCTCTCATGATGCCGATAACTCTGCAGTTTGGCAGAGGCAGTTTCAATGTCAATACAAGGGATGTGATTATGCTTGCTCCTTGTGCTACATGATTTCCAAGTATAATGTGCTTTTGGATCAAACAAAGGGCCAAGTTTTTTTCTCTTCTTCCCAGTGCTTTTCAACCCACCACTCTCATCTTCGACCTTCTCCACACCGTCCTGATCCACATCTACAGCACTAATCAAACCACCATCCACATCCACATCCACTTCCACTTCCTCCGCTTTGCCTTCACTGTCCACAAATTCTTCTTCCTTATCATCTACGTCTCCTTCTTCCTTCTCATCTTCTTTTGGCAACTCCTTACCTTCAGATCCTTCTGACCCATGATTCCTTTTATCAACCTCTTTGGGTAACTTCCCATCTTTTCTCTCATTGACAGACACAAAAGGCACAGACCCATTAATCTTTTCATCCTCTCCCTTTCCCAAATCAGATTCAAATTTCTTCACTTTCTTGTCTTCTTTATTTACCTTATGATTTTCTGGTCTTTTGGTGTAAGGATGATTCTCAGAATCACCCACTTTCCCATTAGGCGACACAGGTTTGACGATATTGCTAAATGTACTTCTTTGGGAGTTCACGGAAGAAGAAGGAGAGGAAAATACATACCAAATGAATATAAAACACAGACCCAAGATGGCCACTGCCGTCATCCTTATGCAGAACCCATATGAGCGTTTTGCCTGACGACCAAACCGAGCTATAGCCATCCCCCTCTAAACCCAATAGATGGTCTCTTAAACAAAATTAGAAAGACAACATCAAACAAGAAAATCTATGCGCAAATGAGAAACCCAAAAAATATTAATGATCATAACAAATCTATGAAATAGAGAATTAAAATAGTGGGAAGATGGTGAAATTTGTAACTATACATCAGAAGTAAAAGGAGCTATATAGATCCATACAAGGGTTTTCAAACTGAAGTAAGAAATTAGAGTATAAATTTGGAGTAGTCATCATCTGAATCAACACAAGGAAGTTCGATTAACGAAATTGCCCTCGAAAATTGAGGAAAATCTGTGTGCCTATGTTCAGAGAATTGATGAACTGGAGCTTCAGCTTAGGTTTGTTTGGTAAATTAGAATTGGCATCCACCAACTTCAGCTTTTGAAAAAAGAATTGCTATTATATATTTACCAATACAGAAAGTTGCAGGAATAAATGTGTATAAATACAGTTATGTGTGCGTATATACTTGTATACAATAAGAAAGAAGAGGAGCAGAGAGAAAATTATTGACTTTTTTTTTTCTTTTCTGAGTCGGGTGAAAAGCGTAAGAAAATTTTCAGATCAATAAATTTGTATGTCTTTGTTGGACATAGTTGACAAAGAGTTGAGATTTGTTACAAGAAAGAAAGAAATTGAAGGGATTAATAAATGGTTTTGGCTAAGCTTATATACTACAGTAAAACTCTCACAAGTAAATGGGGTTTGTTGAAATTATTACCTCGTAGTCAATGACAAGCGAAATGATTGAGAGAGAGAGAAAGATCAACGGCATTTGTATCGGTTCCGTGTAACTGTCTACCAGCACCCCCACTTTTTTCTTTTTTTTTTTTTTAATTTTTTTTTATGGATCGCTAATAGCGTGGAATGTGCATTTCACAAAGACCAATGGGTTGAACAGTGAGATCCATAATTTATTTAGACCCGTCATGTTTCACAAGGGCCTAGTTTTCTAAACCGGGCCCATCAGATATTATCATTCTGTACCAATTTTACTGAGGAATACAAATTTTGTCATATTTTTACTTATAAGATGGAATAGACAAATTTTTAAATTTAAAATGCTAAATTTCAAGAATCTTAAAAACTATCACCATCAACGGTGAGAGTCGCAAACACCAATGCTACATGATTACAATATTATTTATGACACGAACACAACTAATTATTTCACACGTGACATGATACGACACATGAAATAACTCATTTAATAAATGGATCAAAATCTAACACGAGTTTAATTAAAATTTCAAATTATTATAGTCAAATTATTTTTAATACAAACACAACATGTTTAACCGACACATTAAATTAAATAATCATTTATGATACGAACACGACACATTTAGTTAAATATATCAATCGAGTTATATACGAATTGACAAGTCAAACACAAATACAACACTTCTAATTAGCATGTGAATTCAGATCGAGATAATTACAATTCGAAACAATTAAAGTAAAAAATATGAGTTATTTACTTTTAAAAAAGGAAATAAAGTGTAAAGAGCACTTTTGTGAAGTCTAGTAAATGAGGTGGATTAATTTGCTCCTCTTACTTGGTTACTTTCCCAACTTGCCTTAATGCAGCACAATCTATTCGTGCGAAGATAATGTGGAAGAGATTCAATCAAAAACAAAGGAGTACTTGGTGTCTTGGTGAAGGACAATCGAAAAAGACTTACGATTTATAACCGGACAAGGTGGGAAGAGAACCCACCTCTGATAATAAAGGTCATTTCTAGTGGGGGCCATAAGCCAGGGCATTGTTACTTTCTGGCACTTAATAGAGACTGGTGGTCGTGGACTCCTTCATTACCTTCCTTTTGATTAAGGCATAGAACCTGGATACGATTGTGGTCTTCTCTCAGACGTTGGTTTTGTGTGTGGCTCTCTTTTCTTATCTCTACCTGTAATCCATTCTCTCTCAAACAACCTTTCAACTATATATTGAATGCATTATCTCTTCCCTTCCTTTCCTTCTACTATTAGTCTTTGAAATTCTAATTGAGAACCATGTCTGATCAACCAAATGGCCTGCCAGAGGACCAAACATGGCCAGAGCTAAAGTTATCAGAGCTACTGTTAACTGGCACCGTCCGGGAATTCCATGCAGCCATTGAGAAAGAGTGGGACTCTCTTCGAAGGTCAGCGTGCCAGACAGCAGCTGGAAGAGCCCTCTGGAAGCATGTGACCCATGACTCGCTTGCAGAGTTACTGGCCGGAGAGACATACCTAACAAGCCTTTATGATAAGATCAAGAAAGACCGGCTCAACAATGCCAGAGAGATCTCCGGGGTGATTCTTGCCATTCGAACCCTCTGGTTTGATTCCAAACTTGAAGCTGCTATCAATTCCTTTGGTGGTGGAACTTCACAAGTTGTTCTTCTTGGTGCAGGTTTGGTAACTGCAATAATAATACCATTATATTTCTTACACTTCTGCATCTAGCATAATGAATACAATCATGAACTAACAGAGGGATGTGAAAATGTGCAAATTTTCATGCATAGGTCATTTTAGGACAGACAATAGATAAATTGTGATTCTAATTGCATGAACATAGACACCCTCAGCATAAGGAACCTGTCCTTTTTACTGCCAATAAAGCCATTACATTACAGGGCATATAATGAATTATGATTGATCTTGAGTTGCAAATCATATAGAGCCATACAGGGTATAAAATGGCATGCTGTCATTCATCCAATCAAAAATATCATGTATGTCACAAAGATACCCCTGTTTTGTAGCCATGTCATCTCTACATAGACTTACCACACAATGTACTTCTCATGTAATGATGCATGAGAAAAAGCAGAAAATCAAATGGTTGAATCATGTGCACAGCCTGCATTCAAGATTAGTGTGGTTTCTTCCAAATTTCAACAAGAAAGGCTCTATAGAAGATTATGTCCTTAAAACAAAATTTGGTTGCATTTATTATTTGAAAATATCTAAAATAAATTACAAATGCAGAGCAATTTGTGCTAAATGTATTTGTTCATGTGCAGGAATGGATGCAAGGGCTTACCGCTTAAGCTGCTTGAAAGAAAGCGACATTTTTGAGGTTGATTTTCCTGAGGTCTTGCAAATGAAAACCACAATTCTACAGGCAGCAGCTGAATCAACAAATCAACACCAGCATCTAGGGATGACAGCAAAATCCCTTAGCAGAGTGGCAGCTGACGTCAGAAACGATGACTGGCTTGAAAAGCTTCAGATATCAGGGTTTGTGCCAGAGAAGAATACGGTGTGGGTTCTTGAAGGTATCCTCTACTATCTCTCCCAGTCCCATGCCATGGAAGTATTGAAGGTTATAGCAAACTATTGCACTCTTACCGGCACAGTACTCTTAGCGGATTTTATGAACAAGCCATCAACCACACTCTCTAATTCCATCTTCCACTTCTATAGTGATTGGCCCGATCATCTCCTGCCATCTTTAGGGTTTCCTGATGTTAAGCTTTCACAAATCGGTGATCCAGATGCCCATTTTGGGCTGTTGCATGATCCATTAAATCTGTTTAACAAGCTGCGCAGCTTGCCCAGATCACTCCAAACCCACCCAGATGATGGAACACCATGCTGTCGCTTGTATTTGGTTCAGGCTTCTGGTTCACCCAATCAAATTATTCCTTAGAGAGCCAACTACCCATAAAAATCTTGAAATCTAGATACTATACATTTATGGTGTTGCCTTAGTAATACAAATTGCATTTGGATGACAACATCACAACATAATCTCTAAGCTATTTGATGATTGTCTAGACAAATATTTATACTAAGACATATTTTGAGTTCTTGTCAAGTCTTTGGTAGCAAACTAAAGATTGTCTATGAGGAAAACTATTTACATTTCCTTTGTTCCACTTACAATTTTTATTTTCTGTACAATATGTAAGGAAGAAATGACGCTTCAAAAAATGTGTAAGGAGTATCATAAGATAGAAACACACTTTGATAAACAACTTAAAATATAGGAACATGAACATGTAAAATTATGTTACAGGTGGACACTATGATTGGAAGGATGATTAATATAGAATGTTTACAATATGTAAAACCAGACAAGTGTAGCTCCTACTAACTAACAGTGACTTCTTTTAGATGCCATTCAACTTGGGGAGTATAGGAAAATAAAAAACTGGAACATAAGGTAGAAGACACACTTCAACAACTCTCTCTTCAATTTCATAGATGGAAGCATATTTTAAAATTTTAAAACTATTTCAAGGCAATCCTTGATACGCTGCTCGAATTTGTTTGGGAAGATACTGTGCTTGTAAGCACTTGTGCCAACCTTCTGTCTGCAGCGAAGGACACAAGCAAACTAGATAATTGGAAAGAGTAGCATGAGAATTTTTGACAGGCTAACTTCTGTTGACAAGAAATCATATAAAACAGAATTGAATTTTGCAATCAAAACTAAAAATTCTGTTATAATATGACATTAGCGTTGAAAATGTTGCACAACAACAATAAACTAAGACCATAATACCATATCGAAATGGCTGAATTGTGGAGAATACAAAATGTCATCAATGACCTAGGCCCCTTCAAGTACAACTGAACTCACATCTTATTGGCACCACTATTTACCAATGCCAACATGTTCTGGATGAATGTGCATTAATAGAACACATCCAAATTTGCCTTTTAATTTATGGCAAACACAGAAAGATCATAAAATGTATCAGTAGCATGGTACGCTCAATAGGTAATGAATTTTAGTCTCCATAACATTCCACCCTCCTGTAATTTATGCTGCTAAACAGATTGAGACTTGAGCCCTTCAAAGTTAGTTCCTAAGTCAACTAGCTATCTGTTTTTCACAAGAATTGCACCTCTTGGGAACTCCTATATTACTATTTACTAGTAATAATTTGACAGTAATGCTAGGGGAAGTAAAGGACCAAAACTAATATGGGTTGAACTGATATGAAAAGATATCGTTCAATTGCAATTATGGCCTTAGAGAGAGCGAAATGATGAAACATGGTTTATGTAGCCGACACCAAATAGTTGGACAAAGGCTTGGTTGAGTTGAGTTGAGTATGTTACTGATAAATGATAATTAGTTGGACAAAGGCTTGGTTGAGTTAAGTTGAGTATGTTACTGATAAATGATAATGAAGACGATGATGATCGTAAAGGTGGCTGGCAACTGGGATGATGGATTAAAAGGTGAAGACCAGTTTCAACCCATGTTTGATGTATGAAGCACCAACTTCACTGACTTTGGAAGTTGGCATCTTCTAAGAAAAGGGAGGGGGGATGATGGATTAAAAGCATTGTGTTTATATGAAAATAACAGAAAAATATCAAATATAGGGGAAAACATGAAATCTTATGGATTACTTTGAAGCATAAATTGTTTGAGAATCTAATATCATTTAAGTGGAAATAATTCTTCTTTCATGTATTTATCTTGACTGGAGCCATCAGAAATTCCTTTAAATAAATCCAAAATTGCATAAATGTTTTTGAAATTCAATTTGACCATGACCAATGTACCGAATTATACAGAATCAAGTGCATATGCCAGCCAAATTCTGGGAAAAGATCAATAAAATCTATTTTAATAAATGTTTAATATAAGGTAATATGCAAGTAACTCATCTCAACAATGCATTGCTCTCACCAACGAATACAAGACAATATGACATATACCATAATATAAACTTGAGTGTATGACTTAGCAAACAATCAGAATTTTCATATTAAAAAGCATTACGAAAAAAAAATCAAAGCCCTTCAGTAATCACCGTGTCAGCTTGACATGACTTGAGATCCGAGCAATATAGCAAAGGAAATCACATGACAAATATTACAAGGATACCTTATGAGATCACTAATATTAGCTTCAGCTTTCCAACTTATAAGATTTTTATCATCAAGCAATGAAGATGCATTCTTCACAATCAGCCAAAACATGTAAACCTGTGAATTGCATGAATTAAGAATACACGCATTCTTTTCCCTTTTTATTTCCCAATTAGTTTATTCATTTATGTTCCACTAACTAGCCTTTATCTAACCCTTCCCAGACCCCCCAACCCCCAATGGTAGAAACAGGCACGGAGCTAAGAAGGGCCAAAATTTTAAAAATGCCCTAATATATTAGTATGCTCCCACAAACGCCTCTCAAATAAGTTTCAGTTTCCATCTGGTGCATTTTGTTTGCCCTTTTTAGCTGGGTGTGCTTATAATTCAGATTTCCCACAATCTTCTTGATCCTTATTGTACCATGTACAGTGTAGAAAACCAAGTTAAAAGGTGTCCTTTATAACAATGACTCCATATTTATCATTTTTTTTCTCTCTTTTTCTCATGGTAAAGTTTTCCAATAAAGGGACAATCTGTAAAATTCTCTCCCTCGCAATCACAAATCAATAGCAAAAGCAAAAACAACCAAAAAACCCCAAAGGTTCTTCGGTATTTTGTATCATGACTAAGGAGGGATGTAATTGAATCTTATCCCAAATACAACGTTAATATAAAGAGCTAAAAAATATCACACTTCCAAATCCACAGCTAAGCAAGAAAAATGACCCAAAAAGAGGCGTAATCTGAGAGAGAATCAAACCTCCAGTCTGGTGCTAGCTTGAAACGCAACCACTAAATTCGTCTCTTACAATAACTGAGCAACCTCTCTCACACAAGTTCTTCCAAGTCCTTGTCCGCAAAATCACTGCCAACTAATTAATCGATTGAAAATATGTATGCGTGTGTGTATGTATATATTTGTGCATGTGTGTATAGGGGAGAGAGAGAGAGATTGTCTGTACTTGGCAAGCTTTGGCGGGATTAGAAGAGGAGGGAGAGAAAAAACTAAAAAGTTGGAGATATGTATGCGTGTGTGCATAAGGAGGAGAGAGAGAAGTTGTCGGTACTTGGCAGGTTTTGGCGGGATTAGAAGTGGAGGGAGAGAAAAATCTAAAAGAGTTGGAGATGCGGGGGATCGAACCCCGTGCCTCTCGCATGCAAAGCGAGCGCTCTACCATTTGAGCTACATCCCCTGTTGACGGTTAGGACTTCTACCATAAATATTATTATAACAAAAGTAGTAGTTGAGCTAAATGTACTTGTATTTGCCATTTGTTACTACTGCCCTTAAAAATCCAATGTAAAGTAAATTGTTATTTGTCACATTAAAATTATTATAAAAAAAAAAGGTTAATTTCAAGATTCCTGTGAATTAAAAGTATATTATATTTTCTACATATTAAATTTAACAAAAAAAAATCACCCCAAAATTAAAAGAGAAAAAAAACTTTGCAAAACATCTCATCTAAGAAGCACGGACACATACACGGGACACGAGTACGATACGACATGGACACTGTGATACGGCAAATTTCAAAAAAATAGGACACGGACACAATAAGGATACGACAATAAAATAATAATATATATTTTTATTATATAAAAAAATTTAATTTTTAGTTTGTACTCAATTTCTAATTCATATTCATAAACATAGCTTACCAAATAATTCATACTCTTAAAAATATAAAAGTTCATGGGTTCAAATATGTATTAAAATACAAATAAAAAATATGCTGATAGATATTTTTTATATCCAAAAGTAGAATTATTATCTTCGGAACCAAACAATATGAGGTGAAGGCTAAAATTGGAATTGTCATTTTTTAACCATAAAACAAGATAAGATTGCAATCTTATCTCGAGCCACGCATTCACTGACTCTCTCTCTCTTCCAGCGTAGTCTCCTCCTCCATCTTCACCTCACTCTCTCTATACCTCACTGTCTTTCATTCATCAGGCTCCATTTTTTCTTTCTCTTCCTCACTTTATCTTTCTCTTCCAGCCGCTCCTCAGTTAAGTTATTCTTTTCATCTCACTTTGAATGAATACACACACACACACACACACACACATATATATATATCACATATATATATAATATCTCTCGAATGCTTTTTTTTTTTTTTGAAAAAAATATGAACGATGTGTCCTCTGGAGTGTCGCCGGCGTGTCCTCTAACGTGTCATACTCATAAACAAAATAAAAATTAGTAGGACACGTTTATAGCGTGTCGAACACGTGTTCGAGGCTCGAACACACGTGTCCCATGTCAAACGCGTATCCAACACCGATACGGCGCCCTTCCAGCCGTGTCCGTGCTTTGCAATATCTCATTCATCAAGTCATCTTCCTCTTCTTCTTTATAATTTGTTTCTTGGATATGACTAAGTACTCCTTTCATCAATTATTTTTTTTTATTGCACAATAAAACGTTAAACTATAAAAATTTGCATATCAACCACTTCTATAAGAATAAAAATAAAAAGTAACAGACAAATTTTGATTTTTTAAGTTCACGAGAATCTTGTGAGTTACATGATATAGAAACAATTCAATAAATTTAGTGTAAGATACTATTCCTTAGACCTGCAGGGAGTGAATAGGTGTTTCTTTCTAATTTTTATGATTCATTAATTTTTTACAATTATTAACAATAAAGTATCCAAATCAATCAAAAAATAAATAAAGCATGTAAGAACCGTTATAAATGACATCATGAATTTTACGTGAAACTCCTAGAACATGGAGAAAAACCATAGGATAAGGCAAACTCGAGAAACCAATCCAAGTAAAGTACAACAGACTCACGCACCCGCCCCTCTACCATAAAAAGGTCATTGCTGCTCTTATAAGGGAGAAAGATAGGGGTTGTCGGCACTTGGTATTGGTAAGTTTTGGCTGGATTAGAAGATGAGGGAAGTGGAAATCTAAAAAGGTCAGAGATGCGGGGGATTGAACCCTTTGCCCTCTCGCATGCAAAGCAAGCGCTTTACCATTTGAGCTACATCCCCTTTTAACAATTAATGTTCCACCGTAACTATTATTATAACAAAGGTATACCTTGAGCCAAGTATTCCATTAGAGGGTAGGGATGGCAATTTTGCCAGCCCCATTGAGTTCCTGCCCTGTTTCTCCCCTTATGGGACGAGTAAGAATTTTTTTTTTGTTTCATAAAGGCAGGCAGGTATGGGAAAAGAAACTAGAACCCGCCACGAGTATGGGGCTGGTTCGAAATTTGTTAACAACCCGCCCTACCTCGTCTAATTGTTATTATTATAAGCTTATTTATATATATGATTGATTGGTGTTGTGATTTATTTTTTATTTTGTGTTTATGTCATGTGTTGATGAAATTTGGGCAAAGAAAGGTTTATGGTGGCAATAGCATGATAATTAAATAGATTGTTCCATAAAATCCGTCTCCCAACAGGGCGGGGGATGGGATTTGAGTTCCCTCCCCATCCCTCGTTGTCGGTACTTGGTAAGTTCTAATAGGATTAGAAGATGAGGGGAGTGAAAATCTAAAAAGGTTGGAGATGTAGCGATTGAACCTTGTGCCTCTCGCATACAAAACAAGTGCTCTACCATTCGAGCTACATCCCCTTTTAACAATAAATGTTTCACCATAACTATTATTATAACAAATGTAGACTATGAGCCAAGTATTCCAATAGAGGGGTTATCACTTATCGGTAGGGATGACAATTTTGCCCACCCCCGCTAAGTTCCTGCCTTATTCCACCCCTTATAGGATGGGTATGAGAATCTTTTTTTTGTTCTGTAGATGCAGGTATGGGAAAGGAAACTAAAACTCACCACGGGTACGAGGTGGGTTCGGAATTTGTTAACAACTCACCCCGCTCCATCTGAGTGAAAAATCTAAAAAGGTTGGAGATGCTGGGGATCAAACCCCGTGCCTCTCACATGCAAAGCGAGCGCTCTACCATTTGAGCTACATCCCCTTTTGACAACTAATATTCTATCGTAAGTATTGTTATAACAAAGGTAGTCCTTAAGCCAAGTATTTTGCCACTTGGATTTGGTATTTGGTACTACTAATATTAAAATCCAATGTCTACGGTGATTTGTTACATGATGGGAGAATTATTGGTGGTTAGAGAAGTTGTGTAACACCCGAAATTTTTAATTAAGTTTTTTATCTCGATTATAATTTAATTGTTTTTATTTGAAGACTTTTTTTTTATCAAAAGGGGGAAGAATGTAATGACCCGAATTTTAATTTGGATTGGATCATGATTCGTAATTTGATTTCACTTGATTTAAATCTTTGGAGACTTGTGATTTTTTATTGGGATCTTGGTATAATTTATTAGTTAGTTGGGGTTGCTAGTGCAATTTATAGAGGTCTTTATTTCATTAGCAATAGTAAGTTGTGGTGGACTGTGAATTTATAAGAGAAGATATTGATCAACTAACAGAAGACTCTGTGAAGCTAATGGATAATGGTGACTATAATGTATATGATGAAAAGCAAGAGGTTTTTGAGTGTGAGGCTGAGGGATACGAGAGGTTAGCTTAGATAAAGGGGGGAAGTACCTCAGTGACTTTAGGGCAGGGAAAATCTGAATTCACTATGGTCAAGGACTTCATTTCAAATCGGACAGATTTTGGAGAGGCCTCTTCTATTCTCCTTGACATAGCTATAAGTCCTTCAAACCTAAATGTTTCTACTACAGAAACTTCATCAAGCAAAGGTGATGATGCATTTGATATCTTTGCAGAGGATGATGAAAATGCTACTTCTGGTCTGACCTCTGAGGTTAATAATTTGGTTTCGGGTTCTAATCCTGACAAGTTGCCTCCCTCTTTCTCTTGTCTAATTTTGTGATTTTAGTAGGGATGTCAATGGAATAGGTTCGAGATGGGGCACCCATTTTTCAAACTTGTCCCACAAACTAAAATAATTTCTCAACCCCCCTCAGAGTCAGGGGCAAGTTTGGGACGTCCTGTTATATATATATTTTAAGAAAAATAATTCAATTTTGAACAAAATTAATATATTTTTTATAGAAAATTTATGTATAGTCAAATATTTAACAATCATAATAACTAATTTTTTGTTAAAATTATCACAAGAAATGAAGAAATAAAAGAAAACTATAGCTAATAAAATATTATTATTTTATCTATTTATTAGTAATGTTGAGAACTTGATGACTTTTAAACTCTCTTTCCAAACCCGCTCCTAACCCTATTAGGATAAATCCAAACTCATCCCAATAGAGGCGAGAGGGGATGGGTTAAATTGACATCCCTAGTTTTTAGCTCCTCTTGTTTCGTCAAACATAAAATGGCAACCAACATGTAGTGTTTGGGGAAGCATCTTGACACCCAGAACTCCTTCACTAATAAAGTCCTTCGAGAATATATAACTTTGTATAAAAGGAATTTAACTCATAAAACATGTTTGGTAAATTAAAATTTTAAAGTCCTTTTGAATTAATAAATAATTTTACTCACATAATTTAACATTGTTAAAGTGACAATGTTACCCTCACATTTCCTCAACAACAACACCTTCCATTACAGATGCAGTCATAAGATATAAATATACATATATATATACATACATATATATATATGTATATGCATATGTAAATACACAATCATCATCCCTTAATTGAACACCTTCAAATATGTTATACCTCTCACAGCTCACACCCAAAGTCATTCCAGCAGTTCACAACCACCTCCTAACCATCTAATTTAATGATTATTGGTATTCATATAGACCAAGCATGAAACACACCTAACAAGTTTAGACTCCCCATTTCTAAGTTATATGTTTTTGGGCAAATTGATCTGATACCCTATAGATTTGACACCCCCTATCAGAGATAACAAGCGTTTAAATTTAACAATGAAAGTGTTTGTACCATTATACCCTTACTGAATGCGTACATTATAGTCGATGTAATACATCTAAAATAAGCAAAGTCAATTTTGCCCTTATCTTCTTCTTCCTTTTATGGTACCAGAACACTAAATCCCTAATTTTCTTTCATTTTTGCTTGCAAACTCTCCAAACTCATGTACTATAATAGCAAAATGAAATAAACACAAGAAATCTAGCATTTTGCTAACATGGGCTCATATATTACTTGGAGATATGTAGATAATATATACATATATTGCACACAATACTTTCATGCAACCCCCATTGTTGCCACCACCATCACAACAGTAGTGTAAGCCCAAATCCTTTCAGATAGATCGATGTTGTGTGTCCTTGCAAAAAACCCTACTAGGCTATGTTGGTTGGAAGTCCAAACTCTAAATACAAATTCAATTGATTTAGGGTCAATTTTGAAGTCATCGTCGCATATTGCAACGATGCATTCGGTGATCGACAACTGGGGGAGGAAGCGAGCGTCGAGTTTGTTGGTGCAATAGTAAACAACGAAGATGGGAATGAAAGAGGAGATGGAAATGTTTTGGGACAGTTGGATTAGGGTTTGGGTACCACCACCACACCAGTGTAAGCCAATGTCCTTCCAAATAGATCGATGTTGTGTGACCTCGCAAAGAACCTTACTAGGCAGTGTTGGTTGGAAGTCCAAACTTTGAATGCAAATTCAATTTTATTTTGGGTTGATTTCAAAGTATTGCAGATTGTAATGATGCGTGTAGTGATCAATGATCGAGAATGAAACGAACATTGAGATGTTTCCCTATAGGGCAACATAGATGAGACTGATCGCTCACCAAACACCCACTGATCTGTAATCAACAACTATTTTCATTCATAAATTTTTGATTGATTTAACTTCTCAGACCATCAGAAATGGCTCCTCAAATAATGCTCGATGGACTGTTGAGTTCGTCAACCAACCCAGCTTTGTAGTCCTAGCATAAATCTTGAGGTTTTTATCTCAATCAGGGCTTCACAAAAGATGGGTTTTGCTCTGGAAATACATTTAAGATTGTTAGGGTTTGGTGTTGAGATTGTTAGTGGAACTATTCCATGTGTATATGCGTGAGGATATAATGAAGAAAGAGATCACATGCATAATAACCGTGTGCGAGGGTATAAAGGTCCAAATAATTGAGGATAAATTTGTAATTTCAAATAAGAAGGGTAATTTTGGTATTTTAAAATTTCAAATTAGTTGACTTAATAGTCAACTAATAGTATGAGGTGTCACATTAAGGTTAATCAAACCTATGGGAGGTTGACCACATTTTTTACACAAAAGGAAACCTTAGGGGGGGTGTCAGAGAGATTTGCCCTATATTTTTCCTTTCATCATATGAGAGATTGGAGATGGAAAAAAATAAAGCAGAACAAAAAAGTTTTAACGTTGATCCGAATTCCTTATTTTTCGGTCAACAAAATCCATGGTGGACGCGTAGTGCTCGAACTGCATCGAAGCACGGAAGTGGTGTGCCACAAATCGGTTGGTGGTGCCATCTGCTTCGAGTGCAGTCCCCCATAACAGGTTCTAAGTTTTCATAATTAGTGGGATGGTCTTGGAAAAGTAAAGTAACAAAATTATACAAACAACCTTATAATTTCTTGTGTCAAGCTAAGAAGCATAGACACAAATAAGATACAATACAGATACACCAATACGTCAAACTCTAAAAATGTAGGACACGGACATGACTAATATAAATATCAATTTTCATATATATATATATATTGAATAAGACAATTATAAAATATTAATTAATTTATAATTTATATGCTAAAGTTACATAAGTTAAAAATTAAAGCTATTCGAATATAGAAAAATATATATCATATTAAATATGATATTACTATCCTATCTTATCATTATAGTTATGTTTTTTTTTTCATTATATACTTTCACTTGGGTTTAATGTCAATTTTTAAAGAAAGAGGAAGTTGAACAATTTGCTGCATGTACATAATGTTGTTTCTAAGACTATCATGTGTTTGTTGTATGGGGTATATAATTGGTCATCTGTCCGGAATGAGTTGAAATGTCTAAGATGTGTTGGACAAGTGTTCAAGATATATTTGTCAAGTGTCCAAAATAATAAAAATTATTTTAAAATTATGGACACGACCATAAATTGTTGGAAATATGTCTAGGAGTGTCCAACACGCTGTTGGACACGGACACGACACTTCAAAAAAGTGTTCGTGCTTCTTAGATGTAAGAAAGAAACATTATGATTTTCTATTTGTAGGACAAGCTTGTCATTTCGGTGAATGCGGGGAAGTTATCCATGCCCATTAAATATATATATATTTTATAATCGTACAATACACATTCATTTTTTATTAGTAAATAATATAACTTATCATACACCATAATATATAATCATCATTTATATACATACATATATATTTTCTATTTGGGTTTTCATTTGATTAATATGAATATATGTTATACATCTAGAAAAATTCAAAATTGTAGCACGGAATCAAACTAAACAGATCTCTAAGCCTCCGTTTGGATAGAAATGAGAGAAAAAAAATGAGTGGATAACATTAGTTATGAGAGAAAAGAAAAGAAAAGAGAGGATAACAATAACTTATATTCATGTTTGGATAAAAAGGAGAAAAAAAATAGTATTCTTGTTTGGATAAGATAGGGGAGAGAAAAGAAAAGAAATGATAATAACCAAATTAATGTCATATCTCTTTTATATTTATGGGATATGGGTGAAATAATAATTTTATTCTTTTAATTGTTGAGGGCAGTTTCGAGATTATGAAAGTATTGCTTAACTTATTATCATTTCCCTCACAATCTTCTCATTTTTGGAAGTATAAGATACGAGGGATTGGGAGGGATAACTATCCCTCCAAATCTCTCCCAATCATTTCATTTCTCTTCATTTATGTTTCGTTTGGATTGAGGGATTTGGAAGGATAAGGAGAGAAAATAAAGGATAGGGTAGGGGATGTTGTGTTTGGATGAGCATTTTTAAAAGAAAAGAAAGGATAAGGAGGGATAAGGAAGGATAACAATCACTCCTTATCCCTCAATTGCAATCCTCCCAAAAATTAGAAGATTAGGAGGGAAAGGATTGTAACTTAAGTATAACTTTCATAATACCAAAATTGCCCTTACTATTTTAATACAATTTTTTTTATTACTTTTGAGTCCCATTAGGACATCTCACGTTTATACTTCTCCTCCATACCCATTCGCTGACTATGCCTTTTGCTAGACATAACATTGCTTTGTTCATTCTGATGCAAAACAAGAATATGTAAAACAAAAGTACACAAAATAAATACATGCACTAATGCTGCACTTGTTAAAGCTGAGATCACACCAGTGATATCCATAGCCTGTGCTGTAGAAACCTACTTTTTTTTATTATATTACTACTAGGCCCACCTAATATTAGCATATAGTTTGTTACAATATTAAATGATAAATATTCAACACAATAAAAAATACACAAATATTTATATGAAATTTTAAGTAAAGGATATGGTAGTAATTTGGTTATTATCCTTTCTTTTCTTTTCTCTCATCTGTCTTATACAAACAAAAATACTATCATTTCCTTTCTTTTCTCTCATGTTTATCCAAACATGAATTAAAGTTATTGCTATCGTCTCCTCTCATTTCTCTCATAACTAATATTATTCTCTCCTTTCTTTTCTCTCATCTTTATCTAAACGGACCCTTAAAGTACCCAAACACAAAACACAGTATCCTATCCTTTCTTTTCTATCCTTATCTTTTCAAATCCTTTAATCCAAAAGATTCCTAAGATTTGGTTTGATTTAGTTTTAGTGATTTTAATAGTTGGATTTGGTTTTATATATTTTTGGAACAGTTAAAGATTGATTTGATTTTGATACCTCTTGGAATCCCACCAAATGAAACCATTGACAAATTTTTTCACCATTTTTTCATATTTTTCTCTCTCCTCAATCTCCCAAGCTCAACATACTATTTGGATTTCATCATCAAACATCAAAATACAAAAGTTGTAGTCTTAGATTTTGAATCAGATATATCCTATACAAGTTTTAATGAGTGAGTTATCTTTACAAAAAATCAACAAAAATAATAAAAAATCTATATTTATTGAATTATACAATAAAAATTTGTGTATTGATATGTTTTGTACTCCATGTGGAAGTTTAAAAATATTCGTGACTGTGGTCTGTGGCCCGGAATTACTTGCGTTATCGTGGGCCTCATAGCGTCTAAAATTGCCATACCAATGTTCGACCCGGTATAGCTAGGGTTTAATCAACGGCCTATCTGTTCTTTACACGCTCAAGGACTTAACTTTACTGTTCAGTTGTGCTCTGTCTTCGTTTAATAGATTATTTCCAAGAAAGATGGAAGCCAATAATTCTCCATTCAAGGTATGAATCAGAATTACATCCTCAAAACAATTTTTTTTTGAATGTTAATTTTTTTTTTTTTTAAGAATGTTTAGTTATTGGTGAGAACGAGAGAGAAGAAATTCCTGCACACGTAAACATTTTTTTTTCTATTGTATTCTTTACCAAGGACCAAACGCAGCGAAGAAAATTTGATAATGCTTTGAAGTACTGGTTTAATTATAATCACATCTTACTTACGAAAAAGATTATTAATACTAATAGCCATATCTTCGTTTATAGATTATGCCTTTTCTTGCAATGTTCTTGTAATTTATGTGTTGATGTGCTTTTGTTACTCCCAGGACAGGCCGATGATTCCGTGAATCCTCTTCAGTTTGATTAAAATTGCTATTTTGACTTTGGGGACCGTTTGGGTCAAGTTTTTTTTAACACATTCAAATGATTGGTAGCTCATTTGCATGTTAAATTTTTTTTTTTTTAGTTGTAGTCTAGGCCAACTACTGAAATAAGGTATTTGCCAGATAACTAGGAATTTCTTAGATGATGTGGTTTATATATTTATACATTTTTCTTTTTAATATCTGATTTTGGGTAATCATCTTCAATATATGTTTGTTGGTTTGTAAAAGTACCTGTCATTTTGGATGGTCTTCAAATGTGGGAGTGTTGAAATAAAGATATCACATGCTCTTGAACTTTGAAAACTTTCCAGAAGTTGCATCTCATATGTGGTTGAAGTACTAGAGTATGCTTTTACTCATCTTAGAGTGTTCCTTCAATATCCCAATTTAGATCCTGAGAAATTGATGCTGAAAGTGTAGTATTATATTGATGGATAATTTTATTTTCCAGCCTCCAATACAATTGTAATTTGTTTGGAACAATATGTGAGATGTACCCTTTTGAGGATTCACTTTGATACTCGATTTTTTCTATAATTCTACACAAATATCATCCACAAAATCAGGTAAAAGACGGCAATTATATATTTATGTAAGCATTGAGTTATCATGCAGATAATCTTGGGATCATCTTCAGTGGCGCGTCGGAAAATTTTAGCTGAGATGGGATATGAATTCACAATCATGGTATATCCTAGTCAAATTTCTACTATATTTATTGTAGATTTCAAGAAGTTAAACTCTTCTTATAATTTAGACAGCAGACATTGATGAGAAAAGTATTCGGAAGGAGAAGCCGGAAGAGTTGGTTATGACTCTTGCAGAGGCAAAGGTAGTTTTTTTTTTTTTTAAATAAAAATTCAGAAAACAATTATTTAGATGATGTTAAAATTACAAGTTTTATTTCCTAGGTCTTATGTTTGGCCTCTAACCTAGAAATGCAGTATATTAATGTAAAGCTCCTATTATGATTTATGACACATCATTACTACCTTGCCTTTTATGTTAATGAGATATTTTTAGTGCCTAACCCGGTATATCTTGTTGTGACTGCGTCATAGGGGTTTTAAATTGTATTTTATGTACATCATATTTTCTTTTATCATCTCTATATTTTCTTCTGGTCTGTCTGTTCATCTTCTTTCTTTTATGCACTGTATTTAAGATGTAGGTATTTGGTTTTTAATTTCTTCCATTGGTTGGTTTTAAATTTTATTGCATCTCAGGCTGATGCAATCATATCAAAGCTTCACGCTACTGATATGCAAGAGAAGGATGTCAAACCAACACTTTTAGTTGCCGCTGACACAGTATGTGTTATTTCCTTTTGTTGTTGCTGTCTATATATTCAACTGGGCTCTTCAAGTCTGCTATCACCTAGTGCCATCTATGAACTGAGGATATAATGCATTTTGAAGGAGGTGAAAATCTCTTTGCATTTCCAGCACCCGAGGTCCTCTTGGGTCATGGTAGCTAGAACAAAATAGCACTTCACTTTGAGTTACTTATTTGAGCATGGCTTAAATATTTTCTGGGATTATTAGTAAAACCTTGTCAGTTCCAATTTTTTTTCTTTTATGAACTTTCCTGTTGTCTTGATTTACTTGAGCATGAATTTTTAGTTTTTCTATTTTCAAAAAGCATTTCATGAATTTTATGTGAATGCTATAATTAAAATTAGTTTTTTGCTTAATCTGTGAATACTGGAATTTTTAGGCTGAGCACATGTAAATTTTGACCAACAAATGTATTATAATATAAGTAAAGGTGAAGTGCAACAAACACCCTCATGATATGCATACAGCGCATATAACCCCATCCAGTTTGAAATACACCCTTAAACTAAACAAATGATGCAAAGGAGGGCTTGCGGCCAAGTTGCCGTTAATGGAAGAGCAAAATTACTCGAGTACCCTTACAAGAGAGGAATAAAAGTAAAATAAAAAAATAGAAATGTTGAAAAGACGAAAAAGGGCAAACCACCTTATATGCACTCTCTCTCTCTCACTAGTCCCTTTGATTCTTACTTCGTAACCTATCTCTCTCCCTCTCTCCCACGATTTTCGCTTGAATGCTGAGATCAGCTCCGTGGCCACCGTCCTCCGCCAGAGGTGGCAATTCGTGTTGGCGGGTCATAATTGTGTTGAATCGTGTCGTGTCGATCTATGAGTATTTTGCTAAACAGGTTAGCCCAAAAACGACCTGTTTAATAATCATGTCAGGGACCCTTGACATGAACACGACCCGTTTATTAAATGGGTTACACATGTTAACCTATTTAACTTAAATGGATCAAGTAACCTGTTTATTAACTTAAGTACAAAATGTAAATATTTTGAAAAAAATTAGATAATAGATGACTAAATTCATGAAAATAATAATAATTGAGACAATACAATTACAAAAAAGGCCAAAAATAATATTCATATTGAAATAATAGAAATGTCCACAATAATTGGGTTAAAATAGGTTACGGGTTCACTTGTCACGATTACAACACGATTAATTAAACGGGTCTAATCAAGTTAAACGGGTTGAACTCCAAAACATGAACATGACACGATTAATTAAAGTTAAACGGGTTGACATGATTATGACACGAACACGATTAAGGTAAACCAAAATCCTCTAACTTTGTGTCTCGTTCGAGTCATGTTGGCGAGTCGTGTCGAATTTTGCCATCCCTAAGGACCGCCACTACCCCACACCCTGTATCAACCTTGTTTTCGGCCTAATCCATGAAACCCTCCTTTGGAATTCCCTCAAACACAGCGGCCTCGATGCCCTCCTTCACGAAACCTTCTCTTCTCAGAGTGCAAAACTGGGGATTAGCGACCTTCCCGATCACATAAAAGAAGTGGGTTGGGATGTGATTTTGGCGTCGAGAGGATATCGGCAATATTCACCGCCGGCATCCAACCCTGGTTTGTCTATGTGATTAGGTATATATCCAGAGAATTGTTTGTAAGTTTGCCCATTGTTTTTTGGTCTATGTTTGCATGTCATGTTAGGCCCAAAGTAGAAATAGGAAATGGTGACGTGGTGAACATGCTCTTCTGCACACAAGACATGTTTATTACCAGAATGTATTTGCAGAAACTCTATGGGAACATAAATTGGTGTTGCTATTACAGAATTTGCCCAATGTTTCATCTTTTAGCCCAATGGATAATATGTTGATTAATGATTCCAAGTCTAGCATTGTAAATTTTATGTGAGGAGCAAGACAGATGCACGTGTTCACATGAAATTGATAGGGAGGTGGAGAGAGTTTGTAGTTGTAAAAGTTTGTAGTTCGGAGAGAGAGAGAGAATATGCTTAAGGGCATTTTCGGAAGAGAGAAGGGGTATTTTCGGTTTTTCGGATGTTAAATATGTCATGTGCAATGGCACACTAACGCAAGCCCTTGTTTGTAACATTTAAAAAAAAATAAAGACTTGTATGCACAACAGAAACTATAAGGGTGTTACGTGCACAAAATGTGAACCTTGGGGGTGATTTTTGCATAGCT